>SDUX01000001.1:2705205-3305205 GCA_008729055.1 Pyropia haitanensis | reverse complement strand
GCACGTACGAGCAGTCGTAGTCTGTGAGGACGGCGGAAGAGGTGGGTCCCCAGAGGCCAAACACGCCAACACAAACACAGAGGGAGAGGCGAGTGCCACAGCAACGCAGAGCTGTTAGACAGACAGCTGGGTACAAGAAACAGCGGGTGGCTCACTGCGCAAGCGGCTCGTGATGAGGACATACAATAGCGCCGCCCAAACAAAAAGAAAAAGGGCGAGGCGTGACGAGACCAGGACACAACGTACAGTCGCCAAAACTGGACCGCACCGGCCGCCGCCAGGGCGCATTGTCCCGCACGCCGCCGTACCACGCCTGCGCAACACCAGCAGTCAACCACGTGCGGGAGCAAAAAAAAATAAAAGGACCCCACACGATAGGGAACGAAGCAGCAGCAAAGTCAGTACAGGCCCCCACACGCCTTAGCCCACCAGTCCCCGCCGTACCCTCCACCGAGCCACGAGCGCCCCCCAGCCGCGCGCCACGCTCACGTCGGTCGTTGCCCGCCGCAACGTACAAAGCTCAGCACGTAGTCCCCGTCGGGCACGACGGTCGGGATCTCCACCCGCGCGCTAAACGCCTGCGCGTACCGCTCACTGAGGCGGTCGTCAATGCACAGCGCCTTGCGGTTTTCATCGGTGCACACAAACCGCCCGGCAGACCAGCAGCCCCAGTGAAAAGCAAACCGCTCGTGCGCGGCGGCGTCGCCCATCTGGCGCACCGGCACGAGCGCCCACCGCACAAAGCCGCCCTCGTGGTTGTTGCGTGACCAGCGTAGCGTCACCAGCTCGCCGCGCGCGTACGTGGCCGCGGGCTCCCGCGGCGACGAGCCCGGGCCGTGCTCCTTGAGCATCACGTTGGGGCACGGGCCGGGGCAGTTGCGCTGCGCGTGGGCGGGGCCGCCGACGCGGCAATCGGTGGTGTAGGAGATGGACGTGGGCACGGTCATGGACGAGTGGGCCGCCACGGGGGGAGGGACCACCGCGGCTAGGACCGAGGCGGCGGCGGCTACCACCGCCAGCGTCGCGGCGGGCAGCGCCCGGCACCGGCCACTACGCCGCGCCATCGTCGTCACGGAGGGGGGGAGGCCGCTGCGGACGACTCGCAGAAACCACCAGCCAGGAACCGTTGCGCTGCACAGTCACCGGCCGACTGGGTGGCCAGCCCCGTTCACGGGAAGGAACAGCGGAAAGAGACGCCCGAGCAGGGGAGGGATGTGCCGGACGACCCGCAACACCAACAACCAGGAAGCGCCACAAAGCAGCACCGCCCCGACGGCACGGATGGCCAGCCCCACCCAGTCCAAGAGGATACAACAGCGGCAGAGAAGACGGCTGGGGGCGGCTCACCGCTGTCGCCTGCCCCGCCCGCGCCCACCGGTCCGGCCGGCACGGGCGACCTCATAAACCCCCGCGCCCCCCCCAACCTTGCCCCTCGCCGCCATTGCCGCGGCACCCGCCGCGCCCTCCCCCCAGCCGTGGGGCAACCACCCACCCCGCCGAGCGCCCCCCAGCGCCGCGGGGCCGGGCGGGTGCACCAGCCGCAGCAGCGCCGACGGGCGCGCCTCCATAGCGTGCGCCCACGGCCGGCGCGCCGCAGCAGCCGCCGCTGCTCTACGTGCGCCGCGTCCAGGGTGCACCGAGCCCCCTCCCCCCCCCCAGCACCCTCCCCGTGCGCGCCCGCCGCGCGCACCACAACCGCTACCGCCAGGCACGCTCGCGCAGCAACAAAAGCTCAAGTGGCCATCCATCGCCAGCGGCGCCCAACCCCAGTCCACCCCGCCTCCCAGCAGCCACCATCAACCCCGCTCCCTTCCTCAACACCCACCCGCGCGCCTCCCCCCCCCCCGCCCCCCCCCCCCACCCCCGCTTTCGTCCGACTGCCAGGCAGCCACGAAACGGCCGCTCGGGCAAGACCGGCCGTGCCCGCCGGCCGTGATGCCCAGGCACACCCGCGTGGCGTGCGTGGCGGTCACCCCCCCCCGGGGCGCGTGCCCGTGCCGGTGCGTTGGCGGCGGCCGCCCCGCCCGCCGCCCCGCCCCGCCGCCGACGTGGCGCGCACGCCCGCAGAGGGCGGCGCGCGTCGACGGGCGCAGCGTCGGCCTTGCAGCGCCAAACACGCGGCGACGGGCGGGTGGGGGGGGGGCGGGCAAGGAAGAGCAACGGGGAACGCGCGGCAACATGGCAGAATGCACAGCGGCGGGGGTGCGGCGGCGGGCGGGTGGGGGGTGGGGAGGCCACCCCGCCGTTGCGGTGCGCCCACGTGCGGCGCCGCAGCCGGCGGGGTCGCGGTCGCCGCCGCGGTGGCCGCCCGCGGCGGCACGGCGGTGGGCGTCTCATCATCAAGTGCACGGGGCGGCGGCGGGCGGGCGTGGCGCCCCCGCCACGCACCTCCCGCCGCCCCCACAGCCCATCACAAACAGGCCACGAGGGAGGAATCGGTGCGACAGGTCCCGCCCTAGATAAAAAGCAGGAGGGGTGGTCATCGAGCACGCTGGAGGCCGAGGAAGAGTGCACAGCGGCGCGGGCAAGGCGCCCGTAGGCGGGTGACCCACGGTCCGCGGCAAACGTTGGTAGGCCGGACGAGATGAAGACGAGGTTGCCGAACGATACCGTGACCTTGCCCGACCCCGACTCCTCATCATGACGTACGTGAACCAGTCCTTGACAGTTTTTTGTGGAGTTCGCTGCAACTGAACGACTTACACCATTGTCGCTCGCATACTTAGGTCATCCTGGAACGGGCGGTGTAGCGAATGCACCGTCGCTCGTGTACCTGCACGCCACACGGAGCGTCTCGAGTCGCCGGGGCACCGTCCACCTCCTCTGGGACGGCACGCCACCCCGCTCGACCGCCGCGTGCCAGCGGCGCGTGCACCAGAGCGGCAGGCATGGCGGGCGCACGGGCAAGGCGCCCCCCCCCGCTCAGCTTCCCTCTCCCACCTCGTCACCGCGGCGCGCCCCCGCCCGTCCATGGCGCGGCGGCCGCCGCCTGCGCGGCCGCCGTAGGCGGGCTGCCGACTGGCGGCCGCCGCGGCCCACCGCGGCAGCGCCGTCAACCGCGCTGACCGCCGCCCGTGCGGCAGTCGCACGCCGGCGGCGGCCGCGGCCGGGCGCGTCGCCCGCCACCCGCGCCGTGCGCGGTCACGCTGGGCTGGCGTGGAGGGGAGGGGGTGGGGGTGGTCGATGGGCGGCGAGGGGGGGGGGGAGGGAGGGGGGGGGGGGGGCGGGGAAGGGTGGCCCGCACTGGGGCGTCCCCGCGGCGGCGGCGGGGGGGGGGGGGGAAGGGCGGCCGCATGCATAGCAGCCGGCGCGCGTCGACCCGAAGACTCCACTGGCGGAAACATACCGGGGGGTGCAGCACCGCCGCCGCCGCAGACGCCGTCCTCCCCCGCGCTGCCGCCGCTGCCGTCGCGGTGCCGCGCCGTCGTTGGCGTGGCTGGCGCGACCGGCGGCCGGGCAGCCGCGCCGAGCCGCTGCCGCCGCCGTCGCCGCCGGTGCCGTCAAGGCCATGCGTCGCCGCGGCGGCCCGCCGCGGCTGCTGAGGTGGCGGGTGGCCGCCGCCGCGGCGGCGGCGGCGGCGGGCGTGGTGGCGGTGGGGGTGGCTGCCGCCGCCGCCGCCGGCGCGGCCGCAACGGCGGCGGCGGCGGCGGCGGCGGCGGCGGCGGCCGGGCTGGACGACACGCTGACGGGCGCGGTGGGTGGGACGCCGCTTGCCGACGGGTGGGCACTGGCGCCTGACGGCGAATGGCTGGACGGCGCCGCCATCACGTCGGCCGAGCCGTTGCCGGACGAGTCGGCCGAGTCGTCGGAAGAAGAGTCGGCCAAGCCGTCGGCCTACGAGTCTGCCGCGCCGTCGGAAGCAGAGCCGGCCGAGCCGGCCGCCCCACGAGTCGGCGTCCACTACCGCGGACGCGTCGGCCGCGGCGCCAGCCCCTCCTAGCTCCCCCCACCCCCCCCGCACGTCCGGCTCTGTCTGGGGCGAGTGCCGCCCCCCCAACGGCACCACCCCCCCCCTGCGACGGCACCCTCACGTGCGGCTTCCGCCGCGTCCTCCCCGCCCTCGACTACTACATCCCGCGGTGCGTGGCGGGCCCCGGCGCGTGCGGCGCGTACGGCAGCGTCTGCGAGCCGCACGCCGCGGCGTCGGGCGCTCCGCGCGGCGCCCTCCCCGACGTGTGTGCCGACGCGCCGACGGGCCGGCCGTGCGCGGCGAGCGGCGAGTGCCCGTCGGGCAGGGGCGTCTGCCGCCGCCCCGCCGCGGGCGGCCGGTGCCGGCTGCCGGCGATTCGGGACGAGGCGCGCTTGTCGGGGCGTGGGCCGTCGGCGGCGCTGCGGTGCGTGCGCCGCCGGCGGGGTCGACCGCCCGTCGGCGGCCGCCGCCGCCGCGGACGCCCTCCGCATGCCGCCGCTGTCGGCCTAGGAGGCGGCGACGTGGGCGTCGGCGACCGTCACGGGGGGGGTGGTGACCGAGGTGGGCGTGTGTGGCGACGGGCGTGGCGGCGCCGGCCGGGCCGCGGCTGCCGGCCGCGGCGGTCGCCGCCGCCGCGGCGGCGACGGTGCCGATGCGGGTGCCGGCGCCACCGGCCGTGGCGGCTGGCGCGGCGGCCGTTACGGCGGCCACCCCCGCGCCGCCCACGTCGGCAGCAGCCGAGGCAGAGCCGTCGGCGGCGGCGGCAGCAGACACCCCCGTCGCCAACGCTCTCCCCGCGCCGGGCACCCGCTGGGGCGTCTGCCGCGGCCGCGAGTGGCCCCAACTCACCCCGCGCTGCAACGGCGGCCTGCTCTGCGCCTTTGAGCGCTGGGACGAGGCGCGCTCGGCAACCACCGGCGGCCGCTGCGTCGCGGCTGGCTACACCTGCGGCACGTAGGGCGACGCCTGCGGCGCGGCGGACCGGTGGGCGGGCCCCGGCGCGGGCCCCGAGGTGTGCGCCGACGCCGCGGCGGGCGTGCAGTGCACGGCGTCTGGGGCGTGCCCGTCGGGCCGCGGCGTCTGCCGCCGGCGTGCCGCGGGCGACCGGTGCGAGCGCGGCACCGCGCGCGGGTGGTCCGCCGCGGCGCACGGGTGTGGCGCCGGCCTGCGGTGCATGCCGTCGGCGGGCGCCGACGGCACCCCCGACGGGTCGTGGGCGTGCGTCGCGCCCGCCGCGGACGGCCGCACGCCGTGCAGGCCACAGCCGGCGGCGCCGGGCGTGCCGTTCCCCGTCTGCGGGTACGGGTGCCCGACGCTGACCACCGTCGCGGACGGGGTGGCGGAGGTGTGCGTCGGTGGCGGCTGCGTCGACGCGTCATCGGCGGCCGCCGCGGCCGCGGTGGCGGGGGATGAGTGCGTGCGGGAGGGCGCCCGCTGCGCCGACGGCACGCGCTGCCAGTGGGCGGTCGACCCGCACTGGCGGGGGGTGGTCGGCCGGTGTGCGCCGCCGCGGCCGCCGTCGGCGCCGCGACCGACGCGGCCGCACGCCCGGCTGCCGGTGTTGTGGCGGCCGTCGCCCGCGGCGGCCGCGGACCCGGCGGCGGCTGCCGCCGCCGTCGCCGCCGCCCGCCCGCCGCGGCCCGCGGTCGGCTCCCGCGGGGGCTTGTGCGCCCCGACGGCGGGCGCCGACGCGTCCCCGTGTGACGCGGGCCTGACGTGTACCGAGGCGGGCCGCGTGCTCGACCCGCTGCCCGACGGCACCACCCCATCGGGCCGGTGCGTGGCCGAGGCGGACACGTGCAGCGCGTTTGGCGACGTGTGCGACCGCGCCCGCACCTGCGCCGACGGCCGGACCGGGGAGCAGTGCGACACGACGGGCGTGTGCCCGTCTGGGGTGGGGGTGTGCCGCCCGCCGCGGTCCGGCGACGCGTGCGTCCTCAGCCGCGTCAACCGCCAGTGTGGGGACGGCGTCGACGGGCCGACGGGAGTGGCCGCGTGCGTGCCGCGGCCGCCGGGCGTGCCGCCGCCCGCGGGGGCGCCGTGGGAGCCGCCGGGCGTCGGGCCCGCCGGCGTGCCCGTCGCGGACGGCGTCTGCGCGGCGGCGTTTGGCGTCGGCTCGCCGTGCGTCGGGTTTGACGCGGTGGCCGAGCGGTACGAAGGAGCCGCGGGCGGGTGCCCGACGGGTACCGCCGCGGGCGCGGCGGTCACGCCGGGCGTCGCGCCGCTGCTGTGCGTCAGCGGCGTGGGCGTCGAGCCGACGGGCGCGGCGGCCGACCGCGCCGTCGTGGGCGACGAGTGCTTGGGCAACGGCGCCGCGTGTGGCGGCGACGGCAGCACGTGCGCGTAGGCGCACACCGCCGACGGCGCCCGCGTCCCGGGCAACTGCGTGGCGGTGGCGCGCCGCCGCGGCGCCACGTGTGGCGGCTGGACCACCGTCGGCGCGGGGGACACGCCCACCGCGTGCGACGCGGCGCGTGGCCTCGGCTGCGTCGACGGCGCGTGCGTGGTGGTGCCGCCCGCCGCCGGCGCGTGCGCCGCCGCGACGCCGCCGGGCGGCCGCTGCGCCGACAGCCGCGACTGTCTCGGCGACGGCACCTACTGCGTTGGCGGCTGGGGTGGGGAGGTGGGCTTGGGCGAGACCGGCACCGGCGTGACGGCGGTGGCCGGCACGCCCGCCGACGCGTGCGCGCCCGCCGCGCACCGCGTGTGCGCCGAGGGGCTCGACTGCACCGCGGGGCGGTGCCGCCGCCGGCGGGTGCGCTCGTGGGGGCCGCCCGCAGAGCCCGCGTGGGGCCCCTGCGCCACCGATGCGGACTACGCGTCCGAGGCGGGCGACGACGGGCGTGACGGACGCGGCCCGCCCGTCACGTGCCGGTCGCGGCGGGGTGGGGTGACCGCGGTGTCCGCGGCAGCGGCGGCGGCGGCGGCGCCGCCGTCCATGACCGCGCCCGGCCTCTGCGCGCGCGGCCGCGCGACGGGCAAGCCGTGCACGCCGGGCAGCGACTACTGCCTCGACGCGGCAGCTGAGTGCCTGCCGACGCCGTGGCGCGCGTCGTGGGCGGAGCGGGACGTGGGGCGGGCCAACCCGACGACGTGCCGAGTGGCGCGCCAGCAGGGGGAGTTGGGGGGGGGGAGGTGACACCCGTGAGGAGCGGGGCCAGACCATAGAACGGCGAGGGGAGGGGGGGAACGAGGGGGGGGGGGGTGGTGCGCCCACAGGAGGAAAGCGCCTAGCGTAGGCCTCTGCGCGCGGCGAAGTTGCGGTTGTGAATCACTCGGTGACCGTGCGGGCAACGTTGGCACGGCTGGCCGCCTCCCATGCCAGGCAGAGACGACGCCAGCCGTCACCTCCCCGGCAGCAGCCCCATAACCATCGCGGTCGAGCCAGCGACACGACCAGTCTACTGCCGCGGCCAAAGACGACGACGCCGACGACGCCGGCGGCACCGCTGGAAAAGCAGGGGAGGGGGGCGGCGCGCCGCCGCCGCCAGTCGCCGTCGTGTCTCACCGCCGCCCGTGACGCGCGCCCGCCCCTGCTACCGGCGGTGCCGGCGCGGGTTCGCGGCTGTGTCCGTGCTGCGCAGACGCTCCATGGTTTACCGCGGCCCAATTTTTTTTGCAGTGGGGGGGGGGAGTGGCGGGATGGGGGTGGCGGGTGGGGTGGGGGGGGAGGCAGAGGTCCCCGGTGTCCACGTCCGCGGGACTGTGTTTCGTCGGGGGAGGAGAGCGGGGAGAGGGCAGAGTGGGCGGGCGATGCCGCGCGCTGGTGGATGGCTGCTGCGCCCGGCGGTCGCGCCCACGACAGCCGGGGGTGTGGGGGGGAGACGGCAAGGGAATGGAGAGGGGCAGGGAGGGGGGAGGCGGGATGGGGAGACGGCGGATACTGGGTGAGTGCGTCGCCACGGCAGCAACGGGTCGGCGTTGCGGACGCGCGGACGTTTTGGATGTCACCTGTACTGCTTCGTTATTTGTCGTCTCTTCACCGGGTAACTCCGATCGATTGACTGGGTCGTTGCGGCGAGCGAGGTACTCCTCATGAGTGGGAGAGGCGCCGACTGACACGACTGCCCAACCGGCAGGAGAGGGCTGCCGAGGAGAGGCGGGCTGTGTCGGGCGGCGGCGGCTGCGAGCCGAGCCGCAGGGCGGCGGCGGCTGTGCGCCGAGCCCCTTATCTACGACCCCGCCGCTCCTCCGTTCTCCCTCCCGCCGGGCCGGCACGTCCGTCGTCTTTCGCGCCTCCCACCATCCTCCCTGCGCCCGTGCCGCTGACGCACATCTTGTCGTCTTTCGTGGGCCACTCGGCCCCGCTCATGCTGGACATGTGCGGGGTGTGTACCATTGTATTTTATCGTTTGTTTATCTTGGCCGCAACCCAAACGAATAAACACACTGTCAATGGCTACATGCGGCGTCGTGCTTGCGTCTCTGTTATGTACAATACTTGCCCATCGGGTGGGATCTGCGCCCGATCTTGACGCAGGGTGTGCTGTGCGTACCGTACTGTACGGTACATCGCCCCGATGCTGCCGTTGACGTCGCGTTAACCAGGTAGCCGAGGGGGAAGAGGCGCCAGTAACGTGACTTTTATGTGTTCCGTGAGTAGGCTAGGCTAGCGCCCCCATGGCCGCTAGCTGACTGCCCCGCTCGGCGGGGCGGCCCTACAGGAAAGAAGCAGAGAAGTAAAGGTACAGGCAGCAAGACGCGAAAAAGAAGGACCGTCCGTCGCCGCGATACCGCCGCGCGTTGAGGAGCCGGAAGCGGCGTGGGCGTTGGCTGCCCCCTGTTCCAGGTCCGCCAGCGTAGAGGCAGCGGAGGCCACCTAAAAATGTAGCGACGCGTGCGGCGGCAGGTCCTGTCCGTCTTGTGCGAGGAAGTACATGGGCGCTATGACCCCTCGGGGTGCTGCGGCCTCGAGAAAGGGCTTGGGCGGGTGGGCAGCGCGAGGAGAAAGGACGCTGCCGGCCAAGTCGGGCCGGCGGTGGCCTGCCCCGCGTCGCTCTTGAACGACGACGGGGGCCAAGCCGCCCCCCCGTGCCGGTGCCCCCACGCGGGGCCAGGCGCCAGGCGCGAACGCAGGAAGAGAGACGGGGGGGGCGCCGCTGCTGCGGCGGCAAGTGGGAGCTGGCGGCAAATTCGGAGGAGGAGGCGCGCGTCGCACCGCGCGCCCCCCCTGCCGCCGCCGCCGCCATTGCCGCCGACAGTAGCGCCAAGGAGAGGCAAGAGCAGCAGCCGTGATGGCGCGGCCGCTGCGACAAGCAGACGTGGCAGTCGGGGGAGGGGGGAAGCAGGTGCGTCGCCCCCGCCCGCCAGCCACGGCCAACGGTGCGCGGGACGCGGCCGACGCGGTGGCGGGTGCCCGCCGCGGTGGCAGCGCCGCAAGGCGCCGCGCCGCGGGGAGCCCGCCCAGCGGCTGGGCCGCTCGCCGCCCACGCGGCCAGCCGACAATAAATTACAAAGGCCGGTTACAGGAAGAATACAATTCGAGGCACACCAGTGTCAGTCGAGGCGGGCCTGCCCGCTTCCACTGGCCCAGTCCAGTGGCTGGGCAGATATCCACGCCCAGATCGACGCGGCGGCCCCCGTGACGAGGAAGGTCCACGCATGCACGGCACGGCACGGTCGCGGTGTGGCCCTCATATTCCGCCCGGGTCCCGCGGCTCTGGCTGGCGAGAGGGGGCAACGCAGGGCGCAGGGGGGGGGGTGCCGCAGAGCACGCCGCCGGCCGCAGAGGGCTGTCGAGCACCCCCACCTCCCGCGCCCTTTTCTCCCTGGCGTCCACCGTTGCTCCGCTCGCCGCGCCCCGCCGCGCGTCCGCCGCCATCCTCGCGCCGTCCCGCCGTCTTTGCCCGGCCGCCGAGCCTGCCGCCGCCCGCCCCCACGGCCCGCTCGCCTGTGCGCGGGTGCTGCTGTCCCAGACACGGGGGGCGGGCCGTGTGGCGGCGGGCGCGTTGCGGGCCCGTTTGACGCGGGGGGGGGGGGCGTTTTTTTTAGTGCCGCCGCCGTTGGGAGGTCGCCGCCCCGCGGCCAGGCCCGCGGCTGCCGACCGCCCCCCTTGACGCACCGCCCTACTACCCCGTTGCCGTTTTACTGCGGTCGGTACACCCTCTCGCCTTTCCCCCTTCGGTGTGTACGCATCGCCTTGCCACCGGCCGCTGTCCCTGCCGCGCGCCGTCGGGTGACGCCCCACCATGACGGTGGACGCGACCCTCCCGGCGTGGGCCGAGCGCCTCCCCGCCGCCGCGGCCGCCCTCCGCACGCTCCTCCACCGGGTGGACTCGACGGCGACGCCCCTGTGGGCGGGCCCCGCCCTGGACGCCGCCCTCCTCCGCTACGAGCGCGTCTTCCTCCCCATGTACGCCACCCACCTGGCCGCCACGGGCGTCATTACCCTCACCGGCGCGCCGCGGGCGGCGGCGGACGCGCTGCTCGTCGCCGCCACTGCCGCCGCCGAGTCGACGCTGAGGACGGCGGCGGCGGCGGCGGTGGCGCAAGGGCGGCAGCTGTCTGCGGAGGAGACCGCCCCGTGGGCGGCGCTGCGGCCAAAGGCGGGCGGCGTCGCGGCCATGCCGCCGCTGCCGCCGTTGGACGTGGCGTTTGTGTGGGCGCTCGCGCGGCTCGACCCGGCCGCGTACGAGGCGGACTGCGTGGCCACGTTTGGCACGCCCTTGCCCGTTGGGGGGGGGGCGGCCGCCGGGGACGGCCGCGACGCTGCCGCCGCCGCCGCCGCCGCCGCCACCGCCGCCGCCGCCGCGGCCGCGTCGGCTGACGCGGTGGCCCACACGTGGGTGGGCAACGCGACGGAGCCCGCCGCCGTCGTCGGGCGCCTCCAGTGGGTCGTCTTTGCGACCGCCGCGCAGGCGGCGGAGACCCCCCCATCGCTCCTGCCCGGCCGCCTCGGCGCGGTGTTCCCCTTCCTCCGCCACCGGCGGCTGCTGCGGCGGCAGCACCCTCACTACCTGCCGGGCTACTTGTGGCCGCCCGTCGCGGGCACCACCCTGGTCAGTGGCGCGCGGGGCGCCACGGGCGTCGGCGACGGCCTGCCCCCGCCGGCGCACGTGCGGCCGCGCTGGGCGCCGCGGCCGCGCGTCGCTGTGAGGCACCACCCACACACGGGCAGCCCTCAACGTACTGGTGCCGGTGTCAGCAACCCGTGCAAGCCAATGAGGATGCCGGGCGCGGGGAAGGTGACGGGTGGGATGACGGTGATGGGGGTGGGGAAGAGGATGGGCGTGACGTCGGTGAGGGTCGAGGGGGTCGAAGGTACAGGAGGTCTTTGTGTCTCTGTCTGTGGTTGTTCCCCCGAGGTCTCTCCCGGTGGCGCCCACACTCACGCATTATATACCCCCAGGGGGGCACCCAGGGTGCCCCAAAGCATGCAATTGCCCGTCGTGCCGGTGGACGGCACCAAAGCTCTCAAAACAAAGCATGGGCTCTCAGAACAAAGCAAGGGTGGGCGTGTGCGCCCCAAGGCGCCCCACCAGAAAGCCCCAAACGGGGGGGGGGACGGTGTGCGGCGCTCGTAGCGCCGCGCGGCTGGCCCCACGCGCCATTCGACCCGAAAAGCCTCAGAGGCGTGTAAGCAGACGCCAGTCTTCGGGTCGAATATCTCCCGTGGGTCAGCAAGTCTTGTCGCTCCCATTGGTCCACGGGGAGATTGTTCCGGCTTGCTGACGCGTCAGAGATGTGGCTCGTCTTTTGGTCCGTTAGTCCGTTGATCCGTTGGAGACTGTACCCGTCGGCAGATGAGTCAGGGTAGTGTCGGTTAGCCAATCCGCGGCTCCCGTGCTGACCGTCCGTTAGTAGTAGATTATCGGACGGACACCGCGGCATGCCCCAGATTACTTTGGAGTTGATGCGTCTTGGAAGGAGTTGGCTGAGAAGGACAGGGAAGGAGAGGCCCCAGTCCTTATCCCCTAGGCTCCAGTCTTGGGGATTTAAGGGGCATATCCTTACACCTCCCCCCCCTTAGGACGCGCGGCGCAGGAAAGCGTCCAACACCTCAGGTGCGTTCGCAAGGTCTTGCTTGGTCAGCCAGGAGTTCTCGCTGACGTCACAGCCTTTCCACTTGACCAGGTACTGTAGTCGTCCACGGCGCTTTCGTGACCTTATGATGGAGTCGACTTCGTACTCGACAGAACCGTCCGGAAATGCCACCGGAGGCGGAACGGGAGGAAGTCGGCCATAAGGATCAGCGCGGTACGGCTTCAGCAAGCTCGCATGAAAGGCGTTGTGAACCTTGCGATCGAGCACCGCTTGGGGAAGATCCAGGCGGAACGTCACATCGTTGATACTCTCAGTGACGCGGTACGGTCCTGAGTACTTGGGCATCAGCTTGCGAGCGCCTTGGAAAGCATCTGGCATAAGGTGTTTGGTACTTAGTAGCACCAGATCGTCCACGGCGATCTTGCAAGGTCGGCGATGGCGATTTGCGTACGCCGAGCGCGCCTCATTTGCACTCTTGATGGCTGAGATGGCAGTCTCTTGAGCATGTTGGAGACCGCTTAGCCAGTCAGACACTGCAGGCATGCTTGACTCTGAGGTTTCGAGGATGTCCATTGGTACCGTCTTCGGTTCGAATCCGTAGTTCAGGAAGAAAGGGGAGTACGTTGTAACAGCATTTGGCGACCGGTTATAGGCTACTTCGGCAGCAACCAGAAAGAGGTCCCAATCGCCTTGGTGATGGTTGACAAAGTTTCGCAGGATTTCTTCGATCTTCTTGTTCATGATCTCAGTTTGTCCGTCGGTTTGCGGGTGGTACGCTGAAGAGGCCTTGATCTTGACCTTGAGAATCTCCGTGAGCGACTGCCAGAAGTTGGAGAAGAAAATGCGGTCCCTGTCGCAGACAACATCAGCTGGGAGTCCGTGGTGTCGATAGACGTGATCATGGTAGAGCTGAGCTGCGACTGGCGCCGTACAGTCTGGCTTCATAGGGGCGAGGCGAATCATCTTGGAGAGGCGGTCGACAACGACGTAAATCCCGTTGTGGCCTCTTGGAGTCAGAGGAAGAGGCGTGATAAAGTCCATGGAGACACTTGCCCATCGTTGGCTCGGGGGGTCCAAGGGTTTGAGGTGACCCAGAGGTGAATGGGTGCTAGCCTTGTTCCGCTGGCACAAATCACATGTTTGTACGTATCTTTGGATGTCTTTCCGCATTGTCTTCCAGTAGTACTTGGAAGAGATAACCTTGGTTGTTTTCTTGACTCCCATGTGCCCTTGGCACGGGACATCATGGTAGTCGTGGAGTAGTCTTTGGCGTAGAGTACCGACGGGGATACACGTACGGTCACCTCGTTTCAACAACCTCATGTGTAGCCGGTAGGGGGATACCGGGTCTTTGACTAGGTCGGCAAACTCGGGGTCCGCGTCGTACTCTTGTCTTAAGGTGGCAAGGTCTTGATCACTTTGGTTGATGGTCATGAGGTTGTTGATTTCAGTTTTCTTGGGGAGTTCTTCAATGGTCTTGGTCAGCACGCGACTAAGAAGGTCTTGATTGGGGGCGTGCTTGTCGGGAGCATCTTGTGGCTGCCTGGAAAGGGCATCAGCCACGGGGTTCGAAGTGCCCTTGATTGGGACAATCTTGAACTGGAACTGGTCCAGAAACTCCAGCCACTTGACTTGGCGATCGTTCAGCTTCTCTTGGGTGCTTAGGTATCTCAGGGACTCATGGTCGGTGTGGACCTCAAAGGGTCTTCCGTAGAGGTAGCAGCGCCAATGCCGGATAGCTTGTACGACTGCAAGCAGTTCTCTTTCACGAATGCTGTAGCGCTGCTCGTGGATGTTGAGGGTTAACGAGAAGTACGCCACTGGACGCCGTCCGCGTCCATCATCTTGCTCAAGGACTGCGCCCACAGCATACCCGCTGGCATCTGTAGACACGTAGATTGGGTATCTCTTGTCGAAAGGCCTTAGCACCGGTGCGCTTGTCGTTAGGTCCTGCAGCTGCTCAAAGGCTTTCTGAGCGTCGGGTGTCCACTCGAAGTCGACATTCCCAGTCAGCCTCGTTAGCGGCGTAGCTACGGCAGCCATTCCCTTGATGAATCTTCGATAGAAGTTGACCATACCGAGGAAAGATTGTACATCCTTTTTGCTCCTCGGTGTTGCCCACGTACGGATGGCTTGGACCTTGTAGTCTTCCATAGAGAAGCCTTTCTCGGAGATGACGTGGCCAAGGTAGTCCACAGTAGTTCGAGCGAACTGGCACTTGCTCAGCTTGGCGTAGAGCTTGTGTTCTCGTAATTTCTCGAGTGCTAATCGTAGGTGCTTGAGGTGATCGTCGTAAGTTTCGCTGTAGACTAGGATGTCGTCGAGGTAGACACAGATGAAGTCGTACAGATAGGGTCGGAAGACATCGTTCATTAGGTTCATGAAGACCGCGGGTGCATTTGTCAGACCAAAGGGTACGACGGTGAACTCATAGAATCCGTACTTGGTTCGAAACGCCGTCAAAGGTATTGTTTCTGGGTCAAGGCGAATCTGGTGATAGCCAGAGCGGAGGTCGATCTTTGTAAAGTACTTGGCCTTTCGCAGTTGGTCAAAGATGTCGTCGATGCGTGGTAGTGGGTACGCGTTCTTGATAGTAGCCTTGTTCAGGGCCCTGTAGTCGATGCACATTCGCCAGCCACCGTCCTTCTTCGCCGCAAAGAGGACGGAAGAGCCCCACGGTGAGGTGCTTGGTTGGATGAATCCCTTCCTTATGAGGCCGGCCAGTTGAGTCTTGAGTTCTTCGAGCTCCCATTCGGCTAGTCGGTAAATTCCGCTACGACGCGGTTGGGCGTCATCGGTCAGCTTGATGCTAAATTTGTGACTGCGCTCAGGAGGGAGTCCGTCGGGGAGCTCGTCTGGGAAGACGTCAGCGTACTCTTTGAGAATCTCTTGAACTTCTTTCTTGTCTTTGCCTTGTCCCATCGTAATGGCGTTAATGTCGAAGGTGCTAGAGGGATCTTCCGACTGCAGGTAGATGGCAAAAACAGGGCACCTTTGAACGAGGTCCCGAGCAAGGCGTTGCCGACTGATCAGAGCTTCGGGCTTCTTGAGGGAGGCAGTGATAGAAATGTTCTTGTGGTTGAACTTGAAGGAGATCTTGTTTTTCTTGTTGTTGATTTTGGCGTCCTTGTCATCGCGCCACTTCTTTCCCAGGATGAGGTCGTACGCGCTCAATTCACAAACAGCAAACCGAAGTCGCTCTTGGTACGGTCCGATGTGAATCTCAAGAGGGTCAACGGTTTCAGCGAGGACATGGGAGCGGCCATCGGGCATGCTTGCCGCGAAGTCCGTTCCTTTCGTTTTCACATGCAAGGAGGTAACGAGGCGCCTTGAGACGACGTTGATGGGAGATCCGTCGTCGAACAGCACCTTAACAACTTTTCCATTGACAGAAGCAGTAGAAAGCAGAAGCCCGAGTCGCGGGCCTTCAAATGGTGACGACATATTTTCAGGAACCGAAGGAGCGTCTTTCACAGATGTTGAGGATTGTTGCTGCTTCAGTTCCGCTGGCCTTTTGGGCAGTCCTTAGCCATGTGTCCTTTCTCGCGACAGCGAAGGCAGAGACCCTCGCGCATGCAGCGCTGGCGTTCGTCTGGCGTCAGCTTTTCAATCTTGATGCTGGAAATGTCCATCGGGACAACGCCCATCGTCGGTGGCTTGCCAGAAGTGCTGTTAACATTGCTGGTGATACGGGACACTCCAGCCTTGGCCGCTTCCACGCGCAGGGCGTCCGTCATCAGTGATTCAAGATCGGTGTACGTCTTGAGGCACAGTGCCTGCCAGATGTCGCGCTTCAGGCCTCGGCTATAGCGGTCGATCTTTTCCGCTTCGGTGATGTCCGGGATGTCCAAGAGGACGCTCAGGAAAGTCCTGTTGAACGTCCCGACGTCCTTGATTTGGCGCCATGAGTGCAGCTTGTCCCGCGCCGCCTGCGTCTTGTTCAGAGGGCTGAAGCGACGGATGAGCGCAGCCCGAAAGGTAGCCCAGTCGGGGACCGCCGTCGTCCGACTGTAGGTATGCCACCAGGTGAACGCTTCACCGTCCAGGTAGGTGCAGGCGATCCGACACGCTTCGTCAGGGTCAGTCAGTCGCACATATGAGTCCATGTGCGAGCACCATGCTTCAATTGTCCCGGGCTTGCCAGAGAACAGTGCGGGCTTATTCGGCCTCGCAGTCGTCGCGCCTCCACTCGAGGCCTTAGCCTTGGCGTCGGACAGCTGTTTCTTGGCGTCCGCCAATTCAACCTTATGAGCCTCGAGCTCGGCGCTCATCTGCGAGACGAACGCTGTAAGTTGATTCCATGACTCCGCGGAGGGTGCGGTTGAGGCCGTTCCCGGATTAATCGGGCTTACAGTCGCAGGATTCGGAGGGTCCATTGCGTCCTGGGTGAGGTCCGCAACAATCAAATTAACCCAACAGATCCGGTTTGACTTACTCCGGCAGAGCACGGGGCAAGTCTTACAAGATGTGCAAGTTAATTTGACCAAGCAAAATAGTGCTGCACTAGCTCTGGACAAGCGTGGCCGTCGTGGCTACCACGTTTCCAAAGATGGACAACACTATTTGATGGGTCACAAGCGATGCGATGAAGCAGAATTCGAAGAGTCAAATCACGCAATCGGATTTTCCCGCCGGCCGCCGCGCACGGGCCCGAGTCGGGTCGTGCCGGATTTCCACGCGGGGGGATCAAAGGGGGAAAATCGCGTCTCTTGCACAGATCCTGGGGTGTGTTGCGAGGTGTCAGTCGGTGCGGCGCGCCAGCGTGCGGTGGTGATCCTTGCCACGCTGGTGGCGTTCGAAGTGCTCGACCGTCTCAAATTCGCGATCGCACACGTCGCAACGAGGGCGGGTCGCTGGACGGTTGACCGTATTGCGGTGGCGCCGCGACCAGCGATGGTCGCGCAGCACTGTCAGGCTGTTGCAACGCACACCGCACGGCTTGCAAACGTATTTGCCCTTGGGGATGGTCTTGGCGATCCGGCGCTGCTCTCGCTGCTCTGCTGCGCGCGCGGTCGTCGGTCGGATGTGGCCGATTCGTGGGGCCGGCGGCGCGATGTAGCGCCGGGCCGGATCCTGCGCGGGCAGCAGCAGGCGCCGGTTGGCTGGGACCGCCGGGCCTGACGTGGCCGGGCCCTTACCCTTGCGCGAGAGGGGGGGCTTGGATGCGGCTGGCGCCGCCGATGCGGCCGTCGCCGCCACAGAGGATGACGTGGATGCGCCCGCCGGGGTGCCACGTGCCGCCGCGGTGTCGCGCGCCGCCGCGGTGCCGCGCGCCGCCGGGGTGCCGCGCGCCGTCGGGGGGCGCGCCGTCGCCGCCGAGGAAGTCGGGGCGTCCGCCAACGCCGAGGAAGAAAATTCCGAACCTGATTTGGCACTCACTGGGTTTCGACAATCAGTCGACCAAAAGAAAAAAACCGTGACAGGGGCCACCAGGGCAGTGTCAGGGCAGTGTTCTTTCGGTGTGATTCGTGGAACCCGCTGCGTTCGTATTACAATGCCCGAGGCACGCCGAACACAGGGGGCAGCACGAGTGCACAAACACAGGGAGGGCCAAATCCAGGACGGAATCGCAACGTCACCGCCAAGAGGAAGTCAAACTATCTGAAGCTACCACATGTGAGGCACCACCCACACACGGGCAGCCCTCAACGTACTGGTGCCGGTGTCAGCAACCCGTGCAAGCCAATGAGGATGCCGGGCGCGGGGAAGGTGACGGGTGGGATGACGGTGATGGGGGTGGGGAAGAGGATGGGCGTGACGTCGGTGAGGGTCGAGGGGGTCGAAGGTACAGGAGGTCTTTGTGTCTCTGTCTGTGGTTGTTCCCCCGAGGTCTCTCCCGGTGGCGCCCACACTCACGCATTATATACCCCCAGGGGGGCACCCAGGGTGCCCCAAAGCATGCAATTGCCCGTCGTGCCGGTGGACGGCACCAAAGCTCTCAAAACAAAGCATGGGCTCTCAGAACAAAGCAAGGGTGGGCGTGTGCGCCCCAAGGCGCCCCACCAGAAAGCCCCAAACGGGGGGGGGGACGGTGTGCGGCGCTCGTAGCGCCGCGCGGCTGGCCCCACGCGCCATTCGACCCGAAAAGCCTCAGAGGCGTGTAAGCAGACGCCAGTCTTCGGGTCGAATATCTCCCGTGGGTCAGCAAGTCTTGTCGCTCCCATTGGTCCACGGGGAGATTGTTCCGGCTTGCTGACGCGTCAGAGATGTGGCTCGTCTTTTGGTCCGTTAGTCCGTTGATCCGTTGGAGACTGTACCCGTCGGCAGATGAGTCAGGGTAGTGTCGGTTAGCCAATCCGCGGCTCCCGTGCTGACCGTCCGTTAGTAGTAGATTATCGGACGGACACCGCGGCATGCCCCAGATTACTTTGGAGTTGATGCGTCTTGGAAGGAGTTGGCTGAGAAGGACAGGGAAGGAGAGGCCCCAGTCCTTATCCCCTAGGCTCCAGTCTTGGGGATTTAAGGGGCATATCCTTACAGTCGCGGCGCTGCGCGCCGCCGCCGCGTCACAGCGCGTGTTTACGTCGCGCCTCGGCGCGGCGGGCTGGGAGGACCCGGCCGCGGTCCGCGCCGCGGCGGCGCGGTACGTGCGGTTCCTGGGGCTCGCCGCGTCGCCCGCGGGCGCCGCCACCTTCCTCGTGCCAACGACGGATATGGACCTGGTGTGGCACGCGCACCTGATGGCCACCGCCGCGTACGGGCGGGACACGACCGCCCTGCTCGGCCGCGTGTACGCGCACGTGGCGGACGATGATGCGAGCCCGGGGGGGCGGCTCGACAGCGGCCGCGCCGCGACGGCGGCCCTGTGGGCGGCGGTCTACCCGGGCCACCCGTACGAGCCACCCCCATCCCTCGTGGTGCCGTGCGCCTCCACGTCGGCGGCGGCGGCGGCGGCGGCCAAGACGGCGGCGGCGGGTTCCGCGGCCGTCAAGAACATGGCCGCGTCTGCGTACGCGTCGGGCGTCCGCGCGGGCCACTGGCCGGCGGGGGCGATCACGCTCGCGCCGGCGGCTGCCAAGGTCGCGCTGATGCGACGCTAACTACGAGTTTTTGTGGGTGAGCTGCCGTACCCCGGGGTCTTCTCATGATTCCATGGCGTTGGCGTGCAGTGAGCTAGGTCAACTCCTCAAGGACACGCGTCATCCGATGGTCAAGTTGCTCATCCGCGAGGGTTTGTGCATCGCAGCTGATGAGGCATACGGGGACTCCGAGGTTTTGGCGGTACCGTGGCCAGGGGGCGGAGGTGGGAATAAGTGGCGCGATGGGTACAACTTTTACCAGTCATCGGCGAGAGTTCACATCGAGCAGGCTTTTGGGCAGCTGGTGTGGCGATGGGGGATTTTTTGGCGGCCCCTGCGGATGCCGTTTGGTAAGCGCCCTTTGGTCATCCAAGTCGCTTGCATGTTGCACAACCTCTGCCGTGCACACGACGGCATGCCACTGTCCGAGCTTGGGCGGGGCGATACTGCCTACCAGGCTTTGTGCGCTGGTATTGCTTGCCCGGAGGAGGCTCCTCGTCGACAGAGGGGTGTGGGCTCACAGCTGCGGCGGCGGATGACCCTCGCAGTGCAGAACAGTGGACGTGTTCGACCTCCACTTCACGGCGAGTAGGTCAACGTAAACATCACGCTCTATCGACCCACTCCTTATCCTTTTACGTAGCACTACTTGTCTACTCGTCGCCCTCACCCTGTCCCTCAGGCGGCGGGTCAGGCTCGGCACGACCACCAGCACCCGTCCCACGTCCAAAAACACCAGGCGGCCCTGTGCTCACACCCGCACCGGCTCTCGCTCCTGCATCACCGGCCAGACGCGCCCTCTTCGCCATAGCAATCTCTGCGCCGCACTCCGTAATGCACTCCAACATCTGCTTCTCAAGCGCGTCGATGATCACTTGCGAGCTCCCAGCGGCCTTTGACGACGCCAATGCCTGCGCCAAGTCACTGACCATAGAGCTGGGCAGCCTGCGGCGAGACGACTCAGCCATGGTTGCCGACGAGGCCGCCATGGTGGACAGCATGGACGTCCGCTCGCGTTGGTGACGCTTGGCGACGGCTGCGGGAGTAGTTGAGAGCGCGCGCGACGCAGGTTTGGCGACGAGCGCTCCGGAAGAACTTCCATCCGGCGGAAGGAAGCTGGCACTCTCCGTGCCCACTCCACCATCCAACTCCTTACTGACCAGCTTCAGCAGCATGTCCTTGTCGCGGTACATTACGTACATGTAGTTCAGCACCAAGTCACCCTTGGAAAATCGGTTGAAAGCCGACGGGTCGTTCTGCCCGCTCTGGGAGAAGTTCTCGAGAATAGGGTGCATTCTGGCATTAATCTGTGAACACGCCAGCCATACGTCCAATCACACAAGAGAAAGCACGACACCGTCGAGTAAGTCATCGCAGCCATGAGCGCAAGAGCAGGAGGAAATAGCACGCGAGCATAATGAATACGGAGTCTCTCGAGCGCGTCATAATCACTTACCTCGGTAAACTTGGACTTGAGCTTACTTCCCGACCGCACGTGAGGGTGTAAGTTTGGATTCATCTCGAAATCTTTGCACTCCGCCGGGGGAGTGAACATCTCGATGAAGTCGTTGAACTCAGGCGCCACGACGGTGTCCCACACGTCCCGCTTAGCGACCCTAGCATCAAGCTGCTGGCGGGTGAGAGGCCCCCGGGACGCCACCACGCCAGCAGCCACGCCTGGCTGGCACATCACATGGAACAGCCGTGCGAACTCATGCTTGGTGAACCATGACGACTGCGGTCGCTGAGTCGGCGTCCTACCGGGCGAGCCACTCGGTTGAGGTTGGGTGGGCAGCGCGGCGGGAGTAGGTGCGCGCGCAGGAGGTCGGCTTGCAGGGGGGGTTTGGTCCGGACGGCCTCCTCGAATGGCAGCAACGTCAGGCGCGCGAGCATTCGAGAAAAGAGGGGCAGCGCGTGTCCCGTCGGAAAGGGGCGCCACCGCAGGACGGCCACTCGGGGAGGGATGAGCAAGTGAACGGCTACTCAACTGGTGTGACGCAGCGCGGGGGGTAGGCAGGCATGGGGCAGGAAGGAGTTGGCCGCTGGAAGCGGAGGCGAACGCAGGGGAAGTCGCGCGCCCGCTTGGAGGAGGGGGGGTTGAGATGAACGAAGACGACACCCGCTCGAGGCGTGCCCTTAGGACCGACTTGTTCCCGTGTGAAGAGACCCCGGCTGCCTTACAGGCCGCTCGCATATCCCTGTGAGTCATAGCGTCCGTGATGGTTAGCTGCCCTTGCGACGGTGGGCTGGTTGCCGAAGCTGTAGGGTCCGCAGAAGGAGAGCATACGGGTGGAGGTGTGCGTGGGTCGGCGTCGGGGACGGCGAGAGGGGGCGGGCGTGAGATGCGAGAGGGGTGGCGGGGTGGCGCAGGCTCCGAGGGAGGGGACCGGGGCTGGAAAAAAGGGAAGGGAGGCGAGGGGGGGGGGGAGGAGGGGGGGGGCGGGGAGTTTGGGGGGGGGGAGGGGCGGGGACAGTCTATGGGTGAGTGGGGCGGCGCGGCCGCGTCCGAGTCAATCCCAAAGGCAGCATCCATAGCGATGCGTCTGTGGGCACTGAGCAATGATAAGGGCATGGGAGACGCAACGAGCAGACGAAAGTGGGACCTCTCTTATACGAGAGGAACCCTCCTACCAGCCGCCGACCGACGGCGCGCGACGCGTATCCTCCTGCCCCGCTACCCCCATCGGCCGGGCCCACCACCGGGACCTCCCCCGCGCACCCCCTGCGTGACACACCGTCTCGAAACGGTGGAACAACGCACTGCGAAAGCGCCGATGGCGGCAAAACAAAAAAGGCGGGGGGAATGTGGCGGGAGGGAACGAGGAAAAAAAAAGAGGGCTGAAAAAGAGAGTCACTCCGGGCGCCGACCCTGCCGCCGAGCCGTTCGAAGCAGGGGGGGGTAGAGCGCCTGTCCCGCGCGACCGCCGCGAGCCTCCGGCCGGTCGGCCGGCTGACCGCGCTGGCCCAGCGGCCGCGCCGAACCCGAGGCGCCACGCGCAGGGCGGCCGCGCGGCCGTCTCGGACTAGCCGCACAGCGTCCGTCGAACAATAAAAAACGAGAGCAGGGGGGGTGCGGGGGGCAACGGGAGGTTGGGGGGGGACACGTCCACAGTACATCATACAAGTGGGGGGCGGCGGAGGTTGGGGACAGAAGCACAACAAGGCAGACGAAGCCCATTCAAAATGCAAACACTTCCCACAGCGGTACGAGGAAAAGTGCGCCACGCTTCACCCCCGATTCTGAGCTCCTCGCGCCACCAGGCGACACCTCCGTCCCGCCCTTCCCGCTCTCTCGCGACCGCTGCCCCGTGCGCGCGCTGAATGCACTGCCGTATTCTTCCCCTCAGCCCCGCGTACCTCTGCCCGTTTGCTCAGCCTGAAGAACCCCGCGCCCAGCGCCTGGCGGGACCTAGCACGGCATGGGGTGGTGTTGGGCTTGCAGGGCGGGGACATCTTGGCGCGAGTTCCTGGTGGTAGGGTGCGGAAGAGAGGTGGGAGCGAGGGAACAAGGGAAGAGTGCGCTGGCGCGCACACAAAAAACAATATCTGAAAGTGCGGAGACATAGAGCGACTTGGTGGGAAGAAGTACACAGAGAGCGGAAGGGGGGGGGGGGCATCTGAACGGAGTAGACGTACGCACAAAAAAAAAATAGACATCGGAAAGTGTGCAACGAAAGAACAACGCGGCGGGAGTGTGCAATGCGACGTCAAAAAATATTGAGGGGGGGATGATGCGATGATAGACAGAGAGGGTGAGACGGCATTCAAAATAACCAACACCTCAAGTGGCAACGCCTCGCTCTGCGCACCCCACACACACACACCACCACCCGGGAGTCACATGCCACAACGAGGGCAGCTGTCTGCTTAACTCTCTCGCCACCGCCTCCCGCCCCACCTCGCGTCTCGTGCATGGCCCGCACGTGCCCCTCCCCGCCCCCCAGCGATCCTCGACGGATAGCACGAGACGACCAGCTCCACCCCGACGTCGCCTCGATTCTGTGCGGAAAACGTGGGGGAGGGGCGGGGGAGGGACGCAAAACATATCAGTGTAGGTGGAGCGCCTGCATTGGCACAAGTTCAAAACAGGGGGGAGGGGGAGGAGAGTGGCGGGACAAGGGAACAAGAAGAAGCGATTCAAACGGACCAACAGTTTAAAAGAGGGGGGGGGAGGGGGGGGATGGCGGGACAAGGGAAGGAAGAAGAAGACATTCGAACTGACCGACCCCTCAAGCGGCACACAGACGATAAGCGCGCCACCGAGCACCCGTCCCACCCATACCTCACACTCCAACACACACCACGGCCGTTCTTGCGTCGCCATCTCTCACCGCAGCGGCCCTCACCACACGCCCCGCGCGCTGCCCCAGCGCCCGCCCGCCGTGCACTGGCGTGGTGCCTCAAACGGCCCACGGCCGCCCAGGGACGATCGCCCCGGTCCTGCACGGCGTCGGGTGGAGCGGGGCGAGGGGAGGAATGCCGCAGGCATGAAGGGGTCGGCGGGAGAGCTTGCGGTGGCAGGAACAGCCGGGCGACGGCCAGACGGGAGGCGGATGGACGTGCCCTCCCGTCGTCGCCTGCCGACCCGCTGTGCACGGCGCGGGAAGTGTGCCACCCTTGTGGCCTCGACCCCGCGCGCCTGCGCCGCCGCTGGGTTCAAACTGCCTGAGCGAGATCCATCGACAGGAGCAGCTGTTGTGGGGCACGCAGTCCCGAACTTCCCATGAATTTGATTGCGCAAATGCTGCCGCAAGGGGGCTGCCGCGAACTCAGACTGCCGCAGGATGCGGCAAGAAGTGGCTTTTGCAAAAGCCACTTCTTGCCGCATCCTGCGGCAGCTTGAGTTCGCGGCACACAACGCAGGACACGTGAAGAGCAACAGCCAATCTCAGAGCGCCACGAAGTGCCGCGAACTCGCTGCCGCGAACTCAGATGTGTCCCGGACCGGCCGTTGGTCGCAGACGCGCCGTACTCAGCTGACGCATTTGATCCCCCGCGGCGACCCTTGCCAGTCGCCACCCGACGTCTCATCGATGGCACCGGCATCACGCCGGATGTTGGCGAATACGGTGCAATTGTAGGTCTGGGAACGGAATGTGGCTCGGATGAAGCACGTTGAAACAGTCACGTGTGGCGCCAGACGACGGCGAGTGCGTGCTGTTTGTCTCTGCGGCGTCAACGGCGTGGGCGTCTCCCATCATCGACGATGGAGAGATGGAGCGCCCCAGCCCGTGCCGCTACTTTTGGTGCCCGACACATGCACGGAAGGGGGGACTCCTACAGCTGGTGGGGACGCGGGGGTTTCCTGGGTAGCGGCGGGGTGAGGGTGGGGACGGGGCGCGCTGGGCCAAGACGGGCGCGGAAGTTATGCTGAAGGGGGCGGACCGCGTAGATCGCGGAGGGTCTGGCAGAAAGGTAGCGTCAGGGCGTGTGCGCTGGCCGCAAACTCCGTCGGCGTCCTCACGTTGGCGGCGGCCGCCAGTAGCGCCTACGGGTCGGCCGCTCCCCCGTGCACCAACGCCTCAGGCGCCCGCCGCCCCCCCCTCCGCCCCGAAAAACTCCCCCTCCAGCCGTCCCCACACCGACGCCCCCCACCCGTCTTCGTCCACCGCCTCCCCCCCCGCCGCGACCGCCGAGGCCACGCCCGCGGCCACCCGGCGGACCCCCCGCGCCCACCCCGCGCCGCCGCCGGCCGCCACGCCCGCCAGCACCTCATCCACCGCCGCCGCGGCGCCGACCCGCCGCAGCGCGAGCACGCCCGCCACGACGGCGTGCTCCAGCCGCGCAACGCCCGCGGTCGGGGCGGCACCGCCGCCGCTCCCCTCCCCCCCCCACTCCTCAATGCGGGAGGCCAGGGCGACGCCCACCAGCAGCTCGGCGGTCAGCTCCACGGCCACCCCCCGCAGTCGCACCCACCCCCACCCCGTCAGGGACACGAGCGCGGCGACGGCCGCCTCGGCGGCAGCGGCGGCGGCCGACGCGGCGCGCCCCCCCCCCCCGCCGCTGACGCCATCGTCGGCGGCCAGCGGCGCCGACAGCCGCGCGGCGGTCGCGGCGGCGGCGGCGAGCGCGCGGGCGTGGCCACCGACATGCGCGCCCGCGGCGGCGGCCAGCGCCGGCACCTCCCCCGCGGCGGCCGCCCGCACCGCCACGTCGGTGGCCGTGAGGGCGGACGTTGCGGTCGCGGCGGCGGCGGCCAGGGTGGCCGCCCACTCGGCCGGCGGCGGGGGGGAGAGGGCGCCCCGGTCGTCGGGGGGGGTGACGGCGGCGAGGACGGCGGCGGCGGCGGCGAGGGTGGCGCCCACCTCGGCCGCCACGCCGGTCGCGTCGGCGGCGCCGCCCGCCGAGGTGGGCGCCAGCGACAGCGCCGTCCGCACCGCCGCGTAGATGCCGGCCGCGGCGGCGCGGTCGACGGTCGCGGCGGGCGGCAGCAGCGGTGCGTCGGGCGACGACGCCGCGGGCCCGCCGCCGCCGCCGCGCCGGTCCCCGTCGCCGTCGGCCACAGGCGGCGACAGCAGGTGGACGAGGGCGGCCAGGCCCGCCCGCCGCCGCCCGCCCGCCCACTCCCCACACAGCGGGAGCGCCAGCGCGAGCGCCGCGGCAGCCGCGTCGGCGCCCACCCCCGCCGCGGCGCCCGCCGTCGTGGCGGCGCCGGGGGGGAGCGCGGCGACCGCGGCGGCGACGGCGCCGCCGGCGCCGCCGTCGGCACCAGGAGGCCCAGCGGGCACGGCGCCGCTGTAGCCGCGGTCGCGGGCAGCGTCCTCGGCGCGGAGGGCGGCCGCCAGGTGGGCGTAGAGGGTGGGGGGAGGTGGAGAAGGGGGGGCGGACGACAGTTCTGCGTCGCTGATGCTGGCGAGGGCAAAGGCCCGCCGCCGCTGCCGCCGGCGGGTCGCCTCCCGGTCGGCCGCCGCGGCCGCGTCGGCGCCCCACAGCACCGCAGCGAGGCGAGCAACATCCCGGACGCCACACCCGCGGCACAGGGCGTCCATAAGCGGATCCTCGTCGACGAGCGCCCACTCGGTGCCCGCCGCGGCCACGCGGGCGGCGGCGTAAAAGACGCCCGCTGCGGTGGGCGCGAGCGCACTACCGACGGCGGCCGCGTCGGCGGCGGCGGCAGCGCGCAGGTCTTGCAGCGCGGCGGCCGCGGTGGAAACGTCCGGTGCACCTATGGAGGGGAGACCAGCGGGGTCGCCGCCAGCGTCGCCGCCATCGTTGTAAAAATCGCCATCGTCGTGGCCAGGGGACGACGAGGCGTCCTCAAAGCGCAGAGCCGACAGGGCAGCCGCGGCCGCTGCCGTGATGGTGGTATGACTGGAAACATGGTTGGTGCCACAGGAATACTCGGGCAATGGGTGGGGAGGGGATGGGGAAGGTGATGGATGTGGGGGAGATAGGGGCATCCTCACAGCCGTCGCCGGCAGTGGGACAGGGCGAGCGCGAGGCGATGGGCGTTGCCGCGCCTTGCTCGCGAAGACCCCAAGGGAAGGCGGTGGTGGTCAGCGAGACGAGCACATCAAGTACAATCTTGAACGAGCCTCAAGAACCCTCAATGGCTGTGTTCCCGCGTACTTGACGCCACCACAAACTGCCATGATGGCAGGCTTCATCACAATTACATGGAGATCCACCTCTCGACCCAATCGGCGCCGAGCGCACCGAGATTGACATCCGGGGAGACTCCATCCCGCTCGTCACATCGATCACCCTGCACATTGCTGACGCCGCCCCTCCGCCTCGTGCCGTTCCATGCTGCCGTTCCATCCCTTGGCGCCCCCCCCCCTCGTCCATTCCCACGGATAACCCCCCCCGCTGCTCAACACCGTCGTCCCGTTTCGTCGCGTTTTCGCGCCATCCCCACTGTTGCACGCGGCATTGTCTTCCTCCGGCCACGTGCTCGTGCGCAACGATGCCGTCCTCAACGGCCTTCCTGCCTGTGAGCGCATGGACACCCGGCCGGGCATCAACTGCCATATCTTCCACTACTAGCGTTTGCAGGCAACGCCCCGGGCCCGCGGCGCCGGCCATGGTGGCTCAGGAGGATCTGAGTGAAGGCATGAAGGTGCGGGTGTCGGTGTCAACGATGATGTACCACGTGCCCAAGCGCGGTGGGGAGCCCATGGACCTCCAAGGGCTGACGGGAAGCGTGAAGAAGGTCATTGGGGATGGGATTTCCGCCAACCGGCCAGTGGTGGTGCAGTTTGTGGAGCCGGCCAAGTTCTTTGGCCATTTTGACGCGGCAGAGCTGGAGGTGGTGGAAGATTAACGGACGGTGGCGTCCCCCTTGGGGCGTGAGTGTGACCTGGTGACGGCGGCTTTGCGTGGGGAGGCGGACGAGGCGACACAGTGAGGACGTCTACGGTGGCACAGGGCCGTTTTGCGTGTGACTTTGGCCGGATGTGGTTTGGGTGGCGGACCACCTGAGGATGACGGTTCTGTGGGGCGGGCGTGCGGTACATTGGGTGCGCTGAGTGCGCTACCGTGGGGTTACGACCATCCGGTTGTCAGACGAGAGAGACGCCGGGCGTCACTGTGCATGCCTATCTTATTGTTTGGGGGGGGGCTCGGGGAGGGAGACCAACGACCGACTGGTGGACAATCCAATATCATGCAGTCTATGATGGGCACTCGGCGTCGGCTGCCGATAGTTTTTTTTCTCTGTCTCGGCCCCGGATGCTGCATGCCCAGTCTTTTGTGTACTGGCGTTGCTGGCGTTTGTGTACGTGTGACACATGATTTGTTGGGGACATGAAACAACCCTGTCGCATCAGCGTCTTCCGAGCAGAGAAGACGGCCAGGGTTGTGCGTGGTTGCGTAACAGGCGCATGTACGACGCATGCCTCCGTGGTGCATCTCTCTGTGGTCGAGTGGCTAGGCAGCCAGGGTTGTTGTACCTGGCGGGGAAGGAAAGTAGCCCACTACTACTAATTTTTGGTATCTTCGTCTCTTCCGCTGGCATCGCGTGACCGTCGACTTCGTCACGAGCATGGAGTTCGCTGCCGACCGCGCCGCCACGGGTCTCGCCGGTGGGAGTACGTCGTCCAGACCACCCTTTTGTCTACTACCATGTCGGCAAAGCACCACCCGGACTTGGTGATGTGTCGGAAGCAGCCAGGCATCTCGGTTGGTCGGCTGTGCGACCGATGTACGTGACCTGGCTGCACTGCCGCCCGCCCTCCGCACGTCTCGTTTTCTTCTCAGGGTAGCATATGTCTATGTTGCTGCCTTGTGCTACATGTAGACCCAAGTGTGTGCCTTTGAAGCTGGCGACACAAACTAACTCGGCCTCGACCGTCCTTGTTGAGCTGTCCATCCCACCCTTTTTGTTGTCGCTCGATTCCCCTTGTGCCTGGCCTCGCTGTCGCCTCTGTTGCTGATGGCTACCGTTGCTCCTCTTCCTCCCCCGCCACTCTCGTTGCCTTTGAACCCTCTCCCCCCCCTGCAGGTGATGGAAAGTGCGTCGTATGCGACTCGCACACACGCCCCACCACCATCGTCCGCGTCTGCGACGAGTGCACCGCCGGCAGCCTGGCGTCGCGGTGCGTCACATGCGGCGCGGCGGGCGTCTCGGACGCCTACTACTGCGCGGCGTGCGTGGCGCTGGAGAAGGACCGGGACGGGTGCCCGACGATTGTCAACGTCGGCACCGCCAAGGCCGACGCGTTCTTTGCCAACAAAAAGTTTGGCAAGGGCGGCGGCCGCTGACGGACGCGCGCATGCGCGCGCGGGGTGGGGGGTTGGGTGGGCGGGGGGGGGCCAGGGGGGAGAGTGCGGCCGCGCCTCCGCCGTGGCAGCTCGTGTCGCCGGGAGAGCGACGAGCCGCTGGCGCGCTCTCCACCTGGCGACCCCAGCTCGTTGCGCACACGAAACACGGTAGGGGGGAGGGGCGGGCGTCACGCGGCGGCGGTGTCCTCCCTGTTGGTGTTGTGTACATAGGTGGAACCGGTGGTGCATGGAAACAGCGCGACGGTAGGAGGGTGTGGGCGCTCGTCGCGAGCGGCTGGGTTGCGTGTTGAGAGGTCAAGAACCAACGACGCCACATGACCGGTGGGACTGGTCCTGGAGAGCTGAACCGGTGAGTTCAACCGTGCACGCACCGGGACGGGATGGAAACGCGTGACGCGGCGGCACGCGTCCAAAAACAATCGCACACCTATACAGCCCGCCCGTCCCTCGGCGCAACGCAAAACAAAAGCACACAGCTAACACACGACGCACCACCGCCGCACCTGCGCTCGCGCGACAGCGAGCGTGGCGGGAGTGGCGCGCGCTCACGCTCCCCAGGGGGGTACTCCCACCCCCTCCCCCCAGCCGCCGCCGCGGCCACCCCCCCCCCGTCCGCTGTTGCGCCCCGCGAGCGGCGCGCGCTCACGACGACGGCCCCCGCTTGCGCCAGCGCCCCGCGTCGCGGACGTCCCAGCCGGCCGGGCTCGGGGAGCGGCGGCGCTTGCGCCGCCGCCGCCCCCGCGGGTCGGACCGACGCTCCCCTTCCACCGCCGCCGTCGCCGCCGCCGTCGGCGACGGCGTCGGCGGCGTGTGCGCCGCCCGCGCGGCGCCGTCGATTCCGGATACCGCGGCAGCCGGCGCGACAGCGCCGGTTGCCGCCGCCGCCGCCGCCGCCGCCGCCGCCGCCGCCGTCACCGTCAATGCCGGCGACGGCGGCGGCACCTCCGCCGCCGCAGCGGGCGCCGTCGGCGTTGACGGCACCACCACCGCCGGCGACGGCACCACCCACCACTGGTGGGACCGCGCCACCACCGCCACGGGAGGCGGCGGCGGCGGCCGTGGAGGCGACGGCCACCCGCCCCGCCGCCGCGACCGTAGGCTCCACCACGGTCCGCGGTGGGGGGGGGCGCCGCCGCCGCCGCCGCCACCCTGCCCCTCTGTACTGTCGCTGCCGCTGCCGTCGTGACCGCCGCGGCGCGCACCCCCCCCGCCCCCTCCCCCACCGCCGCCGCCACCTGCAGCACCACCACACCCGGCACGGTCATCCCCGCCTTCGTCGCTGCCATCGGCGGTCGACCACGATGCGGACACGGAGCCGGCGCGACCCTCCCCGCTTCCCCCCCCCCGCGCCGCCGCCAGCTCCCCCCACCCATCATCGTCCCGCGGGTCCCCGTCCGCGGGGGGTGGCGTCGCCACCCGGCGGCGCTTGCACTGGCGCGCGCCCTCCCCCCCCTCGGCGGCGTCAGCGGCGGGGGCGGCGGCCGCACCAATTGTGGCAGCCGCGGCCGCGGCGGTGGCGGGCGCGCTGTCCGCGGCGGCCGCGGGGGTATCGACGCCCGCTTCAGAGGCGGTGCGCTTGAGGCGCTCGGGGGGGGGAGCGCCGCCGCCGCCGCCGCCGGGCAGTTGAAGCCCCGCCGGGTGGGTGCCCTGCCGCACCCGCCCCCCCCCCCCCCCCAACGTGGCACCGCAAATACGCGCCAGCACAAACATGACAACCATGGGGGCAGACGCAAGCGAGGAAGCAAAAGCACAAGAGAGACATACAAGTGAGGAGGTGGGCTTGCCGGGAGTGGGCAACCACGTTAGGTGGGTGCGCCGTCAAGGGCGGAGGGCCATGACGCCGCCACCGCGGGCACGGCCGGCCGCTCGAGCCGGGCACCCCCCGGGATGACCAGACACAGGTCGAGGCAGCCACACCCCAAAGGGAGCACTCCATGCGCGCCCGGCGCGACACAACAGCCGAGCGCAAGAGCGACAGCGCTATCTGCCCCCACTCCAACCCACCCCCCCTCCCCCCACGCTCGCCATCACGGTGTCGCCCCACCCACCCGATCAACGCACCCACGTCGCCGCGGCCGCCGCGTGCCACCCCCCCCCCCCGGCGCCCAGCCCACAGACACCCCGTCCCCGCCGGCAGGGCCCCCTACCCCTTCCCACGTCCGCCCTGCCGCCGCCGCCGCCGCCGCTGCCGCCGCCGCCGCCGCCGCCGCCGCCACCGTTGCTGCCGGCGTCACGGGCGGCGGGCACACCCAGCGCCCCCCACCACTCCTCGCAACTGGTAGACCGCCCCCGCCGCCACCACCGCCACCACCGCCGCCGCTACCGCTACCCCGGCCGCTGCTGCTGCCGCCGCCGTCACCGCCGCCACCACCACCACCACCACCACCACCACCACCACCACCGCCACCGTCGCCGCCGTCGCCGCCGTCGCCGCCGCCGGCCGCCGTCCACACCGCCGCGGACAGGCCCATCACGCGGCGAGCAGGGGGCGGGATGGAGTCGTCCACCGCCGCCCCCGCGCCATGAGCGACCCCGCGGCGGGCACACCGCCTCGGGCGGCCGCGGCAGCCGGCCACGCGGCGCCCGCCGTCGGGGGCGCGCCGCCGGCGGCACGAGCCCGCGGCCCCCCGACGGCGGGGGCGTCGTCGCACCAACGGGGGCGGCGACAAGCGGAGCCGCGACGGCGTACAGAGAGGGGGGGCGGTCGACCGTGACCAACGCAGCCGTACGCAGGTAGGGTGGTGAGATGGGGGCAGGGGGGGGGGGGGGGGGGAAGCGCGGAGCGAGGGGAGGGGTGCGAGCAGCGTGCGACGGCGAAACGACACCGGTGTCGACGAGAGGGGTGAGCCGCACCCCCCCACCCCCCCGCCAGGCAGCCCCTGCGGCGCATGGCGCCTGGAGGCCGTGGGGAGGGGGGGGGGGGGGGGGGGGTGGTCCTTCGGGGAACCGTGTCAGTTTTCGGGCCCCCCTGCCGACCGAGCGATTTTGCCAGGCGGTCGCCGCGCGGTCGCCGCCCCGCGCGGGGGCGCCCCGGTCGACGCCGCGTTGGTGGGTGCACGCGGCGGTGGCGGGCGTGCATGACGCATGGCGGAGGGAGGGGGGGGGGGTGGGGCGGTGGCAACGGTCCGGCGTGGACAGTTGTACAAGGCGGCGGGGGGGGTGCGGTTCGCGGGGCGCTTACCGTCCGTGGGAGAGTGGGTGGTGAAAGAAAAAAAGGGAAAACGAGGCAGCCAGCGGCTGGCGGAAGCAAGACCCGTGCAGAAGAAACGTACAAACACGGAAGGGTGCTGCGGCACCTGCCGCCTGTGGTGAGGGGACAGATGGCCATGGCCGCCACCTCCACCAGCGATGCAACCCGCCAGTGCGTGGGCTCGCCCACTCCCCCCCTCGCACTGCCTCTACTTGGCGCTGGACGTAAACACGGCGCCGACAATCTTGGCAAACAGGTACGGCGCCTCCTCCACGGGCATATCAATCGCCGTCTCCTTGACGTACGCCGGCAGGACGCCCGGCGGGACGGTCACGTCGACGGCGTCGTACTCGAGGAGCACCTCCTCCTCCTCCTCCTCCTCCTCCGCCGCCGCCGCCGGCACGTCCGCCCCCCCCCCACCCGCCGCTGCTGGCCGCGGCGTCGTGGTCGCCGTCGCCGCCACCGCCGCGGGCGGCCGCCCCGCGCGACCGCGCAGCCGCCCCGACGACACCGCCGGCGGCACGCCCAGCCGAAAGTCCACCCCCCGCGCCCGCTCGCCGGCGCGCCCGTTGGCGACGCGCAGCCGCCACACCGGCGGGCCGCCATCGTCGGCATCCGCGGCGGGCTCCCGCACGGGGCGCGCGCCGACGAGGGTGGCGAGCACCTCGAGCGCCGCCGCCGCGTCGGCGCCATCGGCGGCACCCGCGGCGGCGGCGGCGGCGGCGGCGGCGGCGGCGGCGGTCGTCACAGCGGGGGTATCCGCGCCAGCCTGCGGCGCCGCGGGCGCTGTGGTCGCGGCAGCGAGCGCGGCGCGGGCGTCGGCGAGCTCCCGCCGCAGCGACGCGGCCTCTGCCTGGGACGCGGCGAGCGCGGCGGCGGGGTCCCCGTCGGCTGGGAGCACCTCCACCTCCTCCGCCACGCCCTCCTCCTCCACCACCTCCTCCACCAGCACCGTCGCCCGCGGCGGCTCCCCCGCCGCCCCGTCATCGTCGCTGCCCGCGTCCGCGGCGTCCACGCCCACCTCCTCCGCCTCTTCCGGCTCACCAACGGGCGCGGCGGCGGCCGGCGCGCCGGGCCACCCGCCGCCACCGCCGCCGCCGCCGCCGCCGCCGAGCACACCGCGGAGCGTCGCGGCCTCGGCGCGGGCGGCGGCCGCGACGCGCTCCGCGGCGGCCACCTGCGCGCGGAACGCGGCGCGGACCTCCTCCAACGACGCCGCCGCCGCGTCGACGGCGGCGCGGCGGAGCGACGCGACCTCGTGCTGCAGCGCGACGATGCGCGCGTCGGTCGCCGCCGCCGCCGCTGCGGTCGTTGCCGCCGCCGCCGCCGCGGCGGGCGCGCCGGGTGGCCCGCCGGCCGCCGCGGCGGACGCCCCCGCCGCCGCCGGCCGCACCGCCGACGGCGACCGCGGCGGCGACGCGACGCGGGCGGCCTTGGCCGACCGGCCGCCCGCCGCGGCGGCGGCGGCGGCGGCGGCGGCGTCGTCGGCCGCCGACGGCCGGCCGCCCGTCGCGGGCGGCGAGTCGTAGACGGAGAACATGTCGCCAAAGCGACGGGACAGGCGGCGGGAGGCGCGGCGCTTGGTCGACCGCGGCGGCCGGGCGGTGGCGGGGGGGTCCCCGGCCGCGGCGGCGCCGGCGGCGCCGGCGGCGGGGGTGGGGGGGGGGGCATGGCGGGCGGGTGGGGGGCGAAGGGGAGGAGGGGGGGGGGGATGGAGGGGCGACGGCGGCGTCAAGGGGCAGCGACGGGGCAGGAGCGGGGCGGGGGGGGGGGTCCGCACGAGCAAGGCGGCGGCCACGGCGACGGGCAGAGCGGCAGCAAATAGGACCAACGGCAGGCGCGGTCTGGCGAGAGGAAGCGGGAGGGGGGTGGCGTGGCTGCAACCGCCACGGCAGGGGGAGGCGATCGGTCGGGCAGAAGGGGCGCGCTCCGCGACAGGGCGCAGGGTGGCGGCACCCAACGTCCGCTTTTCGTTGGAAACACTCAGAGTTTTCACCAGATGCCAGGTCATCTCGGATCATTCCGGTAGGTGTGCGACAAGTACAGAGTTTGAAATTGCCGATCGCACGAGCTTGTCCTGATGTAGAGGATCTTTCTAGGGGGGCTACTGTGTAGCCTTCCCTGCTAAGCAGCTGAAACCAGCTCCCTATTTTGTTTCGGGATCAACCCGCGTCGTCGTGGCCTGCGGCTCTTGCGCTTGTTCGTCCTCCTCCTTCAAGCCGTCGTGCCACCCCCGCCATCGGCCAGCTATCGCTCCCCCCCCCCCCCTCCCCCAACCACGATGGCGCCCCCCCCGCCCGCCACCCCCCCCAGCCAGGCGCTACCCATCCTCTCCCACGCCGCCGCCATCCTCGGCGCCCTCGACCGCGCCGACGTCCTCGTCCTCTCTGGCGAGACTGGCAGCGGCAAGTCCACCCAGCTGCCGCAGCTGCTCCTCGCCCGCCACCCGACCGCGGTCATGGCCGTCTCGCAGCCGCGGCGCGTGGCGGCCACCTCTGTCGCCGCCCGCGTCGCGGCCGAGCGCGGCGAGCCACTCGGCGGTACCGTCGGCTACGCGGTCCGCTTTGACGAGCGCGCCTCGGCGGCGACGCGGCTGCGCTACGCGACCGACGGGCTGCTGCTGCGGGAGGCGGTGGGTGACCCGTGCCTGTCACGGTACACGCACGTGCTGTTGGATGAGGTGCACGAGCGGGCGCTCGCGACGGACGTGCTCGTCGCGGTCGTCAAGCGGGCGGCCATCCTCCGCCGCGGGTGCGCTCGACCGGCGGGGGCGGGGGGGGGGGGGGGCGCCGCCGCCGCGCCAGGCCTGGGGCCGCTCAAGGTGGTGCTCATGTCCGCCACCGCCGACGTGGAGCTGCTCGTGCGCTACTTTTCCGCGCCGCCCCCGCCGGCGGGCGTCGACGCGGCGGCGGCGGCCGCCGCGGCGGCCCCCCCCCCGCCCGCGGTGACCCCACCAGTGGCGCCAGCGGCGCCAGCGGTGGCCCCCCCTGGCGTCAAGAAGAAGAAGAAGAAGCGGCCGCGGCCCGGCTCCCCCCCCCCCCCTGCCCCTGCTGCCCCCCCTCCCCCCCGGCAGCGGCCTGACCGTCGCGCGGCACCACGTCCGCGGCCGCCAGTACCCCGTCACCATCCTCTACGCCGCGGACCCGATCGCCGACTACCTCGACGCCGCCGTCACCGCCGCCCTGCAGGTGCACGTCGACCAGCCCGTGCCCGGGGATATCCTCGTCTTTTTGACGGGCGCCGACGAGATTGACGCCGCCGTGTCGCTCCTCCGCGCGCGCGCGGCGCGGCTGCTGCGCCGTGCCGACGCGCGGTCGCTCCTGCCGCTGCCGCTGTACGCGTCGCTGCCGCCGGCGGCGCAGGCGCGCGCGCTGCTGCCGCTGCCGCCGCGCGTGGGCGGCGCCCGCGCCGACCACGGCTGCCGCCTGTGTGGGGGGACCGAGGTGGCGGCGCCGCCGGCAGGCGGCGGGGAGCCCGGCCGTGCCGCCGCCAGGGGCGACGGCGCCGCCGCCGCCGCCGCCGCTGATGGTGGCGCCACCTGCTCCGAGTGTGGCGGCCGGGTGACCGCCGCGGCGGCGGCGGCGGCGTTTGCCGACGCTGCCGCTGCGGGTGCCGCCGCGGCGGGCTCGGCGCGAGCCGCCTCGGCGGTGCGCAAGGTCATCTTTTCGACCAACGTTGCCGAGACGTCCGTGACCATCTCGGGCGTCCGCTACGTCATTGACGCGGGGGTGGCCAAGTCGCGGACGACCACCCCCGCGGGCGCCGACGTCCTCCGCGTCGCGCCCATCAGCCGCGCGGCGGCGGCGCAGCGGGCGGGCCGCGCCGGCCGCCAGGCGCCCGGCGTCGCGTACCGCCTCTACTCGGAAGCGGCGTGGGCCCGCATGGCCCCGCGGCCGGCGGCGGAGCTGGCCACCGCGGACCTTGCCCCGACCGTCCTCTCCCTCCTTGCCATGCGGGTGTGCGGGCCGCGCAACGACCCGACCACGTTTGACTACCTGCAGCCGCCAAAGACCGCGGCGATTACCGCCGCGCTGGAGCGCCTCGTCGGCCTCGGCGCGGTCGCCGTCACGGCGGGGTCGCTGGCCGTCACGCCCGTCGGCGCGGCGATGGCGCGGCTCCCCGTCCGCCCCGCCCACGCGCGGGCGCTGCTCGAGGCGGTCGCCCTCGACGTGGCGCCGCCCGTCCTGTCGGCGGTCGCCCTCCTCGCCGCCGACGGGGCGGTGTGGGCGGCGGGCGCCGCCGCGCGCGCCGCCGCCGACGCGTCGCGCCGTGCGTTTGCGCACCCGACGGGGGACCACCTGACGCTCGCGGCGGTGCTCGACGCGTACGCCGCCGCCGCCGCGGCGGAGGGGGGGGGGAGGCCGCCGACGCGTTTTGCCGGCGCCACGCGCTCAACCCGCGGACGCTCGCCGCGGCCGTTGCGGTGCGCGCGCAGCTGGCGGGGCTCCTCGCGGCGATCGCGGCGGAGCCCCACTGGGTGGCCGCCGCCGCCCGGGGGGGGTGCTGCCGGGCGGCGCGGCGGCGGTGGCGGCGCTCGAGCCGGCCGAGCGCGTCCGCCGGTGCCTCGCGGCGGGGTACGTGGGCGCCGCCGCGACGTGGCGTGGCGGCGCCGTCCGCGCGTACGTGGTGGTCGGGGGGGGGGGGCGGGGGGGGTGGCCAAGACCGTCACCGCCGCCGTCCACCCGTCGTCGGTGCTGTCGGCGGCGGCGCTGGCGCGTGGGGGTGGCGGGGGGGGGGGGGGGGAGGTGCTGCTGCTGCCGCCCCGGGGGGGGGGGGGGTCGCCGCGTGCCGCCCGACGACGATGGCCGCGGCCGCCGGCCGCGGACGGTGGTGTTTGATGAGCTGGTCATCACGTCCAAGGCGTACCTCCGCGGCGTGACGGCGGTGGAGGGCGGCTGGCTGGTCGAGCACGGGGGGGACTACTACCGGTCGGTGCCGGCGTAGCGGGGCGGGCGGCCGCTGCGAGTGCGAGTGCTTTTTTTCTCTTTTTTTTTTTTCTTTGCCGAGACGGCTGCTGTGCGGGGCGGGGGACCCGTCATTTCCCACTTGTCTTTCAATACGACCGGGGGGAAGAGGGGGGGGGGTCGGGGAGGTGGCACGCGGTTGCCACTCTTCTTCCGTCTGTACGGAGACGTGGCGGGTGGGGAGGAGGCGCGCCCCGTCGGCGGCGACGCCGCGACGGGTCGCGCCGGGGCGGCACCGACGGGCGTGACGGGGGCCCAGGACGAGGACACCCACCCGTGTGGCGGCGAGCCGGTCCCGTCGCGCCACGCTCGCTGCCGCGGCGTTTTGTCTCCGCGCCCCTGCGCGGCGCGGTGGATCCCCGCGCGCGAGCGCTGGCCTCCCGCTTTTGGCGTGCCACGTGTGCAACCCCAAATGCACGGCCGCCCGTCGTTCCCGCGGGGCCCGTGCCGCTGCCGCGCCGCGGCGGCTGCTACGAGTGTCTGCCGCGGCGGCGGCCGTCGGCGGGGCCGCGCCTGCGGGTCCGCGCCTGCCCGCCGCCGCCGTCCGCGCCGCACCCGCGGGAGCCGCCGCCACACGGCGCGCCGCCGCCCCGCCGCCGCTGCCGCGTCGCCGCTTGTGGCGTCCCGCCGACGGGGCCTGGACTACCGGCCGGCCGCCGCGGACCCCCATTGGGAGCGACGCTGCCGCCGCCGCGGGTGGCGGCGGCGGCCGCCACCGCCGCCGCGGGTGGCGGCGGCGGCCTCTGCCGCCGCCGCCGCCGCCGCCGCCGCCGCTGCCGCCGAGCCCGTGCATTCCAACGGCAGCGGCGGGGGCGGCTTGGCGTCTGCCGCACGTCGCGGCGCGGCGTGGCGGGGGTGCCGAGCCCGCCGTCGCTCATGAGGCCGCCGCCGCACGACCCGGCGGCGGCGCGCGCGTCCCCCCCTGCCCCCCCTCTGTCCCTCTGGGGGTCCACCGGCGCCCCGTCAGACGGCCCCGCTGCGGCGTTCCCGTCGTGTGTGGCGACAATGGGGACGGCAGCCGCCGCCACGGCTGCCGCCGCTGCTGCTGCCGCCGCCGCGGTCGCCCCCCGCCGGCCAGCGGCGACGACCGGGACAGGCAGACGGGGTGGCTGCCGTTTCGCGCGCCGCATCCCGTCCCCCCCCGCTGTGCTTTTTGCTTTTTTTTGTGCAGGCTCCCTTCCCCGCCACTGGCGTGCCGAGAACCGCCCGGCACGGGGGCGCCCGGTTGGGGTTTGCGGGTAGCTGGCGGCTGCCGGGAGCCGCGCGGCGGTGGAGAGAGTGACGCGGGGACACTTCCGTTGCGGGGCGGCAGCTGTGGGGTTGGCGGCCGGGGGAAGGGGGGGGCGGAGGTTGACCCGCGGCGGCGGCGGCGTGGCGCGGCTTGGCAGCCCACGCGACGCGGCAGAGTGTGGCCGCCCCCGTCGCGGGGTGCGGCGCCCTCTCTCCCACCCTTTCCTCCCTCTACTGGCGTGGCGTGCTGTCGCCGCCCGCCCGGCCGTCTGCCCGTCCGTTTGCCCCCCCCACCCCCACCATGACGCCGGCGCGGCCCCGACGCGGCGGCCACGGCGGCGCCGCCAATGCGGTCACCCCCCCCTCCGCCTCTGCCGCGGCGGCGGCGGCGGCGGCGGCCACATCCCCCTTCCTCCCCCCCTTTGCCGCCGCCGCGGCTGCGGCCGCCCCCCCTGCCCCCGACGCGGCGCCCGCGCGGACGCTGTCATCCCCCCCCGCGGCGTACGCGGCGGGCGCGGCCGGCGTGCTCGCCACCCTCCGCCGCGTCGACGCGGCCGTCGCGGACCTCTACGCCGGCGCCGCCGTCCGCCGTGCCGTCTGGCGGTACGAGGCGGTGTGGCTGCCGCTGCTCGCCGTGCTGGGCACTGACGCGCATTCCGCGCTGGCAGACGAGGCCGGTGGGGGCGGCGGGGAAGGTGGGGGGGGTCGCGGCGTGCCGCCCGCGCCCGTCACCGCCAACGTGCCGTTTGCGAGCCGCGTCGCCGGGGTGCGGGCGCGCCTCGCGGCGGCGGGCGTCGAGGAGTCCACCTCTGCGGCGCGCTCGTTGGTGGCGGCGGGCGGCCTGTCGGCGGCGCTCCGGCCGCCGCTGGACGTGGAGTGGGTGTGGCTCCTCCACCGGCAGGCGCCAGCTACCTACGTCACCGACGTTGGGCGGTGGGCGTCGGCCCTGTTCTTCCCGGCCCTCCCGGCGGCGCTGCCCACGTTCCCGCCGCCGCCACCCGGCGCTGGGAGGGGGCGGGCGGACGGCGACGGCGACCGCCCGCCAACGCTTGTGGAGGTGCTCTGGGCGGTCGCCGCGGGCGGCGCCGAGCCGTTCCAGCCGCCACACCTGGACGTGCGGCTGGGCCGGGGGGGGGTGCTCCTGCGGCGGCGGTCGAGTGCGGCGGCCGCCCGCCCGTCGGGCAGTGCGGGCCCGCCGGGTGCTGGCGGCGGAGGCGGGGGAACGCCCGCCGCCGCCGCCGCCGCCGCCGCCGGTACATCCCCCGCTGACCCGGCGGTGGTGGCGCCCCCGCCGCACCTGTCGCCCGCCCACCGGTTGGCGTCGGTGGACCTGGTCGCCGCCGCCGCGGCGGGGCGGCTGCTCGCGTGGCAGCTGCTGCGGCCGGCGTGGGCGCCGCCCGTGGGCGACCCGGCCGCGGTGACTGGCGGGGTGGCGGCGGCGTTGCCGCCGGCGGCCGCGCTGGCGGCGTGGGAGGGGGAGGGGGTGCAGACGCTCGAGCAGTTTCTCTTGCTCGTCGCTGATACGGCCGACGAGGACGGCGGGCTGTCGCCGGCGGCGGGCGCGCGCTCGGGAGTGGCGGCTGGTGACGGCGGCGGCGGCGGCGGCGGCGGTGGCGACGGCAGTGACACAAGCGCCGGTCGTCTTGGCGGCGGCGGCGCGTCACCGTCGCCGCCGCCGCCGTTGCCGGCACCCGCGGCGCCCGCGCTTGCCCCCTCTGCGACGGTGTTGCTGTTGTGGACGGCCGCGATGGCCGCGACGGCCACGTACGCGACCGACTGCTGGCGGCTCGCCGGCCGGGTCCTGCCCGGACCCCTCGACGCGGCGCACCGCTGCGGCGCGCTCCGCTGGGCCGCCGCCGCCGAGCCGTTTCTTGGCGACGTGCAGCCAAACGATGGCGGCGGCGGCGGCGACCACACGTCGGGTGTCGGGCGCGGCGGCGACACCCGGCCGGGCGCGACGCCACCACTGACGGTGGCGGGCGTGACCCACTGGGGGGGGGTGCCGGCCGCCACGGCCGACCGCACCGCCGCGGCGTGGCGGCGGCGCTTCCCGCCGGGTGCGGGCGCCGCGCCGCCGCCGCCCAACCGCCGGCCGGGGCGGCCGCCAAAGGTGCGCGCCGGCTATTTGTCGGCCTGCCTGACCGCCGCCGCCGCCGTTCCAGAGTCGCACACAGCGCGGGGCGGGGGGGCGTCTGCCGCCAACGGCAGCGGCGGCGGCGGCTGCGGCGGCGGCGGCGGCGGCGGCGGGGGCGGCGGCGGTGGGCATGTCGCCGCCGCGGTCGCACACGCGGCGCCGCGGCGGACCCCCCCCTACCGCGTGTGCTCCCCCGCGGGCGCCGCGGGCGACGCGTACCTCTTCATGGACGGTAGCGACGGTGGCACGACCGACAGCTGGACGACCGACGACGACTCGGACGACGACAGCCTCTCGTCTGGCGACAGCCACGACTGGGGGCTCCGCGCGCCGAGGGGCAAGACGCCGACGGCGGCGGCGGCGGGTCGGGAGCGCCGCGGCTGTGGTGGCGCCGCGGCGGCGGGCGGCGCGGAGCGCAGCGTGGCGAGCCTGCTCGCGAGCCTCCGGTTTAGCCTCCGCCGCGGCTGGTTTTGTCCGCAAGACCCGGCGGGGGGGGGGGGGGCGGCGCCGGGGTGTGCGGGCTGGCGCGCTCCGGACAGCGGCAGCGCGCAGTGGTCGCTGTCGAGCACGGACGGCAGCGGCGGCGGCGGCGGCGGCGGCGGCGGTCGTGGCGGCGGCGGCTGCGGGCACACGTGCAGTTTTGGGGCGCGGGGGACGTTGAAGAGCTCCTCCCGGCTGGCGCTGCCGGGCGGGGGGGGGGGGAGAGCGGCGGCGGCGGCGGCGGGGGCGCCCAAACGGCGGCGGCGGCGGGATTGGTGGCGGCGGCGGCGGGGGGCGGAGAAGGGCGGGGCGGCGGCCGCCGTGCGGGTGTGGCCCCCGTTGGTCATGGAGGAGGACCGCCGCAGGGTGGGGGGAGGGGTCGCCGCCGCCGCCGCCGCCGCGGCACCGGCTGTGCCCGGCGCGGCCGCCGCCACGCCCTTGTCCCCCGCGGCTGGGACCTCCACGGACGCGGCGGCCCCTCCAGCCGGCCGGTACCGCGCCTGGTGGGCCGCCTGGCGCGCCCGCAGCACCCTCTCCTTTGCCTTTGCGGTTGCCACCGCCGCCGCCGGGGTGGTGCTGCTGTTGCTCGGCGCCGCCGCGCTCGCCGCCCTCCCCGCCGCGCCCGACGCTCCGCCGGGGGTGCTGCGGGACCTGACCACCGTGCCGCCGGGCGTGATTGGCGGCACGCTCCTCGTCGCGGGCGCCGCGGCGGCGGCGTTTGGGGGGGTGCTCCTCGCGCGGCCGACGCTGTTTGCCGCCGCCCGCGCGGACGGGTTTGCGTGTGAGGACGTGCGCCTGGTGTGGCGGGTGGGTGTGAAGGCGGTTCGCGGGCGGGTGGGGGGGGGGGCCGACCGCCTGGCCGCGGCGTGGCGGCGGTGGGGGGGGGGGCGGGCGGAGGGGGGCGGGGCCCCGCCCCGTCGGTCGGCCGGCCCGGCGTTGGCCCTGGCGGCGCTGGTGGTGACGACGCGGCGGACGATGATGAGGCGGGGGACTTTGGGTGGAACCGCACGGGTGGGGGCCCCAGGGTGCCTCAGGGAGGCGGGGGGGATGCAGCGGCCGGGGGTGCGTGGGAACCCCGACCGCCGCCACCCGTGGCGCTGTCGGGCTACTGAGGGGAAGACCCTGGTGGGGCGGGTGGGGCGGAGCGGACAGCGGCGGAAGGGTGGGGGGGAGGGGCGGGCGGGCGTGTGCGCGACGTCGCCGGCGTGTCCCCCCTTTTGACTCGACCCCGCTGCCGCAGCGGTGGAGATGGGTCCCGCACCAAAGCAACCCTAACTGTCACTGTTGGCGACCGAGACGAAAGCGTGCACCGGACCAGACACGGGACACAACCACCACCCCGCCCCCCCCGCCCGAGCGCGCCACGCGTCTACACCCCCCTCTCCGCCCCCTTCCCCCCGCTGCGCCTCTCAGAACGTGATGCGGCAGATGGGGTTTCTCTGGATGGCGTCCAGGTCCATCTTGTGGCCAAACAGGTCGCGGATGTTGGCCACCCCGTACTTGATCATCGTCGGCCGCTCGAGGCTGAGCCCCCACGCAATGACCCGCACGTCTGGCGGCAGGCCCATCGGCAGCAGCATCTCTGGGCGGAACATGCCGCTGTTGCCCACCTCCACCCACTTGCGGAGCCCCGGGTGGAAGGCGTGCACCTCGAGCGACGGCTCCGTGTAGGGGTTGTGGGTGGGCTTGAAGCGCAGCCGGTCCATGCCCATCTTTTGGAAAAAGGTGTGGATGACGCCCTTGAGGTGGCCCAGCGACAGGCCCCGGTCCGCGACGAGGCCCTCGATCTGGTGGAACTCGGCCAGGTGCGTCGCGTCGAGCGTCTCGTTCCGAAACACCCGGTCAATGCTAAACATCTTGGCGGGGGTGAAGGCGCCGCCCGCGTCCGCGGTGGCGGTCGCCAGCGCCCGCAGCATCCGACACGAGACGGCCGTCGTGTGGGTGCGGAGGATGTTCTTGCGCGCCTCCGCGGCCGACCACGCGTAGCGGTAGCCGCGGGAGCCGCCGGTCACGGCGGCCCCGTCCGCCCCCCCACAGTGCGCCGCCTTGACGCGCGCCACATAGTCCGCGTCGCCCGGCAGGCGCGCCGCCTCGGGCGACGACAGGAAAAACGTGTCGTGCTCGTCCCGCGCCGGGTGCTGCTGCGGCTGGAAGAGCGCGTCAAAGTTCCAAAAGCTGCTCTCCACGTACCGCGCCGAGTCCATCTCGGCAAAGCCCATCTCCAAAAAGATGAGCCGGAACTGCTCGCGCACTTTGAGCAGCGTGTGCAGGTGGCCGCCGTCGACGGGCTTGCCCGCCGCCGCAAAATTGTACGGCTTGAACGCGAGCGACCGCCAGGCGCCAGACGTCAGCGCGTCGCGGGAGAGGTCGGTGGCTTGGGGCCGCCGCGCGTCGGCGGCGCGGGGGCCCTCGACGACGGAAAACGTCTTGGACGCCTTTTTGGCCACCAGCTTGCGCTTGGCTAGCGCCTTGAGCGTCGCCTCGTCGGGGAGGGCCGCCGCCGCCGCGTCGCCGCCACCGCCGCCGCCGTCGGCAGCCGCGTCGCGCACGGCACACAGGGCGGCGGCGACCGCGTCGGGCGGCGGCGACGCGGCCACGCCCGCCGCGAGGCGCAGCGCCTTGGTCGGCTTGTCCAGCACCACCCACCCCTGCCGCATCGCCTGCTGCATGCCAATCTTGCGCACGCCCGCGCCGAGCGCGGCGTCCACATCCGTCAAGGCGCAGCCGCCGCCCCCGTCGGCCGCGGCGGTCGCGGCGGCGGCGGTGGCGGCGGCGGCGGCGGCGGCGGCAGACGCCAGGTGCGCGACGAGCTGCGCCTCGGGGGAGCCCGCCGCCGCGTACGTTGCGCCCTCGGCGGTGAGCACCCACGCCTCGTGGAGGACGGGCGTTAGGCGCAGCGCGTCACGCGCGGCGAGCGCCTTGAGCGGGCCGTCGACGAGCACGGCGTGCGGCACGCCGGCGGCGGCGGCCAGATCCGTCGACGCCACCGCGGCGGGGGCGGCGGCGCAGACCGCGTCGAGGGTGGATAGCTCGAGGGGCGGCAGCGCAGAGCCAGCCGGCGCCGCTGCCGGCGTCGCCGCCGCGGCCGTGGCGGCCGCCGCCGCCGCCGCCGCCGCCGCCGCCGCCGCCGCGCCGGGCGCCATGGCGGCCGTGGCCGGCCGGGGCGGGGACGGCCGCACACGCCGCGGCCGCCGCCGTCAGGACCGCAACAGACCAGCGACGCAGGGCGTCGACAGCAAAGAGAGACTGCCGCCGGGTGCCGTCGGGGGGGGGGGGGGGGGAACCGGGTGCCGTCGCCGCGCCGGGCGGGGGGGGAGCGCGGCGGCAGCGGCAGCGATGGCCGCCGCGGCCGCGACCAAGACGGCCACGTCAGCGTGATGATCACTAGTCGGTCGCCGCGGAGCGGCTGCCGCCACCCTCAAGTCTTTCATAAGTCTGAAACTTATTCAAGTTTTTATTAATTCCATTGCATTCCTCATTGTCGTCAAGCCCGGTGGTCCGCTGTTGCTCGCACCAGGCAGCATCCGCCACCAACAGCCACTCACTTTTCACTCCCGATGCGCTGGCTGGCGCGCCCGCCGCGCCTCGCCCCCAAGCGGCGGCACACCCCCAAACGCCCAGCGTGGCATGCGCGGCGACGGGTGGCCACGCCAACCCCCCCCCCCCCCCACTAAGGTTGGCACTTAACGATCGTTAAGAAAAACCTTACCGAGTTAACGATCGTTTAACGACTTTAACGATGTCGTTTAACGACTTTAACGACCCACCTTACCGACATATTTGTTAACTACTTACATTGTACTGGTACTGTTGGTGGGCTGCCTCGCAGGCGCGGCACAAGGCAACCCAATAGTTGGTCGCCTTTCCATCGCCGTCCAGCACGTGGTCGCTAGTTTTGCGAAAGGCAGCCCACAGGTCCATCTAGCTGCTCAGAGGCGCCCAGAAGCGACGACAAGGAAGAGTAGTGGTGCAGCCTGCGCCGGTGGCTTCGTTGGTCGCAGGAGCGCGCGGAGGGCAGCCGCGAAGTCAGCAATCCGGACCCTCAAGTCTTGGACTGAGTGCGCATGTGGCACCGTCCTCCAGAATTGCACTGCCCGACATGTAAATACACATGCGCCTGGAATTAACGACTTTAACGAGGTTTCGTCCCTGGACCTTAACGATTTAACGATCGTTATAACGATCGTTTAACGACTTTCGTTTAACGACTTTTCTTAACGACTGACAACCTTACCCCCACGCCCGCCCCCCACCTTTGGCCTGCTCGCCGCGGCGGTTGGGGCGGGGAGGGTGCCGCGAGCGGCAGGTACAACCCACCCCCGCCCTCCCCCCCCCCCCCCCCCGCGCGCCCGCCGCGGGCGGCGGCGGCCGGCGCGGCTGCGCAGTGGGGTCTAAACCGTGGCCAGTGCGCGGCCCAAAATCGGGCCCAGTGCATTGCACAAACAGTGCACAGGGCCGCCCAAATCGCCGTTTTTGACCCCGTAGGAGGTGGTTTTTTTTGTCACTCGACGCAATGGCCGTATACACCCCCCTATGGATCGTTCCGGAGCATTTTTTTTCCTCGACGACGTGGTCCATGTACTGAGGCATCTCCTTGTTCTTGTCCTCGTCTTCGGAACTCACCTACATCGTCGTAGCGCGCTCGGACGCCGTAGGAGTGCAAAAGTACGCGCTCTTCGGTGCACGCATTGTCATTTTTATTGCACGCATTGTCATTCTGAGTGAACAGCAGTGCACGTCAACGGTGCCGACGACACACCCTCATGAGGCGCTCCACTCAGAGGGATCTCGCGGGACAGGATGCGATGCAAGACTCTCGGGAATGCATGTGCATGATTTGCTATGAACGAGATACAATTGCAAAGCAGTATGTGTCGAACCAGACTTCCAATACCACACGATAACACTTGACGGACAAGAAATACACACTCTCGCATGTATACCGACGCCCAAAGGACTCCTCCGGACCGCTGCTGGCACAAGAACCCCCGTCCGCCGCAGTATACGTACATACGACCGGCCAACAGATGGCTCACAACAGAAACACAGTTCACGGTTATTTCAAATACAATGCAATTACAATGAGTCCTCGTTTCGATTGACAAGTGTGTCTACCTATTTGATTCCGAATCCTATGCAATTTTTTTCATGATCATCTCGGGCGACTGTGTCGTGCTCATGTGATGCGCTCGTTGCGTCGCACAGGACGTTCGTTGTGCACCCTGTGCATTGCACTCCGTGCAATCAAACTGACAAAGCTGTGCACTCGAAATGACACTCGCATTGCCGTTTCGCGGTGTCACTCTGGTCAAAAACGGCTGATTTTGGGGTGTGCACTGCGCAGTGCTCCTTATTCCGGGATCCACTTCAAGCGGCTTCAAGGCTTGAAGCGCTTGAAGAAACCTTGAATTGTAGCCCCCGTGACCCCCCCCTCAGGCGCTGGAAACGCCGATCTCTTAGTACAGAGCTTGAATATGCTTGATGCTTTTGCCCCTGCATCGTTTTCGCGGTCGTACGACACATGGTACGCACCGCAACAGGGAGAGCTACACGATGGTGTGTAGAAAAAGTGCGAAAATCGTGCAGGGGTACGTTTTTTCAAGGAAATTCAAGCGTTTTTCAAGGTCGCGCATTAGCGATTCGCGACCGGCCCTGACCTTGAAGTGCGCTTGAATGGCCTCGTTAAGGGAAGTACGGCGCTTCAAATAGGTGGATCTGACGTCAAAGTCCCTCCTGCAGGGCTAGAAAGACGCCAGTTACGACGATGCATGAACTTTTCCCGTCGCTTCCAACACGCCTCTGGGACGGTGCCGGTGCGTCTTTGCACAGTTGTGTGCAAATTAGCTTACACAATACAAACGAACCGCCAGACCTGGCGAAGCATAACAGCAGTGATGAGAAGTGGCTCTGTCTTCGCACTGGCCGCCCTGCTCGTGAGGATGGGGACATGTTCCGAGTGAGCGGCGCGCTATCTCGACCATGTTCTCTCTCCAACTTTTCCAACAGTTGACTGGTCCCGCCCGTCGCCGCCGGGGTGTCCGCCACTGGTATGACCGGGAAAAGTGCCAGCACGATGGGTTCATGGAACGAAAGAGGTGACGGCGACTACCCGCGTACGCATTGCTTGACCCGAGCAGGTCGGGTGCCGCACCCACCGCCGGTATGGAGGGAAGGCGGCAGGGGGACCGGCACAGGTGCGGCAGCCGCCGCCGCCATCGGCCCTAGTGCACGACGTCTGCGCCAGGTGGGTAGGGTGCCCCACTCACGACTGGTGAGGGGAGAAGGGGGCAGGGAGGCGGAGAGATTCAGCGGCGTGGTAGGCCCGTTGGAGGGGATACTGCGGCTGTGGCCGTTCCCTGCATCTGGACCGGACCTCGGCCCGGGCTGCTGCCCGTTGCTTGAGAGACTTTTCGTGCGCGGCCGGGCGCTGCCGGTGGACTGACCGGGAGACTTCACTCGACTTGCAAAGGACTGGGCTGCTTCGCTTAGACATCGGCACACCCTCTTAACCATGTACTGTGCGGTAGTTGTTACTCGATTAAGTGCTCTAAACGCTCGATTCAAGGTCTGATTCGCAGCCGTTTAGGCGGGTCGGCGGACCTTGAAGCGCGAGCGCTTCAAGAGAATTCAAGGTTTCTTCAAGCGCGTCAAGCCTTGAAGCCGCTTGAAGTGGATCCCGGAATAAGGAGCACTGCGCTGCCCGCAGAGGTTCATGGGTTAGACCCCACTGCGCTGTGGCCCGCTCGGCCGGCGGCGGCGGCGGGGCGCGCCCCCATTGATCCCCGCCCGACGCTGGGACGGGACAGCCACTGCCGCCGCCGCCGCCGCCGACGGGGCGGGCCCGCCCGCGTCGCCGCCGCCGCTGCGTCGCGTCGACGCTGCCGCCGGCGCGGCGCGCTCACCCCCCCCCCCCCCTCGCCGCGGGCCGCTCCGCTGCCCGGCACTGCCCGCCGCCGCGGGCCCGCTCTTGCCGTGCTAGAGCTACCCGACGGCCACAGCCCCCCGCGGCTTGGCGGCGGGCCCCCCGGCAGCGCGCCGGTCGCGAGTCGGTGGTGGGCGCGCCCGTGGCGGGGCTGGGCGGCGTCCCCGCCGGTCAGCGGCCCGTCTGCCGGGTCCCGTCGGCCCGGCCGCCGCGCCCCCGCCTCTCCACCGTCGGTGCCCCGCAGAGGCTCCCGCCGTGCGCTCCCGCCGCCCCATCCACCGTCGTCTCGCCTCCCCCCCTCTCCCCTCCCCCCCCCCCCCCCCTTCCCCCCGGTCGCCGCCGCGGGCCATGGACGCCCCCCCCCCGCGGCCGCGGACTTTGCGGGCGCGACCGCCCCCCCCCCGGGCGGACCCCCCCGGCCGCCGCCGCCGCCGCCGCCACCGCCGCCGCCGCCGCCGCCGCCGCCGCCGCCGCCGGCGGCCGCCCGTCCCCGCGTCGGACGAGCGGTGGCGGCGGTCCGGGCGGCGCCGCCGCGCCGCCGCCGACCATGGCGGCCCGCGTGGCGCGGGGCGTCGTCGACGGCGTCCGCGTCGCGACGATAACCTACCTGCTGATCGCCGCGGGGGTGGCGGTGAATGGGGTGCAGCTGGCGGTGGCCGCCGCGGGGGGGCTGCTGTCCGTGCAGCGCGCTCGGGATATCAATGTGTGGTGCGTTTGGGTGTGCTTGGTGGTGGGGGGACACCCGGGGGGGGGGGGGGCTGGGGGGGGGGTGGGGGGGGGTGGGGGGGGTGGGGGCGGGCGAGTTGGGGGGGGGGGTGGGGGGGGTGGGGACGGGCGAGTTGGGGGGGGGGGTGGGGGAGGGGGAGGGGACGTGGAGGAGCGTGGGTGGTGGAGGGTGACGGCGGGTGGAGGGGTGCCGCGATGGGGTGGACGAGGGTGCGGGTGTGGAGGAGGGGGGGGGGGGGGGGGCGGTGGCCACCGGGTGACTGTGGGCGTGGGGGCGGTGCCGGCTGCGGGATGGAGCGGGCCGCCGGCGGGGCGGCGGGGTGTGGGCGCTGGCGCCCGCTCGCCGGGAGCGTCTGGCCGATGCGCGCGCGGGTGGCGGCGGGCGGGACGGCGCCCGCACCGCCCGCGCTGGCGCGTGCCGCCGTCGTGGGGGCGCCCCCTCCGTAGCGGGTGTGGGGGGGGTGCCGCCGCGTCGGTCTCGGCCCGCGCTGGCTGGACAGTCACTGACCGCCGCGTCCTTGGTGGGCTTGCGGCTCCCCCGCCGGCCACCCTTCCCCCCCCAACCCGTCGGTTGTTTTCCCGGTCTGTCTGTGCGACCGGTGCGGCTGCGTGGTGTGTCGTTCTGTTTTTTTGTCTTTTTTTGTCTTTTTTGCGGGCAGGCTCATGTCCATCTACATGTCGGCCGCGTCGTTCCTGCTGGAGGAGTGGTCCTCGTGCAAGGTGGTCACCCACGGGGAGCGGGTGCCGCCCAACGTGCGCGCGCTGGTCGTCATCAACCACGTGAGCGACATCGACGGCATCGCGGGGCTGGCGTGGTTTGCCCGCATGCCCCCGCCGTTCCCGGGGTGTGTCAAGGCGATTGTCAAGGAGAGGTACGTGCGGGTGGGTGGCCGGCCGGGGGGGGGGGGGGGGCACGCCGTCCGCCTGGCGGCTGCTGTGCCTCTGTGTGTTGCCCGCTCCGTCTTTTTTTTTTTTTTTTCCTTTCGTTGGTGGTCGTGGCGCGTCGGACGGACATGCACTGACCACCCCTCGGACGGCCCGTCCCCCACTTCCGCTGCGCGGCCACGGTTTGCTGTGACTGGTGCGCAACGGATCCCGCCCCCCCCCCGCCGCCGCCGCCGCCGCCCTTGGCCACCCCGGCGCGCGCCGCCGCAGCATTGGCCGCGTCCCAATATTTGGGTGGATGCTCCGCTGCGGCGAGTACGTCTTCCTCCGCCGTGACTGGCGCACCGACGCGTCGCGGCTGTCCACCGAACTGTACAGCATCGCGTCGACGGCGACGCCCTACTGGGTGGTCCTCTTCCCCGAGGGCTCCCGGCGGACGGGCGCCAAGGTGGCCGCGTCGCAGGCCTACGCCCGCTCCCGGGGGCTGCCGGTGCTGTCGCACCTCCTCTTCCCGCGCTTCAAGGCGTTTGTCGCGGCCATCCAGGCGGCGCGGGCGCCGCCACCCGCGGCCGCCGGTGCCACCGCCGCGGGCGGCGGCGGCGGGGCACGCGCGGGCGGCGGTGGCGGCGGTGGCGGCGGCGGCGGTGGCGGTGGTGGCGGCGGCGGTGGCGGCGGCGGCGGCGGCGGCGGCGGCGGCGGCAAGCCGGTCTTTGAGGCGGTCGTCGACGCGACGTTTGTGTTTGAGCCGCCCACCCCGCCGACCGTGTGGCAGTGCCTCAGCGGCCGCGCCGCGTCCACCATCCACATGCACGTGACGTACCACCCGATGGCGTCGCTGCCGGGCGGGGACGCCCGCGGCGCCGCGGCCGCCGCCGCGGCCCCCGCCCGCCACAGCGGCGGCGGCGCGAATGGGGGCGGCGGCGCGATGGGGGGCGGCGGCGCCAACGGGGGCGGCGCCGCCCCCGCGGCGGCGGCGGCGGCGGCGGCGGCGGCGGCGGCAGCGGCGGCGGCCGAGCCCGCGCCCGGCGCGACGGGCACGGCGGCGGCCGCGGCGGCGGCGCCCGCCGCGCTCGGCAGCGACGCGGCGCTCGAGGCGTGGCTCACCCACCGGTGGGTGGTCAAGGACGCGCTGCTCGCCGAGTACGCGGCGGCGGCGGATATGGGCGCCCTCCACCCCATCCCGCCGCTGCCCCGACGCGGCGGCCGCCCCGCGGGCGCGTACGCCACCTTCCCGCCGTCGCGGCCGCGGACGGGCGGCCTCCGCGCCGTCTTTTCCGCCGTCACCGTGGGGGGGGTGGCCGCGCTGCGCGCGGCCGCCGCGCGGCCGGCGCTGCTGCGGGCGCTGCTGGGGGGGGGGCCGCCGCCGCGGCGGTGCTCATCGTGTCGTTTGCGCTCATCCTGAAAAAGGCGCCGGTGAAAAAGGTCAAGGCGCCCTAGCTAGGGTCGTGGGGGTGGGGGAGGAGGGGAGGGGGTTGGGGGGGGGTTGGGGTGGGGGGGGGTGGGGGGGGGCGGGGCTGCCCGCTGGGCGGATCGTTGCTGTGGCTTTCCTCTTCTTTTTTTTGTGTGTGTGTGTGTGGGCGACCGCCCGCCACGCCACGCCGCGCCGCCCCCGCCCGCCATGCCCGCACCACCGCCCTTGCCGTGCGCGTGGCCGCGGCCGACGCGCCGCCCGCGCGTGCCCGCCGCGTCGGCCCCGCCCGACCGGTGGGCGCGCGCGCCGTGGGCCGGGCGGGGTGGCGGCGCTCCCCCCCCCTCCCCCGCCCCCCCCAATGACGCGCGGCGGCCGCGCGGCGGGCGGCCGTCACCCCCCCCCCCCCGCGGCGGCCGCGCGGCGACCGCCGTTGCCAGCGCCAGCACCACATCCGCGGCAAAGACGGGCGGCGGCGCGGCGAGGAGCGCGCGCACGTCCACGCCCGCCACGGGCGGCGTCACCTCCACGTCCGTGACGGCCATGGCGCCCGCGCCGGCCACGCCGGCCGCGCCGCCGGTCGTCACCGCGCTCACCCACAGCCGCACCGTGTGGGCGGCGGGCGGTAGCGGCGGCGGCGGCGTGCCGCCGCCATCGCCGCCGCCGCCGCCGCCGCCGCCGCCCGCCGACGGCGGCGGCGGCGGCACGGGCAGCCGCAGCGTCAGCAGCCGCCCCTCCCGTGCCGTCAGCCGCGCGGCGTACAGCTCGGTCGGCGGGCCCGCCGCGGCGGCCTCGGCGGCGGCCCAGTCCAGCACCGCCGCGGCGCGCGCCGAGCCCGGCGGCGCCCCCTCAAACGCCGCCGCGTACGTTGCGGCCGCCGCGTGCACGCGGTCCGCATCGGCGGCGGCGGCGGCGGCGGCGGCGGCCTCGGCGGCGGCGGCGGCAGCGTCGGCGGCGGCGACGGTGTCGGCGAGGCGCCGGTTGGCCGCGTCGAGGGCGCGCAGCTGCGCCGCCTTTACCGCGCTGACGCGCGCGGCCGCCGCCGCGGCGAGGCGGCCGCCGACCGCCGCGGCGGCGGCGGCCGTCGCGGCGGCGGCCGCGTCGGGCGGTGGCGCCGCCGTCGGCACCACCACCGCCGCGGCGGCGGCGGCGGCGGCGGCGGCCACCTCGGCGCGCACCGCACCCGCCGCCGCCGCCCGCCCCGCCGCGGCGGCGACCGCCCGCCCTGCCGCGGCGGCGGCGACGCCCCGCGCGGCGGCGGCGGCGAGCGCCCACGCGGCGTCCGCGTCGGCGGCGGCGGCGGCGAGCGCGCGCACGTCGGCGGCGAGGCCCGCCTCGGCGGACCGGCGGTCCGCCTTGGCGCGGCCGAGCGCCTTTTTCGCGCGCGCCTTGGCAACCTCGGCGGTGGCGATGGCGGCGCCGTCGGGGACGGGGCCGTCCGCGACGATGGCGGCGAGGAAGGCGCCTTTGGCCGCCGCCGCCGTGCCGGTCGTCTTGCGGGCGGCGAGGGACTTGTGCGCCGCGGCGAGGCGGGCGGCGGCGAGGGGGGGGGGGACGGGCGTCGCCGCCACCGCCGCGGCGGCCGCCGCGGCGGTCGTCGCGTCGTGCTTGTCGTCGTCGTCGTCGTCGTCATTGTCATTGTTGTTCTTGTTGTTGTTGTTGTTGGTGGTGGTGGTGGTGGTGGTGGTGGTGGTGGCGGTGGTGGCGGTGGTGGCGGGGGGGGTGGGGGGGGGGGGGATGAGAGCGAGTGCGTCGGGGGTGCCCGCCGAGGCGGTGGCGACGAGAAAGGCGTCGTGCCGGGCGAGGCGGTCGAGGAGGTCCGCGGTGGGGGGGGAGGGGGGGGGGGAAGCCGCCTGGGGGGGGGGGGGAGGGGGGGGGGCGGTGGGGGGGGCGGCAAAGGACACGGCGGCCATGGTGGCTGGCGGGGGGGGGGGGCGGCGCAACCGGGCAGTGGGGAAGGGGGGGGGGGGGGGAGGGGGACGGGCGCGTCAGGGCGGCGGGCGCGTTGCACGTTGGCGGCGGCGAGCAGCGCACGCGTCGGACCGCGTCCTCGGGGCACGTCGTCTGACGGGAGGCGTGTCGACGGCGGCGGCCCGGGACGGTGGGGGCACACTGGACGGGGGGGCCTGGGATGGCCGCCACCGAGGCGGCGGCCGCCGCCGCCTGCACGCGCGGTGCACGCGCGCGTGCGGGCGCCCGCCGCGGCGCGCGCGCGGCCGTGCCCTCCCGCCCGCCCCCGCCCCCGTGCGCGCGCGCGCGGCGGCGGGGCGGTCGAATTTCAAACGTTTGAACGGCGGCGGCAGGGGGGGGGGGGGGGGGGGGGAGGGTGGGTGGGGGGGGGGGGCGTTTGCCCCCCCGCCCCGCCGCGGCCGCGCGGCCGCCCCCCGCGCCGCCCCGCCGCGGCGGCGGCGGGCGCGCGCCGCGACGGGGCGGCGGCCGCGCGGCCGCGGCGGCGGCGCGGCGGCGGCAACGCTGCCGCGGCGGCGGAGGCGCCGCGCGCCGTGTGCACGCGCGTGTGCGGCGCGGGGGGGGGGCGGCGGGGGGCGGCGGGCGGGGCAGGGGAGACGGGCGGGACGGGCGTGGCGGGGGGGGGCGTGCGACGGCAATGGCGGCGGCGCGGCGCGGCGCGGCCGCCGCCGCCGCCGCCGCCGCCGCCGCGCCGCGCCGCCCGCCGGCGGCGACGCTGCGGTCGCCGCCGCCGCCGCGGCGGCGGCGGGTTGGCGGCGGCGGCGGCGGCGGCGGCGGCCCGCCGCGGGCGGCCGCCGCCGTCGGCGACGCGTGCTGCCACGCCGCGGGGCGGGGCGGATGCGGAGCCGCCGGTGGGGCGGCCGGCGGCGGTGGCGACGGCCACGACGGCGGCCGCGGCGGGCACCCCACCGTGCACGTAGGACGCACCACGCACAGAGGGTGGCTGCGGTGCTGGGACAGCGCGGGCCCGTCGCTCCACAGGACCGCCCCGCAGTACCAGACGGATACAAATAAGTCCCACACAGGTGCGGGAGAATGGGAGCTGGTGACCCCTACGTACGAGGCGAGCGACGCCAACACAAACGGGGAAACAGAAAACCTATTGCTGGGGTCTGCCCAGGCTGCACGCGGATACAACCCCTCCATCCGCAACGAGGCGTGCGCCACCACATCCACGGCAGGGGGGACAGACGCGGCACGCAACGCAATCGGGCACGTGCGCCCGCAGACGCAACGGCCGTCGCCCACGCGACCGGCGGCACGGCGCACCATCAACACAGCACAGTACGAGCAAAAGGGGGCGCCACCCAACACAACACCAGCAGGGTGCGGCCGCCCGGAACCAAGAGCGCACAGGCCAAGCGACGCGACGCGACAAACGATCGGCCGTCAGCATCTCCCAGTCCGCCCACCGCGGCAAGCATCCGCGACGACAGGGCCGCTCCAGAAAGTGCAACGAGCACACACACGCCCACACAGACAATAGGCCACCAGCAGCCCTCAGCTCTCATATGAAAACGTCATGGACGCCCAAATAGGCGCTCCCGCGACCCCCCCCCCCCCCCCCCCCCCCCCCAATCCCCAACAGCCCCCCACGCCCAGCAGCCCCACCGCACAAAAACGCGGCACCAGCGGGGGCGCGCGTAGGCATGGCGCCGCGGGCCCGGTGGCAGACGCCGCGGCGTGCCCGGGCGCGGGGGCGCGGCGGCCGGGCGGCGGGGCCGAGGGGGACGCCACAACCGGGGGGGAGGGGGGGGGGGGGAGACCGCCAGAGCCGCCCCTGCGCCTCACGTCAAACAAAAAGGGTACATCACGGGGCCGGGTGGCACGCACGGCACGGGGTGGGGAGGCCGCTCCGCCGGTTGTGGCGGTGGCCACGAGCGCCGCACGTACCGGTCGTCAAGAGGGATGGCGCAGGGGCGAGGCGGGCGCGGTGCGGGGGCGGGGGTTGACGCCGACGGGGCTGCTTGTCCGTGCCGCGTGGGCGTAGTCGATCACCCCCGCAACAGACGTCCTCTGCCAAGCCGGCGAGCCCCGCGCACCCCCGGCATGCCATGGCCGCGGCGGCGCCGCGCTTAAAGAGGGCAAGGACGACGACGGCCGTGGCGGCACGAGCGCCACGCCCGGCCGTCCGTGGCTCCCGCGGGCGAGATATGGGACCCGAGCCATCGCGTTGCAGTTGTGGACGGGACACGCGGCCGAGCCCAACCCGTTCAACAACCCATCACTGTGCTGCTTTTCATATTGCAGCCCTCCCAATTTTGGCCGATGTGATCAAAGTCAAGACTGGGTCTTGTCAACTTCCTATTAGTCGATCCGTTTTATCCGGCTGCATGGATGGCTGAGACGCAGTTGACCAGCTCTGGACCCGGCTGTTGACTTCGACCAGATCGGATAAAATTGAGAAGACAGCAATATGTACGATCCATGTCAAGATCAATGCCAGGGGCGTGGAAATTCTTGTCGCAGCCATCTACTTAGCCGGATACAGCTCATCTATCACTGGAAAGTTGGTTGAGACCTGCGCTTTGACGTCGACCAGATCGGACAAACAGGGACTTATCGTCGACAGGCTGCGCGTGCCTGTTGGATGTTCGACAGCCGCACACTGCCCGACTGTCAGCTACCAACCAGTGCCACGTCGCTCCGACTCCGATCGCCTGAAGGAAGAGGACTGGGAAGGTTGTGCAAGAGCGGTCCTGCCTGCGCCCCTCTGACCAAGAGACCTGGTCATAGCCGCGTAGCCGCGACCTTTGTGAGCCAGCCTATGTGGCTGAGACCGCTCCACCTCGCCCCCCACCGTCTTTTCTTCCTTCTTCGTCTGTGTCGGTCGTGTCGTTTGGCACCACGCCGGCCTTGCAGTCACGTGAGTGCTGGCCCGCCCGGTCACCCTGCCTTGCCTCCCATGGATCCACCACGCCGCTGCCTGTCGGGCCGCCACGTGCTCACCACCGCCCTCGTCGTTTTTCTTGGCGTGGCGGCCACCCCGCTGGGGGTGCACGGGAGCGCCACCACGCCCCGGCGCCCGTTCCCTGACGCTCTCCGTCTGCCGGCTGCCGCCGCGGCGCGGGCCTCCCCCCCCATCACGCCTAGCGCGTCGGGCTTCTCCGAAGTCCCCCTCACCGGCGGCCTCCTTCACAAGGGCGACTACGCGGTGGCGGCGACGCTTGGCGGCCAGCCGCTGCGGTTAAAAGCGGACACCACCTCTGGGTCCGTCGTCGTTGCCCGCGCCGCGTGCGAGTACTGCCCCGCGGCGGGCGCCAAGTACGACGACGCCGCGTCGCCGGCGGCGGCGGGCGCGCCGTCACCGGCCAACGCAACGGTCGTGGCGTGCGCAGACCCGGTGTGTGGGGTGTCCACGCCGGGGGGGGAGCCCGACGCGGGCCAGTGCGCGGCGCTCGAGTGCAAGGCGTGCTCGGCGGGCGGCGCGTGCTGCGCGCCGGGCAAGCCGGGGGGGTGCTGGTTTGCGCGCGCCGGCCACCACCGTGCTGGCAGCGGCCGCCTCGGGCGGGATGTGCTGGCGCTGGCCGCCGCCGCAGACGGGGCCGCCGCCGGCGGGGTGAGCGCCAACGTGACGTTTGGGGGCATGGACCTGGTGGAGGGCCCCTTTTTTCCCGATGGCGCGGACGGGCTCCTCGGCCTGGGTCTTGACGCGTCGGCGTGCGAGCCCAGCTGCACCCGCCCGTTTGCGGCCGAGGTGGGCGCCGGCGACGGCGGCGTGGGGCTGTGCGTCAACGTGGTTGGCGGCGCCCTGACGTTTGGGGGCGTCAATGAAAGCCACCTGGCGGCGGGCGCGTCGCTCTCCTGGTTTGGCGTCACCCCCATCGCCGGCGACGACGTCGGCCAGCCGGCGGTGGCGCGCAAGTGGCTGACGTCGGTGTCTCCGTCCATGCGCGTTGGCAACGCCACCGTCGACGCGCCCAAGGTCAAGACCGCCTTGTGGACGTCGTCCACCCCCTTTGTGGGCGTCTCGCCGGAGCTCTTCCTGTCCATCTTGTCGGAGCTGCAGAAGGCGTACTGCGAGCTCGACGAGGTGCTGTGCAGCCAGCGTACCTGGTTCCGCCCCCAGTCTTGCGTGCACCTCCCCGACGGCGTGCTCGCCGGCCTGCCCAACTTCACCTTCACCGTCGGCGGCCCCGATGACGCGGCGCCGCTGGACGTGGTGCTCACCCCCGAAGACTACCTCCTCCCCTACCCGCAGGGCTCCAAGCTCTACCACTGCGTATCGCTGGTGGCGTTGGACATGGACGCCCGGGACGAGCAGCTGATCTTTGGCGCGAGCGTCCTCCGCCGGTACGTGTCCTACTGGGACCGTGCGGGGCGGCGGCTGGGCCTGGGCCCCGCGTCGGGGGCGTGTGGGTCATCGGTGCCCGTTGAGAAGGGGCTCCTGAGCACCGACGGGGGGGACGACGGCGGCGATGCCGCCGGCGGGTCGGCCGCGCCGGGCCACAAGCTGCCGCCCGCGATTACGGCCGAGAGCGTGCTGGGGGCGGTGGCCAATAGCAGCGGCGGCGCCGCGCCCGGGGCGGCCACCCCCACCGCCACCGGCGGCCGCGATGGACCGCTCGCGGCGGGCGCGCCGCCGTCGCCGGCCGCCGCCGCCGCGTGCGCCGCGCACGACACGTGCGGGGCGTGCGCGGCCGACGCGGCGGCGTGTGCGTACAACCTGCGGACGGGGGCGTGCGTGGCGCGCGGCGGGGCCGGCGGCAGCATCCTGCCCTACCCGCTCTGCCACGGCCGCGGGTGCGTGTGCGCGCTGGCGGGGAGCGGCGGCACCGCCGCGGCGGTGGGCCGGCTCCTCGGCGCGCTGGTTGGCCTCGCGCTGGCGGTCGTTGCGGTTGTGGCGGTGGGGCGCTGGTGGTGGCGGCGGCGGCGGCGGGAGGGGGGGGGGGGGCCGACCCGTACGCCCCCGTGCTCGTCGACGACGAGGCGTCGGACGAAGGCTTTGACGTCCTCGGCCGGCTGCCCCGGTAATCGGGGCGGGGCACACAGAAAAAAAAAAAAAACAGGAACAGACCGTGCCATGCGTACGCTCATGTCAAGAGCCCAACGTTCGTGCCCATCCTCGCACCACCCTGGTGGCTCCGCTCATGAGCGAGAGAGAGGGACGACGCCCCGCGGCGTATGGTGTCCTGCTACAGGGCACGGGGCGGCGTGGGCGGCAGCGCGCTGGCCTCCTCCGTGGCTGCCAGCGTCGCTGCGGTAGACGCCGCGGCCGGCCCATGTCTCCATCCACGCAGCCCGTCGTCTGGCCTGCTCGCCACCCCCGCGGGGGGCCCCCACCCCGGGGGCGGGGCCGCGGCGGCTACCCCAACGCCCTGCCCATGGCTGGCCACACGCACCGGTCGTCGGCAGCCGCCACACCCAGCCGAGCGCGCGTGGGAGGCACGCCGCCCCGCACGGGAGGTCTGCCCGCGGCGGCTGCAGTGGCAAGGAGAGGCGAGGCCACGGGCCCGCTTTATCCCGCGACCCCGCCACCACCGGCCGCTTTTCCTCCCCCTGCCCGCCCTGCCGCCGGCAGCCCGCGCCTACATTGGCGCGTCGGTATATGCCGTCAGCCGCGCCGTACCGCCGCACGCCGCGCCGCCGCGAGCCGCCGCGGCACCACAACAAAGCCAAACGCATCCTCTATCGGGCCGCACGCCACCGGCGGCGCGCGTCGCGGCGCCGTGTGCCCCCTGGCTGCAGCGCCTACCCCGCGCCCGAGTCGGCGGGCGTGCCGGTCGGCCTCGGCCCGCACGCACCCCTCTCGCGCGTGCTGTTCCCCGCCGCCCACACCCCACTCCCCCCCGACCCAGACTCGCCCCCCCCCCCCCCCCCCCTCCGCCCACACGCTCGCGCCTAGAACGAGTCGAGGAGCTCGGCAATGTCGCGGCTGCCAAACCCCCCCCCCCCGCCAAAGCTCTCGAGGCCCCCCACGCCCAGGCCGAGCGCCAGCCCCCCGTCCGACGGCCACTCGTCGTCCCCCCCGCCGGCGCCCGCGCCGCTGCCGCCGCCGCGGCCACAGCCAAAGGGAAAGAGGAAGGGGGCGGCCGCGTCGGCGGTGGCGGTCGCGGCGGCGGCGGCGGCGGGGGTGTCGCCGACAAAGGGGAACAAGAGGGGCTCCCCGACGCCGGGCAGGACGCCAGTTCCGTCGGTGCCGTCCACGGGGTACGCGTCGCGGCCGCTGCTGGTGGGGGGGGGGAAGTACGTGGCCGGGGGGGGGGGGGGGGGGGCGGGGGGGATACCGGGGGGGGGGAGCGGCAGGACGGGCGCCCCCGGCAGTGAGCGGTAGGGCGCGACGGCCACGCCTGTAGCCGTCGCTGGGGGGTGCTCTGTAAAGGGGGAGGGGGGGGGGGGGGGGCGGCGGGGGACGGGACGCCCTGGTGGCTGGCCTGCGCCAAAGTGGACGTCGTCGGCCTGGGGGTACCAACCGCGGCGGGGAGCAAGTACAGCCGCGGCGGCAAGGGTGCGTCCGTAGCGAGCGACGGCGGGCCAAGCAGGCAGCGCGGCAGCCACAGCATACGTCACGCGGTTAGTACACTGCGACGGGGCAGCCTCCCCTCTCTCTGGTGCAACCCCCTGGCAGCCTCGCAGGTCGCCCGCCCCCCAACCCCTACCCCGGCACTGAACAACAGCAGCGGCTACAACGCACCTTGCCGCTGCCGCGGCCGCTGCCGCCGCGGCCGCCGCCTTGTGCGCCGCCTCCGCGTCGGCCGCGTCGGCGGGCCGCCCGCGGCGGCCACCCGCGGCACGGCCGGCCGCCACCTTTCGCCGCTTGGCCGGCGACGCTGCCGCCAGCCGCCCCCCCCCCTGTGCCGCCGCCGCCGCCGCCGCCGCCGCCGCCGCCGCCGCGGCGCTGACGCCGGCGCCAACGGTGCGGCCGCCGCCGCCGCGACGACCACCCCTACCGCCGCCACCGCCGCCGCCGCCGCCGCCGCCGCCGCCACCGCCGCCGTTGCCGCCGCTGCCGCCGCCGCCGCCGCCGGCAGCAACCCCCCCCCCCCGGGCGGTGGTGACGCGGACGAGCGCGGCGAGCTCGGTGCGGGACGTGACGAGCGCGGCCTGCAGGTGCGCGATGCGTGCGCGCTGCGTGCGCGCGAGCGCCGCGGCGGCGGCGCCGGTTGGGAAGGCGGCAGAGTGGGTGAGGTAGGGGAGGGGGGAGAGGGTGGGGGCGGCGGTCGCCGACGTGGCCGTGGGGGGGGGGGGGGGGAGCATCGTGCCGGGTGGTGGGGGCGGCGGTGGTGCTGCTGGTGGACGGGGTGGTGGTGGGGGTGGCGAGCGGCGGTGGTGGGTGGCAGAGGGACGTACTCCAGCTGTACGTCAGCGTCGTAGGGGGGGGGGGTTACCGGTTGGAAGAGGGGGGGAGGGAGGGGGAGGAGGACACGGAGGGAAGCGGGGAGGCGAGAAAGGTCAGGAGGGGGGGAGGGTTGGGGAGAGGGGCGGGCCTGGCGGGTGGGAAGCGGGGTGGCCAGCTCAGACGCCAGCGGGAGGTGACGCGGGCGGCGGAGCGACGCGAATGACACGGAACGAGGCGGGGCGGCGGGTGGCGGGACCAAACGGGCGGCGCGGGCCCGCGCGTGCCGCAAAACCCCCGCACGACCACGCCGCGTCGGCGGGATGGGCACGCGGCGGTGGCGCGGCCGCCACGCGCAGCAGCCGGTGTGGCCGACGCCGAGCGGGGGGAAAAAAAAACACAGACGACGCGGGCAGCGGCAGACGACGCGCGCCGCGACGCACGCGGGGGGGGGGGCCGGCGGACGCGGCCGGCGCCGGCGCGGCCGCGCGCGCGTACCGAGGCGGCCGCCAACGCGCGCACGCGGCGGCGGCGGCGGGCGGCGGCGGGCGGCGGCGGGCGCGGTGGGGCCGTGCGCGGCGGCGGGGGTGCGTGCGGCAGCGGGGGGGGGGGGGGGGGGGGGGGGGGTGCGCCGCGTGACGCGACCGTGAGCGACAGACGCGGTGCCGCCGCGGCGGCGGTGCGCCGCGGCCGCGCGCGGCGGCGGCGACGGCGGCGGCGGCGGCAGCGGCGGCGGCGGCGGCGGCGTGCGCCGCCCGGCCGCGGCGGCGGCGGCCGGCGGCGGCGGCGGCCGGCGGCCGCGGCGGCGGCGCGGCCGTGGCGTCCCCCGCCGTGCGCCGCGGCCCCGCGCGGCGGCGGCCGGCGGCGGCGGCGGCGGCGGCGGCGGCGGCGGAGACGCGCGCCGCGCGGCCGGCGGCGGCGGCGCCGCGGCCGCGTCGCCCCCCCCCCATCCCGCGACGGCGGCCGCGCCGCCGCGGCGGCCGCGGCCCGCGTGCCGCTCGGCCGTGCCACGCCGCGCCGCCCGCCCGCCCGCCCGCCCGCCCGCCCGCCCGCCGCGGGCGCTCCCGCGCGCCCGCCGCGGCGGCGGTTGCGGCCGCCGTGGCCGGGGGGGGTGGCCGCCGCCGTGGCTGGGGGTGGCGGCGGCGGCGGCAGCGGCGGCGGCGGCGGCGGCGGTGGCGGGCGGGGGGGCGGGGGGGGCTGGGGGGGGGGGGGGGGGGGGGCACGCCCCGCGCGCGCGTGAGGCGGCTGCCGCCACGGCCGGGCCGGCCGGCCGGCCGGCAGCGGCGGCCGCCGTCGCGTGCAGCCGCCGCCGCCGCCGCCGCCGCGCGCAACGCCGCGGGGGGGGGGGGGGAGGGGGGGGTGCGCCGGCCGCCCGCCATGGCGGCTGGCGGCGGGTGGGAGGGGCGCGACGGTGGCGGGGGGGCGGGGAGGGGTGGCGCGGCCGGTGGAGGGGGGGTGGGGGGTGCCGCGGGGGGGCGAGCCTCGCGCGTGCCGGCGGCAGCCTTTCCCCCCCCCCCCCCCCCATCCCCCCCTCCGCCCCTTTCCGGCGGCGCCCCCCCCCTTCCCCCTGCCCTCTAGCCGGCGTCGCGTCCCAAAGCGGCTGCCCCAGCGGCCGTTACCGACCGCCCCCGGCGGCGGCGGCGGTGGCGCCGCCGCGGCGGCTGCCGCTCGCCGCGTCTCGGAGCGGAGGGGGGGGGGGGGGGCCGCCGCCGCGCGCGCCGCGTTGCGGGTGGCGGCGTCCCGCACGGCGACCCCCCCCCGCGGCGGCCACCGCTCCCCGCTCCCTCCGCCGTCGCCCAACCCGACGCCCCCACCAGCCGCCGCGGCCGCGCGGGCGGCGCCTCGCGGCGGCGGCGACGGCGGCGGCGGCGGCGGCGACCGGGCCCCCCCCCCCCACCTCCCCCTCGGCCGGCCGGCGGCCGTCCCCGTGGCGTGGCCGACACCTCGCCCCCCCCGGCGGCCGCCGCGGTGGCGTGGCCGCCGCCGCGGCCGCAGCGAGCGCCCGTCGGCGGCGGCGGGCGGGCGGGCGGGCGCGGCGGCAGCCGTCCCTCCCCCCCTCCCCCCACCCACCGCCCCGCTGCACCGTGCCGCACCCGTAGCGGCGGGCGGGTGTCGCGGCGGAGGCGTCTCGAGGCGGACCCCCGGGGGGGGGTGGTCCTGTTTGGCCAGCCTCCAGTCCGGTGCCGGGTTGGGGGGGGGGGGGGGGGGGCGGCTGCGGAGGGGGCGGGGGGGGGGGGGGGGGGGGGAGGGCGCCCACGCGGGCTGTCCCCGCTCGCCGCCGGCGCGGTCGCCGCGGCCCGCGTGGCGGCCGCGGCGGGGCCACGCGGCGGCGGCGGCGGCGGCGCGCGGGGCGGAGGGTGCGCAGCCGGGGCGTGGCGTCGCCGCGGTGGGCGCACAGCACCCCGTTTCGAAACTAGCGGGGTAAAAGAATACATGATTTTCACAAATATACCACCATAGGATTGTGTTACGACGCTTTTTCCTCTTCACACGATAGATTCCACTCCATCACTGGTACCACACGCAGTCGCCGGTTGGTGGTCAGCACGTTGAGTCGCACTCAATAATTGGCACCCCTCATCTCGTGAGAATCGAGAATGCAGCGGTGCAAGTGGTCGCTTGCACGTCTCTCCCCACCTTGGGTCGTCCCAGTGCAAGCCGACCGCCCCGAATCCTCCCCCATCCCGCCCTTGCCATCCTGCCCCCCCGCCTCCCACCCCCTCTCGTGCGCCTCTCCACTGCCTTTCCCTCGCCTGCTCGCCACGGGCTCTGTCCCACCACTCCCACCCTTCTACTTCACCCCTCCCTCTGCTTTGTGCGCTGCACTGTCCGTCCCGCCTGGACGCGTGCGGCGGGATCGAAGGCAGCGGTGCATGACGTGGGCCGTTCACTTGGCGAGGCCACTCTTGGCGGTAAGCTGGGGTGGGACGGAGGGGGAGTGGGAGAGGGGAAGGAGGCAGGATGGGGCAAGGGCCAGGAGGGAAGGTGCAGGGACGGGCGAGGTGTACTATCCTCTCGCGGCTCACCACCGCCGGTGTCTCTGCCGCCACTGTCGCCATCGTCTCCGCCTCTGTTTCCGTTGCCGCTACTTGCACCGTCGCCGCGAGCCCACTCCGCGTCTCTGTGGAGAGCGGCTCCCCGTGTGGGGGCGCCTGCAGACATTCGACGCGGCCATGATACTGACGCCTACTTCGAGCCTTGCGTGTCTTATGGGTCCTGCGGGCCCACTTTCCCTGTCTCTTCTCCTCTTCACACCCCTCCCTGTCCCGCGCCCTCCCCATCCCACCCTTCTCACCCCCTCCCTTTCCCCTCCTCCCCCTCTTTTGACCCCGCCGCACCTCATTCTTCACACTACCCTCTCACCCACCTCGGCGCGTACCCCGCGCTCACTTCCGCCCTTCCCCATTCCCTTGTCTCGGGCACCGTCTACGTGCCACCGCTGCCGCCTCCCTCTGGCCGACCTCTGGGTTGTGGGTCATTGTCGACCCGCAAAAGGGGATTGATTGTCCCGCGCAAGTGCACCCGCAAGGCGGCGGTGGTGGTCTTCACCTGCAGCGGCGGCCGCAGAGACATCGGTGGCGGCTGCGGCAGTGGCGGCGGCAGCGGCTGTGGCGGCGTGCCCGACTGGTCTGCAGCCCACGCCGCGAGAGGTGCGTGGGCCCAGGTCTCCTCGCGGACGCTAGCGGAAGGGGTAGGACAGCGAGGGGGTAATGCCGCGGGAGGGGCGGGCGGCCATCGGGGGGGGAGAGGGTGGGCGCTCGGTGTAACGGTCGCCGCACCGCCGGCGATGCGGGGTGTGCGTACTTGCTCATGCTGCGAGCATCCTCTGTGCTGAGATGCTGTGATGACACTGACTGACCTTGTCCGTCCCTCTCGCGTCGCTTGGATGTATGCTCGCTCCATCTTGGTCTCGCTGCTGTTGTCACCTTGCCGTGTTCGTCTGCTTCCACTTTCTTTTGTTGCACCAGATGTGCTTGGCGGTCGGGGAGGGCAGGGCGATGCTGCAGATAGCAATAAAGCACATCTTGCACGAAAAAACCATGAAAGACGTTTGAGACACAGGATCCGAAGTGTACTTGCGTGCATGTACCCGCATTGTCCATGCCAAACAGTATTCTTCATGCATAGTCACGACTACCCACTCACGACACATGCTCAGCTTTAAATTCTAGATCACAAACGACAACACAGAAGAAGTGTGCTTTCGACTCAAGGAATAGACTTTCGGGAATATGTATTTGGCTACCCCGTCGGGTAAACTTCTGGGGCGCTGTGCGTGGCGGCGGGAACGGGGGGGCGGCCGCGTGAGTGGGGGTCGACGGGACGGCCGCGGCGGTGGGCTCGTCGCGAGCCGTTGTGCGCCCGGCAATTTCACGGCGTGGAACCCCGAGGGACAGCTGGGCTGCGGCGGCACCGCCTTCACCGACCAATGGGAAAGCGAAATCGTGCTGCGGTCGGCGGGTTTACGGTCGACGCACAGGGTGCCCAACATTGGCAAAAGACTGTATGTGTCCTGTCCCATGTCCTGGTTATCAAGCCAAATTTTCCCGTAGGGCTGCCCCCGCTCGCCGCCGGCGCGGCCGCGCGCGGCCGCACGGCGCGCAGGGCGGCGGCCCGCACACCCCGCGCCGAGGCCGGGTCATCGACGGGGGGGCGTCCGCGGCGGTGGGGAGCCGCCCCGCCCCGCCCCCACCGCCGCCAGAGCTCCCGCCCCTGCCGCCGCCGCCGCCGCCGCCGCCGTCGCCGCCGCCGCCGCCGCCGGCACCACGCGCTGCACACGGGCGGTTCGTCGGGGCGGGGGGAAGGGCGGCGCCGCGCAGGCGCCGCTGCCCTGCCGGGCGGCAGCAACGGCGGCGGTGGGGGCGGCGGCGGTGGCGGCGACGGCGACAGCCTTCCCCATGGCCTGGTTCCCACCCGCCGCCGTCCCGACTCCCACCCACCGCCGCCGGCTCCCACCCACCGCCGGCACGGCTCCCACCCACCGCCGGCACGGCTCCCACCCACCGCCGGCACGGCTTCGAAGGAAATAGGGCTGGGGGAAATGGCTTGCATACGCCGCAGCCACCACCTTCAGCGGACCGGGGGGCAGTCTTTTGCCCGAAGAGGTCCGCTGGCCCCACCAAAGGGTTGACCCGGCCGGCCCAGTCGGCGTGACCTGCTTGCTGTGAAAGTGCGTGCCCGTTGGCGGGTGGGTGCAGGTGAACGGGCGACAATACACGTCCACAGATCTCAGCAAGGTAAACAATTATTTTAAATATCGACACATCTCAGGAATTGAAGAGCTGTTGTTAGAAGTACGATCGATGCAAACGTCTTCGTTGCGTCGCAGATCGCCTCGTGACGGCCCCGCTCTTCACGTCCCACGCGCCGTTTCTCCGCCGCACGCGCTCCTGGTGGTCTTCTTCCACTTGTTGGCCAATCAGCTTCGACGGCCGGCGGTGCCTGCGGCGATCTGCGGTCCATGGCCACTTTCGCGCTATTCATCGCCGTCCGTTGCGGGCAAGTGCGAGCTACGCCATCGGGAGGGTTTACGGGCGGGGTCGAGACGGCGATCAGCGGCGCCGCGACCCGACGTTAGCCTCGTTGCTGAGGTGGCCGCCTCGTCGGCGAGCGGTCGGCGAGTGGTGTGGAGGATTCCGCTCTTCTGCTTTGATCTGCCCCTCCACGTCCTCGAGACGCTTCCTCGCCGCCTCACGTTGCTTCTCCGCGCGCCCGTTTGTCGTTGCCACCTCTCCCCACCGTGGCTATCCGTGGCGATCCTTGCACCACGTCGCCCGACGGTCCCGTTCGTAGGACTGAGTGGACAGCACGTCGGGGCGACGGCGCCTTGACACAGGGGAAGGGGATCATCCATGCGGTTGCTGGGGGGGCACCCTCCCCGCACTGGCCCCCCCGCCACCCCCGCCCAGAGCCTCACGGTGGTGACCCCGCGCCGGCTGTCGCCGCGCAGGTGGTGACGGCGGTGCGGATCGAGGCCCGCCGTGGGTGGTGGCCTGCCGCCGCAAGACCTCGTCACGGAGATGCCGGCGAACACTGGCGCCAGGGCGATGGGCAGAGCGGGCGGCGGAGCGGGGTGGGATGTCTCCCCACAACCACTCGCCCACGGGGGGTCGCCCCCTTCCTGGTGAATTCGTGGCCGCAGGTTGGGTTTGCGCCGCCCGCCGCCCGCCGCCCGCCGCCAGTGACCGCCGTCGAGGCGGTTGAAGCCAGGGGTGTGGCTGTCGAGCTCGCGCCGTTGACGGCACGAATAGAATGGAACAGGTCTCTGGGGGAGGGAGAGCGGAGGGAGGGCGGGGTGGGCTGGAAACTCTCGCCTAGAGTGGCTGACCTGGCCACGCCCCCCCGCGGTGGCTCCGTGGCCGTCCACCGGCGGCGGTCGCCACTGAGCCCGCCACTTGCAGTGGCTGTGGCTGGCGGGCCTTGGCCGCTGGCGGAACGCGTGGAGTGGGCATGGACAATGTTGGGGGCGCGGCACTTGGGGGGTGGGGGAGTGGGTGGAGGGTGAGGGGGGGTGGCGGTGGGACCGCCGCATGCGTGGGACGGAGCGGGGCGGGCGTGCGTCCGATGGCAGCAGCCACGGCTGGTGGTGGCGGATGGGGTGGGCACGTCCTCGAGGGTCACCCGCCCGCGGGCCTGGACTGGGTCGGTGGAGTGGGAGGGATGCGTAGGGGTGGGGGGCAGCGGGTTGAGAGGTCTGCGTGGCGACGAGGAGTGGCATTTAGGCCATCGCGCGGCAGCCCCAGTGTCGCAGCAGTCGGCGAGCCAGGTCAACCCCAAGCAACGCACCCAGCACTGGTCGCCGCCCGCACGTGACGGTCCCCTCCGTCCTCTGCCCGCCCCTGCCGCTAGCGGCATCTTTCCCCCCCCCCCCCAGAAGCCTCACCATGGCACCCCGTCTGTTGCGCCGGGCCGCCGCGGCCGCCGCGGTCGCCGTTGCGGTGATGGCGGCCGCTGCCGGTGGCGTCACGGCCACCCCCCCCCCCGCCGCCGTTGCCGCCGCTGCGCCTGCCCCTGCCGCTGCCGCCGCCCCGTCTGCCGGGCGGCAGGCGACGACGACCAGCCTGCCGACGATTTCGGGGCTCGTCGCCGCGGGCGATGAGTTCACGCTCCTCACCGCCGCGCTCAAGGCGGCCAACCTCTTTGACACGCTCAACGACCCCGCCGCGTCGTTTACGGTGTTTGCGCCCAACGATGGGGCGTTCCTGCGGCTGGCCACGGTCTTTGGCTTCAACGGCACCGACGAGATGGCCGCGCTGCAGGCGGTGCTGTCGGCGCTCACGACGCTCGGCAATGGCGACCCGGTGCCGCTGCTCGCCACCATCCTCAAGTTCCATGTGACGCCCGGCGCGGTGGGCGCCGAGGCGCTCGTCGCCGCGCGGGGATACACGCCCCTCGAGGGCCCCCGCGTCATGCTGTCCGCTGACAATAAGTCGCTGATCGACGCGGCGCCGGCGGTCGCGGACCCGATGCTCCTCGCAACGGATATCCCCGCCAGGAATGGGGTAGTGCACATCATTTCCGGGGTGCTGCTGCCGCTGGCGGTGGACGGGAAGCCTATGGCGCCGGCCGCTCCCACGGCAAAGGCCACGGCCATGGCGACGGTCACTCCCAAGGCGACGGCGGCTCCGATGAAGACGGCCGCTCCCATGGCCAAGGCCACGGCCAAGGCGACGGTCACTCCCAAGGCCACGGCGACTCCGATGAAGACGGCCGCTCCCATGGCCAAGGCCACGGCCAAGGCGACGGTCACTCCCAAGGCCACGGCGACTCCGATGAAGACGGCCGCTCCCATGGCCAAGGCCACGGCCAAGGCGACGACCGCCCCCAAGGCCAAGACCATGACCATTGCTGAGGTGGCGGTCGCCACCCCGGAGCTGTCCCTCCTCGTCAAGGCCCTCACCGCCGCCGGCCTCGTCGACGTGGTCGCGGACGCCAAGGCGTCGTTGACGGTGTTTGCGCCGACCAACAAGGCGTTTTTGGCGCTGGCCGTCACCCTCGGGTACACGGGCACCAAGGCGGACGAAGCGTTTGCATTTGTCGTCAAGGCGCTGACGTCTCTGGGCAACGGCGACCCGGTGCCGCTGCTCCGGCGCATCCTCACCTACCACGTGCTGCCGACCGCCAAGGGGTCGGCCGCCCTCCTCGGCACGGGCGCCCAGACGACCGTCCAGGGCAGCCAGCTGGCAGTGACCAAGGCGGCGGAGGTGGTGGACCTGGCGCCCGCGGTGCCCAACGGCAAGATTGTTATGGCTGACGTCATGGCTTCCAACGGAGTGGTCCACCTGGTCAGCCGCGTGCTGCTGCCACTGCCCATCTGCCCAGCGTCGGCGGCGGCGTTCTGCGCGAAGTTGGGCGCGGTGCTGCACACCAGCTCGTGCCACTGCGTGCTCCCGCGCGTCAAGGCCCACGGGGTGCCCCGTGTGCGCCACCATGGCCGTGTCGTTCGCCGCCACGGTGGCCACGGTACGCGCGTGGTGTACGTACTCCATTAACTGGTGGTAGGGTCGCGGGGGGGGGGGACGACGAGCCTCTGAGCAATGAGGGGCAGAGCGAGCTGGGAGAAGGTGGCAGCTGGAAGCGTCTTGCGTACTTGTCGCGACTACCGGCTCGGTCTGCAGCGTGAGCAGTCCCCGCGCCGCCGCGTCTGCGTTCCGCATGGTGACAACAATATACATAGACACGTGTTGGAGCCAAGCACTTGGTAAGGGCGTGAGGCGAACAACATCAACGGCGGCCGCCTGTCCATCCGCACGGCCCATGGGGCCGACGCCTAGCACGCGACGTACGAGCAAAACGGCGCCCACGGCGCGGAGGTGGCGTGGCCTCGTCGACGGCGCTCCGCATTGCACCCCCCCCGCGGGTCGGTGGCCACCGACACCGCCAGCCAGTGGATGGAGTTCCCCAGTACCTAGCAGCACTGGGTGGGGCTGTTTGGGCTGGCCGACCCAGCCCGCTCGGGGCGGCGCTGCATCTTGGCGTGTTTCCTCGTCGACTCCGCCACGCCCCGGCAGGGGCGGCGGCCGCTGCCGACACGGTGCCGCCGCAGGACGTGCGGTGGCTGCGGAAGGTGCTCCTGGCAGAGCGGGCCACCCCTGCGACGGGGCGCACCGCAGCGAGGAGACCAGGGCGCGTGCGTTGACGGCACGTGGTGTGGTGCGCCCGTCCGCCGCCCTCTTCCACCCCCCCCCCCCCACCCTTCCCCCCCACCCGCCGTCAGTCATCCCCGCGAAGCCGCCGCACACCCGGCAGGTCCACGTCAGCGTACAGCGCAAAGTTCCGCCACTTGTTGGCCCTGATGTGCGCGTACTCGAGCGGGAAGCCCGTCCGCCGCAGGCCGGGGAAGGCGGGGCGCAGGGCGGCGAGGAGCGGCGCCGCCTCGCGGCGGAGGTACCCAATCAGCAGCTTGGGCCTGGGCTGCCCGCCCCCACCGCCGCCGCCACCACCCCCGCCGCCGCCGCCGTCGGCGTCCACGCCGGCCAGGTAGTGGATGGACGCGACCAGCTGCGGGATGGAGACGGTGAAGAAGGGGGGATCACAGACGAGCACCCGGCAGTCGCCGCCGCCGCCGCCGCCGCCGCCGCCGCCGCCGCCGCCGCCGCCGCCGCCGCCGCCGCCCCCGACGCTGTCGCCGTCGTCGCCGCCGTCGTTGCCGCCGCCGCCGCTACGGGCCACGACGCCGGCACGCCGCGGCGGCAGCGGCGCGGTCATATCCCAGTACCGGTAGCCCGGAAGATAGTCGAACCGCCGGTCCACGTCCCACAGCGGCACCGCCCGGCGGGCGGCCGCGGCGGGCGCGGTGGCCCACGACGCCGCCAGCGTCGGCGCGGCGAGGCACGCGGGGCTGTCCGCCGCGGTGGGGGTGGTGGCCGCGACCAGCCGCGACACCGTGTCGGGCGTCCAAAAGTACTGCTCCAGGTCGCGGCGCTCCCGAAAGTTGGGCGGCACGCCCACGGCGCCGCCGCGGGCAGGCGGCGCGGCGCCGGCGTCAGCCACAGTGGGAGGGGGGGGGGGGGGGGGCTTACGGCGTGGCCGTGCGCAGCCCGCTTGACGCCGCCGCCGCGGCTGCAGGAGGCCCCGGCTGACCATGGCGACGGCCGCCTGGCGAGGGAACCGTGACGGGGGGAGGGCGGCGGCGCCTGGGGACGGGAGGAACCCGCGGACAGCGGCGCTCGCAAAAGGGGGCGGGCGCCCCCTCTGGCGTGGTCTCAAGTTGGCACCACCCCCACGGCAGTCGCCGCCGCGGCGTCGCGGGGCGGGCGGCCACAGGGGCAACGCCCAGGCGGGGGCTCGACGCGGACCGACGGGGCGCGGCTGCCGACGGCCAGCGGTCGCACGACGGGTGGGGGTGCTCTTGTAGGGACGGCCGCGCCGACGTGGCCGCCGCCACGGCCGGCGCTGCCGCCGCCGCCGCGCGGGGACGGCCGCCGCGGCGGCAGTGGCCCCCCGCCGCGGGGTCACCGCGCCCGCCGCGGGGTCACCGCGCCCGCCGCGCCAGCGGGCGGCCACGGGGGCGCCGCGAGCCGGCTCTGGCGGGCCCGCGCAGGCCATGGCGTTGGCGGTGGAAGCGACCCCGAGCTGGACGAGGCGGCGGGGCGGCGCGCCGCCAGCGCGACGGCGGCGCCTACGGGAAGTCGAGCGGGGGGTGGGACGCTGCCAGCGCGACCGTGGTGGGCGCGGGCGAACGCGCTTGGGTGACGTCGCTCGCAGGCGGCGGCGCCAAGGGCAAGACACGCAGTGTACGACGAGAGGAGTTCACGTCTGACCATGCCACAAGGAACTCTGGTACTTGTTCCGCTTCGAAACAGTTTGTCAATACGAGTCCTCACACTTCGCCAATTGTCCTTGATCTACAGACGATGTCCCGGTGTAAGCGGCTAGCGGAGAGGGCGGCATCGAGTGAAGCAAACGAGACTCCTAGTAAGACTCGAGTGTGACTGTGTGACTCGAGCGGGTGCCTCACTGACTCGAGTGACTCCATGCTTTTTGCTCTCGTTCAGAGCTCGGCGCTGCCGTCCCCCTCTGCTTCGCATCGCCTCCTGGCCACCCCGTCTCCGCGCTACTTCCCCCCTCATCATCAGCTGTCGACAATCCTCTGGGCGACCCAACAGCCTCTCCCTCACGACACTTCCCCACCCTGCCTCCCCCCCCCCTGCCCCCCGGTCCCGTGCGCGGTGGCCGCACCACGCCGCGGCCGACCGCCGTCCGCCCGTCGCGCCACCCTGTACGGCCGCCAGCGGCCACACGCTGCCACGCTGAGGTGGGCGTGCAGCCTTGACTGGTTACCATCCGGGGGGAGCCCCGTTTCCTGTGCTTGGGTTGGTCGTCGTCGCCGTCGCCGTCGGCTGGTTGGCGTCCTCCCCCTTCTCGGCGGCGGCGGCGGCGGCGGCGGCGGCAACGGCAGTGGTAGTGGAAGGCAGCTTTGGTCGTGCCAACGTTCGCAGTCGTCGCGGTAGCACCAGTCCCAGACACCGGTGCACTGTCCAGAGGCTGCTGCAGCTGGCCGCAAAGGTAGATGCGAGGGGGGGGGACGCGGCGTGGCACATTGGTTCGCGTCCATGCTTGGCGCCGCCATTCTCCGCCGATAGCCACAGCAGAAGGGCACCGGGGCGTCGGCGGCTGCCCCCCTGACAACGGAGAAGAGTGGGAAGCCGAACTCACACGGAGGCCAGTCCCACCTCACCCACCCACACATCCCCTTTGCGCTTCCCGCAAGGGCGCGGCACTGGTTTCGCACCCAGTGCAGCACTTCCCATTCCCCCCCGAACACCATCTTTTTCGCCACTTCCGTCCCACGCCAGCAACATTCCGCCCGACAGGGCTGCCCACGCTCGCCAGCAACAACTGACTGACCGCGCAGGGGTCCTGGCTTCCGCTTGACAGTCCCGCGCCAGCTAGTTCTCGCCCTCCTGCTTTTCCTGGCCTGTCCAAGCGGCGGGAGTCCCGGTCAGGCGCGCTGTGTACAGTCCGTACAGGCCACGCGCACGCGCCGAGCCATTGCAAAGGTGCCCGGTGGACTGTGCGGTGCGTTGGGGGGTAGCGGTGGTCGGGTCCCTTGTCCACGTTGGAGTGCATTCGCATAGGCACTCTACCACTACCACTCGTACCCACGACCAGCGGGCGCGTCACAGGCTCCCACGCGCGGCGCGCGAGGGCCACACGGCGTTGCAAGGGGAAGGTCGCCTCCTCCGTCAACCTCCCCCCCTTCCCCGCCTCCCGCGTGCGCCGCAACGGCCGCGCCCGCGGTGGCCGCGCCTCGCCTGCTGATTGGCTCGTCACGGATCTCGAAGCCGCCGCTGGCGGCCGACATCCCCCGTGGACGCCTGGCATTGCGGCCGTTCCACCCCGTTTTTTCCCACGCCGTGCGTGTACAGCAATGGGCCGGTCCGTGCTTGCACTGTACACTGCCGCGGGGGATGGACAAGATTTTGGCCGCGTCGAGCGCAAGATTGTTGAGGCGTGCCGCGCGCCTACGTAGGCAGCCCGAATGACAGTTGCGTAGCTCGCCCGAGCGGGGGCTGCGTGGCCGTGGCGGGTCGCTGCCCCCTCCGACGACCGCAGCCACACACACCGGCGCGTGGCGGTGTGGATGGTTGGCGGCAGGGGAGGGGTGGCTCGTCAAGGACACGCACACGCCGCCTCTGGTCCTCCACACTTCCACCCCTGCCGCTTCCGCCCCCACCCCCCGGCCGGATACGACACTGTACGGTACCCGCGCCACGACCCTGTGGTTCATTGGGGGCGAACCGGGGGCACGTGCCGTGTCAACCGCTGCGCTGGTGGCGGTCACCACGCCACCCCCGGCGCGGCTGGCGCGGGTGCCACGACCAGGCCCCGCGCGGGCAATTGGTGTAGGTGGGCCATCCACCAACGCCCCCCCCCCCACCCCTGCACGGTCGCCCACCTTCTCTCCGCCGCCGCAGCCAGGCAGACACCCACCCGGCGGCGCGGCCCCCTGAATGACCTCCACGCACCGCCTCTCGTGCGGCCACGCCGACGCGGAGTGGGTGTGCGTGGCGGCCACCCGGTGGGGCAGCGCGGCTCGTGCGGAAGGGGGGACGGGTGGGCGTTTTTCATTGCTGGAGCGGTCGGTGCCCACCGGCCGCGGCGGCGGCGGCGGGCGGCGGCAGCGGCAACCGCCCCTCGCGTCCCTCTGCTGCACACTGCCGCCACACGCTGTGGCGGTGGCCTGCCGCGGGGCCGGCGGGGAGGCGTCTGGATCGGGGCGGTCAGACCAGCGGGGCTGACGCGCGGGGGCGCGCAAGAACACAGGCGCCCTTGGTCCCCATTCCCCCCGCTCCCGCGGAACCGTCCGTGGGTGGGCGCTGCGCGAGGACGCGGCGGGTGCGTGTTCCGGCGGCGCGTTTCGCGCACAAGCCCGCCGCCGAGGCGCGCGTGTCGGGTGTTGCCCGTTGGCCGCGGCCGCGCGTCGTTGCCGCTGGGTGGTTTTGGTGCGGCCGTCTGCTCGACGACGCGCCCCCGCGGCGGCGTCGGCATAGCCGTCGCCCAGCAGAGCTCCGCGGCTGACCGACCTGTGGCCGCCCGTCGGCTGCGAGCGGTGCTGGTGGCCGCGGCAGCCGTACGGTTTTGCTCGTCGGCGCTCTTTGGTGAGGCGATTTGCTTTCCCCCACCCCCGTGCTGCTTCTTGGGTATCCCCATCTGCGGACCCGTACCGGTGACCGACGGTGGGCACCCTCTGGCCCCGTCCCCGACCGCCGCCATGGTTCTACGGGTCAACTCGAGTCTGCTGGTGGCGCTCCCCCTCCTCCTCTTTGCCGCGTCCCACGGGCTCGTCTCGTACAGCGAGTTCCGCTCGCTCAGCGGGTCTTCGGCGGGCGGCCGCCGCTCGGGCGGCGCGTCGCCGACCGACCCCAACGGCAACCTCAACAGTGGCGGCGTGCCGAGCGTGACGCCGCCGGTGGTGTCCGCGCCGGCGACGGGGCTGGGCCCCGACGGGAACCACACCAACCTCAACGTGTCGATCGTGGAGCCCGTCGCGCTGCCCGTGCCGGTCCCCGAGGCGGTCCTCCCGTACGGCCCCGAGTCGGGCGGCGCGGACCACTACGCGCACGCCAAGGCGCCCGAACTCGATGCGCAGCTCGACGAGGATGGGGATGGCACGGCCGTGGTCGCCCTCACCAGTGGCAACAGCCACACCCACCTGATCAAGGATGGCAAGGCGGGGCAGATCATCCGCTACACCTGGTCGAGCCTCACCGCCGCCACCCCGCCGGTGGTGAAGGCGAAGCTCAAATCGGGGCCGTCGGTCCTCCAAGATTTTCCCGTTGGCAAGACACCGATGCGCCTCGAGGTGGAAGACAATGGCGGGAACGTCGCTCACGCGGACTTTGCGGTCGAGGTCGTCACACCTGTCCAGCCTGGCGCCTACTGCTACTACTACAAGGGGGTGTCCAGATCTGCAGGGCTGCCGCTGGACCCACGCACGGGACCGCGGCCTGTGCATGCCGCCCCGTCGACGGCAGTGGGCTTTGCAACGTCCGCCGCCTTTCCAAAGGCGGGCCTTGGTGCCGACGGCAGCGCGTTTGCGCAGCGCTGCGTGTTTGCGCTCAAGGTGGCCACCGCCGGGCCGCACATCTTCACCGTTGGCGGCACGGGGGCGTTCAACATGGTGCTGGACAACGAGTTCCTCGCGATGGACGCGGGCGAGCCCGGAGCGACGGTGACGCTGGCGGCGGGCATCCATCCGGTGCAAGTCCTCTACTTTGGGACTGCGCAGCCCATGTGGCAGATGACCGTGAATGGCAAGCCCATCCCGGCGGGCGCCGCCCAGTGGGATATGCGCACCGTCGTGCCGGTCATGACGGGGTTGTCGCCTACGCAGGGCAGCAAGCAGGGCGGCACGACGGTGGTGATCAAGGGCGTGAACTTTTACTCGTCCCACTACACGGTCACCTTTGGTCCCCACGCGGCCAAGCGGGTGACCCGCACCAACCCGACGGAGCTGACCGTCGAGTCCCCACCGGTTCCCAAGCAGCCAGTCACCCTGCAAGTGACCGTGTCATCAAAGTACGGCGGTGCCAGCAACTCCATGCCATTCACCTACGATGGCAACGCCGCGCCCGTCCAGTACGCACCGCGGATGGTCACGCAGGGGGGGCCCGACAAGCCCTACGACAGCAGCCTCGGCTCGGCCATTGCGTTGGGCCCTGATGGGCGGCTGTACATTGGGAAGCAGGGGCACGTCCACGTGCTGACCATCTCGCGTGCGTATGAGGTCACGGCCGCGTGCAAGAGCACGGGCATCGACCCCAAGCGGCACGTGCTTAGCTTGGCGTTCAACCCCGCTGAGACCACCATCAAGCTGTACGCTGCCCTTTCCATCATCTACTACAACGAGCGCGCCAAGTTGCCAAAGACAGAGTGGAACAATGGTATGATCAGCCTGCTGGAGCCTGACGCGACGTGCATGGCCGTCACCAAGGACATCATCACTGGTCTGCCGGTCTCTGATCACGACCACGCGGTGGGCGCGCTGACGTTTGACCAGCGCGGTTCCCTGCGGATGAGCGTGGGCAGCTTCACCAACATGGGAAGCAACTCGGAGCTGGTCAAGGGCACGGGCATTGGTGGCCTCGATGAGGCGCCGCTGTCTGCCGCTCTGCTGGTGGCGCCCATCAATATGGCCGGGTTTGACGGCGCCATCACATGGGCGTGCGACCGCACGGATCCGAGCAAGTGCAAGCAGTCGGGTGGGACGTCAGTCAAGATCTTTGCGTCGGGCGTGCGCAACTGCTTTGGTATGCTGCTCCACACCAACGGGTTCTTTTACGCAACGGACAATGGCCCAAACAACTCGGACGAGTACGGCAAGCGGTCCACGTCGTGCACGGCCGACGCGGACGACCAGGGCTGGGGGGACAAGCTGCTCAAGGTTACGGACGGCAAGAACCAGTACTTTGGGCACCCCAACCGGGCGCGCGGCCAGCTCGACCCGCGGCAGTGCGTGGCGTACAAGCGCGGGGGCTCCCTGGGGACGGGCGTCACCAAGGAGGCCTTTGACTTTGTGGTGCCCCCCAGCCACAATGGCGTCGTCGAGATCATGTCCAACATCCACGCGGACGTCAAGCACTCCATCATTGAGCTGCAGTCGGCTGGCAAGACCGACTCGTCCAGCCTCGTCTCCCTCAACGCCGCAGGCGACGTCACGTCGGTGACGCGCCTCACCGACGGCGGCCTCCTGGGCGCCACCAACGCGCACGGCGCCATCCTGGTAACCAACTACTTCAAAAACACGCTGTCCGTGCTCATTCCCCAGTACGCCCGGCCGTCGGCGGCGGCGATGCCCTTCCTCATCGCCGTCCACCCACACCGCGGGGGTGCCAAGGGCGGCAACACGGTGACCATTGGCGGGCACAACTTTGGGTCCACGCCGACGGCCACGTTTGGCGGCCGCCCCTGCACCAACGTGCGGGGGGTGGCCCCCGACGGGAGCGGCTTTACGTGTACGACGCCGGCGGGCACGCCGGGCGCGATGGTCAAGGTGGAGGTGACCGCCGCCGCAGGAAGGGTGACGCCCGCGTCGCCTGGCAAGGGAGACTTTTGGTACATGGAGGTGTAGGCGGCGTGCAGGTGTAAATGGTGGGGTGCGGTTTCTCAGCTTGTTTGCAGCTGTCGGGTCCGTCGCGGTCCAGCGCCGGTCATGTCGCGGGGCGTGTCGCGGCTGTCGAGAATGGGTCGTCTCTAGGGGGCTAGGTCGTTTCGAAGACCAAGCGCTTGTCTCTTGCGCCACTCGCGTCCACACCCGCCACAACGCATCCCGCGAGAACGCAATATCAGGGGAGCCACGTCGGCGGTGGCTCCTTTAGCGGCGGTCTAGAACACGCGCGACAGCGCGCCTCACCAGGCCCACCCGCGCTCCTCCCCACCGCCGCCGCCCGTCAATTCGGCGGCCGCCGCCCCAGCAGCAGCTGCCGCTGCCACTGCTTCGCTTGCGTCCACCGCCACCGCCCGACGCGGCCGACCCCCGCTCACCCCTCCCCCCCCCCCCCCCACCGCCCTCCCCGCCCCCCCCTGCGCGTGCGCCGCTCAAGCCTTGGGCGTAAACGCCATCGCAACGCCGTTCATGCAGTAGCGCAGCCCCGTCGGCGGGGGCCCGTCCTTAAACACGTGCCCCAGGTGCCCGCCGCAGACGCCGCACACCACCTCCTTTTGGCGGAGCAGCACGTCCGTGACGCTCGCGCGCGTCGACACGCCGCCGCCCGGGAGGGCACGGAAAAACGACGGCCAGCCCGTGCCGGAATCAAACTTGCCGTCCGACGCGTACAGCGGCGTGCCGCAGCCGGCGCACGAGAACGTGCCGGGGCGGTACTCCTTGTCCAGGGGGGAGCTCCCGGGGCGCTCCGTTGCCGACGTGCGGAGGACGGCGTACGCGGCGGGGCTCAGGCGCGCACGCCTGCACCGCAAAAGAGGGTAGGGGGAGAACCGGGCGCGCAGCCGGCCAGACCAGCAGCGTCGTGCGACAAGACAAGGAGCGTCAGCCGACAGCTGCACGTGAGCTCACCGGGGACTCTCTCTTCTCCCCTCACCTCCAGGCGATGAGGCCACTGGCGGCTCAGCCACTGCGCCCACGACGGATGCGGCCGCCCCCCCTCGCAGGCCCCCATGCCCTCCATCCACGTCGCCAGCCCCCCCCCCCCCCCTCCCTCACCAATCCCCACGGGCAGCCGACGTCCGCCCTCCCCACCCCCCCCCCCCCTCGGCCCTCTGCATCCCCCCCCACCCACCCCTCCCAGCCCCCATGGCCCACGCCGCAAGCCCAACCCCCCCCCCCCCCCCCCCCTACCCACCTCCCCACCCGGCGACCCCCCCAACGCACCACTCGTCATCCGACAGCTTCCCCCACCCCCCCTCCTCCGCCGCACACGCGGGCGCCGGCTGGCCGGCCGCCACCGCCGCCGCGGCGGCCGCGGCGGCCGCCACCGCCGCGACGCGGACGAGGCCCCGTACCACCGCTCGGCGGCCGGGGCCCGTGGCGGGTGCGCGCGCGTGCGGCGGCGGCCGGCCGCCGCCGCCGCCGCCGCCGCCGCCGCCGCCGCCGCCGCCGCCGCCGCGAGCGGCGGCCGGCCGGCGGGGCGCGTCGCCGGGCGCCGACGACGCGACGGGGGGGGGGGTAAACGCGGCGCGCATGGCCGCGGCCTCGCGGCGCGCGGGGGGGGGGGGGGGGGGATGGCGGCGGGATGTGGGATGGGACAGAGGGGGGACGTGACAGTGGGAGTATGGGTGGAGGTGGCGGTGGGGGTGGGGAGAGCGGGGGGGTCGGTGGGATGCCCGCAGTGACTCGCACCCCGCGGTGGGCGGCCGGCGGCCGCTCGTGTTTGGTGGCAAGGCAACGACGGGGCCCGCCGCCTCGAGACGTGCTGCCGACGTGGAGGCAGCGGCCCAGATTGCCATTCCGCGTAGCTCCCGGTTAGGCCAAAAAAAAAACGAGTGCCGGGCCGGCCGTCCCTGCTCCGCGACGGGCCTGGTCGCGGCCCGCGCGACTGCCGCGGTCACCGTCGACGCCCGCAGCTGCGGCGGCACCGCCGCGTCCTTCCAGCCCGCTGCGACCCACGCGGCCACGCCCGTCCTCCCCCCCCCCCCCCCCCCATTCGTCTGTTTCTTCCCCTCCCGCCCTATTCGTCTGTTTCTTCCCCCCCCCCCCCCCTCACCCCCGCGCCCGGCAAGACGGTCGCCCGCCCCGCGCCATGCGCACGCCCTGGCCGGCCACCCCCCCCGCCCCCCCGCCGCCGTGGCCGCGTTTGCCTCGACCGCCGCGGCGGCCGCGACCGTGACGGCGGCCGGCCGCGCCGTCGGCGTCGCGGGCGCGGCGGCGGCCGCGGCGGCGGCGGCGGCGGCGGCGGCGGTGCGGACGCGGCCGCCCGCGGGCGGGATGCGTGGCGGCGCGGCGCGGCGGGGTCGGCGCCGCGGCGGGCTGTCCAGCCCCCCGCACCAGACAGTGGCCATGGCGGCGGCCGGCGGCGGTGGCGGTGGCGGTGGCGGCGCGGCGTCGGCACGGGGCGGCGGCGGCGGCGGCGGCGGCGGCGGCGGCGGCGGCGGCGGCGGCGGCGGCGGCGGCGGCGGCGCGCCCCCCCCCCCCGCCCCCCTCCCCGGTGGGCGGCCGGTAGTGCCGTTCCCTGCAGACACCCCCCCCCCCCCTCCCCCCCCGGCACCCTCCGCATCGCCGTCATTGGCGACGTCCACGGCGACTGGTCGGCACGCGACGGCGCGGCGCTCGCCGCGCTCCGCCCCTCTGCCGCCCTCTTTGTCGGCGATTACGGGAACGAGGAGCCCGCGGTGGTCGACGCGATCCTGCGGTCGCCGACGGCGGCGGCGGGCGGGGTGGCGCTCGTCTTTGGCAACCACGACGCGTGGTACACGGCGACGCCGACGGGGCGGCGCAACTGCCCGTACGACCGGGCGGTGGTGGACCCGGTGGCGGCGATGGTCACCGCCGCTGCCGACGCGCACGTGTCGTATGGGTGGAAGCGGGTGGTGGACGGGGGGGGGGGGGGGGGGGCGCCGGCGGCGACGACGACCCTGGCGGCGGCGGCGGCGGCGGTGACGGCGTGGCGGTCGTGGGCGGCCGCCCGTTTGGCTGGGGCGGCCCGTTTTGGAAGCACGCGGCGTTTTACCGCGACTACTTTGGCGTCGCCGACGGCGCGGACAGCGCGCGGCGGGTGGTGGCGGCCGTGCGGGGGGCGCTGGGGGGGGGGCGGGGGCACGTCGCGCCCGTCACGCCGCAGCTGCGGCCGCGGACGGGGGACGACCCCACCGCCAGTGCGGCGGCAAAGGCGGCGGCGGCGGCGGCGGCGGCCATGCCGGTCCTCGCCGGGCCACCGTCCAAGGGCGGCAAGCCCGCCGCTGCCGCTGCGGCGACGCCGTCGGCGGCGGAACGGCGGTCCCGGCCGCCGTCCCCACCCCCGCCGCCGCCCGCGTCGTCACCCCCCTCCCCCGGCGGGGGCACGTCCACGCTGCTCTTCCTCTCCCACAACGGCCCCACCGGCCTCGGCGCGGACCGCGCCGCCCCCTGCGGCAAGGACTGGGGCTCCCACCCCGGCGGCGACTATGGCGACGCGGACCTCCGCGCGGGCGTCGCCGCCGCGCGCGCGGCGGGCGCGCGCGTGCCGCTCGTCACGTTTGGCCACATGCACGAGCGGCTCGCGCGGGGGGCGGGCTGGCGCCGGATGGTCGCCGTCGAGCCGGACCGCCCCGACGGCGACAGCGGCGGCGATGGCGGGCGGGGCGGCCCCGCCGCGGGCGGGCGGCCCGACGCGGCGGTGCGCCGCGAGACGGTCTTTTTGAACGCCGCCGTCGTGCCCCGCGTGATGGTGCACGGCGACGGGGACGGCGCGGGGGGCTCACTGCACCACTTTATGCTGGTGGAGCTGCGGCGTGAGGGCGGCGCGGCGGCCGCTGCCGCCGCGGCGGTGCCGTCGACGGCGGGCGGCGACGGCGGCAACGGCAACGGCAATGGCGGCGGCGGCGGCGGCGGCGGCGACGGCGGCGGCGGCGGTGGTGTGCCGGCGGCGGCGGCCGTGTGGGGCGTCGTCGCGGTGGACCAGGTGTGGGCGCGGCCCGACGGGCGGGCGTACACGAGCGAGCGGCTGTACGAGGCGGGCCGGGGGGTGCTGCCGCGGGGGAATGCGTGCCGGGACGTGCCGGACCTGGACGCGGCCGCCGCCGGCGGGGCGTGAGGGCAGGAGAGACGGGAGGTGGGACTGGAGGGGGGGGCCGTGCACCTGCAGGGGGGGCCCGCGTCACTGTCGACATGCGCGGCTGTGTTGTCCGGGCGGTGTTGTCCCTCTCTTTTTTTTATTCTTTTGGCCTGTCCAGCCAGCCCCCCACTCGCGGCTCGAGGAGGATCCGATGGAGCGATCAACGGAGGACGACGCTTGTGGGATCATCGGGGGGAGGATCCCCGCCGTCATCCCCGCGATCCCGCTACCGGCGCCCACGCCCCCGGCGGAAGGCGCGTCGCCCCCACTGTTGCGCTCCCCCGCTTCCCCGCGTATGCCGCCTCGCCCCCTTTACTTGTCCGTGCTCCCCCGCGCAGGCTTGCTTCCTTCCCCCTTGCACTTCTCTTCCCCCCGCCGCCCTACCCCCCCCCCCCCCGTCTTTCTTTTGTTTCCCACCCCCCCGCATGTCCCCTCTCGGCCTTGCTGGCAGCGACATCAGCAGCAGCAGCGGCCGTAGCAGCACCGGCAACGGCGACGGCCGCGACGGCGGCGGCAGCCGCGGCCGGCAGCATGCCCCCCCCCCCGCGCCCTCGGCGGGGCCGGACGATTCCCCCCCCACGCCCCCCCCCGTTGCGGCGAGCGCCGTGACAGACATCGAGGCGCTCCACACCGCCGCCGTCACCGCCGGCCGCCGCACCTACACCGACCCCGCGTCGGGGTACACGGTCTTCACCGCCGCCGCCCTGCGGTCACGGGGGCGGTGCTGTGGCAGCGGCTGCCGCCACTGCCCCTACCCGGCCGCTGTCGCCACGGCGGGGCACACGGGGGCGGCGGGCGACGGCGGCGCCGAGGACGTGCTGGCGCCGACGCTCCACGGTGCGCCGCTGCCGCCGCCCGGGAGCGGGGTGGAGGTGGTGTTCTTTAGTGGCGGCAAGGACTCGTTTCTTGCCGCCCTCGCGACGGTCGCGGCGGCCGCCGCCGCCGACGGTGCCGACGGCGAGCGCGGCGACGGCCACCGCCGGGTGGTGCTGCTGACCACCCACGACGCGCGGACGGGGACGGTCGCGCACCAGGAGGTGCCGGTGGCCACCGTGGCGCGGCAGGCCACCGCCATGCGGCTGCCGCTGGTGGCGGTGCCGCTGCCGTCAGGGGGGGGCGCGCCCGCCGCCGCCGCCGCCGCCGCCGCCGCCGCCACCCGTGCCCTATCGTACGGTGACCGCATCCGTTGGGTGCTGCGGTGGCTCGCGGCGGCCCCCCGCGGGCTCACCCCCACCGGCCTCGTCTTTGGGGACCTCCACCTCGAGACCATCCGCGGCTGGCGGGAGGCTGAGTTTGGCGCCGCCGCCCACCCGCCGCTGCGGTTCCCGCTCTGGCGCGTCCCGTACGCGGAGCTGCGTCGCCGCCTCGCCGCGGCGGGCCACCCGATCACCGTCTGCGCCGTCGACGAGGCGCTCGCCGCCGCCGCGCCGGGCGCGGTTGCCGTCGGCGACGCGTACGGCGACGCGCTGCGCGCGCGGCTGCCGCCGGGGGTGGACGCGTGGGGGGAGAATGGCGAATTCCATACCGTTGTCGCGTGCTGGGAGGGGGGGGGGGCGGCGGGGGGGGGGAGGGGGGGGGTGGCAGCTTCCCGCGCCGCCCCACGCGGGTGGCGTAGCACCGCCGCGGGGCTCCCCGCCCCCGCCCCCTCGCACCCACGGCACTGAGGTTGCGTGGTGGGCAGCCGGGGCACCACTCGACGCCGGTAACTCGGGTGCCGGTTGCGCCTCTTCTTTCCCCCCCGTTCCCTCCCCCCTTCCGCCTCTGCCACGCACAGGGGGGCGCTGAGGTGGGTACGCTTGGCGGTCGCCGCCGCCGCGACCGCCGCCGGTACCGGCGGCGTGTTGGAGGAGGCGGACGCCGTCGTCGCTGCTGCGGGGGCGGTCCGTGTCGACAATGGGGCGGCCGCGTGGCGGCCTGCACACCGATGGGGGTGACGTCCTCGGCTGGCGACAGCAACCGTGGCGAGCTGCCGCCGCGACAGCGGCGACGGCGGCGGCGGCATGGACGGCGGCGGCCGCCGTGGTCGGCAGCGGCAGCGGCGGCCACGTACCCCGTTGGGTTGTGCGGCGGCGGTGGCCACACGGCCAGGGCACGGGGGCGGGTGTGGAGGTTGTCCGCCGCGGCGGTGGCGGCGGCGGTGGTGGCGTCGGCGCAGCAACGCCGCTCGTCGTTGCCGGCGCGCGGCGCGTGCGTCTCGCGGTGCGTGTGGCCGCGGGTGTGCCTGGCGCCTGGCGCCCGCCGCGGGCGCTGTTTGCGGGACGCCACGCCCGCGGTGGTCGCGGCGGCAACGGCGGCGAGCGCCGGCTGGTGCGTGCGCGCCTGCCGGCGTGCGGCCAAGCCGCCGCGTTGGCGGTCGCGGCCGCGGCGTGCCCGCGGCGCCGCGCCAGCGCTACCCGACCCGTGGTCACCCCAACATTGGGTCGCCCGCGGGCGCCCTTTGATAGTTCAGCCACGCGCAGCAATGCGAACCCACACACTACAGCGCCGCCGCTGCGTGGAAAAACGCCCCAGGGGGTGGGGGGGGGGGCGCCGACCGACGGGACCAGTCCGCTCCACCCCTCTTTCATTCCCTAGTCTAGCCGCCCACCGTCAGCCGTCGCCGACACCCCCCCCCCCACCGCCTCTCTCCCCTCCCATCACGCCTCAGCGCGGGTTCTCACTTGCGGTTGTACCAGCAGCAACGGCGGTATCGGCCGCGGTAGCGGCATCGCTGGGTGCCACGCCAGTAGCACGACCGCCGGTAGGACGTCCAGCACCGCTTGTACCGATGGGTGCGCGACAAGGAGTTCGGGCTACTTGGTGCATCCAGCGTCGACGGCTACCTGTCCGCCAGAGGGGTACACGAGGCAGGGCGCGGAAGGGGTCGCACCGCCCGCCGTCGGCCGGCACGTTCGTTGGCCCTCGCGCCCCTCCCACCTTCCCGGCGTGGCGGCCATGGGCGTCCCGTCGGTTGCCTTCTCTCTCCTCTTGCTTCTGTATGTGCTTTTTTCTCCAATTTTGCCTGCCTACCTCCGCGGTGGCACGCTGTGTACGTTCATCGGGGGGCGCGGGCAATTTTCCACGCCCTACGACCGGCCAGGCCGGCTGTCCTGGACCTGGCCTTGTTAAACTATACCAACTGGCACGCCCGCGTCTGGCAGGCAGGAGTAAGAATGAAGTCAATGTCATGTATTATTCGCGAGAACCGCCCGTGCGTCCCACCCCGCGCTCTTCTTCCTGTCGGCTGCCGCGCACCGCGGCAGCCGCCGTACCCCCCCTCCCCCCGCCCCCATCGGCATCCCCCACCCCCCGCCCGCCCGCGTCAAGCGCCCCCGCTGCGGTAGTCGGCCGTCGCAGCGGCCGCCTCCGTACCCGGCGGGGGTGTCAAGGCGCGGCCATCCCACGCGCCCTCGGGCGTGTCCGTCACGTCGACAACGTGCAACGACTGGGCACCGCGCGGGACGCCGCCGTCGCCCCACGGACGGGCCGCCGCCACACGCAGCGTCCGCGAGTACCACACCGACCGGCCCTGGACGACCGCGTCGCCCACCTCGACACGGTACCGATCATTGACACGCGCGTTGACGAGGTGCGACTGCGGGCCGTTCCTCGCCAACAGCCCGTCCACCTTGACCGCCACCCGCACATAAAGCGGCGGCGGCGGCGGCTTTTCCCGCACGGCTGTGGGCAGTGGTGGCAGCGGCAGGCGGAAGCGGGTGCCTGGCGCGGCGGGCGTGCCGCCCGTGCCCGCTACAGGCCCAATGACGGGCGCCGCCGGGTCGGCCTCGCCGGCGCGGGTGGAGACGTGCAGGGTGGCCGCGTCGACGGTGAGAGCGCCGCCAACGAAAAACTCCACGTCGACGCCGCTGGTACAGGCAGCGGCCGGGTCGCCACCGGCGGCCGCTGGCCACAGCGACGCGGCGGGGTGCACCGGTGCGCCCCCGATGGCGACCACGTCAACGTAGACGCCCGCACCGTCGACGGCCGCCACCATCAGCCGCACATTACGGGGCACGTGCCCGTCGCCGTCCCCCCCGCCGTGGAGGTGGCCCAGCGCGGAGCGCCTGCCGAGGGTGGCCTCGTCCGGGCGCTTCTCGTCGGCCGTCTCGACCAGGTACGTGACGCACCGGTGGGAGCTGTTGCGCAGGGTGGTCCGCTCGGCCGCGTAGCCGCCGAGCGTGGTCGGCTCGCACACCACCGCTCCGGGCTCGCCGTTGATGGGCGTCGACCAGCCCGCGCCGTACGCCCAGTCCTCCATCCCCCCCGCAACGGGGTAGACGAGCGGGCCCATCGGGCCCGACGGGTAGGCCGCTGCCACCCCCCCACCTGTGCCCGCCGCCGCCGCCAGGCGGTCGGACAAGACGGCCGCAGCGGCGCCGTCGGGGGCGGGCTCACACGGCGCCCCCCCGCCCACCCGCCGCGGCGGGTCGTCGGCACCCGGCCGCGGGCAGTGGCCCCAGTCGCCCCACGGATATCCAAGCGCGTTGATGCCCCCGTGGAAGGTCAGCAGCAGCGTGTAGGGGCGGGCACGGAAGAGCTCGTTGAACGCCCGCGCCGTGACGGTGCGCATACACGCGGCGGGGGCGACACCAAAAGGGAAGTCCCGGTTGGGGTCGAGCGGCGCCGCCGGCGGCCCCCCGAGGGAAGATTGGTCCTCCCCGCGCACGCCCGTCGAGTAGCCGAGCGCGTTGCCCATCGGCACGACCGTTACCGCCCGGGTGTCGGCCAGCCGCACCAGCCACGCCCGCAGCACCGGGTCCATGGGCGGCGGGGGGAGGACGGTGCCGTTTGTGGGTGCCGCACCGCCGCCGCCCACGGCGGCCGCCAGGAGCTCGGCAAACGCCACGGCCGCGCCGGGCCCCACCGCCTCGTCCCCGTGGATGGCGCCGCTGATGAGCACCGCGGGGCGCGCCGCGTCGGCTGCAATGGCGGCGGCGCCGGCAACGGCGGCAGCGGCGCCGTTCCCTCCCCCGGCTGCCGCTCCCGCGAGCGCAGCCCCCGACGGCGGCGGCGGTAGCTGTAGCGACGGCGCGCCGCGGCGGCGCCCCACCTCCATCACCCACACGCGGCACGGCGCGGGAACCGCCGCGGCGCCCGCCCCCCCCGTCGCCTCATCGCAGGTGCCAACCGTCGGCAGGCCGTACGCCTCTTGCGCGGACACAAGGGTAACCGTGTCGGGGTAGGCGGCCGCTAGCGACCGCATGCGCCCGAGAAGCTGCCCATACGTGGGGTACGTGATGCGGCTGTCGGCGCCGGCGCCGGCAGTCCGGGTGGAAGGCGCCCCCGCCACCAGGTCGGCGGCGGCGCGCGCGCCCGCCACCCCAGCGGCAGCCGACGCGCCACCACCGCCGCCGCCCACTGCCGCCCAGCCGTCGCGCGCCTCCGCCGTCGCCGCCGCCGCAAGCCGAGCCGCCGCCCCCCCCGACCCCTCCGGCGTGGTGGCGTCGACGCGCCCCCCCCAGGAGGCCGCGGTCACCAACACCGCCGCCGCCGACGCTGCCGCTGCCGCAACGGTCCCCGCCACCGTCCGCGGCACGCGCCGTCGGCAGCGGCAGCGGCCCACGCGGCGGCGCACCCCCGTCGGCGGCGCCACCGGCACCCCACCACCCTCCCGCATCGCGGGCATGGACTGCCACCCCTATGGGAACAGAGTCACGATAAAACCGCGATTCTTGATCCTTGGCCACCCGGAGTCGGGATCTGAGGAGTCTTCCAAGGAATCACGCGGTCCTGACAGCTGCGCATGCCCGATGCGAGCTCTGATTGGCCTTCCATTGAGCGCTTCCAGAACCATCTGGAGCGGCCTCCAGAACAGTCCGGCAAGGTCCACATTCATCCCGGACGGCCTCCTGAACGGCGCGGAAGGGTCAAGAATCATCCAACAATCCAATCAGACGTCGTGTGACTCCATCGTGGAGTCATATGATGTGGGCGTCCATTGCGGGCCTGGCTGCCAGCTGGATCCTTTCCCAAGAGTATATATACATGACCTGCGGGACACCCGGTCTGCGCTAGTCTGCTGCGCATCACATCCATCGTAGCGCCTTCACCCCCGCCACCAGCACGTGGCGCGCACCCCCCTCCCCCCTCCCTACCCTCGCTCCCCCCCCCTGCTTGCCAGACCCTGCTTGCCTGGCTGCGCTCTCGCCCGTAGTCTGGTGCCCCCCCCCCCCCCCCCTGATTGCCCGACCCCGCTGTCGCCCATCCCCTCCTGCTCCCCCCCCCCCCCCCCTCCCTCAACCAACCGACCCATCCCGGCCAGGCAAGCATGAGGGCGTGCTCTTGCGCCAAGTGCAGCGGGGGGACGCCGGGTGGCATTTCTTATGTGCCAGAGAGGACCTGGTTTAGACACCGGCGTGCCACCAGAGGTCTTCCCCCTCGCCCCCGTGCTGCGGTGGCCTCAAACGACACCCCGCCGGGCGGCCCTTCAATGCCTGTTGCCCCTCTCGCCCTCCCTATTGCCAACCCGACACCAGACACAAGTCCCTCTGTCAGCAGCACGGATATCCGTGTCGATAGGGAAGAAAGTGATTGTAGCGAGGCCGAAGAGCAACCACCGGGTGATACTAGCCCCGCGTCGTCCGCTCCAGAGCTACACTCGGTTCGACCTAACGGCGTGTGCATACCCAGTCAAGTTTTTGAAGAAAATATTGATGACTTTGTGGCGTACACGTTCGTAGTGCAGCACTGCCGGTCCCGTGAGGGTACTGAGGACTACCTACTACAGCGTCGCTTCGCTGGGACGTGTCGCACGCCACACGCCCTCAACTCTATGGTGAAGTCCAGTGTCGACCTGCGCACCAGGATGGTCGACTGTTGCAGGAACGGTTGTGTTGCGTTCACCGCCGACCGTGATGCCTTCACTGCGTGCGACGTGTGCAAGACTGCACGGTACCGCGCAAGCGGGCAGCCAGCCAAGCAAGCTACCTATTGGCCGCTTCTACCATGGCTGAAAATGATGTTGGCTGATGCGCACATTGGGCCGAGCATGGTCAACGCCATGAAAGAGGCGCGCGAGGCCGCTGCAGCAGGCCCACCCACGGATCTACGGGACTGGTTTGACGGGGCAGTGTTTCGAAAGCTCGTTGCACAGGGCTATTTCTCCTCCAACACTTCCGTCGCTCTGAGCATTTCAACGGACGGTTTTCAAGCGTGGAAACAGCGCGGATTCGAAGGATGGCCAATTATCGCGACGATTTTGAATATTGATCCTAGCTCCAGAGTTCGAATCGTTTCGCAAGTAATCCTTGGAATTATGCCTGGCCCGGCACAACCTGCGGACATGGAGTCCTTTCTTCATCCGATCGCCAACGAGCTGAACGCCCTCGCCGTAGGCGTGAGTGGTGTGGAGGTCGCCGGCTACCCGGATCCGCAGGTTATGTTTGCGTTCGTCGTCCAATTTACGACGGACATGCCCGCTGGCGATAAGCTGCTCAACGCTATCGGAACTAATGGCGAGCGTCCCGGCAGGTTCAGGGACTTTGCCGGGGTCCGCGCGCATAACCGCTTCTGGTACCCACCCTACCAGCCACCGTACGACCCCAGCAACCCCCCTCCTTCTAAGCGCCGACGATTTGACGTTCAAGGCGACGCTACGCCCAGGCGCACCGCAGCTAGCGTGGCCGGCAGTGTTTTGAGGGTGGAGAATGCCCGCCGAGCGGGACAGAGCCAGTCGGCTGTACGTGCTCTAGCGCAGAGAGAAGGGTTCAAGGGATACTCTCTGTTCTTCGCCCCGAGTCCAGCAGACAAGGCACGCTACCCTGCGCTGAAGTACTTGTGGAAAATTGGCCCAGATCTGCTCCCTTACGACCCCATGCACCTGTTTCTGTGCAACGTTGTGCGTCGGCTATGGGAACTGTTCTCTGGCGAGAACGAGAAGCTGGGTGACGACCAACCCTGCCTCATTCCGAAGGCCAGCTGCGAAGCCATTGGCAGAGAACTTCGGGCGGGTCGACAAACCGTTCCTCTGAGTCAAGCACGGGCCCTGCGCGATATCGCCAAGCATTCGGGCTCGTACAAGGCCGTCGATTGGATGTACTTCCTGCTTTGCACAGGTGAAGTTGTTTTGGCCGACAGAATTCCTGAAAACGTTTTCAAAATGTTTATGGAACTTTGCCACGCCGGCCGACTACTTTTCAAGCCGGGATCCCTGACAGAGGACGAGCTCAAGAAGGTCGACAAGCACCTCAAGAAGTTTTGCCACGGCTACTACACGCATGTGTTTGCTGGGAAAGTGGAGCGGCTGCGGCTGTGTCGGCCCACCATCGTCGCCCTGTTGGACGTGACCGCCAATCTGCGTTCCTGCGGCCCCGCATGGTCCTACTGGCAGTTTCCTGCCGAGCGTCTCATAGGCACCCTCACGCGGCTCATCCGCTCTCGCCGATTCCCGTACGCAGCTCTTACCAATGCGGTATCGGCCAAGTACTATGCTGAGCTGGTGACGAATTTTGGGGAAACCCACGCGACGGACAAGTGGGCCGCGGCGACTGGAAAACCTGTTTCACGAGAAGACAGGGACCCGGTCGGCACGTTCTCACTTTCGAATATTCCGAGAGTGGATCTTCTCCCGCCCCAGCGCAAGTCAGCTGATTTGGTTGGCGCAGAGCTGTCGAGGATGAAGGCGGTTCTCGCGATGGAAGGGGCGGCATCAATTCCCGACGAAATAGTTGCCAAGAAGTACTTTCGCCTGCGATTGGCAAATGGTCAAATTGCTGGCACTGTGCCGGCCGCTGTTGAAGGTGGCGACAGTCGGCGAGACTATCTTGTCCGGGTAAGCTCTTACGTCAGGCGCGCTGCAGGGCGGGGGCGAGGTGCAGTCCGTGTTCCCGTCAACGTTTATGGAGCCGTGCACCACTACGCTGTCGTCCTCATCGATGGGAAGCCCCAGGCGTATGCGTTTCTGCAGTGTGTGAAGTCAGCGGTGGACCGAAGCGGCACGTTTGGCTTGCCTGAGAAGCGGCGAGAGACGGAGTGCTTTTCGAGCCTGGGAGGGGCCTTCCGGTACGTCGACGTTATGTCTATTGACGCTGTTGTGGGGACGCTTTTCGTGCGGGGGAGGCACGTTGTTTTGTATACACGGGAGGTGTTTAGCACGGAATAAACGGATCCTTTCTGCCTGCAAGCCAGCTGCCTGCTCCGCTGGGCCGCCTCGTTTTGAGGCAGAGGAACGCATCACGCGGCCGACGAGGAGGGCGCAGTAGGTCCAGATGTGGTTGTGGACGCGGGGGACGTGCAGCTACTCAGTATTTGATTGCCAATGAAAGGCTCTGTCACTGGATTGGACTTCACTGCAAGTTATTTGCTCTATAAATGGATTCTGTCTTTCACCCTCTTACCACGTTCCAGGGTGCACCACTCGGCGCGTGTCGCACACGGCGCTGTCGGTGTGCCTTCCCCCGCAAACAGCTTCGTCCCCGTCGAGTCACTCCCCGCTGCTGGTGCGGGCGCCCCTCTTCTCCTCCTGTGCGCCTGTGATCCCTCCTCCACTTGGTACACGTCTGCTGCACGCAGCCGATCCCCACTCCCTTTCGTGCACGTTGGTGGTACTCGATCTGCAACCTGCTCTCCTTTTCCCCTTGCTGCTTTCATCCATGCCGCCCCGTCGACGCACGTGGTCGGGCTCTGTCCGATCTCCCCGGGCTCGTACGAGTAAGTACCACGCCCATCTTTGCCGTGAGCGAGGTGGGACGTCTGTTCATGTCTGTTTTCCCGCTGGGGCTCTCAATCGCTTCTGAGTTTGTATCTCACACTTCATCGTGACTGCCCTGTTGTGAGGCACCACCCACACACGGGCAGCCCTCAACGTACTGGTGCCGGTGTCAGCAACCCGTGCAAGCCAATGAGGATGCCGGGCGCGGGGAAGGTGACGGGTGGGATGACGGTGATGGGGGTGGGGAAGAGGATGGGCGTGACGTCGGTGAGGGTCGAGGGGGTCGAAGGTACGGAGGTCTTTGTGTCTCTGTCTGTGGTTGTTCCCCCGAGGTCTCTCCCGGTGGCGCCCACACTCACGCATTATATACCCCCAGGGGGGCACCCAGGGTGCCCCAAAGCATGCGATTGCCCGTCGTGCCGGTGGACGGCACCAAAGCTCTCAAAACAAAGCATGGGCTCTCAGAACAAAGCAAGGGTGGGCGTGTGCGCCCCAAGGCGCCCCACCAGAAAGCCCCAAACGGGGGGGGGACGGTGTGCGGCGCTCGTAGCGCCGCGCGGCTGGCCCCACGCGCCATTCGACCCGAAAAGCCTCAGAGACGTGTAAGCAGACGCCAGTCTTCGGGTCGAATATCTCCCGTGGGTCAGCAAGTCTTGTCGCTCCCATTGGTCCACGGGGAGATTGTTCCGGCTTGCTGACGCGTCAGAGATGTGGCTCGTCTTTTGGTCCGTTAGTCCGTTGATCCGTTGGAGACTGTACCCGTCGGCAGATGAGTCAGGGTAGTGTCGGTTAGCCAATCCGCGGCTCCCGTGCTGACCGTCCGTTAGTAGTAGATTATCGGACGGACACCGCGGCATGCCCCAGATTACTTTGGAGTTGATGCGTCTTGGAAGGAGTTGGCTGAGAAGGACAGGGAAGGAGAGGCCCCAGTCCTTATCCCCTAGGCTCCAGTCTTGGGGATTTAAGGGGCATATCCTTACACCTCCCCCCCCTTAGGACGCGCGGCGCAGGAAAGCGTCCAACACCTCAGGTGCGTTCGCAAGGTCTTGCTTGGTCAGCCAGGAGTTCTCGCTGACGTCACAGCCTTTCCACTTGACCAGGTACTGTAGTCGTCCACGGCGCTTTCGTGACCTTATGATGGAGTCGACTTCGTACTCGACAGAACCGTCCGGAAATGCCACCGGAGGCGGAACGGGAGGAAGTCGGCCATAAGGATCAGCGCGGTACGGCTTCAGCAAGCTCGCATGAAAGGCGTTGTGAACCTTGCGATCGAGCACCGCTTGGGGAAGATCCAGGCGGAACGTCACATCGTTGATACTCTCAGTGACGCGGTACGGTCCTGAGTACTTGGGCATCAGCTTGCGAGCGCCTTGGAAAGCATCTGGCATAAGGTGTTTGGTACTTAGTAGCACCAGATCGTCCACGGCGATTTTGCAAGGTCGGCGATGGCGATTTGCGTACGCCGAGCGCGCTTCATTTGCACTCTTGATGGCTGAGATGGCAGTCTCTTGAGCATGTTGGAGACCGCTTAGCCAGTCAGACACTGCAGGCATGCTTGACTCTGAGTTTTCGAGGATGTCCATTGGTACCGTCTTAGGTTCGAATCCGTAGTTCAGGAAGAAAGGGGAGTACGTTGTAACAGCATTTGGCGACCGGTTGTAGGCTACTTCGGCAGCAACCAGAAAGAGGTCCCAATCGCCTTGGTAATGGTTGACAAAGTTTCGCAGGATTTCTTCGATCTTCTTGTTCATGATCTCAGTTTGTCCGTCGGTTTGCGGGTGGTACGCTGAAGAGGCCTTGATCTTGACCTTGAGAATCTCCGTGAGCGACTGCCAGAAGTTGGAGAAGAAAATGCGGTCCCTGTCGCAGACAACATCAGCTGGGAGTCCGTGGTGTCGATAGACGTGATCATGGTAGAGCTGAGCTGCGACTGGCGCCGTACAGTCTGGCTTCATAGGGGCGAGGCGAATCATCTTGGAGAGGCGGTCGACAACGACGTAAATCCCGTTGTGGCCTCTTGGAGTCAGAGGAAGAGGCGTGATAAAGTCCATGGAGACACTTGCCCATCGTTGGCTCGGGGGGTCCAAGGGTTTGAGGTGACCCAGAGGTGAATGGGTGCTAGCCTTGTTCCGCTGGCACAAATCACATGTTTGTACGTATCTTTGGATGTCTTTCCGCATTGTCTTCCAGTAGTACTTGGAAGAGATAACCTTGGTTGTTTTCTTGACTCCCATGTGCCCTTGGCACGGGACATCATGGTAGTCGTGGAGTAGTCTTTGGCGTAGAGTACCGACGGGGATACACGTACGGTCACCTCGTTTCAACAACCTCATGTGTAGCCGGTAGGGAGATACCGGGTCTTTGACTAGGTCGGCAAACTCGGGGTCCGCGTCGTACTCTTGTCTTAAGGTGGCAAGGTCTTGATCACTTTGGTTGATGGTCATGAGGTTGTTGATTTCAGTTTTCTTGGGGAGTTCTTCAATGGTCTTGGTCAGCACGCGACTAAGAAGGTCTTGATTGGGGGCGTGCTTGTCGGGAGCATCTTGTGGCTGCCTGGAAAGGGCATCAGCCACGGGGTTCGAAGTGCCCTTGATTGGGACAATCTTGAACTGGAACTGGTCCAGAAACTCCAGCCACTTGACTTGGCGATCGTTCAGCTTCTCTTGGGTGCTTAGGTATCTCAGGGACTCATGGTCGGTGTGGACCTCAAAGGGTCTTCCGTAGAGGTAGCAGCGCCAATGCCGGATAGCTTGTACGACTGCAAGCAGTTCTCTTTCACGAATGCTATAGCGCTGCTCGTGGATGTTGAGGGTTAACGAGAAGTACGCCACTGGACGCCGTCCGCGTCCATCATCTTGCTCAAGGACTGCGCCCACAGCATACCCGCTGGCATCTGTAGACACGTAGATTGGGTATCTCTTGTCGAAAGGCCTTAGCACCGGTGCGCTTGTCGTTAGGTCCTGCAGCTGCTCAAAGGCTTTCTGGGCGTCGGGTGTCCACTCGAAGTCGACATTCCCAGTCAGCCTCGTTAGCGGCGTAGCTACGGCAGCCATTCCCTTGATGAATCTTCGATAGAAGTTGACCATACCGAGGAAAGATTGTACATCCTTTTTGCTTCTCGGTGTTGCCCACGTACGGATGGCTTGGACCTTGTAGTCTTCCATAGAGAAGCCTTTCTCGGAGATGACGTGGCCAAGGTAGTCCACAGTAGTTCGAGCGAACTGGCACTTGCTCAGCTTGGCGTAGAGCTTGTGTTCTCGTAATTTCTCGAGTGCTAATCGTAGGTGCTTGAGGTGATCGTCGTAAGTTTCGCTGTAGACTAGGATGTCGTCGAGGTAGACACAGATGAAGTCGTACAGATAGGGTCGGAAGACATCGTTCATTAGGTTCATGAAGACCGCGGGTGCATTTGTCAGACCAAAGGGTACGACGGTGAACTCATAGAATCCGTACTTGGTTCGAAACGCCGTCAAAGGTATTGTTTCTGGGTCAAGGCGAATCTGGTGATAGCCAGAGCGGAGGTCGATCTTTGTAAAGTACTTGGCCTTTCGCAGTTGGTCAAAGATGTCGTCGATGCGTGGTAGTGGGTACGCGTTCTTGATAGTAGCCTTGTTCAGGGCCCTGTAGTCGATGCACATTCGCCAGCCACCGTCCTTCTTCGCCGCAAAGAGGACGGAAGAGCCCCACGGTGAGGTGCTTGGTTGGATGAATCCCTTCCTTATGAGGCCGGCCAGTTGAGTCTTGAGTTCTTCGAGCTCCCATTCGGCTAGTCGGTAAATTCCGCTACGACGCGGTTGGGCGTCATCGGTCAGCTTGATGCTAAATTTGTGACTGCGCTCAGGAGGGAGTCCGTCGGGGAGCTCGTCTGGGAAGACGTCAGCGTACTCTTTGAGAATCTCTTGAACTTCTTTCTTGTCTCCGCCTTGTCCCATCGTAATGGCGTTAATGTCGAAGGTGCTAGAGGGATCTTCCGACTGCAGGTAGATGGCAAAAACAGGGCATCTTTGAACGAGGTCCCGAGCAAGGCGTTGCCGACTGATCAGAGCTTCGGGCTTCTTGAGGGAGGCAGTGATAGAAATGTTCTTGTGGTTGAACTTGAAGGAGATCTTGTTTTTCTTGTTGTTGATTTTGGCGTTCTTGTCATCGCGCCACTTCTTTCCCAGGATGAGGTCGTACGCGCTCAATTCACAAACAGCAAACCGAAGTCGCTCTTGGTACGGTCCGATGTGAATCTCAAGAGGGTCAACGGTTTCAGCGAGGACATGGGAGCGGCCATCGGGCATGCTTGCCGCGAAGTCCGTTCCTTTCGTTTTCACATGCAAGGAGGTAACGAGGCGCCTTGAGACGACGTTGATGGGAGATCCGTCGTCGAACAGCACCTTAACAACTTTTCCATTGACAGAAGCAGTAGAAAGCAGAAGCCCGAGTCGCGGGCCTTCAAATGGTGACGACATATTTTCAGGAACCGAAGGAGCGTCTTTCACAGATGTTGAGGATTGTTGCTGCTTCAGTTCCGCTGGCCTTTTGGGCAGTCCTTAGCCATGTGTCCTTTCTCGCGACAGCGAAGGCAGAGACCCTCGCGCATGCAGCGCTGGCGTTCGTCTGGCGTCAGCTTTTCGATCTTGATGCTGGAAATGTCCATCGGGACAACGCCCATCGTCGGTGGCTTGCCAGAAGTGCTGTTAACATTGCTGGTGATACGGGACACTCCAGCCTTGGCCGCTTCCACGCGCAGGGCGTCCGTCATCAGTGATTCAAGATCGGTGTACGTCTTGAGGCACAGTGCCTGCCAGATGTCGCGCTTCAGGCCTCGGCTATAGCGGTCGATCTTTTCCGCTTCGGTGATGTCCGGGATGTCCAAGAGGACGCTCAGGAAAGTCCTGTTGAACGTCCCGACGTCCTTGATTTGGCGCCATGAGTGCAGCTTGTCCCGCGCCGCCTGCGTCTTGTTCAGAGGGCTGAAGCGACGGATGAGCGCAGCCCGAAAGGTAGCCCAGTCGGGGACCGCCGTCGTCCGACTGTAGGTATGCCACCAGGTGAACGCTTCACCGTCCAGGTAGGTGCAGGCGATCCGACACGCTTCGTCAGGGTCAGTCAGTCGCACATATGAGTCCATGTGCGAGCACCATGCTTCAATTGTCCCGGGCTTGCCAGAGAACAGTGCGGGCTTATTCGGCCTCGCAGTCGTCGCGCCTCCACTCGAGGCCTTAGCCTTGGCGTCGGACAGCTGTTTCTTGGCGTCCGCCAATTCAACCTTATGAGCCTCGAGCTCGGCGCTCATCTGCGAGACGAACGCTGTAAGTTGATTCCATGACTCCGCGGAGGGTGCGGTTGAGGCCGTTCCCGGATTAATCGGGCTTACAGTCGCAGGATTCGGGGGGTCCATTGCGTCCTGGGTGAGGTCCGCAACAATCAAATTAACCCAACAGATCCGGTTTGACTTACTCCGGCAGAGCACGGGGCAAGTCTTACAAGATGTGCAAGTTAATTTGACCAAGCAAAATAGTGCTGCACTAGCTCTGGACAAGCGTGGCCGTCGTGGCTACCACGTTTCCAAAGATGGACAACACTATTTGATGGGTCACAAGCGATGCGATGAAGCAGAATTCGAAGACTCAAATCACGCAATCGGATTTTCCCGCCGGCCGCCGCGCACGGGCCCGAGTCGGGTCGTGCCGGATTTCCACGCGGGGGGATCAAAGGGAGAAAATCGCGTCTCTTGCACAGATCCTGGGGGGTGTTGCGAGGTGTCAGTCGGTGCGGCGCGCCAGCGTGCGGTGGTGATCCTTGCCACGCTGGTGGCGTTCGAAGTGCTCGACCGTCTCAAATTCGCGATCGCACACGTCGCAACGAGGGCGGGTCGCTGGACGGTTGACCGTATTGCGGTGGCGCCGCGACCAGCGATGGTCGCGCAGCACTGTCAGGCTGTTGCAACGCACACCGCACGGCTTGCAAACGTATTTGCCCTTGGGGATGGTCTTGGCGATCCGGCGCTGCTCTCGCTGCTCTGCTGCGCGCGCGGTCGTCGGTCGGATGTGGCCGATTCGTGGGGCCGGCGGCGCGATGTAGCGCCGGGCCGGATCCTGCGCGGGCAGCAGCAGGCGCCGGTTGGCTGGGACCGCCGGGCCTGACGTGGCCGGGCCCTTACCCTTGCGCGAGAGGGGGGGCTTGGATGCGGCTGGCGCCGCCGATGCGGCCGTCGCCGCCACAGAGGATGACGTGGATGCGCCCGCCGGGGTGCCACGTGCCGCCGCGGTGTCGCGCGCCGCCGCGGTGCCGCGCGCCGCCGGGGTGCCGCGCGCCGTCGGGGGGCGCGCCGTCGCCGCCGAGGAAGTCGGGGCGTCCGCCAACGCCGAGGAAGAAAATTCCGAACCTGATTTGGCACTCACTGGGTTTCGACAATCAGTCGACCAAAAGAAAAAAACCGTGACAGGGGCCACCAGGGCAGTGTCAGGGCAGTGTTCTTTCGGTGTGATTCGTGGAACCCGCTGCGTTCGTATTACAATGCCCGAGGCACGCCGAACACAGGGGGCAGCACGAGTGCACAAACACAGGGAGGGCCAAATCCAGGACGGAATCGCAACGTCACCGCCAAGAGGAAGTCAAACTATCTGAAGCTACCACATGTGAGGCACCACCCACACACGGGCAGCCCTCAACGTACTGGTGCCGGTGTCAGCAACCCGTGCAAGCCAATGAGGATGCCGGGCGCGGGGAAGGTGACGGGTGGGATGACGGTGATGGGGGTGGGGAAGAGGATGGGCGTGACGTCGGTGAGGGTCGAGGGGGTCGAAGGTACGGAGGTCTTTGTGTCTCTGTCTGTGGTTGTTCCCCCGAGGTCTCTCCCGGTGGCGCCCACACTCACGCATTATATACCCCCAGGGGGGCACCCAGGGTGCCCCAAAGCATGCGATTGCCCGTCGTGCCGGTGGACGGCACCAAAGCTCTCAAAACAAAGCATGGGCTCTCAGAACAAAGCAAGGGTGGGCGTGTGCGCCCCAAGGCGCCCCACCAGAAAGCCCCAAACGGGGGGGGGACGGTGTGCGGCGCTCGTAGCGCCGCGCGGCTGGCCCCACGCGCCATTCGACCCGAAAAGCCTCAGAGACGTGTAAGCAGACGCCAGTCTTCGGGTCGAATATCTCCCGTGGGTCAGCAAGTCTTGTCGCTCCCATTGGTCCACGGGGAGATTGTTCCGGCTTGCTGACGCGTCAGAGATGTGGCTCGTCTTTTGGTCCGTTAGTCCGTTGATCCGTTGGAGACTGTACCCGTCGGCAGATGAGTCAGGGTAGTGTCGGTTAGCCAATCCGCGGCTCCCGTGCTGACCGTCCGTTAGTAGTAGATTATCGGACGGACACCGCGGCATGCCCCAGATTACTTTGGAGTTGATGCGTCTTGGAAGGAGTTGGCTGAGAAGGACAGGGAAGGAGAGGCCCCAGTCCTTATCCCCTAGGCTCCAGTCTTGGGGATTTAAGGGGCATATCCTTACACCTGTTGTGCTTGCTTTCGCGTTTGTTTTCACTTCTCAGATGTGGACGGCTTGTTGGCAGCCTCGCAGATCGCGGCAGCGCTCTCCGTACAGGGCGGGGGCAGTCAGCACCCGCCCTCCGGGTCTTCCCCGTCCCCGCCAGCCCGGCTTGCACCTGCCCCCCCCCCCCCCCCCCCCCCGCCCCCGCCCCCCTCCCACCCGTGACTCACGCCCCCGCTCCTGCTCAACCCCGCGGCAGGTTCTCAGCTGCTGCCGCCGCCAGTGGTGAACCGCTCGCCAGTGGAGGGGGGGCTGGGCCGAGCGCTTTCCGCCGCACCAGCGGCCGGGGGGGGCTGTTTTTCTCCGGCGTCCGCCCGCTCCCCCCCCTGCGGTTCCGATCCAGAAGGTCAACGTCTCCAAGGACAAGGATCTGAAGCTGACCGTCAGCGACCGTCGGCGCCTGCGCACGGGGGTGGCGTTTGCTATCAACCAGATTTTGCGGTCCACGGCGTCTTTCTGTACCCACCCGGAGGACCGACAACGCGCGGCGGTGCTCTACCTGGAAGACCGCGTACCCCGGTTGGCTCTGTGTGAGTCGGCATGGGGGGCATGTGCAGTTTTGTCTCGCGGCTTGCGTCACCGGCGGATACAAACACGGCGCAAGACGGCGGGCAGTGGAGCGGTGGTAGCCGCCACCACCGCCGCTGCCCCCAGTGCAGCCGCCGCTGCGGCCGGGACGGGTGGTTGTGCAGCTGAGACGACGGGGGGTGGTGACGGCAACGATGCTACGAGTGCGCGAGGGCAGCAGCTGGCCTTTTTTAGCCAGCTGGATAAGTAGAAAATAAAGAGCCACGGTACAAGAGAACAAAGAGGCACAGCACCAAAATATTACTGCGATTGCAAACAGCGCAGCCCTCCACGGGTGGTGTAAGCTGTGTGCTGAGTCGCGCAGCTCACCTCTGAGGGCCATGGTGAGCCAATCAAACTGCCACCGATCGTGATTTGGTCGTGGTTCTGGCTCTGACCGGCTGTGTCTGTGTAGGGGATCAAGGATCGTGAATTTATCGTGATTCTGTGCCCTTGGGGCACCCGACCGACACCGCGGCGTTGTCGCACAAACCACGGGCACCGCCGTGTCAGGTGGACCACCTCAAAGGATACCACTTTGAACGCGTCTATGTGTGCTTGGTAGTGGATGGCGTGGGGCACCCACTCCACCATCTGGGTGGGGAAGAGCTTGATGGTGTGCAAGCAGGTTTTCCCTTCATCAAGAACTCGAACGAGTTGGTGCTGCCCACAATCCGGCGCAGCGTCTCGGCAATCTGGGCGCTGGTGAGGAGGGGCTTAACTGTGGCTGATTCCATCGTGCCTACTGCGTGCTTGCGGCCGCGGCTATGGATTGTCAGGTGCTGGCCAATGATTGCGCTGGATTGCACGACACCTGTGATTGCGTATCACACGGGTGGCTGATTGGCGCCTTCGGGAGGGCGAGATTGTATGCGTTGCCTGCGTGCTGGCGGCGCCCTGCTGGCCTGTCGGCGACCTGTGTGGCAGGCGCTGCTCGTGCGTAGCCCTGGCTCGTGTGTGCGCACCTGCGTTTTTTGTGCGTGCACGAGGGGGGGGCTTGGCCCGACGTGTGTGGGCGCGTCTGCATGCCTGCGGGGGGGGCCATGCGTGCACCGGTGCCCGTGTGGGCGCGCGTGCGGGCCCGTGACGTGCGGGGGGGAGGGGGCCTGTGCCGGCCCTACATGAGGGCACGCACGGTGCGCTGAGGGACGATTGCGCGGAGAGAGAAGAAGAATAACGACGAAGAAGGACTCTTGGATTGCTGTGTCTGGGGCGTGCACGGACGTCGGCTGCCCCATCTACACGGATCCGCGGTCGGTTGCAGGCCGTGAGTCTGATACGATTTCTGCCAATACTGCCACATTAACCTCCCCCGCGGGCACCCTCAAAGAGAGCGGGCACTGCATTGTTACTTGCCTTTGTCTCCGCGTAACTCCAATTCGAGCATCCAGGTCGGCGGCGGGCGGCCGAGGGTGCAAATTGCACCCACGGGCGGACGGTAGCAGCGAGGCGGGATAATACCAGCCTTGGGATTCTGGACGTCAGAACGCCAAGGTCGCCTTGGGATTCTGGGAGGGGGTGGGAGGGGGTGGGGGGGGGGGAATGGGAGGGTAAGTTTACCGATTATACTTCATATAACTTTTTTCTTCATTTAGAACCAGAATTCATTTCGTAGGCTCCTTTCACTCATATCTGTCTTCGATGCTGTTTCCGTTGGGCACAGCCGCGCGTCTGCCAGCGTTCGCTTCGACAGTGGCCCGTCTCGTGCCGCGTCCTTCGCACTGCCTGATTCCTCGAGTCTGCCCTCGACACGCTGGCCACGGCCTGGCCCCTCGAGCCGGCCTTTGACACACTGGCCGCCGCCGGATCCCTCGACCTGGCCCTCGACACTCTGACCTCCGCCGGGGCCATGCAGGCGTCACCCGTCTAGTCTCACAGTTTTCCACGTGCTGGCCGTTTGACAATGGAGAGGGGTCACCCGTCTTGGCTGACAGAGCGTTGAGAGCCGCGATTTCTCCAGGCGTCTCCTGAGCAGCTTTGGGCCACAGGGTGTCATCAGAGCATGTAGTACGTAGTACCTGGGGATCTCAACCAACACGCAAAATTCCGCATGTTGGGTTCGCTGAGACGCTCTGAGAGCGCTCGAGACTCGCGCGTCGAGGCTCCACAGCCGCTAGGCGCCCCGAGGCCAGCGACGCCATCAGCACACACGTGTGGCTCCTCACCTACTTGCAGTTACTTACACCGACCTGTACTCGGAACCTCCATTACTCTACCCTGCGGCGGCGCGTCCCTGTTCCCGCCACCGACGTCCCGCCAGCGGCAGCCACCCCCCCCCCCCACCCCCCCCCCGTCCCACCACCAGCACGCCGGCCGGCGCCGAGCGTGCGGCCGCCCCTGGCGGCCCCGCGCGTCCACACCGCCCGCCCCCGCCACGGGCAGCCACCCCGGCCCCCCATGCAGCGAGCTGCCCCCCCTGCTCCCCTGCCACGCGATGCGCCCACCGCCACCCCGGCCCACACCCGCCGCCACCGCGGCCGCCGCGGCTGCCGCGGCAGGCGGCCTCGGCCGCGGCCGCCGCCACCGCTGCCGCCGCCGCCCACCGCCCCCGCTACCGCCGCCGCTGCCCACCGCCGCGGCCGCCGCCGCCCGCCGCCCGCCGCCGCCCGCCGCCGCCCGCCGCCGCTGCCGCCGCCGCCGCCCGCCGCGGCTGCCGCGGCGGGCAGCCACGGCCGCCGCCCCCGCTACCGCCGCCGCTGCCCACCGCCGCCGCCGCCGCCGCCCGCCGCCCGCCGCCGCCCGCCGCCCCCGCCCCCGCCGCCGCTGCCCACCGTTGCCGCCGCCGCCGCCGCCGCCGCCGCCGCCCGCCGCCGCCGCCGCCGCCGCCTCTGCCCCTGCCGCTGCGGGCTGCTGCCGCCCCGGCTGCCGCTGCCGCCGCCGCCGTTGCTGCCGGTCGCCGGCCGCCGGCCTGGCCGGCCGCCGGCCGCCTGCCGCCCGGGCGGCCGCGCTGGCCGCCGCCCCTGCGCCCCCCGCCGCCGCATCCGCCGGTTGGCTGCCGTCGCGGCTGCGGCTGCCACCACCGCCACCGCCACCGGTCGCCACCCTGGCCGGGGGCGGCCGCCCCCGCCGGCCGGCCGCCGGTCCGGCCCCCGGCCGCCGCCGCTGCCGCCGGCTACCGCCGCCGGCATGCTGCCGCCGCTGGCGGGCTGCCGCCGCCGGCCGCCTGCCTGGCCGGCCGCCGGCCGCCTGCGGCCCGGGCTCCCGCCCCGGCCGCCGCCCCCGCCGCCGCTGCCCCCACCGGGTTGCTGCCGCCCTGCTGCCGCTGCCGCCGCCGCCTTTGCTGCCGGCCGCCGCCAGCAGGCTGCCGCCGCCTGCCTTTTGTCGCCAATCGCGGGCTACCTTTGTCGGCCAGCTGCCCGGCCGGCCGCTGGCCGGCTGCCGCCCCGGCAGCTCTCACCATCGCCGCCGCCCCTGCCGGTTGGCTGCCGTTCCGGCTGCCGCTGCCGCCTCTGCTGTCGCTGCCGGCCGCCGCCGATCCGCTTGCCACGGCAGCGCCGGCCGCCGCTGTCGTCCTTCGCCACCGCTGCCCCCGCTGCCGCCACCGCTCGCTATCGCCGATGCCGCGGCCTCCGCCGCCGCAGTGGCGGCTGGCGCCGCCGCCCCCGCCCTCGCCGCGGCGGCAATGGCTGCCGCCGTCGCCGCCCCCTGCCGCCGCTGCCGCCGTTGCGGCAGCGGCCGCCGCCGTGCGGGGGGAGGGGTCAGCAGCCACGCTGCTTGCACGCAGAGATATTTGATAAAACTTATACACCGCGACTATTTGATGTGGACACACAAGTACACGTACCTCAGACTTAACACACATCTCTCGGCCTGTTTGGCGAATCAAGTGTTCTGATAGATTGTTACACATTTTTTGAACTGCGACTCTGTTGCAATCAGTACAACTCTTTTTCTTGCTTGACATGAGAGTACCAACTTAGGAAAAACACGCATCCTGGTCAACGACTTGCAACTGGCAACTCCCAACTGCTGAAGCGCCGGCGCCCGACGTCCCCCTCCACCCCGCCTGGTCGCTCGCTTGACCATTTCCTGGCCACCCAGCAGGCCAGGTGGATACACAAGCCTTTTTTGCTTACTCTATCCAGTCTTGAGTGCGGGTCTGCAGACATCTGCGAGAGCACATCCCCGAACGACCGCATGGAGGGGCGCCATGTCTTCACCAATCCCCAAGGGTTCCGTAGCTCAGCGGCGTCTGTGACAATGAGACACTGTTCGCTATGGCTCTTTGAACATCCTCACATTTTGTAATTCTGCAGAACGCAATCACTTGTTCAGACAGTGCAAGAAAGTGCCTCCCGTCTGCTTCTTTGTCATCCGCTGTGCAGTATGGGCCTGGATATAGAGTGCATGAGAGACCCACCGTGGGAAGAAACAGTCTTACCTGGGAAAAACGATCATGCTGAATCTATTGGTGCACACATCGGGCGTCGTGCACTGGTACGGCGGACAGGACAGTCGAGAGGCTGGGTGGCAGAAGCGCTATAGGCGCCCGCTCCGAGCTTTTTTGAGCGTAATGGGTCAACTCTGTTTAGTGAACGCTGAGGGCAGAGGTATCCTTTGGCCATCGTCCCGTAAAAATGCAAAGAAAGCACTCTGCAGTTCACTCATTCGTGACTGACTGACTGCTGATACGGTGGTATGCACTGTAGCTCAGCTGGATGCGCCCACAGCGCCGTTGCAAGTGCAAAAAGCTGCGGAGGTAGCTGAATACACTGTATAGATCTGATAGATGTAGTTTTTGAAGGATGAGAGCACTGTGGGGCGCTGGACGGCCTGTCGCGGCTACCTGTCCAGAATGGACTTTTTGGGGGCCCATATGACCTGCTTCCCGATGTTTGCGACATTTTCTGAGCACATATTCGTGCTCAGCGTCATCGACTTAGTCTGGCGGGAACAGCTTGAGAAGATTTTGCTCCACTTTCTGAAACGCGTTGTAGCGGTGTGTGACGCATTGCACCGAAGTGTGCGCAGGGCACTTCACCACGTGCAACACGAGCCAGGGACCACTTCATCAACTTTTCTGAAGCATGCTCAATCGACTAAACCGACGTCGCTGAGCACGGTTATGTGCTCAGAAGGTTTCGCAAACGTCGGGAAGTGGGTCCTACAGACCCCCAAAGAGGCCATTCTGGACAGGTAGCCTCGACAGGCCGTCCAACGCCCCACAGTGCTCTCACGCACAAAAAGATACAATTCTGAGATCCCAACAGTACAGCAGACATCCTCCGCAATCTTTTTTGTTCTCATCGGCGCTGTGGGCGCGTCCAGCAGTGCGACATGGCCCAAGGCGCCTCCTTCTGCACGGGTTCAACAATGTGCGGACCCCGGCATGCCATTCAACCACTTTGAGCAATTGCATGCCACCAGGTACTCATAAAATCATTGTCTGTGCAAAAAACGAGGACCGTGCAGCACTGAACAGCTCTGAGAGGCGGGGAAATTATAGCGTGAAGCGCTTGCCACACCCGGTTACAGGCTTGTTCTGCCCCCCATGTTGGTGCAGAGCAATAAAAAGATACATTAATAGTCGCAGCGTCATCAGTTTACTCGGGAATGACGGATCTATCCAGCTCCGCGGGTCCTATGTACTCCACATGCACGTACATACCGAGCAACAAGTCACACCATGACGGACAGGCGGCGCTTGTCAGCGCTATTCACTAAAAAAAATACGCAGGCTGGTGGAGCGTGGACCATTGGGGACGCCAAAAGGTCACAACTGACGGCGTTTCACCGTCACGAGCGCGCCCGAGCGGCGGAACCAGTGGTGTCAGGGTGATGCACTTCGGCTCTTCATGAAATCGTTCTGGTCGCTGCCGTGGCAGACGTGTGTGCAGGCGCGCTCTCAACACTGATAGGAGTCGGAGACAAGGCATACACATCCACCAAGTCTGCTCGGAGAGCGTAAAACGGCAAAGCGGGCGACCGGGGCGGGGAAGAGGGGGGCGTTAGACACCGGCGCTTCAGTCTTTGGCGTTGGCAGTCGCAAGTCGCTGACCAGGATGGGTTCAGAGTCAAATATTGTAATCCCATCTCCGGAAACAATTGATTCAGTACTACAATCTTCATCTCGCCCAGTTCAGATTGTGCACCAGCCTATCAGGTTGGACGAATTGGACATCTGATTCGCTAGATAGGCCAGGAGATGTGAGTCAAGTCGGATGTGTATGTACTGTTGACCTCCGTGAAATATTCGCTGGGATTGTAATTACAAACAAATTCTTTGCCTGCCATGTGAGTAGCTGGTCGCTACTGTCGTCTTGCTGCCTGGCCGCCTCAACCAGCGTCAGGGGAGGCGGCTCGCCGCGGCGCGGGCGCCAGCCTGCCGCGGTCGCGTCAGGGGGGAGACCGCAGTGCGCGGCGGCGGCGTCTGCCCCCCCCACCGGCCGGGGCAGTGGCGGTGGAGTGTGGGAGTGGCGGCAGACGGCGCTGCCATGACGATCGCGCGGGGGGGGAGCGGCGGCGGCCGCCGCCGCCGCAACCGCGATGCAAGCGGTGGTGCGCAGCAGCAGCGGTGGCCGCTGCCGTCGTGGCAGCGGCTGCAGGGGCAGCATTGGCGAGCGGCTGCCGCCGCCGCCGCCGCGTCCGCCGCAGCCGCCATCGCCAGACCCGTGGCCGTGTGCGGCGGCGGTGGTTGCCCCAGCGGCCGCAGCCGCAGCCGCGGGGGCAGCGGTGACGGGTTGCGGCGGTCGCGGGCGCGTCGGGGACAGATGCGGTGGAGGACGGCAGCGGCCGCCGCCGGGGCCACCGCGACGGCTGCCGCGGCCGAGGCTGCGGGCGCAGCGGTCGCCGACGGCGGCGGCCACTGCCACCACGGGAGCAGCCGCGGGAGGGAGTTAGAGCCGAGAGGCAGCGGCCGACGGTGGCAGCGCACCGTAGCGGCGGTGGCAGCCTATGGCTGGGGACGCCGGCCACGGCGGGCGGGCGGCCGAGCCGTACCCACGACACAAACCGGTGAGCAACCAGCTTGGCTGCACTAACCCTTATGGACCTGTGGCACGACGAACGGGTGCATTTAAATATACAAGTCCGAGGCTGTCTTTTGTCCAACCCCCCACCCACCCCCCCCCACACCCCCCCAAGCACCCCCCCAGCGCCCCTCCCCCCCCTCCCACGTGGCGTGCGCACAGGCTTCCCCCCCCCCCTCAACCCAACGTGCGGATCCCGCACGTTGGTTGAGATCCTCAGATACTGCCTCCACCAGAGCGACTCAGGGTGTGCGGCCTGGGAACATGCGTGAGAAGGTTGCCGCCCCCGCCCCCCGGCGGGGACCGGGGTAGCCAGGCGGTATGCTTGATTCAGACGAGAATAGATGCATACATTACAGTGTGACATGGGCACAGAGGAGGGCTCGCACACGACGGTCTTCCTCGTTGCGTCAACTGCGGTGGGGGCGCGCCCGCGCAGCCGTGGCCACGGCCGCCCCCCACCGGCATCCGCCGAGGCCACTTCCCCCCAAGCACCAGCCGCAGCCATTGCCGCCCCCGGCGGCCGCCGCTGCCGCGGCCGCCCCGCGCCCGCCGTGGCCGCCCCCACCCCGCCAGCCGCCGCGGCCGCCCCCCCCGCCAGCCGCCGTGGCCACCCTTTCTCGGCAGCCCCCGCGGACGCGGCCGCCCCCCGACGCCCCCCGACGCCCCCCGGCGCGGCCGTTTCCCCCGGCGGCTGCCACCCCCAGGGGGCTGCCTCCCCCCGGCGGCCGCCACCGCCCGCGGCAATCACGGTCGCCACCCCCCAGAGGCCACGCCAGCCGCACCCCCACGGCGGCCACCACGGCCCCCCCTCCCCGCCGCCCCTCGACGGCCCCCGCAGTCCCCCGCCGCCCCGTTGCCACGGACGCCGTCCCTACCCCGCCGGTCGCCACGCCCCCCGCCGGCACGCGACGCTGCGGCGGGTGCCGGACGACGGGGACTGGGCGCCGGGGGCCGGGGGCCGGGTGCCGGGGCACAGGCGGCCGGGGCCGCGGGCCGGGCAGCGGCGGGGGCCGGAGGGCAGAAGCGGGGTGCCGAGCGGCGGCGGGCGGCGGGCGGCGGCGGGCGGCGGGCGGCGGGCGGCGGCGGGCGCCGCGCGGCGGGCGGCGGGCGGCGGCGGGCGGCGGGCGGCGGGGGCCGGGTGCCGGGCGGCGGCGGGCGCCGCGCGGCGGGCGCCGCGCGGCGGGGGCCGGGTGCCGGGCGGCGGCGGGCCGCGGGCGGCGGCGGGCGCCGCGCGGCGGGCGCCGCGCGGCGGGCGCCGGGTGCCGGGCGGCGGCGGGCAGCGGGCGGCGGCGGGCGCCGCGCGGCGGGCGGCGGCGGGCGGCGGCGGGCGCCGCGCGGCGGGCGCCGCGCGGCGGGCGGCGGGCGGCGGGGGCCGGGTGCCGGGCGGCGGCGGGCGCCGCGCGGCCGGGGGGGCCCGGCGGCAGAAGCCGGGGGCCGGGCAGCGCAGACCGCAATGGGAGGGGGGGCAGCCAGCGCGGTGCCGCACACCCACGCTGGCACCGTGCGTGGGGGTAGAGCACGCGTCATGCGGCACGCGCACGCGGCCGGGCACGTGCCATGGCACGTGCCTAGGGCAGCCGCTGTCAGACGTGATGCGGCACTGCTGACTGGCACGGGGCCGTTTTGCAGTGACGTCGCGCGAGCGCGACGGTCGCCAGCGCGACGGGCGCAGCCGTGGTGCGCGAGTGCGGCTCGCAGCGGATTGCGCTACCGAAGTGTACGGAAAAGAGAGGCTCCAGAGTTCTGTGCAAAAAACGATATGGGTTGCAATGAGGACGCTGCTGCCGCTGCCAGTCCATGGATTTGAATTCCATGCCGGGAAGTCCACCAGGTCCCTCCAGAGGGGCTCACGGGCCCCCCACACGCACCCCTCGAATGCAGCGCCTGGCGGGGGGTTGGGATTCTGGACCTTGGGAATCCCAAGGCTGGTATTATCCTTCTTGTAGCAGCGACTGACACCCTTGCTGCGGCAAGGGCCGAGGCGGGCAGCCGAGGGCGAGCAGCACGCCCGAGAGCGGACGCGGGCTGCGGCGCACCACGCTTGGTGCACTCTCCTGGAGCGGGCACGCGGTCGGTCTGTGGCGCCCTGGCTGGGCGCCCGCCGCCGGTATATAACCCCGCCGCTTCTCGCCGCTCTCCCCCTCTCGCCGGCCCGGCACGTCCGTCGTCTTCGCGCCTCCCGCCCACCTCCCTGCGCGACTATGCTCCGCACATCTGTCGTCTTCAGGTGGGCTGTTGGAGCGTCCGTGTTTTCTCCACGGACACGCGTTTGTATCCTTTGTTGTTTCTTTTCTTTTGATTGCCGCAACCCAAAGAATAAAACACTGTCAATGGCTATGCGGCGTCCCTCCTGCTCTACCTCTGTTACCATGCAAACTGCGCCACTGGACCGGGGTGGGGTGGCCGGGTGCCACTGCCCACACAAAGACCACTGTGGACGCCTCGAGGACGACCAGCCTGACCAGGATGCTGGACGAGACGCTGGAGAGGAGCGTCGGAAGCGACTCGTCGTCGCCGTCAGGTGCGCCCTTGCCGCCACCGCCGGGGCGAAGAGAGGGGGGGGGGTGTTTGCCAACATACGGGGAGGGAGGGGGGTGCGGGGGGAGGGGGTGGGGAACGTGTCCGACCATGGAGAACGGGGGACCGCGCTCAGCCGGACCTGACGGCGCGCAAATTGTGTCGCCGTCGGTACGGCGGCCGGTTTACTGTGCTTCCGCTACAAAGTGGATGGTTCTCGGACGTGCAGGTGTGGGATCTATTGGTCCAGACAGCGACTTCATGCACCTTCACGTACCCATCAACATCCATTTTTGTAGGAAGCACGGTAGTTGTCCAGTGATCGTAGGGTGAATTTCAAAATCCCCCCCCCCACTCTCACGGCCCCGCTGGTGTCGTCTAGTGATCGGGCGCGGCGGGCACCCGAGCGCGGAGAGCGTTGAGGGTGGAGAAAGAGATCAGGTGGCCAGTGCAGGTGCTCGCCGCCGACGCGAGGCCGCTGGCGTAGAGGGCGCGCACGACCGTCGCGGCGACCGACGCGCGGACCGGTGGCGAGCGCCGTCCGGTATTGAAGGGCAATGGTCGTCTGGAGGCAGCCAACCGTCGACACCGGCACCCTCACCGCCGCGGGGGCGGCCACGCCCAAAGCGGCCGAGTAGGCGGCAGTAGAAGACTTGGGAGGGGAGAGTGGGGGGGGGGCGAAGAAGGGGGAGTCGACCTGACAGAAGGGTGGAAAGGGTGGCACACCCCGCCGCTGTTGAGCGGTAGCGCTGTGGCAGTAGTGGCCCATGCGGTTGCGTTGCCGCCACAGCCGTTGCCGCCGCTGCCGCCGCAACCGCCGCTGCCGCCACCGTCGGTCGCCGCAGCTGCCGCCGCCGCTGCCGCCACCGCTTTTGTTGCACCCGCCGCCGACCGCGCCGCCCCCGTTTATCCCACCGCCACTGCCGCTACCAGCGGCGGCGGCTGCGCTGCCGCCACGGCCACCAGCCGCCGCAGAGGCCCACAAGGCACGCAGGGCGGCGCCCGTGCCGGCCGCCGACAGGCTTTCCGGGTGTGCAGCCAGGCGCTCCCGGTAGGGGGGCGGGGGGGGGAGAGGGCCGTCTGTGGGTGGCGCAGGGTCGTCCCCGCTGGCCGCCGCCGCTGCCGCTGCCGCCTCCCTACCCGCCGCGGGCAAGGCATCCTTCCCGTTTTCTGCGGTCGTCGCCGCCAGGCGCGACTCCACGGCCGGCCGCTGCGGCGGCCGCGGTAGCCGTAACAACCCCCCTCCCCCCACGGGACCGCCGAGTCGTCGGCGGAGCGATCCGAAGAAAGAGAGAAAAGGGTGACTGATCGAGAACTGATTTCAGTGACAAGATATGAACTTCAACAACTGAAGTACACCTCGCTCGATCCAATTCTCGCGCGGTACGCCGTGGCGCAGCCTGTCAACATCCTGTACACAGCGTCGCCGCGTACATTGGACGGCTGCGACGATGGACGTTCGAGCATGACTTGCTCGATCGCTGCACTCAGGACGATTGACGAAAGACCATTGAGGACGGTCGATCGCAGTTCACGATCGTAGTGGGGACGACATTCACAATAGGATAGGTACTGCTTCTTATGGGTCTTGATGGTCACGGAGAAAGTGTCTAAAAGTATTTGTGCTTCTGACTGGGGATCTGGGGCTTCTCGCACTCGGCTGTGCTGGAGTCCTGAGCTCTCGGTCTGGCAGCCGGCAGTCTGCTGCCTTCCGCTCGCCCGCCCAACTAGGTCCCAGCCGCCGGCACCACCCTCTTGCCAGCTGCGTGTGACCTGCCCCGTGCCGCTACCCTGCCGACGCCACGGCCGCCCCATGTCGATGCTTTCCTTTGTCGCCGCCGCCAGCGGGGGGGGCGCCCTCGTCCGCCTCGGCGCCGCCCGGACGCCGCCGCGCCTCGGCCGCCGCGGCCCGCCGCGGCACGCGGTCGTGGCGAGCGGCGGCGGCGGCCTGCTCGGCCGCCTGTTGACGGCCATGAGCGGCTCGGGGGGGGCGGCGACGTCGGCGGGCGCGGGCGTGGCGGCGCCGTCGCCCGCGTCGGTGCCCAGCTGGGGGGACCTGGAGGGCATTCTCCCGGCGGACGCGCTGGCGCCCGACTATGTGAATGGGGTGGCCCGCGCGTCGCCCTCGTGGGAGGACGAGAGCGTGCGGCTGTTTGGAAAGGACCGCAAGGATGTGCGCCTCGTGCTGTACCGGGACAAGGCGTACTGGTGCCCGTACGTTGGGGTGCGGTTTGTGGACTTGGACCCCCTCTGGGCGCTTTGTGGTGTTGACGGCAAGCTAGGCGGTGCAGTGGAAGGAAGCGCGGAGCCGTGACCAGCAGGTCCCGCAGTGACTGACACCTCTGCCCGCTTTGCTTGCCTTGACGTGGCTGTTGTCCTTGGCCCGTATCCCCGTCGTGTGCGCGCCTCACAGGTACTGCCAGCGTGTGTCCATGCAGTTGGAGCTCAAGCGCATCCCCCACATCATCCGCAAGATCAACATGCGGTGCTACGGCCCCAAGCCGGCCTACTTTATGAAGATGGTCCCGTCTGGCCTGCTCCCCGTCATTGAGCTGGACGGCGCGCAGCCGCTCACCGAGTCCATGGACATCATGTTTGAGCTGGAGCGCGCCTTCCCCGACGCGCCCTCCCTCCTCCCCACGACCGACACGGAGCGGATGCAGACCTTCCACCAGCTGCTGCGGCTGGAGCGCGTCCTGGCGGGCGCGTGGCTCAACTGGCTGCGCGGGCCGCTCCGCTCGTCCGCGTCGGCCGAGTCGAGCTTCCTCTACACTGTCGAGGCGGTGGACCAGGCGCTCCGCGCGTACGGGGATGGCCCCTTTTTCCTCGGCGGGGACGCCCCCTCCTTTGTCGACTGCGTGTACGCGCCCTTCCTCGAGCGCATCCGCTCATCGGTTGCCTACTGGCGGTCGGTGGACATCCTCGACGCGGCGCGGTGGCCGTCGCTCGCCGCCTGGTTTGCCGCCATGGACGCGTACCCGCTGTGGGCCAACTGCCGCTCCGACGACCTGACGCACGTCCTCGCGCTGCCGCCCCAGATCGGGCCGTGCACGTTTGTCGGCGACCGCGGGCGGGTGTCGCTCGGCATTGACCGCGCGCGCTCGCTCGCCGTCCTCAACGACGGCGACGACGCCGCCGCGGTGGCGGTCCGCGCCGAGGCGGCCGCCGCGCTCGTCAACAACCGCGAGGCGGTGGTCAAGGACGCGCTCAAGGGGATCCGCCAGGCGGGCAAGGCGCCCGTGTCGGCGGCGGTGGAGGTGGGCTTCCGCGCCGCCGCGGCGGTGCTCGCCGACCCGTCCCGCCTCGAGGCGCTCGAGGCGGACCTGGCGCGGCCCGCCGCGCTCGGCGGCGCCGCCGCCAACGTGGCCGCCGCCGCCCGGTACGAGCGGCAGCGCGCGTGCGTGCCGCGGGATATGACCGCCGCGGGGGCGGTGCAGTTTTGTGGCGCCATGAACTGGCTCGTCCGCGCGTGTGGGGAGGAGCCGTGACGGACGCATCGAGGGGGGGGGTCGCGGCCGCAGGCACCGCGCACGCGCCCCGCGGGGCGTCCCTTTGGGGTGAGGGGGGGGGGGGGTAGCGTGGCGGGGGGGCGGGGTAGGGAGGGGAAGCGGCAGGGGGCGTGGGGAAGGGCGAGGGGGATAGACGGGGGGGGGGGCTCGCCGCTTGCAAACCGCTCGACCAACGCGCCTGCCGCGGGGGCGGCCGCCTCGCGCGTGCGTGCCGTCTTGTCCGCCGCGTGTCTCTCTCCTCGCCGGCGACCAGCGCCACCCCCCGTCTCGCCCTCCCCGCATGGGCGGCCACCGCGCCGCACGCGCCCGCGGCGTGCCGCCCATGGCCGCCGCCCCATGCGCTGCCGCCCCCCCCCCCCCGGCCGACGCGCGGCGGCGGCGGCGGCGGGGGTGGCACACGGAAACCCCCCCCCCCCCCCCCACGTGGGCGCTCGCAACGGGTGGCACGGCGCGCACCCGCCGGTGTCGGCCGGTGGCGGCGGCCGCGGCGGCCGCCGCCGCCGCACGGGGGACACGGCCCGCCCGCGGGCGGGCGACGGGGGCGGGGGCGGCCGCGTGGGGTCCCGCGCGGTCGCGCGGCGGAATCGACCGGCGCTGGCGGCGGCCGCCCGTGCGGGCCACCGCGCCGCCGAACGCCGCGCAGCGCGGCGACCCCCCCCCCCCCCCTGCCGCGGCGGCCGCGGCTTCCGCCGCCACCGCCGCGGCGCCTGCGTGTTCCGCCGCCACCGCCGCGGCGCCTGTGTGTTCCGCCCGCCGCGGCCGCGGCCCCCCCCCCCCCCCCGGGGGCCCCCCTGCCGCGGCGCCCGCCCCCCGTGCCGCGGCGCGCCCGTACCGCGGCGCCCCCCCCCCTGCGTACCCGTCAGTGGTGGCGATGGCCGGCGGCGTGCCGGGCACAGCGCCGCCCGTCGGCGGCGGGTCGGCGCCGCCGGTCGCGGGCGTGGACGCGGCTGCGGACGCGGACGCGGACGCGGCGGCGGCGGCGGCGACGGCGGCGGCGGCGGCGGCGGCGTGCACCCGCCTGGTGCTTTTTGACTTTGACCGCACGCTGTTTTACGCCGCGAATAGTGACGAGGTGTGGTGGCGGGCGGGGGGAGGGCGCCGGGCGGGGGCGGGGCGGGGGTGGAGACGGTTGGGGCGGTGGACTGGGGGGGGCGGTCGCGTGCTGGCGGTGGCTGCATGGACATGCGGTCGTGTGGGGTCGTGTGTCCCGTGTGCATGCGCTCTGACTCCTCGCTGCCCCCCCCCCTGCCGTCCCCTGCGCTCGTATTCACCTTGGCGAGCCGCTACTGTTGTTTCCGCCCCCCCCCCCCTCGCTCCCCACCCCTCTCTCCCCACCCCCCCCCCCCCCCCTGCCACCCCTCCCAGTGGGTATTTCAGGAGCTCGCGCCCGACCTGCTGCCGCTCCTCTACCAGCGCGTCCGCGCGGCGGGCGCGGGCGGCTGGACCGGCGCGATCAACTGGGCGCTCGCGGCGCTCCCGCCGCGGGGCATCCCCGCCGCCGCCCTCCTCGCCGCCCTCCGCCGCGCGCCGTGGCCAGCCGACGCGACGGCGCTGCTGCGGTGGCTCGCCGCGGCGCCGGGCGTCCACGCGGGCATCGTGTCGGACGCCAACGCCGCGTACATTGACGCCATCCTGGACGCGGCGGGGCTGGGGGGGGGGGGGGGGGGACGTTTTGCAGGCGGGCGTGGCGACCAACGGCGCCGCCGTGTCCGCCGCGGGGGGGCTCGTCGTCGTGCCTTTTGCGGCGGGGCGGCCGCCGCACGGGTGTGGGCGGTGTCCGCCCAACATTTGCAAGGGGGAGATCGTGACGGGTAGGGCCGCGTGGGCGGTGGGGGGGGGAGGGGGGGGGGCGGCGGCCTTGTGGGTGGCGGAGCCGCGCCGGCGGCCGCGGTGGCGGCCCGCTCGTGCGCCGCCGCGGCGCCGGCCGCACGCGCGGCTGTGGGTCGTGGTGGGCGTGCCGTCCTGCGACGCTGGCGACGGCGCCGGCGGGCGGGGCGTGTCGGCTGACGTGGGCGGGGTCCCCCCCCTCTGCTGGTTGACGGCCGTGCTGGCGTTGGCGGTTTTTTTTTTTCTCTTGTGCTTGCCGTCCTGCGCTGCGGGTGGTGCTGCGGCGGGCGGCGGGGGTGGCCAGAGCTGCTGCGGGCGCGGCCCAACGTGCGGCAGGTGGTGTACGTCGGCGACGGCAGCAACGACGTGTGCCCCGTGCTGCGGTACGTTGGCCGCGGCCGGGGTGTGGCGGCAGTGGCGGGCGTGTTTTTTTTTTCCTTGTCTTCCTTGCTTTCTTTTGGGGGGGGGGGGGGGGGTGCTTGCCTTTTTTTTTTGCCGTCGGCCTGGCCTGCTGCACCGTGCTGACCCCCGACTGTGTGCGCTTGGTCCTGTGTTTGGGCGTTCTTTCCCTCTACGACCGTGCTTGCCCGCACGCCGGGGGGTTGTCTCGTCGCGCTGCCGCGGGTGCCCGTTGCCGGCGCGGGGGCTCGTGTGTGTGGTGTGTCTGTCGCGCAGCCTGGGCGCGGACGACATTGCGCTGGCACGGCAAGGCATGTCGATGGAGCGCGAGCTGGTACGTCGGATGACGCGCCCTCCCTTTTTTTTTTTGTGTTGGCCGTCCCGCCGCCGTGACGGCTGCCGCCCGTGCCAGCCGTTGTAGGCGCCCCGGCGCGTGGTGTGCCGCCGTGGCCGTGGCTAGTCCACTGACGCCCGCCGCTCTTGTGTTGCCGCTGTGGCGTGCTGCCGCCGCCGTCGGCTGTGCGGCGGGGGGTGGTTGATGGTCACGGACGCCCGCGCCGCCGCGCCCCACCTCCCGCCCCCTCCACCCTCCTCCCCACCCCCACCACTAACCACCCCGGTGGCGCCGCCGCTTTTTCTGTTTTTTTTTTGGGGGGGGGGGGGGGTTTTGGCTGGTGGCACCGCCGGCCGCAGGCCAAGCTCGCCGCCGCCCGCGACCCCGCCCTCCGCGCGCGGGTGCTCTCGTGGTCCACCCCCGCGGACCTGCGCCGCCGCGTGCACGCCCTCCTCGACCCGCCGCCGCCGCCGCGCGGATGAGCCGCCGCCCGCCGGCGGCGTCGCCACACGCCCCCCACCGGCGGGCGCGGCGGGCGCCCGCCGTCGCCGCCGACGCGCGCTTCCCTTCCAGCCGTGGGGTCTTTTCGTTTCTCCTTTTTTTTTGTTTTGGTGGGTGCGGGCGGCCGGCGGCGGGGGCGGATGGCTGCTCGCGCCGCGCGGCGCGCATCCCCGACGGCGGCGGCGCTGGTCAAGAAGAAAGACAAAAAAAAAAAAAAAAAAAAAAGCAGCGCAGCCCGTTCCGCCGCAGCGTCCAGGGCACCGCCTCCCAGCGGCTACCAGCGCAAGCCGCCTACCGGCACTCCCGCTCTGTTCTCTTCCTCCCAGGCGGGCGTCTCCCCCGCACACTTTGCCGTCGCGACGTGACGGTCCACTCTCCTCCCCGCTCATTGCGCGTGGCCCGTTGCGGGCCACCCCCCCCCCCCCAGACCTGCTGCCCGGCTGGGGGGGAGAAGAACCCCGTCCGACCCACCCCCCATCCTCCCCGGCGCGCCGCGCCCCATCCCCGGCCGACCCGACGCGCCCCGCCGCCACCAACGTGGCCCCGCTGTCCCCGCGCGGGCGGCCAATCTCCCGCCCCCAATCCGCCGCCTCCAAGGTGGAATATGGGATCATGCGCGCGCGGCCGCGGCGACGCGAGTGGCGGCCGCCGCGGCCGTCCCGTCCCCCTGCGTGTCCTGCCCGGCGCACGCCAACGCTGCCTCTTCTCCCCCCCCCCGCCTCCCCCCCCCCCCCCCCGACCTACCCGCTGTCCGCCTCGCTGACCATGCCCCCTCCTCCCGCCGCCCCCCCCCCCATCCACACCCCTGTGCCCGACGTCAGCGCCGGTCCCGCTGGGCCTGCCGCCGCCGCCGCGGCCGCCCGCACCCCCGGCGGCGGTCGGTCGCGGCGGCGGCCAACGGCGGCGGCGGCGGCGGCGGCGGCGCGGCCATGGCGGCGGCAGCCGCCGCCCCCCGCGCGTCCACACTAGCGTGGTGGTGGCGTGCGACGAGCAGGGGCGCCCTCGCCGCTCCCGGCGCCCGCCCCGCCGCCGCCACGGCGGCCGCGGGCGTAGGCTGGCCCGGCCCGCCCGCCGCGGCGGCGGCGGCGTCGGCGTCGGCGGCGGCGGCGGCGGCGGCGGCGGCGCGGCCACCCCGGTGGGGCGCGGCGGGCCGCGGGCTGGCGGGCCTGGCACGGCCGCCGCAGCCGGCCACGCCCGCCCGGTGCGGGCCGCGGCAGCCGCGGCGGCGGCGGTTTCCGTCCGCCGCCGCCGGCACGCGGGCGTCGGTCTATGGCGGCGCGGGCGCGGGCGCGCCGTCCTCCCCCCCTGGCAAGGACGCGGGCGCCCCCCCCAAGGCGTCGGCGGCCGCCGCGCTGGCGCCCGCCCCCCCCGCCGCCGCACCATCACCGACATCCGCCGGCTGTACGCGTCGCGGACGCCCATCGTCATGCTCACCGCCGCCGACTACCCGTCAGCGGTGCACGGTGACCTGGCGGGGGTGGACATTACGCTCGTCGGGGACAGCCTGGGCATGGTCGTCCTCGGCCGGCCGACCACCCAAACCGTCACCGTCGAGGAGATGCTCCACCACTGCCGGGCGGTCGCGGCGGGCGCGGCGCGGCCGCTGCTCGTCGGGGACCTCCCGTTTGGGAGCTACGAGGCCGGGCCGGCGGCGGCGCTCGCGACCGCGACGCGGTTTATCAAGGAGGGCGGCGTGGGGGCGGTCAAGCTGGAGGGCGGCGCCCGCTCCGCCGCGGCGATCGCCGCGATTGTGACGGCGGGCATCGCGGTGATGGGGCACGTGGGGCTGACGCCCCAGTCCGTTTCCGCGGTGGGGGGGTTCCGCCCGGCGGGGCGGGACGCGGCGGGCGCGCGGCGGGTGCTGGATGACGCGGTGGCGGTGGCCGACGCGGGCGCGTTTGCGGTGGTCCTCGAGTGCGTGCCGCCCGCGGTGGGGCAGGCGGTCGTCGACGCGGTCGACATTCCGGTCATTGGGATTGGCGCGGGTGGGGGGGGGGGGATGGGCGCCGCCAGTGCCGTCGACGGGACGTCTGGCAACGGGGGCACGGCTGGGGAAGCCGACCGCCGCGACGGGTCAGCGCCGCCGCCGCCGCCGCTGCCGCCGCCGCCTCTGCCGACGGCCAAGCGGATGGGCGGGCAGGTGCTCGTCTACCACGACGTCCTCGGCATGCTCACCCACCCCCACCACGCGGCGGTGGCGCCCCGGTTTTGCAAGCGCTACGCGGATGTCGGGCGCGTCGTTGCCGACGCGCTCCTCGCGTTTGGTGCGGACGTGCGGGCGGGCGGGTTTCCGTCGCCGGCCTACGCGCCGTACACGATGGGCGACGGCGAGCTGGACGCGTTTCAGGAGTACGCGGCGGGGGTGGTGGCGGCGAGGAGGGGGGGGGGAGGGGGGGGCGGGGGGGGGGATGGCAAAGGGGGGTGAGCCTGTGAGGGTCGGACGACCGCCGGCCGCTGTAGCGGTGCTGGGGCCCTTGGAAAGGGGAGCGGCAGGGGGCAGGGGGTGCGGCACCCAGACGGCCACGGCTTGCTCGCAGGGCGCTTGCTTTGGTGGTCGTTGCTGTTGCGGAGGCGACGCGGCCGCCGCGGCGGCGGCGGCCTCAGACAAACTCCGCGTTGGCGGCTCGCCGCCACGCCGCCCACGGGTCCGCGTCCCCCTCCCGGGCAGCCGCGTCCGCCCCCCCCCCCCCCACCCGTTGCTCCCCTCCCCCCCCCCCGCGGCGGCGCGAGGCGCACCTCAAACGCCTCCCCCCGGAGCGCCCACGCCTCCACCCCCCCCCCCACGGTCAGTACGCCCACAAACACGTACTCCGCCACCGAAAACGCGGTCCACCAGGCGCCCGCGGCGCCCGGCGCCCCCCCGGGGGGCGGCGCGCCCGTCCCGCGCGTCGCCACAAACGTCGTGCACCCGACCGCCGCGGTGACCGCCGCGGCGGCCACCGCCGCGGTCTGCACCGCCCGCGTCACCGGGCCGAGGAGGCGGCGGGAGAAGGCGGCGCCCGCCGCGGCGGCGCCAACGACGCCAAAGACCGTGATGGCGGCGGCGGTCTCGTGGGCGGCGCCGTCGACGGGGAGGGCGACGGTGACGGAGAGGGCGAGCGCCGCGACGGTGGCGGAGGCGAGGAGCGCGGCGCGGGTGGGGTGCCACCACCGGGGAGGGGGGGAGGAGGGGCGACCGGCTTGAGGGGGGGGCGTGACGCGGCCGACACGGTCGATGGCGTCGACGCGGTGGAGGCGGTCGGCGTCAGTGCAGGGGCGGCGGCGGCGGCGGCGGCGGCGGCGGCCCACGGGTGGTCCGGTGACGGCGGCGGGGAGTCCCACGGCGACCGCCCCGCCGTCGCCTCCACGTCGGCGGCCTCCCCGGCGGGCGCGGCCGCGGCGGGCGGCAGCTCCAAGCGGGGGCGCGCGCGCGCGGCGGTCGCGACGGGCGGCGGCGGCGTGACCGCCGCCGCCGCCGCGCGGGCGGGTGCGGCCGCCGCCTCGGCGGCAACGACCGCCGCCGGGCGCACCGCCGCCCACGCCGGGCGGGGCAGCCACGACGGCCGCTGCCGCCGCCGCCGCCGCCGCCACCGCCGCCGCCCCGCCTTGACGACTGCCGCCGCGGCGGCGGCGTCGGTGCCGAGCCGCCCCTCACGGTACGAGGAGAGCTCGTAGAGGGCGAGCGCGTGCGAGAAGAGCGCCTGCGCAATGACGCCGCCGCAGACGCGGAAGAGGAGCGCGGCGGCCTTGCCGAGCGTCGCGTCGCTGAGGCGCGGGATGGGCACGGGGCGGGCGGCGCCAACGTCGAGGACGACGAGCGTGGCGGGGAGGGCGGCAAAGAGGGGGAGCGTCGCCGTCAGGATGAGGGCGGGGAGGTTGGCGGGCAGCCGCATCGTGACGGGGGGAGGGGGGGGCCCCAGCCGCGGGCAGACGACCGAGTGTGGCACGTGGCCGAGGTGAACTGGCGGCGGCGTCGCGTCAGCCTGCGCCTCGGCCGTGGCGTGGGCAGCGTGCTTGGAGCGTCGGACGGCAAGGGACAAGTCGTGTAGGACGGCCACCAGCGGCGCGGTCGCGGCAACCGTCGCAGCCGTCGTGCAGCGTGGTGCTCGCCCGCGACACCACCGCGTGCCGCCGCCAAGACAATCGCAACACCACACGACGGATGAGGCCCGCGTGGCGCTCTCGCAGAGGGGTCCGCACTGGGGCAAGGGAGGGGCGTGAGGACCAAGGTGGACGACGGACCAGCCTCTTCCCCCACCCCGCTCCCCTGAGCGACGCCGCTCTTATAGCAGCCGCCCCCCCCCCCCCACACATCACCGCCACCAACCGCCACCACCACCGCCGATACTTCCATGCAGACGACCCCGCCGCCAAGCCATCCGCCACACCCACCCAGTGACAGAGGGGTGGACGCGCGGCGGCCGCCGCCACGGCGGGCGACGGCCAGCGCCCCCCCCCCCCCCCCCCCATCCGCCCCCCCCCCCCTCGCGTACGCCCGCCGCAACGACCGTCTGGTCGCCACCCCCCCCGCGGCCATCGGTCCGCGGCGGTCGCCCACCAGCCCCAACGCGGCCACGAGCGCGGCGGCGGCGGCACGCCATCCCCCCCCCCACCCCCCCCACGGGCCGTTGCACCACCCGGCCAGGCCCCCCGTCTGCCGCCGTCCGCTACCGCCTCTGGCGGCCCTCGCCCGGCAGGCGCTACCCGCCGCGGCCACCGCAACGGCCCACCCCCGCCGGCGGGGTGGCCGCCCGTGCACGGGGCGGCGGTAGCGGCGGCGGCGGCGGCGGCGGGGGGTGCCACGTGCCGCCGCAACCCGCCGCGCCGCGCCCCGCGCGACGACGACGACGAGCAGCGGCAGGGAGGGGGGGGGGTGCCCGTTACAAACGGCAAGCATCACGCACGGTGGGCAGGGAGCAGAGGGACATGAGCGGGAGGGTGCCTCGGCGGCTGCCGCCCGTACCAGCGGCGCGGACCCGCCACCCCACCCCCGGCTCGTCCGTCCTCACACCCCCCTTCCCCCAATCACCACCCGCGTCTGCTCTTGGAGGCTACAGCGCAACCGCCGCCACCATCGCCACGGACACGAGGACGAGGCACACGCCGGAGGGGGGCGGACGCGGGCGGCCTGTGCACCACGGTGGAACCGGTCACCTCGTCCCGCCCCTCCACGGCCGCTGGCGGTGTGCCCCCCAGGCCACTCTCGCAAGGACGAGGAAGAAAAGTGGCAAGGTGCACGTGTACAGAAAGGGCGGAGGGGCGGGCTCCACCTCGGGCAAGCGCCGGCCGACCCGCCGTCGGGCGGGGGCGGCAAGTATGTACAGCGGCGGCGGACGCCGCCGCGGCGCGCACGCCCCCCACCGGGACGGGAACCCCCCCCCCCCGCCGCCGCCTGCCCGCCAACCTGCCCGCCCCCCCGCCCCCCCGCCCGCCCTTGGTACACTCCCTCCACGCTGTGCTCGGGCCGGCTCACCACCCCCTTGCCGCCTCCCGCCTCCACCGATGACAAGGTGGGGAGGGGCGCGGGAGCAGAATGGCAGAGGCGGCGGCGCGGCCGACGGGTCGGTGCGCGCCCACCGCCGCCGCCCACCGCCACGCCCTCGTCCAGATCCCCCCCCCCCAGATGCGTCAAGACGAGCGCGGGGCGCCGCCGCCAGAGACGGAGCGGGCCGAGCCGGTGGTGGCCCGGCGGCGGGTCGCGGCCGCCCGCCACGCCCCGCGACGGGTCACCGTCATCCGTCCCGCAGCGTCCAATGGGGGCGCGCCGGCCGCGCAGCCGCCGCCTCGTCCCCCCGCCACGGTGCGAGGCGGCCGCCCGCCCGCCCCGCGCGCGGCAGCCGCCACCGCCCGCCGCGCGCCCGCACCCGTCACGGGGCGTGGGCGATGCGCCCGCGCCGGGGGGGGCGGGGGGGGGGGGGGGGGGGGGGAGGGTGGCGGCGGGTAGGGAGGGTGCCCCCGCGACGGCCGCCGCCGCCGCCGCTCGACGCGCGCCACGGCCGCCGCTGCCGCGGCGGCCGCGGCGGCACCGACGGCGCGCCGCCGTTGCGATGGCCGCCCCGCCCCCTGCGCGGCAATGGCGGCGGCGGCGGCGGTGGCGGTGGCGGCGGTGGCGGTGGCGGTGGCGGTGGCGGTGGCGGTGGTGGCGGTGGCGGCAGTGGCGGTGGCGGTGGCGGTGGCGGCAACGGTGCGCGCGGCGGCGGCGGCCGCGCGCCCGGGCGGCGGCGGGCAGCGACGCCAGGCGGGAGAACGGGAGGACGCCGAGGGGGCGGACGAGACCGGGAGCGCTGGGGTTTGCCTGCAGCGCTCGCGTCTCTACGGCGTGACGTGGACTGGCTGTGGCGGCGGCGGTGGAGAGGCGCGAGAGAGAACGCAGCGGACTCGCGGCGGCTGCACCGCACGCGGCGCCGGGCGGGGGTCGCGCACGCCGCGACGAAAAACAAGAGCGAAGCGGGTGGGCGGCGCGACGCCCCCCCCGCACGGCCAGCCCGTGGACGCCACCGGCGCCCGACGCGTCCGCCTCCCCCCTCCTCGCCGCACACCCCCCCTCTCCCCCGCCCCGCCGCCCGCGCGCGCTCAGCCAACGTGCGCGTTCGCCGCCGCAACGGCGGCGGCGGCGGCGGCGGCGGCGGCCGCGGCAATTCCCCCCTGCACGTCCTCGAGCCCCCGGAGCGGGCGCCCCCCCCGGGGCTCGTACGCCCCCCCCCAGTGGTCATCCGTACCATACCGCCCGCGCAGCGGCAGCGACCACCCCCCCCCAGCAATGGTCTGCCGCACGCACCCCCCACACGGCCCGTCGACGACGCGGCGGCCAAACGGGTCGGTGTAGAATACGCCATCCGCGGCGGTGGCGGGCGGGCCGCCGGGGCAGTGCGCGGCGCCGAGCGTGACGGTGCCGTCAAAGGCGAGCGCGCGGCGGAGGGCGAGGAAGGGCCCGCGGCGGGGGTGCGCGGCGAGCGGCAGCGCGACGCCCGCGTCGGCCGAGCCCGCGTCGACCGCCGACGGCGTCCGCGGCGGGTCGGCCATGTCGACCGAAAAGCCCGACCGGCCGCCGCCGAGCGTCGAGCACGGGCCCGTGCCGCCCCGCCAGTGCTCGGTGCGGAGGCGGGGGAGCGACGCGGCGGGCGCCCGCTCCAGCCGCCCGTCCGTCGCGTTGGCCACGTTGAAGCGCTTGCGGAAGGCGTTGACGCCGCGGAGCTCCCGGCGGAGCGCCGCCTCCTCCGCGCCCAGCGGCAGCTGGTAGGTCTTGCCCGTCCCCTCCCCTGGCGCCGCGGGCTCCTGGCCGACCGTAAAGGCAAAGCCAAAGTCCCCCTTGTAGCTAACGTCCATGAGCAGCTCGGGCGGCGCGCCCGGCTGCGGCGCCGCCCGCACCACCGTAATCGAGACGGTGTGGAAGCGCTTGAGGACGCGGCTCATCTGGTTGGCGTCAAAGTGCAGCGACAGGAGGGTGAGGACGCCCGGCGCGGGGAGAAGCGGTAAAACTTAAAGCCCGGGTGCGACTCCTCCTCCTGGTCATTCTTGTGGGCGGTGTAGTCGAGCGCGGGGAGGCGGCCCGTGGGGTACGGCGCCGACCCGTGCTCGTGCCCGTACGAGCAGTGGAAGAGCGGGTCCCAGGCGGGGTGGTAGGTTGCGTACGTCCGGCCCTCCACGGTGACCGTCCACGCGTCGTGGAGCGCCGCCGGGCACGGACCGCCCGGCACCGCCCCCACCGCCGCCGCGGCGGCCGTGTCGTACGTCGGCACCGCGCCGCCCGCCTCGGCCAGCACCAGCGTCAGCGTCGCGACGCGGCGGCCGCTGGGCAGCCGCACCGACCGCGGGGACGGCAGCCGCACCCCCCCCGCCGGCAGCTGCCGGCACCACACCCCCTCCGCGGGCGGGCCGCCGCCGGGCGGCGGCGTCGGCGTGCCCGGCCAGCCGACCAGCGACGCGCCCAGCCACGGGTGGCGGCGGCGGCGGCCCGTCGGCGCCGCCACCCCACACACCACCGCCGGCCGGCGGAGGGTGAGCGCCAGCCACGGCGTCGGCGCGTGCGGCCCGCGCGTCGGCAGCGCCAGCGTGTCCCAGTGTGCAAAGGCGGCGCCGACGCCGCCGCCGCCGCCGGGTACGTAGGCGGCGCCCGCGGTGGAGCGGCGCGCCCGCGTGCCGCGGCCGCGGGTGTACCAAAAGGTGGCGAGCAGGGCGGGACGGGCGGTGGGGTGGGTGGCGAGGAGGGGGTGGTGCCGCCAGCTGGGCAGCGACGCGTTGGTCGCGACGGTCACGCCGGTGGACGGCCGCGCCGCGGCGGCCGCCGCGAGCACCGCCGCCGCCGCCGCCGCGGCGGCGGCGACGAGAGAGCGGCGGCGGCCGCCCGTGGTCGGCGCCATGCTCCTGGGGGTGCCGACGCGGACCGTGGGGGAGACGCCCGCCGCCCGTCCCACCCCACCTACCGGCCGGGGACGCGGGTGCGTGCGTCTGGAGACGGCGGTGGGGAGGGCACGCGGCGGCCGGAACGGCCGCCGCCCGCCCGCCTTTGTACGACACCGACCTGCCGCGGCCGCCACGCCGCGCCGCGGGCGGCCAGCTGGGGGGGGGGGAGCGACGCCGGGGGGGACCGGCGGACGGCACCGCCATGCCCGCGCGCGCCCGCCGTCCACGGCGGCAACCGTCCGCCGACGGGGCGGCAGACGCCAGCGGGGCGGCGCCGCCCGCCCTGCCCGCCCTGTCGGGGTTTCCCCCCCCCGCCGCTGGCGGCCGGCCGCCGCCAAGCACGCAGCGACCCCCCCCCGCGGGCGGTGCAAAGGGAACGACCGCCGCCCCCGCCGTCCGCCCTCGCCCTCTCCCAGACAATGCAAACCGTCACGGAGGACACCCACCCCCCCCCCCACCCCCCCCCTCTCTCTCCGCAACGGCCACGGCAACCGGCGCCTCCCAAACGGGAAGCCACCCACTCCCCCCTCCCCACCCCCCCCCCCCCCCCCCCAACGCGCTCCCCACCCACCCCCCCCCCCCCGCCCCTCCAAACGCCACGCAGCATCCGGCAGCCACCGCGGCGGCAGCCACCGCCGCCCATCCGCCACGCCACCGCCGCCGCGGCGGCCGCCCCGCACACGGGTGCCGCCGCGCGGTGCGCGGGCGGCACGGCACCCCCCCCCCCTCCCACGCGGCACCGCCCGCGGCGGCGCCGCGCCGCGCCGCCGCCGCCGCCCGTGCGGCGCCGCCGCCGGCGGCGGCGGGCGGTCGCGGCGCGCCGCGGCGCACGCCGCGCGGTGCGACCCGCGGCCGCGGGGGAGGGGGGGTTGCTGCATGGACGCGGCGGCGGCGTGCCGCTGGCCGCGACGGGCGCCGCCGCTCCCGACCGGGGGGGATTGGCATTGCGCGGCGCGTGCGGCGGCGGCCGCTACGGACGGCGGTGGCGCGCGGGGCCGTCGGCGCTCTAGTCTGGGGACACCCCACAGGCCACACACCTCCGCCCTGCTGCACCCCCCCCCGCCCCCCCCAACCCCCCCCCCCCAGCGTGCGGCACACCCGCCCCCCCCCTCTCCCCTCGTGCGCGCCGCCGGCACCGCCGCCCCCCGCCGCCGCGCCGCCGCGCACCCGCACCCGACCGCCACGCCGCGACGCCCCACGACGGGGCACACCCGGCACCCCCCCCCCCCCCCCCCCCCCCACCCACCGGCACCCACCACACCAGCTGCCGCCGCCGCCCGCGGCGGCCGTGCCGCCGCCACCGCACGCGGGGCGGCCGTCCTCCCTCTCCCCCCCCCCCCCCCCCCGCGGCAACCACCGCCGCCGCCACCCGCGGCGGCGGCGGCGGCGGCCGCACCCCGCGGCGGCGGCGGCGGTCGGCCGCGCCACGCGGGGCGGGGCGGGGCGGGGCGGGGCGGGGCGGGGCGGGGCGGGGGGGGGGTGGCCGTGGCGGCGCCGTGCCGCCGGCCGCACGCCGCGACCGGCGGCCGCCCGCTTGGGGCCGTGACCGCCGCGGCCGCCGGCGGCGGTGGGGGCGGGGGGGGGCGGGGTGGGGGTGGGCGTCGCCGCGCCGCGGTTGGGGGCGCCGTTGCCGGTGGTGGCGGTGTGGTGGGGGGCCCAAAGGGGGTGGGGGAGGGGGCAGTTGGGGGGGGGGGGGGAAGGCGTCCACGACCGCAAGGTGCTGGCGGCACGCAGAGCAGAAGAAACCGGGCGAGGTCGCGACCGCGCCTCCCCGCGCGTCCGCGGCCCAACGCGGGGAGCACCCAAGACAATGCGGCTGCCGCCGCCGCCGCACCGCACCCCCCCCCACTCCCGCTGCGCGACCAACGCGTCCCCCCTCCCTCCCCAACCACGCGGCCCCACCCCCCACCGCCCCACGCGTCCGCCGCCACCTCGCCAACCCCCAACAACAGCACCACGTCGCCACCCCCAACGCCGCCTCACCCCCCCCCCCCGCCCCCTCCATCGGCCACCGCACGCAACGCCGATCCGCCGCACCCGCCGCCACCAGCGGCGGCGGCGGCGGCAGCGCGCGTCCACCCCCCCCCCCCCCGCCCCCCCCCCCCCCGCCCCCCCCGGGCGGACCCCCCCAGCCCGCCCCGCCGACACCCCACACCCCGCCGCGGCGGCGACCGCCGCGGTCGCCGCCGCCGCCGCCGACGCTGCCGCCGCGGCGGTCGCAGACGCGGCCGCCGCCGCCGCCGCCGCCGCCGCGGCGGCCGCGCCCACCCCGACACCGCCGCCGCCCGTGGCGGCAGCGTCGGACGGTCGGGTGGGTGGTGCCGCCGGCGGTGTCGGCGTGGGGGGGGGGCGGCAGCAGCGGCCGCCGCGGGTGCTGGCCGCCCGCCGTTGGTGGCAGCCGGCGTGCCCGCGGCGGCGGCGGCCGCCGCCGCCGCCGCCGACGGGCCGGCGTCGTCCATGGGAATGGCCCGCCGCACGGGCGGCGGCGGCGGCCGCCGACCGCCCGCGGGGCGGCCCGACACGGGCGGCCGCGACAGCGGCGACGGCACGCCCGCGGCAGCGCCGCCGCCGCCGCCGCCGCCGCCGCCGCCGCCGCCGCCGCCGCCGCCGCCGCCGCCGCCGCCACGCGGCCGCCGCACGCCGCCGCCGCCCACCGCCCCCGCCACGGGCGTCCGCACCGCCGAAACGTGGCGGCCACCCACAGCGGCGGCGGCAGCACCAGTGATGGGGGCGGCGGCGGCGGCGGCGGCGGCGGCGGCAGCACCGGCGGGCCGCCCCGCCGCGGGCACCCCCGCCGTGGCACGCCGAGCCGGCCGCGGCGGCGTCGCCGGCGGCGGCCGCGGCGGCGGCCGCGGCGGCGGCGGTGGCGCCGCCGCCGCCGCCGCGCGGCTCGCCACGGGCGACGCCCGCCGCGGTCGGCACCGCGCCGCCGCGACGGCGGCGGCGGCGGCGGCGGCGGCGGCGGCCGACGCGCCGGCCGCGGCGCGGACGGGAGGGGGGGGCGGGGGGGGTAGGGGCTGCGGCGGGCGGCTTGGGGGGAGGGGGGTGGCGCCGGTGGGGCGGGCCGCCCGGCCGCTGGCCGAGGGGGCGGAGGGGAGGGGGCGGGGGGGCTGGCCGGTGGGGTGGCCCTGGCCGCGCTCGCTTGGCCGGGGGGGGCGCCGGGGGGGGGGGGGGGGAGCGGCGGCCCCGCGGGACGCCGCGGGCGCCTGCCGCAGCCGCGCCGGCGAGCGCGTCGGGATGGACCGCCCCGGCGGGGGTGGTACCGGCGGCGCCGGCAGCACCGCCGCCGCGGCGGGCACCGCCGCCGCCGCGGGTGCCGCCGCCGCCGCCGCCGCCGGCGGCAGCGGCCGGCCAGGCGACACCCCCCGCCGCTGGCCGGCGGCGGCCCCCCCCCCCCCCCCCGGCGCGACCCGCCCCCCGCCGCCACCCCCGCCTGCCGCCACGGCCGCACGCGGTCGGCCGCCGGCGGCCGCGGCGGCGCGCCCGCCGCCGCCGCCGCCGCCGCCGTCGCCGGCGGCCGCCGCCGGTCGGCCGACGGGGACGGCAGCGACGGCGGCGGTGGCGGCGGCGGCCGCGGCGGTGGCACCGACGCCGTGGTGGCGGCGGCGGCGGCGGCGGCGGCGGTGGCGGTGGGGGCGGTGGGGGCGGCGGCGGCTGGACGGGGGGCGCCGTTGGGGAGGGGGGGGGGGGGGGCGACTCGCCGCCGGAGGGGGGACGCGCCGCCAGAGACGGAGGTCGCCGCGGCCGCCGTGGTGCGCCGCGGCTGGGGGGAAGGGGGGAGCCGGCGGGGGGGGGGGATGCCGCCCGCCCGCCGCGCGGCGACCACCAGCCGACGGCGGGGTGGGGTGGCCGCCGCCACGGAGGGGGGGGAGGCGGCCGAGGGGGGGGGAGGGGGGAGAGGGGGGTCCGCCACCGCCGCCGCCGCCGCCGCGGCCGTGGCGGCGGGCGCCTCGGCCGCCGCCGCGGCCATTGCCGCCGCCGCGGCTGGCCCGCCGCCGGCGGGCTGCTCTGCGGGAGGCGCCAGCGCCGGGTCCGCCGCGGCGGCCTCGCCGCCGGCTGGCGGCGCCGCCGCCGCGGGGGCGCCGCGCGGGGCCCCCGCCGCCGCCGCCGCCGCCGCCGCCACCCCCACCGCCCCAGTCTCACGCGCGGCGGCCGCCGCCGCCGGCGTCGCCGCCGCTGCCAGCCCCCCCGCCGCGGGCGTCGGCGGCGGCGGCAGCCCGCCCCGCGGCGGCGGCGGGTCCCCCCCCCCCCCCCCCCCAGCGTCACCGCCGCGAGCCGCTCGGTCACCGCCGCGAGCTCCGCGCGGACCCCCCCCAGCGCCGCCTCGTACGCCCCCCGCTGGGCCGTCAGCGCCGCCGCCGCCGTCCGTGCGTACGCCAACGCCAGCGCCGCGACGCGCGCGCGGTACGCGGCGCGGAGGGGCGCCTCGACGGCGGCTTGTTCGGGGGTGGTCGCCGCCGCGGGCGACGCCGCCGCCGCGCGTGCCGCGACGGCAACGGCGCGGAGGTGGCGGCGGGAGTGGCGGTCCCGGGTGGTGGCCGCCGCCGCGGCGGCGGTGGCGGCCGTGGCGGTGGCGGTGGCGGCGGTGAGGCGGGCGGCGGTGCGGGCGGCGGTGGCGTTGGCGGTGGTCAGCTGTTCAAAGTAGGCTGGGGGGGGGGGGGGGGGCGGCACGCGGCAAGGGGCCAGCGGGACGGGCGGCGGGCAGGCCAAAGCGGCGGGCCGGCAACGGGGGACGGCGGTGGGTCAGCCTCCACGTCTGTGCACGTCAGCACTCACCCCCTCCGCTCCCCCACTCGGGCATACCCAGTCAAAGGCACCATCACGCCCTTCTCCTCCCCCCCCCCCCACTTCCCCCACGAGCCCACCCCTCCCTCCTCTTCCCCCACATCCTTTCCCCCCCTCCCGGCCGACCAACATACCATCCCGCGCCTTGAGGGCGGCGCCCAACTCTGCCATCAGCCGCAGCTCGCGCCCCCCCCCCCCCCCACACGCGGGGCACCCCCCCCCCCCCCCGGCGCCGCGTTCTCCCCGCTGCTGTCCGACAGCACCAACGACGCACGCCGCCAGACGGTCGTCGGCACGGCGGGAGTGGTAGCGCCGGGCGCGGCGGCGGTGGTGGCGGCCGCCGTCAGTGCCGTCGTTGGCGTCGTCGCCGCCGCCGCCGCCGTCGCCGCCGTCGCCGCCGTCGCCGCCGCCGCCGCCGCCACCGCCGTCGATGCCGACGGGGTGTGTAGGGGGGGCGGGGAGACGCGCGCCTCTGGGGAGGGGAGCGCCGCCTTGGCCGCGGCGGGCGCCGCGGCCGCCAAGCGGGTGGCTGGCGCGTCGACGCGGCGGCCCGCGGCAACGACGGCGGTGGTGGTGGAGGTGGTGGTGGCAACGGCGGGCGCAGGCGCACGCGACGCCGCACCCCAGGTCCGACCACCACCGCCGCCGCCGCCGCCGCCGCCACCGCCGCCACCGCCGCCGCCACCGCCACCGCCGCCGCCACCACCACCGCCGCTGCCGCCGCGGCCGCCGGCGGCCGGGTCCCCACCGCCGCCGCCACGGAGGATGGGCGAGATGGGCATCTCCTCCTCCTCCGCCGCCGCGGTCGGCGCCGCAACGTCTGAGGAGGAGGCGGTCCACGGCGGCGGCCGCGGCGGCGGCCGGGGGGGGGCACCGCCCCGCGGCGGGGGGGAGGGGGAGGGCGTGCGACCGCCGTTTCCATGGTGTGCCGGCCGTGAGGGGAGGATGAAAGGGCGGGGGCGGGGAGGGGGGGGGGCGGAGGGGGGGGGGGGGGGGGGGTTGACGCGGAAGGGCCGCGCGCGCGGTGGGGGGGCGGGCTGCGCAGCCCGCGCGTGGCGGCAGGCCGGGAGTGGCGGCGGCGGCCGCGGGCGGCGCGGCCGCTTTGGGGCGCCACCGACCGCCCGCCCCGCCGGCGCGGCCGGCGCGGGCGGGCGGGCGGAGCGGCCGGGACGCCGCGGCGGGGGCGGCCGCCGCGGCGGCCGCCGGCGGCGCGCGGCCGCGGCGGCGCGCGGCGGCCGACGGCGGCGCGCGGCCGCGGCGGCGCGCGTCGGCACGTCCACGGGCAGCGGTGTCGTACGCGGGGCGGCGTGGTGGGGGGGCGGCGGCGGCGGGGGGGGGGGGGGGGGCGGGGAGGGAGTGGGGGGAAGGACGCGCTGGGCGGCGGGCGGCCGTCGGTGCCCCGCCCGCGCCGCCCGCGGCGGCGCGCCGCGCGCCGCGCGGCGGCGGCCGCGCCGGCGCGGGCGGCCGCCGGTTTGGCGCGCGGTTTGAACGTTTGAAAAAAAAGGGGGGGGGGGGGGGGGGGGGGGGCGCCCGCGTCGCGCCACGCGCCGCCGCCGCCACCGTCGGCCGCGGCGGCCGCGGCCGCGGCGACGGCGGCAAGGGGGGGGGCGGGCGCCGGCCGCGGCGGCGGCGGCGGCCGGCGACGGCGGCGGCGGCGGCGGCGGCGCGCCACGCGGGCCGCCGCCGCGCGCACGGCGGTGGCGGCAGTGGCGGGGCGGCGCGTGCGAGAGGGGGTGGGGGGGGGGCGGCGGAGGGGGGGGGATCCGCGGTAGCGCCGTTGGGGAACCGGGGGCGGAGCGGCTGGCCGCCGCGGCCAGCGGGCGCGCGTCGCGGGGGGGGGGGGGGGCCAGCGGGGCTGGTCGGTGCGCCACGCCGGCGGGGGGGGGGGGGGGCGGGGGGCAAGAGGGAGCGGGAGCGGCGGCCGGCCGCCGCGGCGGGCGCGGCGGGACCGCCGCGACGGCCGGCCGCCCGCCGCGGCGCACCCGCGGCGGCACCGCCGCCACCACCAGGCCACGCGCGGGATGGGGGGGCGGAGCGGTGGGTAAGGGGGAAGGGGGGTGGGGGGGGGCGGGGGGGGTGGGCGGCCGGGACCCCCGCGGCAACGGGAAAAAAAAAAAAAAAAAAAAAAGGAAAAAAGACGGGGCCGGCCGGTCAAAGTCATGGGCGGGGGAGCCGCCGCCTACCGCGGCGCCGGCGGGCGGGCGGCCGCGCGGGCGGCCACGCCGAGGTGCCACGCGGCGGCCCGCCCGCGGTGGCGGGCTGGGGGGGGGGGGGGGGCGGCATGCTGGGCGGCCGCGTGGGGGGTCGGGAAGCGGGCGGCACCCCCCCCGCCGCCAACACCCCCCCCCCCCCCCCCCCCCCCCCTCCCCCGCCTATCTACCCAGTCTCCCCAGCGGCGACCCCGGGAGCGCGGGGCCGCCCTCCTACCCTCCCCCCCGACGGCGGCCTCACTCCCCCCCTCGACGCCCCCACTCACCAGCTTGTTGAGCTGGTTGCGCAGCTTGACGCACTGCTCCCGCTCCTGCGCGAGCTCCACCTTGGTCGCCACCATCAGCGCGACCACGTCCTCGTCGGCCGCCGCGCGGCCCCCCCGCGGCGGCCGCCGGTCCGCCGCGAGGCGCGCCTCGGCCGCCTCGGCGCGCGCCATGGCCGCCGCGGCGGCCGCCTCGGCCGCGTCCCGTGCCGCCTTCATCGCCTCGACGCGGCGGCCCGCCTCGCGCAGCTGCCGGCCCGCCGCGACCAGCCGGGCGGTCTGCTCTTCGGCGGTCGCCGCGGCCGCCGCCGCGGCCGCCGCCGACGCTGCCGACGCCGCGTCCGCACCCCGTGGCGACGGCGGCGACGGCGGCGCCGCGGCGGCGGCGGCGCGCAGCGCCGCAATCTCCGCGTCGGCGGCCTCCGACTCGCTGCGGAGGGCGGCGAGGAGGGAGAGGAGGCGGCCAAACTTGGCGTCCTTGGCCGCCGCCGCGGCGGCGGCCTTGGCCAGCGCCGCCTCCGCGTCGGCGAGGCGGCTGGTGAGGGCGGCAATCTCCGCCGCCGCCGCCGCCCCGCCGCCGCCGCCGCCATTGCTACTCGCATAGCCGCCGCCGCCGCCGCCGCCGCGGCCGCCGCCGCGGCCGCGGCGGCGGCGGGAGACGGGCGGGTCCGACGTGGCCGACAGCCCCGAGCCGGCCGTCACCTCCTCGTCCTCCACCTCGGCAGCGTCCTCGGGGGCACCCTCAAACGCCTCGTCGTCGGTGGTGGTGACGCCCCCGTCGCTGCTGTGCGTCATCGCGTCCTCGTCCGTCACGCGCGACATGCCGGGCGACACGATGGCGGTCGCTTCCGCCGCCTCGGCGGCGGCTTCGGCCGCCGCCAGCTGCGCCGACAGCATCTCCACCGACGAGCGCGCGGCGGCGGCGGCGGTCGCCTGCCGCGTCGCCTCGGACCGCGCCGCGTCCGCGTCGGCCGTGGCGGCGGCGGCCGCATCAGCCGCGGCGGCCGCGTCGGCGCGGGCGGCGGTCACCGCGTCGTTGGCGCGGGCGGTGGCGGCAGCGGCGGCCGCCTGCGCCTCTCGCACCGACGCGGCGGCGGCGGCCATGCCGGCGGTGGCCGTCGCCGCCTCGGCGCGCGCGGCGGCGGCGTCCTCGGCGGCCTCGCGGGCGGCCGCCCGCGCGGCGGCGGCGTCCGCCTCGGCGGTCGTCACCCGCGCCTCGGCGGCGGCCGTGTCGGCGGGGGCGGGTGCCGCGTGGAGCCGCGCCATCGCCGCGTCGCGCTCGTCCCGCGCGTCGACGGCGGCGGTCTGGGCGGCGGCGGCGGCGGCCTCGGCGGTCACCACCGCCTCGGCGGCGGCATCGAGGTCCACCTCCAGCGACCGCACCGTCGCGGCCGCCTCGTCGGCCGCCGAGGCCGCCGCGGTGACCCGGCGCTCGGCGTCGTCCCGGGCGGCCTCGGCTGCCGCGGCGCGCGCTTCCGCGGCGGCGACCGCGTCGGCCGCCGCGGCGGCCGCGGCGTCGCCCTTGCGCGTCGCGTCGGTGGCGGCGGCCGACGCGGTGGTCAGCTGTGACAGCAGCACCCGCCGGTTGGCCAGGTGGGTCTCCTCGGCCGCCGCGGCGGCGGCCTCCGCCTCGGCCAGCCGGCTGGCCAGGCCGTCGGCCGTCGCGACCGCCTCGGCGGCCGCCGCGCGCGCCCGGTCCACGTCCTTGCGCGCCGCCGCCGCCTCGGCCGTCACCGCCGCGAGCGCCGCCGCGAGGCGCGTCGCCTCAGCCGCCGACGCGGCCGCCGCGGCGGTGCCACCGTCGCGGGCGGTGCGGACCTCCTCACTCGCCGCGGCGGCGGCCGCCGCCGCCGCCTCTGCGTCTGCCCGCAGGCGGTCCGCGTCGGCCAGCGCGGCCGCCTCGGCCGCGTGCGCGGCGGCGAGCTCCTCGCGCAGCCGCGCGGCGGCCGCGTCGGCGTCCGCACGGCCCGCGGCGGCGGCGGCGGCCTCTGCGCGCGCGGCGTCCGCGTCGGCGGCCGCAGCCTTGGCCGCCGCCGTTGCGGTCGCGGCGGCCGTCTTGTCCCGCGCCGCCGCGTCGCGGGCGGCGGCGGCGGCCGACGCGGACGCGGCGGCCTCGGCGGTCGCCGCGTCCGCGTCGGCGCGGGCGGCCGCCGCCGCGGTGGTCGCGGCGGCCGCGTCGGCCCGCGCGGCGGCCGCGTCGGCCGTGGCCGCCGCGGTAGCCGCCGTGGCGGCGGCGGCCTCGTCTCGGTGGCGGGCCGCCTCGGCGCGCGCACGCGCCGCGTCGGCCGTTGACGCCACCGCCCGGTCGGCTGCGTCGGTGGCGGTCGCGGCGGCCGCGTCGCGCTCCCGCCTTGCCGCGTCGAGGGCGGCGTCGCTCTTGGCCGCCCGCGAGCGGGCGGCTTCCGCGTCGGCTTCGGCGGCCGCCGCGGCGGCGCGGGCGGCGGCGGTCGCGGCCGCGGCCGCGTCGAGCCGCGCCGCGAGGTCCCCCTGCTTGACAGACTGGGAGGGGGGCGCCGCGGGCAGCGGCGCCACGTCCATCGGGCCGGGCGGCGCGGGGGTGACGGGGGAGCCCACCGCGCGGGCGGCGGCGGCGGCGGCTGGCGGCGGGACGCCCCCGCCCGCCGCGCCCTTTGCCCTCGACTTGGCCAGCAACTCTGCGTACGCGACCCGCAGGCTGTTGTACATGCCCGACAGCTCCGTGTAGGTGGCCTTGGTCTTGGCCGCGTGCGCGGCAAACGCGTCGAGCCGCCGCCGGTCCGCGGTGGACGCGGCGGTGGCGGCGGCCAGCGCCGCGCGCAGGTCCTCCATGTTGTCGGCCGACGCCGGGGCGGTGGGGGGGAGCGACGCCGACGAGTCCGACGCCGCCGAGGAGGACCGTAGCAACGGGGCGCCCGCCGCGGGGGCACCCGCCGTGGTGGTGGCGGGGGAAGCCGCCGCCGCCGCCGCCGCCGCCGCCGCCGCGGGCCGCCCTTTTTGCCGCGGCCGCTCCCGGCCGGCCACCTTGGGCTTGCCCCCACTCGACCGCCGGCCACTACCCGACGACACCGGCTCCACCACCGCCGCGTCTGCCGCGGCGGGGGCGCCCCCCCCCTCCACCCCCGCCCCCGCCGGCGCGCCCGCCCCCCCAGTCCCCATCGTCCCCCACAGCGTCAAGTCGCCGCCGCCGCCAACGCCGTCGAGCCGCACGGCAACGTCGCCCACCTCCTCGGCGAGCAGCCGCGGCCGCACCGTCGCCGAGGCGACCGCCGTCCCCGCCCGCGTCTCGAGCGTCAGGTCGCCGACGAGGCCCGCCAGCGGCACCGAGACGCGCCACGCCACGCCGGGGCTCCCCGCCCCCACCCCGCCGGTGGCGGCGCCCAGCCGGCCGGGGGGGGACACCACCGCCGGCGCGCGCCCGGTGGCGGCCTTCCACCGCAGTACATACTCGCCCGGGGGGGGGGGCACACCACCAGGGAGACATGCAGGGTGGGGGGGGGGGGGGGGCGGCGGACATGGCGACTACGGGCGGGGGGGGGGGGGGGGGGGGAGAGGGGCGGGCCGGCACGACAGACACGGTGCCACCGCCACCCGGGGGGGGAAGGGCGCCGGAGGGGCAGCCTCACTCGGCGGGGGGGGGGGGGGGGGGCGGCGCGGGCAGGGGGGGGGGGAGGGGGGGGGGGGCACCTGGACAGGGGACCCACCCAAGCGGGGGGGGGGGGGACCGCTGGATGAGCGCCTGGAATGCAAGCGCCGTCGCCCCGGCGCGGCGCGCGCTACCGGGACGCGGCGGCGGCCGGGGGTGGGGGCGGGGGGGGGGGGGAGGGGGCGGCCAGCGGCGGCAGCGGCCAGCGGCGACCGCGGCCAGCGGGGCGGTGGCGGCGGCAGCAGCAGCCCGGCAGGCGCGCACGCGGGCAGGCGGCGGCGGTCGGTGCCGGCGACGAGGGGGGGCGTGCGGCAGCGAGCCGCCGGCCCGCCGGCGGGCGGCCGCGTCGCCGCGGCCAGCCCACCGTCAGCGCCGTGCCGGCCGGGGGGAAAACCAGGCGCGTGCAGGTAGGGGCGACGACAGGGGGGGGGGGGTAAGGAGGGGGGGGCGGTCGCCGGGGGGGGGGGGGGGGGGGGGGGGCGAGAGAGGGAGAGGGGGAAGGGGCGGGGTGGGGTAGCCCCACGTGGGCGGTAGGTCGGGGTGACGTGGTCCGCCCGACGGGGGGGGGGGGGGGAAGGGAGCGGGACGCGCGCGGCGGGCCCCCCCCGGGGCGCCGACGGCCGCCGCGCCGCGTCGTTGGGCACCCCGCCGGCGTTGGTGTGTCTGCCGCGGACGGTGGGCGGCAGCGGCTGCCGGTCACGGCCGCGACAGGGGCGGCAGAGGAGAGGGACGCCGCCGCCGCCGACGCCGCGGCGGGGGGGGGGGGGGGGGAGCAAGCCACACCAGAAACAGGAGGGGCGGCCGGCCGCGGCGGGCCGCGCGGCCGAGCGGGGCCCCCGCTCCTCACCCCTCTCCCAGCAGAGGCGCGGCGGCCTACCCTTCCCCCCCCACCCCCCCCCCCCCCCCCCACGGGGTAGGAGCCGCGGGCCGCCCGCCGCGGCGCCACGTAGAGCGCCGCGCACCGCGCACGCGGCGAGCAGCGTGCGACGGCCAGACGCCAGAGGCGCCGGCCGGCTCGTGCCGGTGCGCGGCCACGCGGCACGCGGGCGGCGGCGGCGCGAGCGCGCGCGGGCGCCGCCGCCAGACAGGCCCGTGGGAGGTGGGGCGGGGGGGGGGGGGGGCGGGGGGGGGCGGCGGCGGGTGCGAAAATCAAAACACCCACCGCCGCGCCCCCCCCCCCACGGGTGCACAGTGCCAGGGGGGGGGGGCTGCACACCCTGCAGAGGCCGCGCGAGGCGGGGGTTCCTCCCCTGCCTCGCGGGGCCTACAAACACTGGGGGGGGAGGAGGGGGGGGGGGGGAGGTCGTCCCGGCTGGCTGGCGGCCCCCTCGCTCCGCCCCCCCCCCCCCCCCCCGCCCCGCCGCGTCCCCGCCGCGCACGCTGTGCGGCGGGAGGCGGAGGACAGTGTGCGACCCCCCCCGTCTCCCCCCCCCCCCGTTCCCCGCTGCGCGGTAGCGGCGTCAAGCGGGAGCCACCCAGCGGCAAACCCGCAAGGCGTCAGGGGGCGGCGGCGGGGGGGTGGGGGGGGAGGGGGGGGGGAGGGGGGGGGAGGCGCGGCAGCGCGGTTGGCTGGCGGGTGCGCGAGGAAGCGGCGCCGCGGCGGCCCGCGGCCGCCGCTGGCCGGCCGCGTCGACCGCGGACGCGGTGCGTTGCAGACGATGGCGCCCGCCGGCGGGCGAGCGGCTGGAGGGGGGGTGCCGCCTGCCGCGGCCGCCACGCACCGTCTCGCCGCACGCGGCTGCGCGCGCGGCGGCTACAGCAAACCGCCCACGCGCGCGCCGTGCCGGGGGGGGGGGGGGGGGGGTACGGCAGCCTACAGTCCGTCGCGTGCACAGACGGCCGCGCCCCGCGTGGGGCGTCCTCGACGACAAAGGGGGTGCTGCGGGCGGCGGCGTTGGCGCGGGGCGCCGCTGCCAGTGACCACGCCGGCGAGGGTGGGCGGCAGGTGGGAGGGGGAGGGCGCCGGGACGCGGGCGGAGGGGGGGGGGGGGGGAGGCGGCGGGCGCTTCGTGGCCGGCACGCGGCGCGGCCGGCGACGGCGGGGGGGGGGTCGGAGCGTCGGGAGGGGGGCGGGGTCGCCGGCGGCGGGGCGGTGGCCGCCGCGCGGCGGCCGCCCGTCCAACGCTGCGGCCAGCCACGGCGGGGCGGAGCGGGTCTCTTTTGCTTGGACACCCCCACCGCTGCGGGGCGGCGGCGTGCGTGCGCAGGGGGGACGGTGGTCGCAGGCGTGCGCCGCCGCCGCCGCCGCTGCCGCGTGGCCGCGCCGGCCACACCCCGCGCGGCCAGTGCGGGCGCGCCGCCCTCCCGCTGCGGGCGGGGCGGCGTCCCCCGCCCCGCCCCTGCCGGCCGCCCGCTAGATGGTCCCCCCCACCCGTCGCTTGGACGCTGCTCGGCCGTCCCTCCCCAGAGCGCACGCCCATCCTCTCAACGTCACGCCTCCCCCATGGGGGGGGCGCCCACCCCCGCAGCCCGTCACTCCGCCGCGCCGTCCCCCCCCCCTCCCCACATGCGCGCGTCCACGTGCGCGCACAGCCGCCGCCGGGCGGGGTCCGACACAAACCCCGACCAGCCGCCGTCGAGGACAAACACGTCGGGGCCGCCGGGCGGGCCGTTGCCGAGCGTGGCCGCCAGCCGGGCGGCACACTTGGGACCCCGCACCTGGCTCAGCATGCTGTGTGGCAGCGACGGAAGCGCAGGGGAAGGGGAAGTAGCAAAGACGCGTCGGAGCAGGGTGGTCCCACGGAAAACAGACAACAGAAAAAAACATGGAGAGCGGGCGTGTCCGCGGCACGGGAAAGGGGGAACAAAAAGGGAACAAGAGGTGGTCAGCAAACAATGGCACCGCGATGTAGCGTGGGCGGTGGGTGGTCATGGTGAGCGTACGCGGTGGGCAGCAACAGCGGCGGAAACCAGATGAAGAACCCCCCGCAAAGGCACCGCGTCCACGCGCCACGCTCAAACACAACGTGCAACGCGTCGGACAGGGGGGCGGTGTATCCGCATCCACGTCGCTCCCTCACCCGTTCTCCTTCTTACCCGCCCCGCACCCCCGCTCTCCACACCCCCCCCGGTTGGCATCGCCGCTCAACGTTGGCCGCTACTCCTCACTCCCCCTCTCCCACACCCCCCTCCAATCCTTACCAGTGAAACACCACCCTCTTGTCATCGCGCCACCGCGTCGCGTAGGCGCCAACGTTGGCCAAAAACTGGTGCGCCGGCACGTGCGTGCACCCGCGGATGTGGCCGCCGTCAAAGTCGCTGTCGCGGACGTCCACCACGCGGACGGCGGTGGCGGCGTCGGGCTGGGAGAGGAGCGCCGCCAGCTCGGCAGCACTCAGGTAACCGATGGAGCGCATGGTCGTAGGCGAGGGTGGGGGGGCGAAAGAGGCAAGGAGGGGTGGGCCAAGGAGGGACGTGAGCGGTGGGGATGATGCGAGACGAAGAGGTGGTTGTACTCAGCAGACACGCCTACACCCTATCCAATTCAAGTTCACACATTTTCATATAGATATTTGTCCGCATGCAAGTACAAATTCTCTACTGGAATTCTTTAGGACTGCTCACCTGTCGACGCAGCCCGATCTCAAAGCCTCGGTCGGCCCGGTCGATCTGGTGAACTGTCTGGTGGTTGCGGCCGCCGCCGTCGCCGCGGGCCGTTGCCGACGCAGCCACCGGCGGCTCGAGAGGGCCTCTTGGTGGCGGCAGCTGGCCGATCTCGTCGCAGATCCACACGTCCGCCACCCAGCTGTGGGACGAGCTCTGGAGGGGGGGGGCGCTTGCAATGAGTGGGCGGGCGTCTCGCGTCACGGGCTCGGCCGCGTCCTCCCATCCCGCCGCGCGTCGTCGCGGCCCCGCCGGTGGTGGCGGCGGCGGGTGGAGGCGTGCCCGGCGCTCCCGCGCCAGCCGTCCAGCGGCGCTTGCGGCAGTGGGCGGCGCGACGGCCGCCACGGCCGGGGCTTTCCGGTGGTGCGGGTCGAGCGTTGCGGAGGGGGCAGACGCAGCGGCTAAGGGAGGAGTGTCGAGGGGAGGGGAGGGGAGCAGCGGCGCGTCAGCGTGGGTTGGACGGACTCCTGGTGGGAGATATCGACGCTGACGGGCGCGGGGCGGGGGAGTGCGCGCTCGAGGGTGCCACCACCGGCGCGGCTGGACGGCGACCGGGGGGTGGGGCTGGACGGCGACCGGGTGGTGGGGCTGGACGGCGACCGGGGGGTGGGGTGGGGTGGTGGTCGACGGACAAACCCCCCCACCGGTTGCGCTCCCCGTCTTGGTAGACGCGGCGGACGTTGTCCCCGGCGCCGCCGCATGCTTGCCGCCCCGCCGCTGCGGCCTCTCTCCCCGTCGATGACCCCCACAACTGGAGCCAGTTGCGTTGCGTCCCTGCTTCCGCTCTTCGCCCTCCACCCCGTTTTGTAGCCATATCTCCCCTCGCTGTGTCGGCCTCCTCCCCTTCCCCTCCCCGGCGCACTGCCTGGATTGTCCGCCTTCATCCTCTCGGCTGGTGTAGCCGCGACTCCCCCCCGCCTTTCCCCCTTTCCCCCTTCCCCCCTTCCCCTTTGTGCCATGGACGCTCCCGCTTTTGTGGGCGCCACCGCCCCCCAACTGGGTGGCCGGGTAGCGCGTTTCGGATCGGCGGTGGGGACCCACACGTCGCGGCGGCCGACGACCCGCGTGGTCGTTCCCCGCCTGCCGACCATGACCGTTGCCCCCCCGTCGCCGCCGCTGCCGCCCCAGTCGCCCGTCCCCGACTGCCTGCCCGTCCGCTTCCACCCGTCCGCCGCCGCCGCCGCCGCCGCCACCGCTGCGGCCGCCGCTGCCGCCGCCCCCGCCCCCGCCCGGGGCCGCTCGCTGGCTGCCCAGGCGGCCGCCGCCGCCCGTGGCCGGCGCATCGACCTCGCCCGCACCCTCTACCGCGCGCACCTGGAGCGGCACCCCGCCGACGGCCGCGCCTGGGGTGCGCTCGCCCGCCTGTACCGGGGCGCCGCGGCGGCGGATACGGGCGCCAGCGGCCGGGCCGACTGGGAGGCGGTGATGGAGGAGGCGGTCGCCGCGGCGCCTGCCGACACGCACCTGTGGCGCTACTGGGCGGCGGGGCTGGCCGACGCGGGCTTCTCCGCCCGCGCCCGCGACGTGTATGCGCGGGGCGTTGCTGCCGCGGGCGAGTCCCCCCACCTGCTCGTTTCGTGGGCAATCCTGGAAGCCGCGGCGGGGGCGCCCATCAAGGCTCGCGAGCTGTTTGGGCGCTCCGCCGCCGCCGCGCCGGCCGACGAGGCCACCTACTCGGCGTGGGCGACGATGGAGGCGGGCGCCGGGCGGTCGGCCAGTCGTGCCGCCGCGGTGCTGGCCGCGGGGCGGGCCGCGTGCCCGGCGTCGCCCCGCCTGGCGCTGGCGGCTGCGCAGGCGCACGCTCGCGCCGGCCGCGCCGACCAGGCGCGGTCGGTGTTTGCCGAGGGCGTCGCGGCCGCCCCCCGGGATGGTCTGCTGTGGCAGGCGTGGGCGGACTTTGAGTTCAAGGCCGGCGACGCCGCCCGCGCGCGCGCCCTGTGCGAGCGGGGGGTGGTGGCCGCGCCGGGGTTGTCCTCCCTGTGGCTCACGTGGGCGCTGACCGAGGCGGCCGCCGGCGACGGCGCGACCGCGCGGCGGCTGTTCCAGCGCGGCACCGCCGCGGCGCCCGCCGACCCGGCCGTCTGGCAAGCGTGGGGCCGGTTTGAAGAGGCGGCCGGTGACGCGGACGCGGCGCGGTCGCTCTACCGCACCGCCACGCTGCACCTGGCCGCCGCCACCGCGGCGGACAAGGCCACGGGGCGGCGCGGCGCGGCGGCGCGGCGCCCGTCGCGCGACACGGGCGGCTGCCTGTACCTGGCGTGGGGCCGCCTCGAGGCCGCGGCGGGCAACGCCGCCAAGGCGCGGGAGGTCCTCGCGGCGGGCCTCGCCCGGCCCGACGCGCCCGCCGCGCACGTGCGGCTACACACGGCGGCGGCGGCGGTCGAGGCGGCCGCCGGCGACGCGGCCGCCGCGCGGGCGCACCTCCGCGCGGCGCTCGCGCTCGACCGCCGCGACGCGCGGACGCTCACCGCCCTCGCGGCGGTCGAGGCGGCCGCCGGCGACGTGGCCGCCGCGCGGTCGCTGCTGCGGCGGGCGGTTGCCGCTGCGCCGCGCGACGCGGTCGCCGCGGCGGCGGCGGCGCGGCTCGAGTGGGCGGCCTGCCGCGGCGAGGCGGGCGCCGAGGCGCGCACGCGGGCGCTGTGGGCGCGCGCCGCGGCGGGGGGGGGGGCGGCCGTCACCCGCGAGTGGGCGGCGTGGGAGGCGGCGGCGGGCCACCCGCGCCGCGCCGCGGCGGTGCGGCGGGGGGCGGCCGGGGGGCGGCCGGGGGGGCGGCCGCGGTCGCACTGATGGGGGGGCGGCGAGGGGGACGTGCAGACGAGCGGTGTGGTCCCTGCGGATGGACCACACGGTGGGGGCGGTTTGGTGACGATCGAGACCGCGCCTTTGTACTATTCTTCTGTGTTGGTCAGGACGAGTGCGGCACGGCCGTGGGGGGCGCCGTCGCGGACGTGCCGTGGACATCCGTCGCCTCCCCCCCCCCCACACGTGCCCAGTACAGTCTGGGAGGGGGGGGTGACGTGCAGCGTGCACCTCCGCTACGCGTCCGTGCCTATACCCAGTGCCCCTTAAAGCTATCTACGCGTGCACCCCCCCCCCCCCCCCCCCCCCCGTCCTCACCACAGCCCCAGGTCCGCCCCCCCCGGCTCGCCAAACAACCGGCGACTCGGGTCGTACCCCCCCCCCCCCCCCCCCCCCCCACATCCACATCACCCCACCCACCCCCCCCCCCCCCCCCACACGCGGGGTCCACCCCCCACCGCTGCCGCCGCCGCCGTCACCACCGCCGGCACTCCCCCCCCCCACGGCGGCGCGGCCACTCCCGCGGCTCCGCCGCGGCGGCGGGCTGCCCGGCGGCCACCCCCCCCCGCCGCCGCCCGCCCGCCCGCCCGCCGCCGCGGCGGCGGCCGCGGACCACGGCGACGCCGCGCCGCGGCCGCCGCCGCCGCTGCCGCCGCCGGCGGGCGGCGGCGGCCGCGGCGGCGGCGGCGCACCGGCGGACCCGCCGCTGCCGCCGGGGGGCGGCCACCCGGGGAGGCCGCCGCCGGGGAGGGGCGTCCCGCCGAGGGCGGCCGCCCAGCCGCCCCCCGGGGAGGCGCCGCCGCCGCCGCCGCCGCCGCCGCCGCCGCCGCCGCCCGCCCCCCCGCTGCCCCCGGTGGGGACCAGCGGGGACGGGGTGGCCCAGGCGGTGCGCCCGTCGCCGCCGGTCGGCCCCGCCCCGCCGCCGCCCGCCCCATCCGCGTACCGCGGCGGCGCGTCGGGCGTCAGGCCACTGCCGCCGCCGCCGCAGCCGTCGCCGCCGCCACCGGCACCCCCACCCCCACCCCCGCCGCCGCACCCGCCATCGTCACTGGCGGCCACCCACCCCCGGCAGGGGCTGTCGCCAAGCGGGTAGGCCGCCGCCGCCGCGGCGGCGGCCGCCGCGGCGAGTGGCGACGCGGGGAGAGGACCGCCGACCCCCCCACCGCCGCCGCCACCGCCGCCACCGCCGCCACCGCCGCCACCGCCGCCACCGCCGCCACCGCCGCCACCGCCGCCACCGCCGCCACCACCGCAGCCGCTGTCGCCGCCGCCACCCGCCGCCGCCCAGCCCGACCCCCACAGGCCGCGGCCGACGGCAGGGGACGGCCGCGGCAGCCGCCACGGCCGGCGGCGGGCGCCCCCGCCGCCGCTGTCGGCGTCGCGGCCGGGGGAAGAGGGGGTGCCCCCCCTGGGCGGCCGCGGCACGCCGCCGCCGCCGCCGCCGCCGCCGCCGCCGCCGCCGCCGCCGCCGCCGCCGCCGCTAGCAGTCGCCGCGGCGGCCGACGCCGCGGCGGCGGCAGCCCAGACGGCCGCCGCGTCGGGCGCGACCGCCGCCGCCGCGGCGGCCGCGCCAATCGCCCAGCCGACGCGTCCGTCCACCCCTGCGCCCTCCCCGCCGCCGCCGCCGCCGCCGCCGCCGCCGCCGCCGCCGCCGCCGCCGCCACCGCCGCCGCCATCCCCCGCCGCGGCGGGCCAGGCGGTGCCGTCTGCGGGCGGCGGCCGCAGCGTCGCCTCGGCCTTGGCGCCCGCGCCGCGGCGGGCCGCCACGCCCGCCGCGGCCGCGGCAGGCGCTGCTGCGGCCGCGGCGGCGGCGGCGGCGCCGCCATGAGCGGCGTCGCCAATGGCGGCGGGCGGTGCCAGCACCGCCTCGGCCTTTACCGCACTGCGCGGCAGCGGCGGGTGGCCGTTGCGCGCCGCCGCATCCGCCGTGGCGGCGGCGGCGGTGGCGGCGACCGCCGCCACCGCCGCGGCGGCGACCGTCGAGCCGGCGCGTCCGCCCGCCGGGCGGGGGGTGCGGCGCTTGGCCATCGCGACGCGCCGCCGCCGTGTGGCGGTCGCCGCGCCGGCCGCGCCGCCGCCGCCGCCGCCGCCGCCGCCGCCGCCGTCGTCGCCGCCATCGTCGCCGCCGCCGCCGCCACCGCACGCGTGGTCGCGGCCGTGGTCGCCGCTGCTGTCGCCGCCGCCGCCGCCGCCGCGGCTTGACACGCTACCGCCGCCGCCGCCGCCGCCGCCGCCGCCGCCGCCGCCGACGCCGCCGCCGTTGCCGACGCCGCCGCCGGCGGGCACCCCTGCGCGACCGCCGTCGCCCGCCACCGCCGCGGTCGGTGCCGCGGTGGACGGTGCGGTGGCGGTGGCGGCCGCCGCTGCCGCCGCTGCCGCTGCAGCCGCGGCGGCCACCGCCGCGGTGGGCGGCCGCGGCGGGACGAGCGCGGCGGCGGCGGCGGCGGCGGTGGCGGTGCGGCGGTCGACACTGCGGCGGCCGCCACTGTCGCGACGGGTCCCCGGCGGCGAGCCGCCGCGGCTGGCCGACGCCACCGACGGGGCGGCGGTGGCGCCCCTGCGCACCCCCCCCCCCCCACCGTCGGCGGGGTCACCCTCCCGCCCCTCCTTGTCCGCGACGTCCCCGCCCCCCCCGCTCCCTTCCCCTGCTCTGGCCGCACCCCCCCCCCCCCCCCCCTCCTCCTCTTCCTCCCCCTCCTCTTCCCCCGCCCCCCGCACGCGGGTGGCCTGCCGCCGGCGCGTCGCGTTCCAGTGGTTCTTGATACAATTGTCCGTCCGCCCCGGCAGCGCGCGGCTGATGAGGCTCCACCGGTTGCCGAGCGTCGCGTGCGCGGCGGCGAGCACCCGCTCCTCCGCCGCCGTCCACGGGCAGCGGCGGATGCGCGGGTCGAGGTGGTTGACCCACCGCTCCCGGCACTGCTTGCCGAGCCGCCCCGGCAGCGCCGCGGCCACGTCCGACCACGACGGCGGCGTCGACGCGGCGGCCGCGTCGGCGAGCGCGGCGAGGATGGTCTGGTCCTCGGCGGCGGTCCAGGGCCCCTTTTTGAGGCCGGGCCGCAGGACTTTGGTCCACCGGTGCAGGCACTGCGTGTCGGCACGGCCGGGCAGGTGCGCGGCAACGGCCTTCCACCGGCGGGTGCCGTGGTGGACGACCGCCGCGCGGAGGAGGGTATCTTCTTCGGGTGTCCAGCCACTGCGGGGGGGCGGGGGGGGAGGGGGGGGGGGTGTGGTGGGCAAGGACCGTGGACGGGAGAGCAGCGGGCGAGGGGACGTCGACGCCCGGCAGCGCACACGCGTCAGTCACTGGCGACCGGGGGGCTCGCTGCGCAGCGCCGTGCGCAAGAGGCGGCGGTTACAGGTCGCTACCGTGGCGTCGCGCGCTGCGCGCCATCGCCCCACCCTTTGCTGTCCCCAGTTCGCTCACGAAGCGGCGGCGCGACGCCCCGCCCGCCAGTGTTGGCAAGGTCGCCCCGTTCACCCTCCTCCCCCCCCGCTCCCGTCCCCTCCGCTACCACTCTCGCCTCCTCTCCGCGCCTCTGCTGCTTCTTTCCCCGTTCCCCCCCCCCGCGGCGGACGCGGCGGGCACGTACCCCTTGGACGACTTGCGTGTCCTCGGCCGGTGGAGCGTCGCCGCAATCGCAAACGACGCCTGGGGGGGTACGCCCGCCGGCGCGCCCGCCGTCGCCGCGTCCACCCCCGCCGCGCCACCCGCGCGGGCACTGCCGCGGCCGCCGTGGCCGTCACCGCCGTCGCCGCCGGCGTCGTCATCGTCGCCGCCGCCGCCGCCGTCGCCATCGTCGTCAGAGACGCTGGTGGGAATCGCCGCCGCGGTCGCCGCTACGACGGACGCCGCCGCCGCCGCCGCCGCCGCCGCCGCCGCCGCCGCCGCCGCCGCCGCCTCCGACGCCGACGCCGACGCCGCGGTCGCCGCCGCGGGTGGCCCCGCACGCGACGGCGCTGCCCACCCACCCGCCGTTGACGCAGACGTGCCGGGACTGGGGGTGGCGGACGGCAAGCGCCCGTGCCGGCCGTCGCCGCCGCCGCCGCCGCCGCCGTCGCCGCCGCCGCCGTCGCCGCCGCCGCCGCCGCCTCCCCACCCGCCGCTGCCGCCGCCGTCGCGCGCCGACGGCGTCGCCCCACCCTGCCGCTGCTCCTGCGGCGGCGGCAGCGGCAGCGGCAGCGGCAGCGGCAGCGGCAGCCGCGGCGGCGGCAGCGGCGGCGGCGGCGGTGGCGGCGGCGGCGGCGGCGGCGGCGGCGGTGGCGGCGGCGGCGGCGGCCGCGATGCCGGCCGCGGCGGCCGCGGCGGCGCGTGGACGATGCGGATGTGGCCGCCGCGGGCGGTGGGGACCGTCACGGTCGGGGGGAGTGGGGGGAGGGGGGGCGGCGGCCAGCCGCCGCCGCCGCCGCCGCCGCCGCCGCCGCCGCCGCCGCCGCCGCCGCCATCGACGCACCGGGGGGAGAGGGATGGGAGTGGGAGGGCGACCAGCCGGCGCATGCGCAGGGGGAGGGGGCGGGGGGGGGGGTCCATCATGGCGGCCCGCGGCGTGGGCGGTCAATGGGGGTGGGGGGAGACGGAAACGCGGGGGGGGGTACGGGCAGCGCTGCTGCGGCGATGGCGTGGGTGCGGCGCAGCGGGTGAGCGTGACGGCGTTGCGGGTGGGAGTGGGTGGTGGATGCGGTGGGGGGGGGGGAGAGGGGGCCGCAAGGCACCGTCGAGCCGGTGGCGTGTGGGCGGCGGCGTGGCGGTCGCCCACGTGGGCGGTGGGGATGGCGGTGACTTGGGGGGGTGGGCGGTGACGGCGGCGCGGTGCGTTGGCGGTACGGGCGGCGGCGGCAAGCGGTGGCCGCCACAGCGGCGACGCCCGCGGCGGCGGTGCGGCCGACCGCCGTGGCCGCCACGGTCGGGTGGCGGCGGCGGCTGGGCGTCTGCGCAGCGCCGGCCGGACGGGGGGGAACTGGGGAGCGGGAGCTGGCGGGCAGCGTCGAGCCACGCCGCCAGGGCGGCAGACCGAGAGACCCCCGCGGCAGCCGCCGCCGCGCCACGCGCGGCGGCGCCGCCGCCGCCGCCGCCGCCGCCGCCGCCGCCGCCGCCGCGGCGGCCGCGGCGGCCGCCGTCGCGGCTAGGCGCTGGTCGCTGCGGGCGGGCGGGCGCGCCGCCGCCGCGCCGCCACGGTGGCCCGGCAGCAACGGCGGCTGGCCGTGGCGGCAGGGGGGGGGAACGCGCCGCGCTGGTGGCGGGGGGTGCCGCGGCCGCCCCGCAAGAGCGGCGCTGCCGGCGGGGTCTTGGCGACGCCGGCCAGGGGGGGGGGGTGGGGGGGGGGGGGGAAGGCAGGTACCCGACCGGCTGGCACAGCGCGTGTGGGGCGGGGTGGGGGGGGGGCGAGCGGCCTCGCCGCGCGGCGGCCGCGCGGCTCGCGCCAGGCAGTCCACCAGCGCAGTGGTGTCAAACCCGCGAACGTCCGCGGATCAAATTTTCGCCCTCTGGGCGTGCAATCGGCCGTGCAACGGCGTGAAAACCTCACTCCAAGGGGTCTCAGACCACGGTTTTTTGGCACGCCGACGCACGGCGCCGTACACTTTTGAGGCATGAGTTCCGGAGCACTTTTTTTTCCCAGCCGCCGTACGGGAGCACTGGAGCATGAGCACGTCCTGCAGTATGTCATCGGAATCCATGCTCGTCGTCCTCAGTCGCTCTGACGTCAACACGATGCACGTTTTTGTGCTTTACGTGCCATGCGATGGCACGGGCCATGCGCAGTGGAGCGCACGCCTTTGCAAGGAGCAGTGCACTCCGATGCACGCCGGGCCCAGATCTATTCCCGAAACAACCCAATTGGAAGTAGTTGGGCTGTCCCAAAGCACGCCCTCACTCTCAGAAATCCATCCTCATTCCGCCGGACGGTGACGGTTTCGAGGATAGCGCCAATGACCTTGCCTTATGGTCCAGCACAGTACACAGGCCACCCACACTTGTTGAATTGGGCCGTAGTAAATAATCTGGCAACACGAACCGTCCGTGCACTGCTGCGTGCCAAGGCGTGCGCTCCAGCGTGCACTGCGTGCAATAATCTGTGCACAGAGTGCAAAATTTCGTGCCATCGACGCACGCGGCGTGCACTCGGGGTCGGTCCCCCCCCCCTCTCACAGGCCCCGTCAGGGGCTGTGCACGCCGCGGCACAATGGCCCGACGTTCGCGGGTTTGACACCACTGCGCAGCCGCCGCTGCGGCCGGCGCGTCCCGGCCGCCCGCCGCGTGATCCGCCGCGCGCTGCCGGTGGGGATGGCGGAGGGGGGAAGGGGGGGGGGGGGTGGCGCCCGCCCGCCGGCCGCCGCCGGTCCCGCCGCGTTTGAACGCCGCCGCGCGGCCGACGCGGGCGGCACGCGCGCACGCCCTCTGTTCAAATTTTGAATGGGGATGGCGGCGGCGGGGGGGGGGGGAAGGGGCAGTCCTGCGACCGCGGGGGGGGGGGGGGGGAAGGTGGGGGGCGGCGGCGGACGCCGCGACTGGGCGCGCCGCCGCCGTCCCTGTGCACTGCGCGGGGGCCCGCGTCGCTCTCGGGACGGACGGATGGGCCCGCGGGCGCGACTGCTACGGGCGTGCGTCGCGAGGGAGGGTCTGGGGGGCGGGCGGGGGTTGGACGTTCCGTAGGCGGCGGCGCGTACACAAGCGTGGTCACGCTGAGGTGCAGACGACGGGGGACGGAAACGCAGCGGGGGTGGAAGAGCGCCGGCCAGCAGCGGCGGCACCCGCGGCGCACGGGCGGCGACGGCGGGCGGCGGGGTCCCCCCGCGGGTGCGCCGCCGCAATTCCCCCCGACCGACGCGACGCGTGCAGCGGGTCGCTGTGGCGACGCACGCGGCGGTGGCGTGCTGGGCGCTCGCCAAAGGGGGGGGGGGGGGGAGCCGCGGCGGGCGGGACTGGGGGAAACGCGGGTGTCCGCGGGGTGGGGGGTGCCGACGTCCCGGGCGGCGGTGTGGCCAGCGCGCGCGGCACGGTGAGGTCGAGCGGTCGTGGCGCTGGGGGGCCAGCCGCGGCGGCGGACCAAGAGGTGCCAGTGGTGGTGTCGAGCGTGGCTGGGTCCCGTCGTGGTGAGGGGGGAGGGCGCCGTGGCCGCGTGTCGTGCGGGACGGGTGTGTGCCGTAGCTACAGCAGCGGTGTGGTGCAGCCGCCAGTGTCACTAGAGAGTTTTTACTGCGCGTCCGTGAGATCGTTTGTGAGAACGATTCAGCTGTAATGGGTTGTCAGCCACGGCGAGGCGAACCAAGCGTCACACTGGTTCTTACAACGCGACCGTGAGATCTCTTTGTGAGAACTCCTTGGAATGAGGATTGCCTTCAATTTCTCCGCACGCTGGGCCCCCGCCGGCCCCACCCCTCATGACCACACGCTCCGCGCCAGTATTCCCGCCGCCTGTGTGCACAGCGCCGGCGGCGACAACGATGGTCGCCATCCGCACTCACACTCTGCGCTTCTGGCGCGCTCGACGGCGCCGCCTGAGGGTGGCGCTTCTAGCTGGTCATGCGATGGATTTGGCCATGGTCGACATGTCCCCTCTCGTCGAGGCCTACAGAAGAGCCCATCGGGAAGTCGCGCTCTCTTTGGCCCGGTCTCGACGAGTGACCGCTGTACGCTTCAACATCAACTCGTTCTCTTCGTCGGAGGCGTTGTCCCTCTTTCGTTTCCTCCCTTCTGACATTGGGCGCTTGGTGGATCTGTTGCACGTGGGAGACGCTGTGAGCTTGACTAGATATGCCATTACACCTGTGGAGTGCCTCTGCATTGTTTTGAGACGCCTTGCGTCCCCTGCGCGATGGTTTGACCTGGACTCGAAGCCTAGGCGCGGAGGGTAAGCGCTGCGTGGAGCACAGCAGGGTGCTGGCATGGACCGGCGCAGAAGAGCGCGGGACAGCGCCACAAGAGGCTGGCCCGGGGCGGCGCAGCCCACAGAGTAAGTGTACAACAAATGCCCTCTCAGGCGACACGTGTGCAACTTAGGGCAGTCTAAGAGATCTCACAAATACTCTCGGTCCGTGACAACTCACGCCGTTCTTGTCACGGACTCATCTCACGTGAGATCTCTGTGAGATCGTTTTGGAGGTAGTAGCCCCCTTTTTGTAAAGAATTTGGTGCCACGTTGTCACAAACGATCTCACGGACGGGTTGTAAAAACTCTCTACTCTGTCGGTTGACGTCAGGGATGACCAGGACTGACTGCGATCGTCCGTCATCGTAGTGATATGTAAGTACATTTGTTCGAAGGTCAATATCATAACGCGTGTACGTATGGGGGGGGGCTATATGAACATACAGTTACGTCGGACAGCTGGCGAATATTTGTATCGACCAGTCCATGTTGCGTAACGTTTCCTGCTTTGGCTGATGATTCCAGGTCGAGGTTGGGGGGAAGGCTACTGTTTGTGGCAACGACGCTCTCGGTCCACCACCGCTCCGATCGTGCGCACCGGCGTGGCGTCGACGTCGTCGCCTCCACCGTCGGACGTGTGCGTGTCGTGCATCTTTGCGCCTTCCTCCTCTCCCGTGCCTACCGCATTTCGGTTGCCATCATGGCGGCTGTTGCTGTGTCGAAGAAGCGCAAGTTCGTGGCCGATGGCGTCCTGTACGCCGAGCTCAACGAGCTGCTGACGCGCGAGCTGGCCGAGGAGGGCTACTCGGGCGTGGAGGTGCGCGTCACCCCCGTCCGCACGGAGATTGTTATCCGTGCGACGCGTACGCAGTCGGTGCTGGGCGAGAAGGGTCGTCGGATCCGGGAGCTGACTGCCGTTGTGCAGAAGCGGTTCAAGTTTGCCGAGGGCTCCGTCGAGCTGTACGTGGAAAAGGTGAACAACCGGGGCCTGTGCGCGATTGCGCAGGCCGAGTCGCTGCGGTATAAGCTGGTTGGTGGCCTCGCTGTGCGCCGCGCCTGCTATGGTGTCCTCCGGTTTGTGATGGAGTCGGGCGCCAAGGGCTGCGAGGTCTCCGTGTCTGGCAAGCTCCGCGCGCAGCGGGCCAAGACGATGAAGTTTGTCGACGGCTACATGATTTCCTCTGGCCACCCAGTCAAGGAGTATGTGGACTATGCGTACCGCCATGTCATGCTTCGGCAGGGGGTACTTGGCATCAAGGTCAAGATCATGCTGCCGTGGGACCCGACCGGCCGGACTGGCCCGAAGAAGCCTCTGCCTGACGTCATTACCGTGCTGCAGCCCAAGGAAGACATTGTCCTGCCGGTACCTGCTACCCCGATGGTCGCTCCTCCTCAGGTGGCGACCGTGTAAAGCAGCAACGTTGATATTGTGGACGCTGAGTAGGCGGTCTTGCCCGGTACCCCTCCATGGCCGTACTGGATCTCCCGCATTTGAGCGGCGCAGGGCCCAGGAGCACTGTGGAAAGGTGGAGGAGAAAGGGGCGAGCCGGAGAGGTGGGGCAAGCGAGCAGAGGTAAAGGCAATATTGGCTCGTCGGCGACAGGCAGACTCGTGTTGGTCGATGGTTCTCAAACGGCGCGTCTTTGCGGTGGCGGTGGCGAGCGCGCAGACGGTGGCGGCCAACAGCCACCCGCTCTTTGTTCGTCCCTGTGCCTGTGCGAGCGCGGCGTGCTCTGCACTGGGGGGACGACAGGGCAGCAGCGCCCTAGTGAGTCCTTTGCAGTCAAGCCTGCCGTTCAATGTGTGCTTGACCTGGCGCGGGAGAGCCTGACGGTAACACTGGATGAAATTCGCGCGCTTGTGCGTAAGGAAAAGGAGCAGCGCCTGCACAAGCTGGTGATGACGTTTTTTTTTGCTCTGTAGGATCAACAGATGCCTTGACCCGTCAAGAGGGTAGTGCGGGCGATCATCCGCAACTTGCCGCCTTCCGTTTCTGAGCCTGTAGAGCAAGGCGAACAGATGTTTGGTTCTGCCTGCCTGCTGATGGCCCTGGTGAATGGAAACAGGTGGCTCTTGCTGCCAGCCGGTGCGGTCGTCGCCGTGTCACCACAACACTCCAGAACGGCAAAAAACGGCAGACCCCCGAGAGACCTTCATGTAATTCAGTCAATGAACCAGGCGCTCCTAGCGCAGAGCGCCCGCACGGTGGCGCATCCGCACCCCCTCACAGCAGCTGCTTAACCCACGACACAAACTCTGCCCGCACTTGCGCTGTCCCCTCCTCACGCAACAAATCATGTCCCATGTTGTCATACCGGCGCTCGGTCACTTGGGCGTCATTCCCGGCACCCGCCATCACGCCGGCCACCCACCTTTGGATGCCCTCGGCGCTCACAATGATGTCCTTTGCACCCGAGCACACCAGCCACTGGCCCCGCACCTCCCCCCGTAGGGCACCAACCTCGCCATACACCCGCAGCATCTCCCGGCCGACGCGGCACCGAACGCCGTCCCTGTAAAAGAGCGGGTCTGCGTCCACCGCCGCCCGCAGCTCGGGGTACGGGGACGGAGGCAGTTTCATGACAGGAACCGTGGGAATGGCGGCGGATAAGATCCCGGAGAGGGCCGCAAGGACCTGACCCTTGACACCAAACATGTCTGCCGGCGGGTGTACGGCGGGAGAAAAGAGCGCCACGCCCGCAAACTGGCCAGGCCGCTTCAGGGACGTCAGGATGGCCACGGCACCGCCTAGGCTCACGCCTCCAAGGAAGACGGGCAGACCAGCCAAGTCAGCGTCACTGCCGCCGCCGCAACCTCCGCCAACATCCGCTCCGTCTGCTGTGACGGGACCAGCACCCACCGTGCCCCCCCCGCCAACCACACTGTCCACTACCGCCAGCGCGCCTTCCACTAGCCAGTCAATGGATCCAAAGTAGCCGCGCATCCCCGACGAGGCGCCATGGCCGACATAGTCGTGGCCAACAACCACAAGGCCAGCCGCGTTGAGCGCCGCCACCACCGACCCCACATAGCGGGTGCGCAAGTTCTCCGCGTCCGAGTCGAGAAACTCAAACCGGCAGTGCGCAAAGATGCCATGGAGGAGAAACACCACCCCCGTGGGCCGACCAGGTGGGTCCCACCGATAGGTCGCCAGTGTGTTGCCGGCCAGGAGGCCGTCAGTGAGGGAGAGGGTGGCGGAGCGGGGGGGGGGGTTGGCTGCGGGAGCGTCCAGGTCGGCTTTTGCCACCACTGCAGCTGCAGGAGCTGCCATAGTCACTCACGGCCGACAGCCAAACCCAGGGAGCGGAGAGCAGGAGAGCAGCGACTCTCACTAGACAGGGATGCAGCGCCGTGTCCTCGCAAGCAGGAGCAGAGAGATGGAGGGGACGAGCGGAGGCACTCAAACCGGTGTTCACGGCACCAAATAGAGCCCACGAACGGAGAGACCTGCCAGGACCAGGACACAGAGTCGTGCTATTGGTGGTTGTGGTGGGCTCCTGCAAGGTCCTCCCGACAACCAGCGTGCGGCACCTCCAGATTTTGTACAGTCCGTATTCGACTATGTGCGGCTTGATTATATGACCCCCCTCACATAACCGAGCCGCACATCGCACGAGATCCGTCCTCAGGTTGACAGAAATGTTCCGCGACAAAACCCAACACATATTTGAGTCGACAAATGCGCGCGCTGTTACGAAGTCCATCCGAGCAATACGGCAGCGACAAACAGGGTGCGGCCGCGTCGTCCGCTGCGCCGCCACCCGCAACATCACCTGCTACTGTACATACATGTACCCGCCGGCGTTCGCCGCAATCTATTTCGGGGTGCTTCCCTGACGCTTCATCATCCCACGATGTGGAGGCCATAGACGAAACGGTGGATATGGTACTGGGTGGGGAAGATGACGGGGAATAAAATGTATACATTTTTTTTTCTCTGGAACGGTTCTTTGCTGGGGTGCAGCAACCTCTCTTCTCTTTCCCTGTCGCCGCCTCCCCCTCCGCAATCAGGCACTTGGTCGGAACGCAAGGTAGCTCGCTTTCCAGCAGCCCCGCAGCGAAAGGCAGTCCTTGGCTTGCACAAGTAAGTAAAGTATTTTCATGTACAGGTGACCCGAACAGCTGTGTACACATGGCGTACAGTGATGAACCTCAGTGGGCTACTTGTACACATGGACCTGTCATATAACCGCGTACACACTGTAAGCCGGTGCGGGCCCTCGGCGCGTCCTTTTTCAATGTCAGATTCATATTTAACATTTTGTTTGGATTTTACAACGTGGTTAAAAAGTTTTCGATTGATGGTCAAGAACCACTATCGACCGAATCGCCCTCGTACAAACAGCGCCCCTACACAACACGGTCGTGCTGGACTCTCACATGCGCTGTCGGGCGTCTGCGGATCTACCCATGGACGGAGTGCCCGCGGCGGCAGGGTGGTGGCTTCAACACCTTCGGCATTGAGGCTCCCATTTCCGTCTGTCGCTGTGATCCTCCAGCCCGACGAACGTGCGACTGTTGCCCGCCGCGACAGACGCGAACGAGCGCAGCACTCGTCGACCTCTGACGAAGAAAATTCACAGCTGAAACATTTATCTATTTTTCACAAGGTCAAGAGAGTGACCATGTCTGAGTTTTCCTTCAACAATCTCGACGACTCGTCGATGAGACACAACTGGACCAGTCGGAAGACTGAACACGTCAAGCGTTGTGCACGCGTCCAAGCTGGGAGGCGAAGGGTGCCGCACAGTGTGCTCGAGTTGTCAGCCACGTCGATTGCGCATCCAACAACCACCAGGTGCTCATGATTCGGCAGCGCCCTACGTGCCGCCCACGATTCTCGAGGACCAAGGTCAGCGCGCTCTTGTCATTGGACAGCCGATCCATCAGAAGGGCTCCAACGAAACGGTGAGGACACGCACCACCGCATAACTGAGCTGGTGATGATTGCCAACGCGCAGGAGAGCACAGCACAAACAGCTATGCGTAAGACCGTCCGACAGCACAGTACAATTCTCGGGAACAGCCGCCGAGGTCCAGAGCTACTGCGCGTCTCTTTTCATGCTCAGCATGGAAGCACGCATTCGTCATTGGTCCAAGTGGTTGCTCTGTGATACCTTGATCGACGTGGCTGACCACATATGTCATGGAACCATTTTCGAGAACCACGGTCAGCGCGCTCTTGTCATCGGACAGCCAACCCACCAGAAGGGCTCCAACCAAACCGTGAGGACACACACCACCACACAATCGGTCACCTGATAAATGCCAGCGCGCAGGAGAATACAGCACAAACAGCCATGTGTAGGACCGTCCGACAGCACAGTAGGATTCGCGGGAACAGCCGCCGAGGTCTCCAGAGCCACTGCGTGTCCCTCTTCATGCTCAGCACGAAAGCAGGCAGTTGTCCAAGTGGTTGCTCTGGGATGCCTTGAACACCGATTTGAGTGCTTCCGCTCGTCCCCTCCATCTCTCTGCTCCTGCTTGCGAGGACACGGCGCTGCATCCCTGTCTAGTGAGAGTCGCTGCTCTCCTGCTCTCCGCTCCCTGGGTTTGGCTGTCGGCCGTGAGTGACTATGGCAGCTCCTGCAGCTGCAGTGGTGGCAAAAGCCGACCTGGACGCTCCCGCAGCCAACCCCCCCCCCGCTCCGCCACCCTCTCCCTCACTGACGGCCTCCTGGCCGGCAACACACTGGCGACCTATCGGTGGGACCCACCTGGTCGGCCCACGGGGGTGGTGTTTCTCCTCCATGGCATCTTTGCGCACTGCCGGTTTGAGTTTCTCGACTCGGACGCGGAGAACTTGCGCACCCGCTATGTGGGGTCGGTGGTGGCGGCGCTCAACGCGGCTGGCCTTGTGGTTGTTGGCCACGACTATGTCGGCCATGGCGCCTCGTCGGGGATGCGCGGCTACTTTGGGTCCATTGACTGGCTAGTGGAAGGCGCGCTGGCGGTAGTGGACAGTGTGGTTGGCGGGGGGGGCACGGCGGGTGCTGGTCCCGTCACAGCAGACGGAGCGGATGTTGGCGGAGGTCGCGGCGGCGGCAGTGACGCTGACTTGGCTGGTCTGCCCGTCTTCCTTGGAGGCGTGAGCCTAGGCGGTGCCGTGGCCATCCTGACGTCCCTGAAGCGGCCTGGCCAGTTTGCGGGCGTGGCGCTCTTTTCTCCCGCCGTGCACCCTCCAGCGAGCATGTTCGGCGTCAAGGGCAAAGTCCTGAAGGCCTTCTCCAGGGTATTGTCCGCCGTCTTGCCGACGACTCCTGTTATGATGCTACCTCCGGTCCGGTCCCCCCAGCTGAGGGCTGCGGTGGAGGCGGATCCACTCTATTACAGCGGCGCCGTCCGGTGCCGTGTTGGTCGGGAGGTGATTCGGATGTACGGGGATGTGAACGCCCGACGGGGGCTGGTGCGGGGACAGTGGCTGGTGTGCTCGGGTGCAAAGGACAGAATGGTCAACGCTGAGGGCATTCAACAGTGGGTGACTGGCGTGATGGCTGGTGTCGGGGAGGAGAAGGGCGCCCAAGTGACCGAGCGCCGGTATGACAACATGGGGCACAACTTACTGTGTGAGGAGGGGGCAGCGCAAGTGCGGGCAGAGTTCGTGTCGTGGGTCAAGAGCAAGTTGTGAGGGTGCGGTGCGACTGCGTGCGGGTGTACTGCACCAGGAGCGTGTGGCGCGTTGACAATGACGGCGTCAGGTGAAAGATTTTTTCTTGCGTGTGCCGTGCGGCCGCTATGATGATCATACCAGTGCAACAATGAGCAAACGCACGGAGGCATCGAGACGCTCAGGCGATAGAATTGACTCATACCAACGGCGGACGCACAAATCAAACACAAGGGGCCACTGGCAGGATCAGCGACCTGACACAGCGAAAGGGTTCAAGCTCTGGGCAGCATCCGTAGCCGGCCCCCCCGCGCCGTTGACCATCTCCTCCAAGACCCGGGCAGGCAGCTGGGATCGGATGGCCAGCGCGTCTCGAATGAAGGACGCCGGAACGCCCGCAGCCGCAGCGGTAGATAGCCCATAACCGGGTGTTGTGCATGGACCAGCGGTCAGCCGGAAGGTTGGTCGGAGATCTGGTGCGCGGGGCACCCCGTCTGGTAATGCGGTGCGGCTGCCCCCGGCAACGCCTTCCCGATTCAATCGCTGCGCCGAGTCGGCGAGCCCAGCATTAGCACCGTCGCCGAGCAGCAGAGCAGCGCCCACTAGCGGTCTGCCGCGGCTGGCAGGCTCATCGACAGCGTTGTTGCTGACGGCAGGCTCTGCAGCAGCTCCCCGCGAGGCACACGCCAGGTGAAACATGGCAATAGTTGGTTCGTAGCGACGCAGGGCACACAGTGACGTGAAGTGCGTCGCCAAGAGCGTAAAGGTGCGTGGCGTCCTACAAAGCCGCTCCATGATCGCCCACGTGACCGCAAAGCCGTCCACAGCCGACGTGGAACGGCCCAGCTCGTCAATGATGATCAGCGAATTGGCGCCATGCACAACGGGTTGACGTACACCTTCCCAAGCGTCGCCATCTGCCTGACGTCGCGACGAAGAGCCACGCGACCCGTTGGCCACGCGTCTGTCATCACTGGATAGAGGCAGACCCGAAAGGATGGCCGCCACCTCCGCCATCTCGAGGGAGAAGGAGGACTCGCTCCGTTCCAGGCTGTCACTCGTCCCGACGCGTGTACAGATACGGTGAATGGTCCGCAGACGAGCGCTACTGGCGGGGATTGGGCACCCAGCCTGCGCCATGATGCACAAGAGGGCAACGAGCTTCAGGTACACACTCTTGCCCGCGCCGTTGACACCAGTGATGATCAATGCATTCGTCCCGGGCGACGAGAAGAAGACGTCGTTCGGCACGCACTCCTCACCAGTGATACAGTCCAGGACCGGGTGCCGTCCCTGCTTGACATCAATTGGGCCATCGATACCAGTAAAGACGGGTCGCACGTAGCCCTCGCGCAGGGATACATGGGTGACAAACCCCAGCAGGGCGTCAGTCATGGCCACGGCGTCACACATGCGATGGAGGGCACCCATCGTCGTCGGAGAGCAGGCGTACGAGACGACACGACCCAGTTCGCGGTTGCTCAGCCGCCAGATCTCGTCCAGGGTGCTCTCATACCGGTTGTTCAAGTCCATCAGTGGGTACGTGGACACATGAATCTTCTTGCCTTGCTGCACAGGCTCAACAAACGAGGACGGCAGATTGCGGATGGTTGTTCGCGCCCCGCCATCGACGGGCAGGGACATGTGGTAGCCACGCTTGACAGAAAACGACATCACCAGCTTATCCAGCCGCTGCTCCTCCTTTTCCTTTCGCACAAGCGCCCGAATGTCATCCAGTGTCTCCGTCAGGCTCTTGCGCGCAAGGTCCAGAACACCATTGACGCCAGGCTTGACCGCAAATGCCCCACTAAGCCGCTGCTGTTCCGCCGTCCCTCCAGAGCACAGAGCTTCCTCGTCAATCACGTCGTGGATGTGGTCCCACAGGGTGGCCAGCAGCGGGCTACGCAGCGTTTCGCACACAGTAAGGAGCAGCGGGCTCCGAGCACCCGACAGGGCGTGCACCAGGTTCGGTATGGCCGATAGTCCTTGCTTGAGCAGAAGCACGTTCCGCACGAGGTTCATGTCGGGAGACTGGAACTGCGACAGCTTTACGTCGTCCGTCCCAGCAGAAGATATTGATGAAGCGCGGACCCCGGCTGAAGCGGATGACGACGCTTCCGACGCCGCCCGTGAGAGAGTGGACGCCGGCCCACGGTTGGCTCGCTGCGCCAGCCGGGAGACGAGGGCCTCCAGGTCAGGAAAGTTCTCCAACGCAGCCGCTGCCGGAAAGTACATGTCCTCCGACGCAGAAACCTCAGCCACCACAGCCTGCCGCATCTCAAACGTGGGCTGATCGCACGGAGGCTCCAGCAGATTGCGTCGTAGAAAGTGGTGACCCGCCCGTGTCTTGGTGTGGTCCAACAGTCCAAGGAGCGTCTGCTTCCGGGCGGCCTTGGTGGGCGAATCGCTCAGGGTGCTCACCAGCTCGAGCGACGACATGCTGGGCAAATCCATAAACAGGATGCCCGCGTTAGGGCGTAGCTGGATGCGCAGCGTCCGCGGTACAAACGTTGTATCCATGCAGTACTCAATGTAGCGCAGCAGCGCCCCACATGCCGCCAATGCCAGGTATCGAGGCACGTCGCTGGACAGCGCAAGGTCAGCGCTCTTGTCCACGGACAGCCGGTCCACGTAGAGCGCACCAGTCGTGTCGCTAAAGAAGCCACGTTGTACAAACGAGCGGCGAACCCCACTCAGCATCGATGAACGCTGAAGCGCCGCGTTAAGTGGACCCTTCTCGCTCGTGACGGACAGGACAATCTCGGTTGGCCTGTTGGAGCAGTGCGCAGAAATGAAATGCAAACCAGACGGGGGCACGCCCTCGTCAACCACACGGCCTCTGTCACAACAGAATGCATCAGCTGTCAGCTCAACGCAACGGCGTCCAGTTCGTGAACGAGGCACGACACCCGGGAACCAGGGCATACTCGAGCCACTATGGATGACAGCTACACCACGACAAAGCATGGAAAACAAACAGATGCATTTCCTCACCCAAAGCGTGCCATGCCAGCGATGCAAGGAAACGTACGCCGATACCGCCAGCGCAGCGAGGGTCGTGGAAAACGAGTTGGAGTCGCAATACTGCCTCAGCTCCACATCGAAGGAGCGGAGGCGGTACAGCGCCAGGCCTACCTCTCGTGCACGATTCTCAATGAGCGCCACCATGTACGATGGCTCCTCTGCCGTCGCCGCCGTCGCCGTCTCTGTCCGCGTCGCCCGCGTGCCAGGCGTCGAAGTGCGACGGCTGTGGCAGGAGCGGGTACTGGCACGCCCGCTGGCCACCACCGCTGACGCACTCCGAACGCCGTCCCGCCGCAGGTGGCCATTCATGGCGCGGGCGTGAGATGCTGGCAACCAGCGTCTTGCGGAAAGTGTAGTGGCTATGGCAGCGGCGGGTATGGCAGCGGCGGCGGCGGCGGCTGCAGTGGCGGCGGCGACGAAGGCGGGCACAGCAATGATGGGCGGCAGCCAAGACTGGCAAGGCAGAAGGCAGCGTTGACCGTCACTCCAACTGTCGTGCACGCACGCGGCCGGCCCCACCGTTGGTGCCACTCAGTCCAGGCAGCCGCTGACACGCGGCCAACAGCGCCCGCTGGCAGCGGCGGTCAGCGCGTGAAGAAAAATACCGCCATGTCGCCGCCGCACACAAGCTCAACAGGCTTACCAGGCCCTGCGCATAGACCCAACAAGCCGGGACAGCCACCAGGCTGCGGGCTGCTTGGCCTGCGTCAGATGCAGAACAGTTTCGCTTGGTCGTACCGGCTGTTTGCCAGGAAGAACAGCGGAGCCGTGCACGTGCCCGAGTACGCCTCAACTCAGAACGGGCTGCTCTCGAGCTCCAAGTACTTGGTCGCACCTGTGGAAGATCGAGATAAGTTCACTTCACGGAGATGCGCTGTTGTTGGCTCTGCATTGGCTTGGGGATTGGACGCGAGAGGTACAGTACCGCCTCGACTTGGACACTGTCAGCAGCCTCTTCTGATTGATCCAATCGCGGCGATTCCCTGTCCGTTGGGGAGCCAATCAATGGAAAGTCCCCCGCCCCGACACCCTTCATCCTCCACCATCTTTCGGCCACGCGTCCTGCGCGACACGCGGCAAAGTATGACACCACCGGCTCAGGTGCGTGTAGGGGGTCCCACGGCCGGCGTCGTGGCCGCCACTTTCACATCGCAGGCGCGGCGGCACCGCCGCACGACGTCGTGCCGGCTGCGGCCACGGCGGCGATCGCACCACCACCCGACCCCCTCACACCTCCACTTCCACAGCCACAGGGAGACCCTGCGTCACGCCCCGCCTTTCACACTGGCCGAGCCGAATCTCGACCACACACCCCGCCGCAGCACCCCCCACCCATCACCACAACCGGTATGTTATGGAGTTCCGCGACCTATTTTTATTTTTACTTGGCGTCCGCCCCCTGCGCGGCTGGGTTTCCCAGTAGGCCGCCATCGAGCGAGGCCGTTTGCCTGTGGAGTGCCGCCCGCGTGAGGGGGGGTGGGCTGCCCGCTGCCGGCGCCGGCCACCGTTGGGCGTGCGTGCCTCGACGCCGACGGCGCGTGGATGTGGGGCGATAGGTGTTGGAAGAAGCGGGCCGGGATTTTTGTCCCCACGGGGCGGAGGGCACGCGCCCAACGGCACCACCCCCACCCGCCCCCCTCACCACCCACCGTCGCGCGGCGTCGGGTCGCCGCGCTGGCTTCGTTTCTCTCTCGGCGAGGCGGCTTTCGCGCCGCCCCTTGCTCTCCGCCCCCCCCCGGCCCCCGTCCCGCCCGGCTGCACTCCCCCACCGCCCGCGACAGCGCTGCGCCCCGGCTTGCCGCCGCCCGCGGCCGACGGGGTGGTGGGGCGGCGACCCGGTGCGCCGTGGCGGCCGCGGCACGCGTCGAGCGCGTGCCGCACGTGGCGGGGGTGTGTGCACCTGGGCGACGCGGCGGCCAGCCGCCCACACATCGCTGGGTACGGTGCGGTGGAGTTTGGGGGTGGCAAGGCGGGGCGCACGGCGTCGGTGGCGGTGGCGCGGGTGGTGGGGGGAGGGGTGGGGGCGGCGGGGTGTGTCTCGGAGTCTGCTGCGCACCAGCGTGCGGCGGCCGGCTGGTGCCTCCCGCATTTTTTTTTTGGCGTGGGCGGTGCGGCTCGTGCGCGTGGCCCCCCCCCCCCCCCCCGCTTCGGGCGCACCGCTTCGGGCGCACCGCTTCGGGCGCACGGCCTCGTGCGCACCGCCCGCACGCCGCCCCCCTTTTGTTGACTGTCATTCTGACGGCAAGGATTTTCTGTCTGGTGCCCGCCGCCGTGGGTCGTTGCGCACCCGCTTGGTGGCCGTGCGTGGCGTGACCCTTCCTCCCCCGCCCGCGCCATTGTCGTAGCGGTGTCCCGCGGAAGCGTCCCTCCCCACCTTTGTCTCCCCCTTCCCCCTCTCCCCCCTCCTCTGACGGCTTCCCGTTGAGCAGCACCGCCCGTCCATGCGATTACAGGTGGCGGCGGGGGTCGGCTGGGGTGTGCTGGCGGCAGCGTGCGAGCTGCGCTGACGTGCTTGTGTGTTTTTTTCTTTGACCGGGGGCTGTGTGTTGGAACGGCGGGGTGCTTGCCTGGTCTGGCAGTCTGGACGTATCGTGTTTCTCCCGTCCCCCCCTGCTTCCATTCCCCTCTTCTCTCGTGTAGCGGAGTCTTCCTCGGCCACCACGGCGGCGGGGACGGCGGCGGGGACGGCGGCGTCCGTCGCGGCTGCCGCCGCCCGCGTCACGCCGCGGTCAGCGGCGGCAGCGGTGGCGGCGGCGCCCCCCGCTACGGTGGCGCCGCCGCCCGGATGTGACAGTCGCGTGGCGGGGCCGAGAGCTCCCCCCGCCACCCCCGCCCGCGGTGGTCCGGGGGGTCCCGGCACACCGGTCGGTGGTGCCACCCGCATCGGCGCGGGGACACCGGCGGCCGGGACGGGGGCAGCGCCGGCGGCCGGCGCTGCCGCGGCCACAACGGTGGCGGTGTTGGTGCCGGCCGGTATCGGCGGCGGTCCGGATCGGGCAACGGTGGGTGACCCGTTGGTGGGGGTAGGGGCTGGGCTTGGCGCTGGCGGCGCGGCGCGGCCCGCCCCGCCGCGTGGCGTCGCGACGCCGCCGCCGCGGCGACGCAGCATGCTGCGGCAGCTGGCGAACGAGGCGTCCCGGGCGAGTGCCAGGGTGGAGGTGGCGCTCCGGCAGGCGGGTGTGCGGGTGACGCCGTCGAGGGGGGGGATGCCGCTGGGCCCGCCGCTGGGTCGGGGGATGCGGCGGGTGGCGTTGGGGGGGCACCGTCGGCGGGCCGCACGCCCAATGGCCACAGCGGCGGCGGCGGCGGCGGCGGCGGCAGTAGATCAAACGCGTCGCCGGCTGCTGCCGCGTCGGGTGACCACCGCCGCCGCTCTGGCCGGGAACGGCGGCGGCAGTCGTCGCCGCCAGCCGCTCCGCCGTGGGACGTGCCGCCCGCTGACGTAGAGATGGTGGAGCGCGCACTCTCCGCCGTCACCCCCGAGGAGCTGTGCGTGATGCCCAACAGCTACCTGCCACGGACGACGGACCGGCGGCCAGGGAGGGATTCTGACAATGGGGATGAGAGCGGTGAGCCAGGCCGAGAGGCTGCCGCCACGGGTGTTGGTAGTGGGGACGTTGGTCGGGAGCGCGATGCCGACGCGGGCGGTGACGGCGACGGCCGAAGCAGGGACGGTAGTGGCGTGGTTGCCGAGGCGGGCTCGCCCGCCGCGGAGACCGCCCGCTCCTCCCCCCCCGCCGTCTCGCCGATGACGACTCCCACGCGATCATCCACATCCCCGTGTCGGTCGGGCGGCTGGTCAACATGAGCGTGTTTATCCTGCCCGCGGGCACAGCGATCCCCCTGCACGACCACCCGGGGATGACGGTGGTGACCAAGGTACTGTGGGGGACCCTCCACGTCAAATCGTATGACCTAGTGCGGCCGCGGGGGTCGGCTGGGCGGCTGCTGCTGCCTGGCGGGGGGGGGCGGGCGGCGCCCCCGGCGGGCTGGACGACGCCATCGCCAACGGCTGGCATTCGGGGGTGAATGGGGGGGGCGCGGACGCGGCGTCCCCCGCCGCCGCCGCCGCCGCGGGCGCGGGCGCTGCCGGCGGTGCCTCCCCTGGCGGGGGGACTTCCCCGGCGGGGGCGGTCGCGGTCGGCGACAGCGCTTCGCCCCCCTCCGCCCCCGTGTCCGTGCCCCCCGCCGGGTGGCCGCCCCACCGGTCGGTGCCGCTGCCGCCGGGCCTGGCGATCGCGCACCCCCCCCAGGCGCTGGTCGGCGGCGACATCCGCACGCTTGGCCCCGCCGTTGGCGGTAACGTGCACCACTTTCGGGCGTCGTCGGCGGGGCGGTGCGCGCTGCTCGACGTGTCCCTCCCGCCGTACGACTTTCCGGGCGGTCGCGGCGTGCACTACTACGCGCCCGCCGCGCCGCTCGACGCGGGCACCGCCGCGGCGCTGGCCGCGTCAGGGGTGGTGCCGCCCCCCGGGGTGACGTTTGTGACGCTCACCGAGGTGCCGTCGCCCCCGTCGTACCGCACCAGGGACGCCGAGTACCGTGGGCCAGTTGTGAATGTGCTGTGAGGGGATCGACGGGCTGATGGGCTGTTGGTTTTTTTTTGGGGGGGGGGGGGCGGGGGGGGGAGGGGGGGGAGGGCAGCAGCCTGTGCGTCTTGAAAAGGATGACCGGTCACGCATACACCGGTGGTCATGGGCGCACGGCACGCCGAGGACCCTCGACGGGACACACACACACCCCACCCACTCCTGCTGGACAGGACCCGCCCACGCCCACGCAACTGGCAAGGTGCGGGCGCATGCTGGATACCCCCCCCCCCCGGGTGCTGCTCCGCCCCCCGCGAGGCGGGCGCCATCCGGCGCCGCGCCACCCACCCGTGGCGGCCGCACCCATCGCGGCGGCCGCGCCCATCGCGGCGGCCGCCAACTTTCGCAGGCGGCCGGCCGCCGTGGCGCCGCGTGCACGGCGGCGCGCGGCCACGCGTGGCTGCGATGGGCGGCTGGGCGGCGGCCGCGCTCGTCGGAGTGGACACCCCCACTGGCGGCGGCGAGGGAGCACCACGCCGCCCTCCCCCCCTCCGCCATCTCCCGGACGCTGCCCCCCTCCACCATCTATCAGACGCTGCCCCCCCCCGCCCCCCGCGCAAGCAGGGACGGAGACGTCAGCGACGGGATGCAGCCGCCGCTGCGCGCCGCCGCTCGGCAGTGCGGGCGACAAAGTGTAGCCGTGGGTACGTACGCACCGCACGTGTGCAGGCCAGAGGGTCGCGCCACTCTGGGCGTGCAGACGGGACACGCCAACCACACGACGCCGTGGGCACGGACGCCGTCAGCAGTCAATCCCGTTAGGCAGGATCAGGGCGTGTAGGACGACTTCGGGGACGGGTCCTCCAAGACCCGCCGCAGCCACGACAACGCCAGACAAAAAAAAAAAACAATCGCCAGTGCGCGATGCGGGCACAGCGCAGCGGTCCCTCCCACCACGCTGCTGCTTGCAGACCCGTCTTGACGTTCTTCCTTTTCTTTCTCTTGCCCCAGTGGGACCGCCAGAGCCGTGGGCCCCACCGGCGGCATCAGAGTCACCACCACCCACCCGCGAGGCGGCCCGACACGGCGGCGAGCCACCCCCCTACACCAGTGCCGCCCGCCGCTCCCCGCAGGTCCGAGCGCTGCCTACCTATAGCCCTCGCGGCGCTCTCTATCGGCCGCCCCCCGCTCATGGCACCGTCCCCGGGGGCGGCGGCCGGCGCAGCCGCGGCCGCCGCGGCGGCGGCGCCCGCTCTCGCACCACCGACGCTAGCGGCGGGCGGCGGCGCGGCGGCGGCGCCGTTGACCCGCCCGCCGCCGCCGCCGCCGCCGCCGCCGCGCCCTCCCCGCCGGCGGCAATGGCGGCGCCGCCCGCCCGGGACGGCGGTGGCCGCGACTCGACCACCGACGGGGGTGCGGCCGCCGCAGCGGCGGCCGCCCGCCGCGGCGGCGGCGGCCGCGACTCGACCACCGACGACGGCATCGTCGCGGCGGCGGCGGCAGCACTGCGGCCGCCGGCCGTGCGCGGCGGCGGCGGTCGCGACTCGACCACTGAAGACGGCATCGCCGCGGCACCGGCAGCAGCGCCGCGACCGCCCGCCGTGCGCGGCGGCGGCGGCCGCCGCGACTCGACCATCGCTGATGGCATGGCGGCGGCCGGCGGCGTCTTACCCACGCCGCCGCCGCGGCCGCCACGACCGGGTACCAGGAAGCCCCGCGCGAGGCCGCTGCCAAAGGTGGCCTCGTCGTCGTTGCCGCCGCTGGCGCCCGTGTCGCCGGTGGCGGCGGCGGCGGCGGGGGAGACCCCGGCGTCGCCGTCTGCTTCGTACGCGTGGCGGATGTCGGCGGGCACGCCCACGACGCGGCCGTCCCACTTGGCGGCCGCCGTGCCACCACCGTCGCTGCCCGCCTCGCCATCCGCCTCGCCGTCCTCGTTGCCACTGTCGGCAGCGTCCGCGTCGGCGCCCGCGTCCCCGCCGCCACCCAGGGCCAACAGCGACTCGTAGTCAAACGCCTCGTCGTCGTCCTCGTCACCCTCGTCAACCGGCTCCCACAGGTCGTCCAAGCCGTTGGCGCCGCCGCTGGGCGCGCCCTCCTTGTCGCGGCAAAACAGCTCCACCTGCATGAGCTCCGCCATGTACGCACTGCGCTCCGCGGGCCACACCAGCTGCGGTGGTACGATCAGCCCGCCGCCGCCAACGCCGCCGTTACCGGCGGCAGCGTCTCCGTTGCTGCCGTGGCCATCACGGCCATCGACGGTGCGCGGGGTGGCGCCATCAGAACCAGGTGTAGAGGCGACACTTGTGCCAGCCGCTTCCGCGGCATGCACCACACCGGTGGCCGCGCCGACTGCATGCGCAGCAGCGTTGGCGGCAGCGTCTACAGGCGCGCCTACCGGCGCAGCGACGTGTGCAGGCCCACCATCCTCATCAGCAGCAGCACCAGCAGCAGTCATGATGGCAGCGCCTCCAGGCGCGGCGTCTGCGGCCGCGTCTGTGGGAGCGTCTGCCGCTGCGTCCGCGGGATTGTCCGTCACCGCGTCTGCGGGACCATCCGTCACTGCATCCGTGGTAGTGTCTGTCGCTGCGCCTGCGGGAGTGTCGGTCGCCGCGTCTGCCACTGCATCTGCCCCTGCGTGCGCGCCCGTCCGCGCGGGAGCGCCCGCGGTAGTACCCGCCGCGGGGGCGTGCCCCTTGTCCTTGCCGTTTCCGTGCACACCCGTGCGGGTGGCCGCAACGTTCACCCAAGCCGCGACGGCCGGCAGCGCAGCGGGTGCGGCGGCCAGGCCATCAGTCCCAGATGCACTGACACGGCTGTCAGGGCCGTCGTGGGCCGCAACGCCAGCGGCAGCGTCCGCGGCCGGCGGCGCGCCCGCTGATGGCAACGAGCCGCAACCGTCCGCCCCGTCGGCACCCGCCGGGGTCGTGGGGGAGCCCGCCGTGCCGTCGGTGGCCGCAGCCGCCCCATCCACGGCCGCGGCTGTGGGAGCAGTGACTGCGGCGGTGGCATCCGCATCCCCTCCGATGAAAGCGTCCCCATCCAGCGCTGCGTCGTACACGGCCGCCAGCAGCGCGGTGCGCTCTGCAGACGTGGAGCCCGCGATCAAAGTCTCGTCTGGCGCGTCATCGCCGGGCGGCGGCGTCGACAGCGGCGGTCCGCGGGGGAATGCTGGTGCGGCCGCCGCCCCTGCAGGTGCACCGCCGGCGTCGTCGTCGAGCGACCCGTTCGGTGGCCTCGCGGTGGTGGCATTGTCCGCATCTGCCATCGTCGACACCTCTCCCGTCGCCTCTGTTGTTGCTGTTGTGGTCGTTGTCGTCGCTTTCGTCGGCCCCGACGCCGCCGCCGACGCCTGCGACACAGCCGCCGACGCCTCCGCCACCGCCGTCGCCGCCTCAGGCGCAGACGGTGCGCGGGTGTCCCCCGCTGCCGCGTCTGGGGCCGTGCTCGGGGCGGCGGCACCCCCGCCCTGAGAGCGCCCCGTCCCTTTCCCGCTGGTGCCGCCGCCAGCCTTGCCCGCGCTCGCCCGGCGCTTGAGGAATCCCCGCATGAAGCCATCCCCAAAAGCCCGCTCCCGCACCTTAGCCTTGTTCACCGCCTTTGCGGTAGGCGGCGGTGGCGCGCCCGTCACGTCGTCCACCAGCGGCGGGAGCTCCTCGTCTGGCGGCACGACACCGGCGGCGGTGGCGGCGGCGGCGGGAGCCCCACCCCCCCCAGGCACGCCATTCACCCCTGCCCCACCTGGCAGGCCATGCACCGCCACTTGCACGCCGTCCGCGTTGTACTCCTCCACCAGGTTCACCACCCCCGACGCGCCCCGCTCCTCGGTCGCCCGCGCCACCGCCGCCGCGAGCGTCGCGTAGTAGTCGGCCTTTTGGCGCTTGGACAGCTTGCGCACCTTGCGCTGGGTGGGCGGTCGAGGGGCGCGCGGCGGGGGGGGGGCCGCAGCCACCTCCGCCGCGTTGAGCACCACGGGCGCGGCCGCAAAGCGGACGCGCCGGTGCGGGTCCCGCACGCGGGGGGACGGCGTGTCCAAGGGGAGGGCGGCGGCGGGGGCGGTGGTAGACGCGGCGGCGCCGCCGCCGTCGGCGGCCGCGGGCTCTCCCGACGAGTCGGCTGGGGTGCCTGCCGCCGCCGCCGCCGCGCCTGACATAGCCGCCGCCACTGCGCCCGACACAGCCGCCGACGCTGCGCCCGGCACAGCCACCGCCGGAGGGGGGGGCGGAGAGTCGGCGCCCGAGGCCACCGCTGGCGGCTCGCCGCCAGCAGCAAACGGCGGCGAGCCCGCCGCCCTTTCCTCCACCGCCGCCCCTTCCTCCACCGCCGCCCCTTCCTCCGCCGCCGCCGTCGCGCCAGCCGCCCCCGCAAACGGCCGGGCAGGCGGGCCGTTGTTGCGCCCAGTCGTCCGCGGCGGCGCGCCGGCCGCAGCCGCCGCCACCGCGGGCGGCGACGGTGGCGGCGACCGCCCTACCGCGGGCGGCGGCGGCGGCAGCAAAAAAGCCGCGCCAGACGGCTCGGCCGCCTCGGCCGGCGGCGGCGGCGACGGCGGCAGCGCCGCGGCCGCGGCCGCCGCCGTCACCGTCGCGGCCGGCGGCGGCGCGTCGTCAGCACCCGCAGGGGGCGGCGGCGCTCCGGCAACCGCGGGGGGCGGCCGGGTCTCGGCCGGCGGCGGCGCTCCGCCTTTATCGCCACGAGGCGGCGGTGCTCCGGCCGCCGCGGGCGGCGGTCGGGTCTTGGCGCCCGCCACCGGCGGCGCCGCCGGCGCCGTCGCCGGCGCCGTCTCCCCGTTCACGGTGGCGGCAGCACGCGGTGACGCGGACGTCGCGCCCGGAGCGGGAGGCGTCTCCGTCGCGGCGCCCGTCTGTGCCGCCACGGCGGGCGCGGCCGGCGGCGGCGGTGGCGGCGGCGGCGGCGGCGGCCCGACGGCAACGACCGCGGCCGGCAACGCCGCCACGGGGGTGGGGGGCCCCGCCGCCATGGGCGGCCCGCCCCACCGCGTGAAACGGGAGGGGGCGACGGGAAATAGCAACGGCCACGGCGGCGCCGCCGTGGGGGGGAGGTGGGCGCGCAACGGCGCGACGGAGGTAGGGAGGGGAGTCGGGTTGCGTCTGTCGGCGCAGCACCGCGCGTGGGTGGGACACAGGCGAAACGAGCCGGGCGGCGTCGGCCGGCCAGTGCCACGTGGCAAGAACGCCGAGCCACTCGATGACACGGCATGCTTTGTCACAAGGATTGGCTCACGAATCCCAAGCGTGCGCTGGCACCGGCAAAGACGGCCAACAACCAAGACGTGCTTAATTGGAAATGAAAAAATTTATTATATATTGCGCTTCTTCTTGATTTTCGTCAGCGACAGGGGCTGTAGCTCAGAGGAAGAGTGTTCGCTTTGCATGCGAAATGTCCGGGGATCGAACCCCCGCTGCTCCATCCTTTTTGTCCATCTTCGATCCGCACGACATCTTGAGCGGGACGCAAGGCGCGACGCGAAGACGTGAAACGCGCCGGCCTCCTCCCAATGCATTCCCCATCGTTCAGTCCGTTTGGGTAGGGCACGCTCCGCAGCCATCAGCACATCCCCTTATAACGGCAGCCAACGCCCAATGCGTGCGACCGCATGGGCGAACAAAGAAAAACAGAGAAAAAGAAAGCATGGTGTGCCACCAGACGCTGGTCCCCTACCAACGACGTGTCCACCGCGGTCGGGTGCAACCCCCGCTTGTGTGGTCTGCCCTCCCCACCGCGGTGTACAGTACCCCGGCGCAGGTCACCAACCCCGACCGTCACCGCCAGCACCCCTGCCGTGGCGGCGGTGCGGGGCGGCTCCCGTTGCCCACGGGCGCGGGCGCGGGAGGACGTTCCCCCCCAAAAAGGCGCCCAACTACGGCGCCAGTGAGCATCAAAGCGGGCTTTCCACTCCCCAGCATCCACTGCCCGCCCCACGCCGCCAAGGTCCACAGACATCCGGGGCGCCACCGGCGGCACGCCGGCCCCGCTGCCAGCCGCCGCGCGCCGCGGGCGTCCCGCCAACGGGCAAACGGAGGGCTCGCCGACGGGCGTGTGCGCGGACGACGCGGCGACCCGCGGCCGCTGCCTCCTCGCATACACACATATGCCGCCGCCACAGGCGGCCCGACGCGCCGCAGTGCCCCCCCCAAGTTCTCAAAAGACGGCCAGCGGCTCGCGGCCGGCGTGCGCCCGCAACCGCGGGCACAACCACTGCGGACAGGCGGTGGGGGGTTTGCAGGGCCAAACCAGAGCCACCAAGCTTGGTCCCCACCCCCCCCCCTCCAACACCGTCCGCCCGCCCACCGCCTCACCGGGGCTTCATCTTGAACATGCCCGTCAGGAGGTATCGCTCGTCGTACTGCGGCGGCCGCTCTGCTCGGCGGCCGCGGCTGCCACGCCCGCCGCCGCCCCCCCCGTACCCGCCGTCATCGCGGTCATCGTCCGAGTCGGGCGACATGACCGCGGCGCTCCCCAGCACCAGCCGCTTCACCTCGAGCTGCTCCGCCCGCCCCGCCACGTCCCCGTCACGTGCCGCGGCGGCGAGAGAGCTCTCGGCCGGCACGGCCAGCTCCTTGGAGTGGCTTTTGCCGCCCTTGCGGACGAGGAGCTTGAGCTTGACCGACGCCACCCCATTGACGTCCACCGTGTCGACGGGGGGCGGCTCACCCGACGCGCCCGGCACGCCCGCCGCCGCTGACGACGAGCCCGTGCCAGCAAACAGGCGCAGCGGGAGCGCCATGCGGTTGACCGAGGCGGACGTGCCCTTGGCTTGCAGCCACGCTTCGTTGGTGGCCTCCTTCTGCACAGCCGCCAGCTCACGGTCAAACTCCTCCTCCTCCTCAGTGCGAACCACCTTGACGGGAACGTTGGTGAGCTCCACGTCCGACTCATCGTCGTCATCGTCGTCGTCGTCGTCATCTTCGTCGTCATCGTCGTCGTCGTCATCCTCTTCGTCGGTGTCACCTTCTTCACCGTCCTCATCTTCAGGGTCGGCCAGGTCCACATCCGAGGCGTTGCTATCCACCTCCTCATCCAGCTCATCCCCGTACTCCTCGTCGTCCTTGGAGTCTTCGCCACTCTCCAAGCCGTCATCCAACTCGTCCGCGTCGCCCAGCTCCGCACTCGTCCCGGCCGAAGCGTCTGACCCAGAGCTGCCCGCCGAGCCGCACGCCCGCTCCCCGTCGTGGACGGGAGATGTTGGCGATGCGGCCGCTGACAGTACCGGCGAGCCACCCTCGTGGTCTGTAGTGCCCGCCGCCGCGCCATCGGCGGCGGCCGCGCGCGCGGGGGGGGCAGCAGCATCCGCGGCCGCTGCTCCAGGCGGCGACCCCTCCGCCGTTGCCGCCCCTGTCGCCACCGAAGGCTCCTTTTCCGGCGCGTCAGTCCCCGTTGCCGTGGTACCCGCCGCCGGCGGCGTCGGCGGCGGCGGTGGCGGCGGTACCGGCACGGGCGGGAGGGCGTAGTTTGGCAGCTGCACCAGTGCCGCCAGGGCGGGGGTGGCCTCCACCCGCTCGACCGCCGCGACCGCGTCCGCGAGCGACCGGGCCCGCGGGGCGAGGTTCACCCCCGAGAGGCACGCGAGGCCATCATCCACAACGAAGCGGACGTGCAGCGGGAGACGGGCAAAAAGGTCAATTGCCATGATATCTTCGGCGGTGGGCAGTGGGGACGGCGCGTCGGCCGCGTCAACGACGGGCGGACCGCCGCCACCGCCACCGGCCGCACCACCGTCACCAGCGCCACCGTTGCCGCCGCTGGTGCCGGTTGTGGCCACGCCGCCCGCCGCCTGTGGCGACGCGCTGTCGTCCTGCGAGGCGTCGGCGCACTGGGCCGCCACCTCCACGGCCACCTTGGCCAGGAGGTAGCGGTCAAAGCACGCCAGGAAGACGTCCATCCGCCGCAGCCCGTCACGGGTCGCGCGGATGAGGAGCGGGCCCGCCACCTTGAGCACCTCGCACACCAGGCGGACGCGAAAGTAGTCGCCCGACGAGTCGTCCGCGGGGTGGCTGATAATCTCGTAGAGCGTCTCGAGGAGGCAGCTCGCCGGCACGATGCGCGCGACGGTCAGCTCGGCAAAGAGGACCACCTCCGCCACCCGCCGCTGGTTCAGCCGCGAGTCGTTCATCTCGAGGCCGACGCGGACCGCCTCGACGAGCGCATCGGCAAGCAGGACGGTGACTTCGGGCCGCCGCAGCATGATGAGCACCCGCACGAGCGCGCGGAGGGAGGGGAACCGCAAGCGCTCTGCCTTGCGCATCTTGCGCACGACATAGCGGTCGAGGTCTGCGTCCCAGGGGAGCTTGCGCAGCTGCGACGCCGTCCACGGCGCCGAGTCGGCGGTCAGCTGGCTGCCCAACAGCAGGTGGTTGAGGTACTCCCGCATCGGCTCCCGCGGCCGGTCACGGAACCGCAGCGACGGGTCCCCGCGGCAGGTGTAGTAGGCCGCCTCGACCATGGCCTCGTGGCGGGACTGGAGGTTCCGCACCGCCTTGAGCCGCCACATAATGTCCAGCGTGTTGTTGGTGCGCAGCGACGTGGCGGGCGTGTGCAGCAGCGCCCGGCCGGCGGTCTCGAGCAGGTGGCACGCCACGTCCACGTTGTGGTGCGTAAAGTCCGCCAGGCACAGGTTGAGGTAGAAGAAGATGGTGCTGGACGGCACCAGCCGAAAGTTGGACAGCTGGCCGAGGAAGCGCGCGTTGCGGACGCGCGTCTCGAGCAGCCGCGCGTCGCGGTCCTTGCGCGGCGCGAGCGTGCGGAACTCCTCGTCGAGGAGCCCCTGCAGGGTCGTCGCCACGTCGGGCGCGAAGCGGTGGAGCGTCGCCGCGACGCGCGCGAGGAAGGGCAGGATGTGGAGGTTGGTAGGGGACGCCAAGAAGAGCGCCCGCCCCAGTCGCTTCCCGGCCGACCGGTGGCCCACCGCGGGGGTGGACACGAAGAGCGCGGAGAAGCGGTCCGCCTTGTCGCTGCTGTCCACCGCCACGACGGTGGAGAGGAGGGACTCGAGCGCGCTGGTACCACCACCACCCCCGCCGCCAGCGCCATGGCCACCCGCGTCGCCATTGGCTTGCACCGCCCCTCGGGACGACGCGGCGGAGCCGCCCGTCGTGGTGCCGCCACCGCCTGGCGGCGCGGCAGCGCCCTTCTTGCCTGCCGCCGCCTTGCCGCCGCCGCCTGGCTCCCGCGGCGGGTTCTTGGGAGCCCGCTTGCCATCCGCGCTGGCAGCATCGGTGCGGTCTGACCCGCCCCCCCCCTTGGCGTCGCCGCCCCCCCCGCTAGCGCCCCCCGCGACCACGTAGGGCGACAGGTCTGGCAGGACGGTGTAGAAGTGGCGCTCCTCCTCGTCCGCAAACGCGCCGCTGTCATCCTCCACGCGGCGGCCGCTGCCCGGTATCGGGCCATCCCCGCCGCCACCACCGCCACCACCACCACCGCCGCCGCCGCCGCCGCCGCCACCGCCACCGCCACCGCCGCCGCCGCCGCCACTGCCATCGCCGCCTCCACCCGCGCCGCCGGCACCCCCCGCCACACCGTACAAGATGCTGTCCGCGGTGGCCACCGCCGACGGCGGCGGCGTGTGGCCGAGCGTGTCGGCCAGCTTCACCGCCGCCACCGACAGGCGGTCGTGGTTGCGGCGCAGCAGCTCCAGCGTCGCCGCCGCGGTGGCCTCATCTTCCGCACCGTGCGGGCCGCCCGTGGGCGTGCTCGCCGGCGGCGGCGGCAGCGGTGGTTGTGGCGGCGGCGGCGGCGGTGGCGGCGGCGGTGGCGCCGCCGCCACCCCGGCGCCAGTGGCCGCGGCGGTGGCGGCCGCGGCGCTACCGCCGCCGCTGCCGCCACCACCGTCGCCGGCGGTGGCGTCCGCCTCGGCACGACCCCCCCCCCGGATGGACGCGTCCAGCGCAGCCGGGATGGCGGGCGGCAGCGCCGCCGCGGCGGCGTCGCCGGCCGCCCCCACCGTCACGGTGGCTGGCGGCTTGGGCGCCGCCGCCGCCGCCGACTGGCCGTGCCGCTGCAGGGCCGCGCTCGCGCGGTCACACCAGCGGCAGACGGTCGCATAGTACGATTCAAAGATGCCACGCAGCACGCGGCGGTGCTCCTCCGCAACAAACTCGTACTGCGCGACGACCACACGGTCGTCGGCGGGGGCGGGCGCGTCGGCCGCGGTGGGCGTGGCCCCGCTCGCGGCGCCCGCGGTGGATTCGGGCGCGGCCGCATCCGACGGCGCCGCAGACGACGCCGTCCCTTCAGCGGCGGCCACAGAGCCAGTGGCGGGTGCGCTCTCCGCCGCCATTGGCGCGGTCGACTCGGCAGCCGAGGCTGCCGCGGCGTCGCCGCCGCCATTGCCCGCCACCGACGACTCATCGGCAGCCGCCGAGGCGGGCGTGGCGGCCCCCTGCGCAGCGGCACCTCCCGCGGCGCCCCCCCCCCCTCCCGGCGCCTCCACCGGCAGCCCGTCACGGCCAATCAGCACGCCCACCGCGACCGACGCGAGCTCCGCCGGCAGCGGCGGCGGCCCCGCGCCCGTGTACAGAAAGTCCCGCACCGCCGCGGCCGCAAACGACGCGACGACGCTGAGATTGGCGAGCGCCGCGTCGCGGTCGTCACTGGTGGTGACCAGCTCGCGGAGGACGCGGCCGAGGACGCCCGCGTCGGGCACCGCCGCGACGCACACCAGCTCCGCGAGCAGTCGCAGCGCGCCGCGGCGGCTGGTCACGTCCACCAGCCCGCCGGCGGCGGCGGTGCCGCCGCCGCCGCCGCCGCCGCCGCCGACGCCGCCGCCGCCGCTACTACCACCGCCCGTCGCGGCGCCGCCGCCGCCCGACGACGACGACGACGCCGCGGCCGCCGCGGCCGCCGCGGCGGTGCCCGCCGGTGACGCCCCCCCCCCCCCCCCCGACGCGGCGCCGCCGCCGCCACCCAGCGCGGCAGACCCGCCGCCCGCCCCCCCCCGGCGCCCCCCCCGCCCCCCCCCCCAAGCGGCACCGGCGGCGACGGCGACAGCGCGACGCGGCAGAGCGCGTCGGCGAGCATCGGCCCAAAGTCCGCGTGCCGCCGGTGGAGCGTCGCGCACAGCTCCGCGGCGGGCGCGATATCCGCCGCCCGCAGCCGCCGGTCGGCGAGCGCGGCCACAATCTCCGACGTGTAGCGGCTGAGCTGGAGCGTCGCCGCCTCGGCGGCGAGTGCGGGCAGCCCCGCCGCGCCGGCGCCGCCCAGCCGCAGCCGCCGGATAAAGCCGGTGCACCGCTTGACCGACGCGTCCAGGCCCGCGCCGCCGCCGCCACCCACACCGCCCCCGCCACCCCCCTCGGCCGCGGCCACGTTGGCGGCCAGCAGCGCCACCCGCCGGCGGGTGTCGGCGTCGAGGTCGGCCGCCGCGCCGCGGCGGGCGGCGCGGTCGGCGGCCGCGGCGGCGGCGGCGGCGGCGGCCGCCGCCGCCTCCTCTCGCTCCCGCTGCGCGTCGGCGAGGCGCGCCAGCCGGAGTGTCGCCTTGGCCGCCACCCGCGCGGCGGACTTGCGGCTCCGCGGCGTCGGCGCAACGCCGCCGCCGCCGCCGCCGCCTGTTGACAGGGACGCGGTGGAGGAGGACGGCGACAGCGTCGGGGGGGTGCCACCGCCGGCCGCCCCATCGGCGCCGCCGCCGCCAGCCGCGCCGGGCACACCCGCCGCCGCTGCCACAGCCGCCCCACCACCGCCCAGCGCAGTGGCGCCGCCAGCGGCCGCTGCCGCCGCCGCCGCCGCCGCCGCCGCCGCGGCGCGTGCGGCGGCACGGCCGGCGCCCTTGCGGCCCGCGGGGCCCGCGGCGGCGCCACCCCCTCCCCCCCCCGCCCCCCCAGGGCCTTTGCACCGGCCGCGCCGCCGCCGCCGCCGCCGCCCCCCTTCTTGCGCGGCCGCACCGTCGAGACGGCCGCCGCCGCGGTGCGGCTGCCGCCCGCCGCGCGGGCGTCGGCGCGGCCGCCCGCGGCGGCGGCGGCGGCGGTGGCGGTCTTGCCAAGCAGCCGGCCCCGCGGGCCGCCGCCGCCGCCGCCGCCATTCCCCCCCGCCGCTGCCGCAACCAGATTCGCACCTCCCCCGCCTCCGTGGCTGCCGGCAGGCTCCGCGGCTCCCCCCGTCACGCCGCCGCCACCGCCGCCACTGCCGCCGCCGCCGCCGCCGCCATTGCCGCCACCGCCGCCGCCGCCGCCGCCGCCGCCGCCGCCGCCGCCGCCACCACCCCCACCCCCCCCCCACCACCGCCCGTCGCGGCCGCGGCGGCGCCCCGGTCGCCGACCCCACGCGGTGGCCGCCGCCGTCGCGGCCGCCGCTCCGCCGCAGCCGCCACCGCCGCGGCCGCCGCGGCCGCCGCGGCCGCCGCGGCTGGCGCGTCGGCCGGGCCGCCTCGGCCGGAATTCATCGGCGCCGTGCCGTCCACCACATTGCCCCGCGGCGATGCCCGGGGAAACGTGGAAGGTAAGGAAGAAAGCGACAGGGGGAGGGGGAAAGAGAAGGTGCGGGGATAGGAGGGGCGGGGGGGGGGGGGAGCACCTGCAGAAGAGGGGGGGCTGAAGGACACGCGAGCGCCGCCGCCGCCCGCCGCCAGCGGCCACCTCACCAACGGGCGGCGGCCGCAACGAACGGCGGACAGCGAGCGCAGAGAGGAAGGCGGAGAGCGGGAGAGGGATAGAGCACCACACGGTCGACAGGCTCGCGTGCGCGGCGGCGGCGGCGCGGCGGCCGTCGCGCCAAACGGGTCGACCGCGGAGCGGCGGTGGCGGCGGGGCGGGGCGGCCGCGCAGACGCGGCCACGACGGGTTGGCCGCGCGAGGGCGCCGCCCCGACGCCGTGGCCACCCCACGCCACGTCTTGACGCACCAGCCACACGTGGCGGTGTTGAAGCACGCGGCCAAAGTCCACGAGGGGTGGTTCGAGCACACACGCAAAGCCCACGTGGCGTGGTTTGCGCTGAAATAAGCAGGAAAGTGGAAACGGTCAAACACGGTGTCTTTACTGTATTTGTAAGGTCACTCTTGACACTTTAGAACCGTGTTCGAACAATGACACACCCTCATGGCACGATTTGTCAGCCCGCTGCGGAGCGGCTCACACCGCTGTCATTGTTCCTGCACGAACCGCGGGGATCAATGTGTAAGAGGGGGGTTGATGGCACCCGCCAATCATGGGCGCCCAGTCGTCCTACACCACGCTCTGTTTCAGTGTGACGTAGCCCACGCTGACACGTTCCGTTCTCCCGCACGCGCCTTGCGGCACAGCACGCGCAGCCGTTTTTGCATACAGAGAGACCCAGCCCTGATCCCCACGCGCGGCCGTGCCGGCACGAGGCCCAGCGCTGCGCACGCTCCGTACGGCCTGCGCAGCGGCGCCGGCGCGAGCTCAAGTGGAGGCCCGACCGGACGCGAGTCAACGCCTGCTCGGCGCCGGCGCGACCGGCCAAAGAGTGTGTGCGCTCTCTCAGGCCCGCATCGACCGGTGCGTGGGCGGGCACAGCTTTGCTGCCGCCTTTTCCCAGATGTCCGCCATGGAGGGGCGCCGCCGGCTTTGGACGCCCCCGTCCGTCTTGCTCTTGCTCCTTGTTTTGTCAGCGGTGGTCGTGGCCCTCCTGTCGGCACCCGTCAGTGCCAAGTGCCTTGCCCGCCTGGACACCCACCCCGCCGAGTTTGACGTGTGCAAGCGCGGCACCTACTGCTTCCTCTTCCTCGCCGAGCCGCCCATGGTCATTGTGGATGGTGTCGACGGGGCGGCCGCTCCCCCCACCGACGTGGACGCCCCCCCCGGCATCCGTTCCCCTTTCCCCTGCGCGGACGCGGGGAGCAAGTTTGGCCTGACGGGCGCCAGCTTTGACCTCCACGGGTCCCGTGGCCTGTGGCCGTCCAACACGGACCTGTGTGTCTACGCGGGGAGCCCATCAGAGTGCACGTTCTCAGCCATGGTCGCGTACCTGCCCAACGTCAAGAAGCCAGGCCACCCGGCGTACGGGATGGCGCTCGGGACGGCGGGGACGCTCGTGCAGGTGGTCGACCGGCTCCCGCTGGCTGTGCCATCGATCCCCATTTATGAGGTGCGTGCCCGTCTCGACGTCTCAATTCCGCCGGTGTTGCAGCGCCGCCCGAGTTGAACGACTGCTTCCCGCACTGCTTTCGTGCCGTGTACTGATGGACAGTTTTGGTCTTGCTGTGACTGGCATGCGTGGCCCCTGCTCCGTGTGGTTTTGTTTCCCGCCTGTGCAGGACCAGCTCTTTCTCGTTCAGCGCAAGAGCCAAACCGACCATGGCACGCCCATGTTTGTTCAGCCGCTCGATCCGCAGGCGTGGACGTCTGTGGGGGTGGCGTTGGCTGTCGTCTACTTTGTTATTCTTCTGTCATCCGCGGTCATTCCCCACCGCCTCAACGCCGGCTACAAGGCGGGCAACTTTAAGCTCTGGTGCTACAATTTGTACGTTGGGCGCCCTTGCTCCTCTTTGACCGCCTCTTGACCCACCCCGCCTGTGTCTGGTGAGAAGTGCGATTGCTATCGCCCACCCACGAACGACTTCTCACACGTTGGCACACGCTCCTCTCGTGTCCACTGGTGGTCCTTTGTTGCGCACGGACTCGGCCCCCCCCCCCCCCCCGCCCCTGCTGTCGCCTTGACCCCCTCCCGGCAGTGTGCGCAACACCGTCGGCGGGGACCTGACCTCCGCCGAGGCCCACTGGGCGCCCACGCGGGCAGTCTTTGTGGCCACCCCGTGGGTGCTGGCGGCGCTCGTGCTCATCTTTTACGAGGGCGCCTTCATCGCTGAGCAGCTCCGGCCGACGCTCACCACCTCCATCCGCGGGCTGGGCGTGGAGAACCTGTGCCACTTTACGGTCAAGACGGAGACCGCGACGGAGGACGTGTTCCTCCAGCTGGCCAACACGGGCAGCGCGCGGCCAATCAACCTGACCGCCCTCGAGCAGAACCGCCAGGGCGTGCAGGTGTGGAACTCGTGCACGACCATCAAAGGGTGCTTGGATCAGGTGGCGCGCGCAGCGCCCAACCCGCGGTGCCCGCGTGGCGGGGCGTCGACCACCACCGACTATTACGTCACCTGGGGCGCCGCCGTCCGGCACGCGTTTCGCCAGCAGCCCAGCCTATGCGATAGCCTAGAGGTGGTGGACCTCCGCTCCGACGCCGACGGCGCGCTGCCCATCCAGCAGTTTGACCTCGGCTGGATGTTTGCCAACCTCACCGCCGACGAGCACGCCGCGGCGGCGGTGCCGCGGGACGCCGCCGCCGCCCGCCGGCAGTACCAGCAGCTGCTCGCGCGGCGCAACGAGATCAACGCTGGCTTCCTCCGCGCGCGCATGGACGGCACGACGCGCGCCGCGTCGCGCTACTTTGGCGCCACCCACATCCCGTGCGCGCCCGCGGGGAGCCGCCGCATCTCCCGGCGCGACCTCCTCCGCCCGCTCGCGGTGCTCACCGGCGTCGCGCTCGGACTGGGCGTGCTCCTCGCGGGGGTGTACCCGTGGCTCGCCACCTTTGCCGCGCACGTCGATGGCGAAGTGGGGAATGGCGGCGGCACCGCTGCTCCCGACGGGGCCGACGCCGGTGCCGTGGCTACAGACGCTGCGGACGCGGCCGGTGCGGTCGACGAGGAGGCGCCGCCGCCTCGGTCCCGAATGGCCGGCCGGCCCGCGCTTGGGCCGTAGCGGCAGAGCGCCGCGGGTGGCGTCGTCCCTGTACGTGGGGACACCAGTGTACCCGCCTGTCGCGTGCTGGTGACCGCCCGTCGGGGGCGCCGCCTGCTGGCGCGCCACGCCCCCAACATGGAAGCGGCGGGCCTTCATGCCGGGCCGACTCTGGCGGCGGGTGGGGCCGCGCGGGCGCTCGGGAAGGGGCGGGTCTGCGTGCCAGCCCGCCCCAAGCGGCGGACCCCGACCAGCGGGCGCGCGTGCCGACGCACGGCCTGGGGGCCAGTGGATGACGGCGGGGCGCACCCCGGGAGGGCGCCCCCACTGGGCCCACCCGGGGGGTGGTTGGCGACAGGGAGGAGGAGGACGCGGGGGGGGGGGGTTACAGCCCGCACAGGCGGCCACCCCCGGTTTGTTGTTTGGTTGTGGAGGCCGCTGCGGTCCTGGGTGCGGCGGCGCCGCCGTGCGGACCTGCCCATGCCGCGGCGCGCCGGCGGTGGCCGTCGGGCGCACGCGGATCGGGCCGGCGGCGGCGGCGGCGGGGGCGCGGCCGGCCGGGGGGGGGGCGGCGTCGCCGCCGCGGCGCGTGCGGGCGCGCGCCCACCCCGCGGGCGGGCTGGCCAGCCGCGGCGGCGGCGCGGCGGCCGCCGCGGGCGTGGCGCGGGGCGGCCGCGGCGGCGCGGGCGGGGGGCGCCGGTCGCCGCGTCGGGCGCGGCTCCGTCCCCGCCCGGTTCTTTTTGTTGGTTTTCTATTTATTGATTTTTTTTTCTTCACCTGCTTGGCCACCACCGCCGCGCCGCCGCGGTGAGACCCCACCAGGATGGCCTGCCAAGCAGAGTTCCCGTCGGGCCGCCGTCGTCGACCCCCCCGCTGTCGTTCCCCCCCCGGCATCGTCGACCCCCCCGGCATCGTTCCCCCCCCCCCGCCGTCAGTGTCCCCCTGCCCTCGTCGAACCCCCGCCGCCGCCGTCGACAACCGCCGCCGCCGTCAACGGCAACGGCCACCGCCGCGGCGGCGACGGTACCCGCGGCGGCGACGGCGGCGGCAGCAGCGGCCGTGACGGCGGCGGCGGCGGCGGTGGTGGTGGCGGCGGCAGCGGCGGGCGTGGCGGCCGTTCGCGGCACTTCTGGGGGCGGAGGGGCGGGGGTGACGGCCGCCGCCGCCGCCGCCGCCGCCGCCGCCGCCGCCGCAGCCGCCGCCGCGGCGGCGGCCGGCGCGCGCGCGCAGCGGATGTCGACGCCCCCCTCGTCCGCCCTGCCGCCGCTCCCCCCTCCGTCCGTCGCCGCTGCCCGCCGGCGCACGTCCCGCGGCGCCGCCGTCGCGGCGGCGCCCCCCCCTGCCCCTCCCCGCCGCCCAGCGGGGGGGACCCCGCCCGCCACGCCGCCGCCGCTCTGCGCCGCGGCGGGCGCCCAGCCGAGGGACCAGACAGGCACCGCCGCGACGCCGGTTCCCCACACAGAAAAAAAACCAGACGCACCACCGCGCAGCCGCGGAGCGCCTGCGGGGGCGGCGTCAGACCAAACCGGGACACTGTCGACGCGGCGGCGGCGGCTGGGCAGCGTCCTGCCCGTGCAACGGGGGGCGACGACCGTGCCACACGGCAGCGGCGTCGAGGGGCCAACGCCCAGCCGCCACCCCCACCCCCCCCCACCCCCCCTACGAGCGCCCCCGCTTGACCACCTTGCGGGCGCTCCCAGCCGCCCCCCCCCCCCCCCCCCGGCGCTTGCCGCGGCGCGCCCCCCCCCCCCCACTCCCACTCCGCGTCAGGCGCTGGCGGGCAGCCGCGGCGCGCCCCCCCCCCCCCCCCCCCGGCTCGTCCTCCTCCTCCTCCTCCTCCTCGTCCGCGTCGTCGGCCTCGACGGCCGCCCGCGGCGGCCGCCCGCGGCCGCCGCCGCCGCCGCCGCCACCGCCGCCGCCACCGCCGCCGCCGCCGCCGCCGCCCCCACCCCGCCCGCCCCGCCCGCCCCGCCCGCCGCCCCGCCCGCCACGCCCCGTGCCGCCGGCGGCGGCGGCGGCGGCGGCGGCGGCCGCCCCCCCCCCCCCCCGCCCCCCCCCCCCCCCAAAGTCTGGCAGCCGCAGGCGCGCGACGGCGGCGGCGACGGCGGCCTCCCCCCCCCCCCCCCCCCCCGCGCCCACGCGGTCACGAGCGGCAGCACCTCCCGCCGCACGCGGTCGCCAAACTCGCCCGCCAGCGCGTACAGGTCACTGCCGCGGCCATTGTAGTCTTGCGCGTTGGTGCAGACGCGGAGGAGGCCCGCGTAGACGCCCAGCGGCGTCGCCTCGGTGCCGGCCACGACGCGGGCGCGGAGGGTGGCGAGGTCCAGCGGCGCCCGCACGCGGTCATAGTAGTCGGGCGCGTCGCGCACCGCGACGGGCGTGCGGAAGGGGATGGAGACGGGCGTCGCGGCGAGGGCGGTGAGGGCGGCGAGGACGGGCGCCATGGCGGGCGGCAGGGGGGGGGCGTCCCCGGTCGACCGCTGCCGCGTCGCGATGCGGCCGGCGGAGCGGCGCGTCGCGGCGCCCGCCGCGGCCGTGCGGGTCGCCGGCGTCGTCGTCGCCGCCGCCGCCGCCGCTGCCGCCGCCGCCGCCGCCGCCGCCGCCGACGCGCGGGTGGGGGTGGACGCGGCCGAGCCGGCGGCCGCCGCCGCCGCCGGTGTCGCGGCCGCCGCCGACAGGGACGGCGGCGTGGCCGCCGACGCTGCCGCGGGCGACGCCGTCCCCGACGTGGCCGCCTCCCGCCGCGACGGCGACGGGTCGGCCGCGCCGTCGGGGCTAGCCGCCGAAGCCGCCGCCGCCGTCGCCGCCGCCGCCGCCGCCGCCGCGGCGGCGGCGGCGGTTGCGGCGCGCCCCCCCCGGCGGGCCGCGGCGCCCCGGCCGCGGCCACCCCGCGTCGACGACGCGGCCGGCGTCGGCGTCGGCGTCGGCGGCGGCGACGGCGGGGAGGCGGTGCCCGCGGGCGACCCCTCCGCGGCGGCGGCCTTGCCGCGCGACGCCCCCGCCGCCGCCGCCGCCGTCGCCGCCGCCACTGCCGCCGACGGCGGCGGCGGCGGCGGCGGCGGCGGCGTCGCGTCTCCGCGGCGCCGCGACGGGGCGGGCGACGCGGGCGACGCGCCGCGCGCGCGGGGCGGCGGCGGCGGCGACGACCGCGGCGACGGCGCGGCGGCGGCGGCGGCGGCGGCGGCGGCGGCGGCGGCGGCGGCGGCGGCGGCGGCGGCGGCGGCGGCCGTTCCGCGCGCGCGGCCGCCGCTGTCTGGGGTGCGCGACTCGCGGGCGCCCCGCGGGCCCGCCGCCGCCGCGGCGGCCGGCGCGTCCCGCGCCACGGCGGCCGCGTCGGCGGCGGGCCGCGGCCGGGAGCGGCCGCGGCCGCCGCCGCCACCCCCCGCCGACCCGCCGCGGCCGCGGCCGTCGGCGTCGGGGGTGGCGGAGCGGGACGCCGCCCGCGTCGCCGACGCGGCGCCGCCCGCCGCGGCGGCCGCCGCCGCCGCCGTCGGCGTCGACGGCGCCTTGCGGCCGCCGTCGGCGCGGGCCGCGCGGCCGCCGCCGCCGCCGCCGCCCGCCGCCGCCGCCGCCGCCGCCGCCGCCGCGTCGGCCGGCGGCGGCGGGTCGTCCGCGTCGGCGCTGCGCCGCCGCCGCCGCTCCGCCGCGGGCGCCGGCGACCGTGCCGGCCGCTCCGCCGCGGCGGCCGTGGCGCGCGCCTTGGCCGCCGCCGCCGCGTCGGCGGGCGCGCCCGCCGCCGCAGCCGCCGCCGCCGCCGCCGCCGCCGCCGCCGCCGCCGCCGCCGGCGACGCGGACCGCCGGGTGGCGCGGCGGCCGGGGGAGGCGCCGCGGGCGGGCGACGGCCGCCGGCCGCGGCGCGGCGATGGCGGCCGCGTCGGCGGCGCCGCGGCGGCGGCGGTGGCGCCGCCCGCGGCCGCCGCCGCCGCCGCCGCCGCCAGTCCCGCCGCCGCCGCCGAGGCAGCCGGCGACGGCCCCTTGGGATCCGCCGCCGCGGCCGTCGCGCCGGCGTCGGCAGCCGCCGGCGGCGCGGCGGCGGCGGCGGCGGCCGCGTCGGCCACGCCCGGCCCGCGCTTGGCCGCGCGCGACGCGTCCGCGCCCGCGGCAGCGGCGGGCGAGCGCTTGCGCTTGCCCCCCGCCCCCCCCCGTCACGGGCCGCGACCGCGGCGCCGCCCGCCGCCGCCGGCGGCAGCGTCGACGACCCGCGGCGGCGGTCTGGCGGCGGCGGCGGCGCGCCGACCGCGACGGCCGCCGCGCCCGCCGCGCGGCGGCGTTCCGGCAGCGGCGGCGGCACGGCCGGCACGCCGAGCGCGCCGAGCACAAAGGCGAGGGGGGGGGGGGGCGCCGGCTGGGGGGGGCCCCGGGGGGGGCACCCCCGAGCGCCACGAGCAGCCGCCGCAGGTAGGCCGCGTCCGTGGGGGGAGGGGGGGGGGAGCGGCCCCGCCGGCGGCAGCCGCAAGCCGTTTCGCTTTGGGAGCAGCGCCGCCGCCCGGTGCGGCCGCGCCGCCCTCCTTGGCCGTCGCGCCGCCCTCCTTGGCCGCCGCGCCGCCCTCCTTGGCCGTCACACCGTCTGCCTTGGCCGCCGCGCCGCCCTCCTTGGCAGCCGCACCGCCCGCTGCGGCCGCCGCAGCGTCCTCCTTGCCAGCCTCGGCGGCCTCCTTGCCCCCCCCCCCCCCTCCGTGGCCGCCGTGGCCGCCACACCACCTCCCCCAGCCGCCCCGGCCGCCGCACCACCCGCACCGGCGGCGGCCTTCCCCCCCCCCCCCCACCCGACGCGTCCGCACCCGCCGCTGCGGGCGCCCCGGCGGCGGCGGCGCCCGCCGCCGCCGCCGCCGCCGCCGCCCGCAGCGCCGTGACCGCCGCGTCGAGCGCGGCGATGCCCGCGTCCAGCGCCGCCACCTGCCGCACCGCCGCCGCCCGCGACGCGGCGGCGGTGCGCGACCGTGGCGGCCGTGCCGCGGAGGGGGTCAGCGCCAGGGGGGAGCCGCCGCCCGCCGCCGCCGCCGCGCCACCGCCGGCGGTGCCGGCGGCGGCGGCGGCGGCGGCGGCGGCGGCGGCGGTGGGGGGGGGGGGGGGGGGGGGGGGGTGCCGCCGCCGGCGGTGCTGGCAGTGGGAGAAGTGGCAGAGGCGGCGGTCGCGGCGGCGGCGGCGGCGGCGGCGGCGGCGGCGGCGGCGGCGGCAGAGGCGGCCCGCCGGCCCGCGGGGGGGCGGCCGCCGGGGGAGCGGCGGGGGTGGGGGGGGTCTCGGGCGCGGGGGGGGGGGCGGGGGGGGGAGGGGGAGGGGGGGGGGGCGCAACAGCCGTCGAGCCACGCCGGCGGCGGGGGGCGCCCATCGTTGGCCGCGGGGGGGGGGAGAGGGAACGGGTGGGGAACGCGCAGGGAGAGGGAACGGGTGGGGAACGCGCAGGGAGAGGGGCGGGCGTGTGGGACGGTGACGGGAGGGGCGACGGACGGCTGGGTGCCAACGGAGAGGGCGGCGCCAACCGACGACGATGGTCGTGGCAGCGGATCGTCGGCCAACGACTCCCGCGCGCCACGGCTGGGGAACGGCAACTTTATCAAGTCCCGCACGCAACATGGACCGTGAGCGGGATCAAGCACAACAGGAACAAGCCGAGTCGTAACACGTGGCACCGCGAGCCCTTTGCGACGCGGCCGAGACGCGCGCGGGCCACCCCCGCCACCAGCGCTTCCGTCGCTCGGTTCACACCTGTGCGCACCAGGGGACCCGGTCACGACGCGGCGGCCTCACCGCGGTGCCCGCCTGCCGTAGCGGCGGACTCGCCAGCTGAGACGCGGCGCCCTCTTGGATTCGGGTGAGTGTCCAACGGGGGGGGGGGGGGCAGCCGTCGCAGCGGGGCAGGAGCATTCAAAGGCGCCCCCCTCCTAGTCTTCCCCATCCTCCCGCCCTGCTCCCTGCCCCCCGTCTCCCACTCCCCATCCCTGAGCCCTCTCCTCCTTCGACCCCCCCCCCACCAAGACATGATGGGTAGCCGTCTTTGCGGGGCGGCCGCGGCGTGGCTGTCCGCCTCCGCTCGCCCGATCCCCCTTTACAAAGCGAGCAGCGGGGTGTGGCCGCTCCCCCAGCCACCAAGCAGCATCCACGGGGGACCGCACTGGCCACGCGTTGCAGAGGAGGGCGTGTTTGTCGCGGCGATGGCCAACTGGCGCGGAGCGGCAGCGACGGCGTCGGCGGCGGCGACGACGGCAGCGGCGGCGGCGGGGTGGCAGTAGCGCGCCGGCCGCGGCCAACGACAGCGGCGACGGCAGCAACGGCGGTGGGGCCCGGGCGTCTCGGCGGCCAACCCCTGGGGCAAGAAGCGCCACCGTCCTCTGCCGCCACCGCCACGCGGGGGCGCCCGTCGCTGCCGAGCGGCCCTGCTGCCGGGCGAGCCAAGGGGTCCAGATGGGCGTGGCTTCCTCTCACACGCACCAAGCGCCTCGCAAAGAAACACAGCGTCCGAGAAGCAGCGCTCCGTTTGTTGCTCGGCTGACCAGGTCGCGAGGGGGACGTTGGGGACGGGCGGTGCACGCGAGATTTTCATGCCGTCATGCTTACACAGATGAGATACGCGCAGGTCATGCGGATCCGGGCAAGGGCGCGCCTGTTGCTGGAACGTACCGTCGCCTCTCCTCCCGCCTCCCCCCTCCCGCGTTTGTCACGCTCGCTCGCACCTTTAGCTGCCTGCCGCACACCCGCCGCTGGCCCCCCACCCACCCGCCGCGGCCTTTCCCCACTCTGCTCGCCATGCCGCCCGTACCTGCCCGGCCACGCCCGTCGTGGACGCTGCCGCCCCCGCCCGCCGCTGCCGGCGGCCCACCGGCTGGCCACCCCCCCCGCCCGCCCCCCCCCCGGTGGACTGGCTCGGCTGCCTCCCCGACGAGCTCCTCGACTGTGTCGTCGCGGCACTGCCAACCGCCGCGGACGTTGTCGCGCTGGCGGGAACGTGCCGGCGGCTGGCGGCGGTCGCGGCGCCGCGCGTCGCGGCGCTCCGCGCCGAGGCGGCCGCCGCGCGCGCGGCCGCCGCCGCGGCGGCGCCGCAGCCGCAGCCGTCGCACCCGCTCTTTCCATTGTGAAGAGAGTTGGGGGGGGCGGCGGGAGGGAGGGGGTAAGGGGGGGAAGGTGGGGGAGGGAGGGGCGGTGGACGCCCCCCCGTCTGTTTCTATTTATTTATCGTGTGTTTTTGGTGGGGGTCTTTGCCACGGCGTCGGCCGTGACGGACTCCGATGGGGGCGGCGGTACCCACCGTGGGTGTCAGCCCCGTGCGCGCAGTGCGTAGAGCGGGCCATAGGTGGTAGAGCAGCAGCACTGGGGGTAGGGTTTGAGAGCGGGCGGACCATCCGGCGGTCGATGCCTCGCGGACGGCTGGCATCCGGCGGGCGGCGGCGGCGGTCAGCGGCGGACGGGCGGCGGCGGTGGTCAGAGTCTGGCGGGCGGCGGCGGTGGTCAGAGTCTGGCGGGCGGCGGTGGTGATTGGCAGCACGCGGCGCGTGTGACAGCGGTCGACGATGGCAGGCGGCTGGGTGTGAGTGATGTGACGGCGCTAGTGTTGACGCAGGGGGCAGCGGCGGTGTGGGTGGCGAAGGCGTCGACACTGGGTCCTGACGGCGGTCCATGAGCGGAGCCACATGGACCCATTGGATGCGGCTCTGGGTGGACGCAGCTGCCGAGTATCACTGCCGCTGCCGCAGCTGCCGCTGCCTGCCGTTGCCGCTGCTGCCATTGCCAGCCGCTACCGCAGTCGCCGCAGCGTCTCGCGCTGCAGCGCTTCCCAGATGAGCGCCAAACAGTGACAGGCGCGCATGCGACGAGGGCGCAGAGCAGCCCGAAAGGCAAACGAGACAGCGAAGGCATGCATTGAGATCGAAGCGTCACGCAAGGAAAGAAAGAAAATGAAAGTATAAAAGAAAAGATCTGGACAACGAGACAGAGAACACAAAGAGGACGAATCATACACAACGACATGATCACGAACGCACATCAACGCGACGGGACAACTACACTGGCTCGACGTTGGAAAAGGGCAGCCACACCGCCGCGCAGCAGCACTGCCACACTGCAACACCATCGCAACCACAGCCGATGAAGTAACCGGCGGTGGCAAAGAAAACAACTGACACCGCGGACGGCCCTCCAAAAACGAAAGAGTGAATAGGACAACGCAGAAGAAACAGAAGCAAAAGCCAGTCCCGTCGGCCGCGCTTACAACCCTGCCATCTCCTTTTCCAGCGCCGCCAGCTCGGCCTCCTCTTCCGTCACCGCCGATGACGTTGTCTGGGACGACGCCGCGGCGGGGGGCGCAAGAGGCCTTGCGTTGGGCACCGCCGGGGCGTCGGTGAGCTTGTCCTGCTTCATCTCCGTCTCGAGACCCGCCAGCTCCGCCTCCAGATCCGTCTCGTCAATGAGGGCGCCGCCCATGACCTGCTGGCCGAGGGCCTCGCTGATCTCTTGTTGCTGGTCCATGCCCTCCTGCATGTCCGCCATGACATCGTCCACCTTCTCCACCGTAAGGTCGCCGTGGATGTTCTTGAGCTCCGCCTGCGCGTCAGCCACCACCCCAATCGTGCCAGCGTTAAAGGCGGCCGTCTCCAGCGTCATGATTTGCTGCTCCAGGTTAAAGCGCTGGCCCGAGATGTTCTCCACCTGCGCCTCGAGCAGCTTCTTCTGCTTGAGGCACATCGTCGCCCGCCGGCGGTCCTTGGCCTCGAGGAACTTCTTGGCCTTGTCCGTCTCCGTCGAAATCTTCTGCGTGATGTACTCCTCCTTCTTTTCCAACAGCTGGATACGGTTGCGGGTGTTCATGATCACGTTCACCGTCGCCTCCTCATCCCGCTGCGCTTTCGTCCGCACCACCGCGGGCGTCGCGGCGGTGCCGGCCCGGGTACCACCGCGGGCATTGGCGTTGGCGGGGCGGCTGCCGCTACCGCTGCTCGCGGGCGCCGCCGGCTGCTGCTTTTTACCCGGGAAGGGCAACCCAAAGAGCCCCATAGTGGTCCCGGCCGCACAGGGACGCAGCGCCCAGAGGGGAGTGGTGGTGGTAGGGCGGGGGGGAAGGAAGAGAAAAGAGTGTACCCGAGCAGAGGGTAGCGCGCTTCCCTAGAATAAAAAGACAGCGGCCGTGTCGCGCAGAAGACAAGGTGTCACCAGGAAAGAGGAAGAACGCTGCGCGCAAGAAGGCGGTCCGCCACCGCAGCACGGACCGGCAAGATGACAGGGAGACAACGAGGAACGCCGCCTCCACGGCCAACCAACTGGCGCCGGCCAAGCAAATACACCACCACACCGACACCGCGAGCGCGCACGCCCCGGACACCGAGCCCGTCCCCACACACCCACCCACCACCCCCAACCAACAGAACACACACGCCGCACGGACACCGCCAGGGAGAGCCACGGCCCGGGCGGGCGACGGCGGCACGCACGCACGCTCGGCCGGTGGCAAATCGGTGGCGTCACAGGGACCGCGGGTGCCACGCGGGTGTGCTGGTGGGTCGCTGTCGCAGGCGTGTGCACGTCGCGAGCCGGGGTGCCCCTCGCTCCACCAAGGGGGGGTCACCGTGGGCCCCCGCTGTGGGACACGCTGCATGCGATTTTGTTTCTTTCTTTTGCCCACTTGCCTGGGTCCAACAGTTGGTGGGAGTGCCCCAGGCGGTGCTTGGGGGGGGGTGCGCCGCGTCCACAGTCCTCTCGAACGCGCATCGGCCACTGGATTGGTGGCGCTGGGTGAAATCAGCAAGTATTGCAGGGGAGACCCTCCAAAAGCGTGCGTTGTGATGGGTCCACTGCCGCATCGCCGCGGCCGCGCTGCCGACTCCTCGTCAGGTGACGTGTATCTTTTCGAGGGACCTGTACACTGTTGCGCGGGGACGGACTCACGCAGCAGCGAGTAATTGCCGGAAGTCATCAACTGCTGTGAGATCCCAAACCTCAATAGAAATCAATATTCGAATCCTGTGTATTTTCCATACAAGTATCAAAGAGGCCCGAGCCTCCGTGGCTCTGCGAGAGATGCGCCTGCCGCGGAACAGCCGCGTCGCGCAGCGCAGCGCCGCGCACACTTCGGCGAAGGACCGACCACCTCGGCGGAGGACGGACCACTTTGCACGCCCTACCAAGCCACACGCACCGTGACCCGCTCCTCTTTCCTCCTGCCGCCGCGTCGAACGTCTCCGCCCCCTCCCAAGCACGCAACCTGGCTGCCGATGTGAGCTGACGCCCCGTCTTCCCCCTTTCCCCTCACCCCCTTTCCTGCTGGTACCCCACTCCGCTCACCCCTGCCGATTCCCACTCATCCCACCCCCTTCCCTCTACCCCCTGCCGCCGCCGCCGCTGCCCCACCCCCCCCCCATCTCCTGCCTTTTTTTCTTCGCAGGCCCCACCAGCAGGGTGGTGTGTGGGTGCTCTTCATGGCGGAGCGGGAGGTGGAGCGGTCGGGCAGTGACCGGGGCGGCGCGGGGAGCTCCCTGTACGGGGCGACCGACTCGGCCGCGTCGTCGTCTCGTGTAGACGATGACTTGCTGACGGCGGCCGGGCGGGGCAGCGGCAGCGGCAGCGGCAGCGGCAGCGGCAGCGGCAGCGGCGGCGGGGGTGGGCGCGGTGGCAACGGGGACGGCGGCAGTGCGACGGACCTGGAGGCAGAGGGTGGGGACCTCGAGGCGGGCCTTGCTGGCGCTGCTGCTGCCGCTGCCGCTGCCGGTGCTGGTGCTGTCGCGACGGGGACAGAAAATGGGGAGGCGGGGGAGGCAGGAAAGAAGGGGAAGAAGGGGAAGAAACAGAAGAAGGCGAAGAAGCCGCAGATGAAGGATGACATCAAGACGTCCATGGCGTCGGAGCGCACCTTCTTCAAGGTAGGCGCGGCGTTGTGTCGTAGCCCAAGGGGAGGAGGAGGACGAGGTGGCGAAGAGGAGGAGAGGCCAATGGTGGAGGGTGTGGGTGGGTGATGAGGGGGAGTGTGACCGCTGGACTGCGGACGTGCTCGCCCTCCCCCTGGCCCGCGCAGAGTGCGGCCGCTTGGTGCGTTGCCGCGCGTCGGACTTACAGCCTATGGCACGTGCTAGGGCGGTCGTCGGGTTCCTTTGGGACTGCCTGCTGCTGTCCCCCCCCCCCCAATCCCGTTTTTTTTCTTGCTCGGCTTCCCCCACCCACCTCCTTTCCTTCTCCCCCCCCCCCTTCCCCCCCCCCCGCCCCCCCGCCGCCCTCACCCCCCTACCAGTGGATTTGGACTGGCTTCCACATTGGCGGCGTCGGGACGTTTATCCTCGGCTTCTTCTCCTCCGACAGCGGCTACTGGCGGCTGTCGTTGGTCGCGTTTGCTTGGCTGGTTGCGTTTGGCGGCATCTTTTACGGGCTCGCCCAGTTTTACCGCCGCCGCGCGGCGCTGCGGGAGGGGCGGCTGGAGCCCGAGGCGTGGGAGAACCCGCACGCGCCTGCGATTGTGGTCGCCATGTTCACCGTCGTCATCTCGTCGGTGCTGGTGTTTGCGGTGGCGACGGCCTGACGGGGAATAAGAGCAAGCTTGGACAGGAAGGGTGCGGACGGGGGGGTGGGGGGGGTGAATGGCGCGGCGTTTGCATCAGGGTACGTCAGGATGGCATGCAGGGGAGCGGTTGGGGAGGGGCAGCGATGCTGCAGGGTCCACTTGCGTCAATGGAAAGAAGACGGGGGGCTCGACGGCACGAGCCATCCCCCCCCCGTCCCCGTGCCCACCAATCCCCTCCCCGACCCCGTCATTGGCAGCGACGCAGGTGCTGCCAGCGCTGCCGTCGTCGTCGTCGACTTAACCGCCGCGGCCGCCGTCGCCGCTGCCGTCACCGCCGCCGCCGCCGTCACCGCTGCCCTTGCGGTCCTGCGGCCCGCCACCAGTGCCCACCCCCGGCGTCTACCCGACGCCACATCCGCGGCACCCCGCTTTCCTTTGCCCCATGACACCGCCATCGCGGGAACGGGCCGGCCTGTCGCGTGCGTGCCGCGCGGGTCGGCACGGCCACCCCGCGCGCCGCACCGCCGGCCCGTTGGCCGCCACGGCCAGGCGCGCGCCAAGCGCTCGACGGCAATCTGCTGGGGGGCTCCCGTGGCGGTGGATGGGGGGGGGGGAGGGCGGCGGCGGGCGTCACCGCCTGCTCCTCCTCCCCGTTGGCGGCCGTGCAGGTCGTGTCGTTCCCCGGTCGCGGCCGTGCAGGTCGTGGCGTCCAGCGTATGACGCTGCACGTCCCGCGCCCCCGCGCGACAGTGGCCTGACCAGGAGGACGGAAAGCGGGTGTGACCTGTACCGCCCTCATCCCCGCTGGCGCTGTGTAGAAGTCTGTGACGTCGTCGGGGGTTGGAACGGGCGGCAGCCATGGCCGAAAGAGGCGTGCGGGGCTTCCCCTTCCACCCGCAGGGGCGCACCGCCAATGGCGGCGAACCTCACTGTCGGCGCCTCCGTTGGGAGACTCGGCTGCCGTAGGCGACCGTGTCGGTCGGGGCGGTCATGCGGTGGGCCACAGAGTCCCTACAGCGGCGGCCGTCCGTTGCGGATCCACCGCGTCCTCCTGGCCACCGCGGCCACCAGGAGCAACCTCGCCGTCGCCGTGGAGCCGTCCCTCCCCTCCGGGAGGTGCCGCGGGGGGAGGACGGCGACAGGTACACTGCCGAGCGAGGCCCCCCCCCCCACGCGCGCCGCGGTGCGCAGTCCTCGTGCCGACCATCGGAGGTCCCCGTGCCCGTATCCCGGCGGATGCGACGCGGGTGTCGGCCGGCCACGCTGTCACAAACTCAACAGATCGCGCGGATCAGAGCGGCGCCGCCCGACCCCCCCCCCCTTTCCCGTCGAAATTCTGCCAGGGGTCCACCGGCCCACCCGTCATCCTCGCGCCGGCCCGCGGCCGTGAGATCCCCGCGCGCACCGCCACGTGGGGGGAAATCGCTGGAAGTAGGTAGGTAGCCGCTTGTCGAAGTAGGGATGCGTTCCAGAGAGCACATATTGAAATGAATTCTGAACCCTGTAGCTCAAAACGAGCCTGGCCGAGGCGGCACCGTTGACCGGTTAGGAGCACGTTTTATGCAGCCATGGGCTCCCGCCCGCCTCCTTCCCTTCCCCGCCAGACCACCAGCAGGACGGCACCGACGGAGAACCCGCAGCACCCACCTTCCCCTGCCGCCGACTTGGCCGCCAGCGCGCCTCCGTGGCCGCCGCTTTCGCGGCTGGTTCGCGCGGTCCTCCGCCACCCACCCCCCCCACTGGCAGCTGCCTGCATTGTGGGCGGCACCGGGCACGGCGGCGGGGCGCGCCACGTCGAGCACGTCCCAGGCGGCACTGCAAGATGCGCCGCTCCCCCGCCGCGCAGCGCAGCCAAGCACAGCGTGCAGCCGCTCGCTGCCGTGTGCCCACCGCGTCGGTGCCCTTCTAGCCACACCCCGCCCCCGCCATCCCCCACCCCTACCCGCCACACCCCGGCCTTCCACCCTTTCCGCGTCCCCCCCGCGGGACCCGCGCGCTCTCCCTCCCCCATCTCTCCCCGCCCCGCCCGTTGTTGCACGTCCACCGCGGGCCACCCGCTGCGGCGGATTGCCCCCTCGGCGGCCATCCCTGATGGCGGGTGGTGTCGCGCCAGCAGCCGCCCCCGCCAGCCACGACCCCCCCCCGTCCACCCGGTGCGGCGGCGGTGGTGCCTCCCCCCCCTGCGGCCGTCCGCGCCCCCCCCCCTGCCGGAGCGGCGTGCGCTACTGCCGGTCGCGTCGACAGGTGTTAGTGGCTTCCCTCCCCCCACCTCCCCACCTCGCCCCCTCTGCCCCCCTCCCATACACGTTCCTAATGGCGCTCTATCCTTTGTTTTTCCACCCGGGTCCGCGCCACCACCCGGTCCCCTCGTTGGTGCGCGTCTTCCAGACGAACTTTCGGCTGTACACGGCACTGGAGGCGGGGGACGTGGCGGGGGTGGCCACCGCCTGGGCCTGCATTCCCGGGGTGGTGCATGCATTGTGGCTGCGGCCCTCCGCGGTGGGCTACGACGCGGTCGTAGCCGCTTTAGCGGGGGAGTGGGATGGGTGTGCTGGACGTGCGGGTGGTGGTGCTGAGGGTTGTGGCGGGGTGTACGGCGCTGAAGGTGGTGACGTGGGGTGGGGTCGGGGTGCTCCCGCCCCGGGAGGGGGGGGGGGGGGTGGGGCCGGAGCGGGGGGCTCCAGGTCGGTTGGCGCCAATTGTTGATTGATAACAGGTGTTGTGATGCGCGCCCTATTCTACTTACCTACTTCTCCTCTATAGGGTTAAATCTGTAGATTTTGCTGTCCGATTTGGCCGAAGGGGCGCTACCTACTTCCAAACTTCCCTACCTACCTACTTCCAGGCATATGCCCGCCACGTGGGCAGACGCCCGCGCTGCTGACGGAGGCGAAAATTGTGCGTAGGGCGGGCGGCCGCGGGCCGGCCCGGCCGGCGGATTTTGGCCAGCGTCCCCGCCTCGCTCGGCCACGGCGGCGAGCGGGGACTCGCCACCGCCGCGCGCCGGCGACGGCGTCTCCGAGCGCGCGGTGCGGCCCGCCGCCTGGCGCGAGCGGCCGTTGGCGCGGGCGCCCCGCGGCACAGGAGGCGGCGCGGCCGCGTCACCGCCGGGCGGGGGCGGCCGCCGCCCAACGGCGACGCCGCCTGCCGCTCGCCGCCCAAACGTTGCCGCCCTTGCGGTGCGTGCACACGCAGGGGCGGCCAGCACTCGGGGCGATCGGTGGGGCCAACCAGGGCGGCCAGCGTGGCCGCATCGGATGGGGACTTATGGGTGGGGGCGTCCCCCCGATCGCCCAGTGAGCGGCCACACACCCGGGAGGGCGGCGGCGTCGGCCAGCGGGGGGGGGGGGGGGGGCTCCGCCCTCGGCCGCCCCCGTCCGCACGATCGTGGGATCCCACCGCGCCGCGTCCCCGCCCCCTCCACCACCCCGTCCACGACCGTAGCCGGCCGCCGTGGCGCCGCTGGACAGGCGACGGGGGGGTGGTTGTGGGCGTGTTGGGCAGACGGCGGCTGCCGCCTTCCCTCCGTGTGACCAGCTGCCCGCCGCGGCGGCGGCGGTGGTGCCTCCCACGCCCGCACGGGGGCGCCCGCCGCGGCGACCGCCGCCGCCCCGTGCCGCGGCGCGCCGTGCCGCGCCGGCGGGCCGACGGTGCCGCGGTTGGTCCGCGGAGGTGAAAAAAAAAAAAAAGCACAGCAGCGCGGCAACCACCCGCCGTCCCCTCCACACTCCCACAGCGCACCACCGCAAGGTCCTGGGGAGGCGGCAGTGGCGCCACCGCCGGGCGACGGTGTGACGCGCGCGGCGGGCACCCACCCCCGCGGGAGGCCCGCTCGTGGGTAGGCCGTGCCTGCGGCAGGGCAGGGGAAGAGCAGGTCCAGCGGGGGGTATAAGGGCCGCCGCAGCTCCCACCCCGTGCGGCTGACTACCTCCTCTTCCGCCCTCGTCGGCGGTGCCGCGGTCTGGCGGTGGGCGTCAGGCACGGTGCATCCCCTCCTTCCCCTCCCTTCCCCCTACTCACCACCACCCCCGCACGGCCAAACGCCCGCGCCCGCACTCACCGACGGGTTCTCCCCCGCGTCGCTGGACAAGCCAGGGGCGTCCACCATGGCACCCCCCCCCCCCTCTTCCTCCTCCGCCGGGACATCACGTCGGAGGAGACTCCCGCCCACCCGCGCACCCTCTCTGGCGGCGCCCCCGCCGCCGCCACCGCCCCCGCGGCAGCGTCCTTCCCGTCTGCCGCCACCGCCGCCGCGCTGCCGGCCTACACCCCCGCCCTCCACCGGCGGCCGACGCCCGCCGGCGCATTTGACCCGCCCATGCGCACCGTCCGTGGCGTGTCGGGGGGGTGGCGCACCGTCCCCGCGGGGGGGGGGGGGGGGGGTGGGCCGCGACGCCCGGCAACCCCGACGACCGGCCGCGACCGCCGGTTGAGGGGGGGCGGGGGGATCCGCCGCCAGCGTCCCGGGGGGCGTCTGGGGGGGTGGGAGGTGACGGGGAGGGCGACGGCATGGCCGGCACCATGGTCCGTGGCTTTTCCGCCGTTGCCCGCCTGGCGGGCCTCACCGCCATTGGCAGCGGGGGGTCTGGCGCTCTCCTCGGCGGCAGCAGCTGGGCGCTAGACGAGGATCTGCAGGCGGACCTGGCCGCCGCGGTGGGCGGCTTTGGGGACGAGGAGGAGGGCGGGGAACGGTGGCAGGATGTGGACTATACGGCGCCCCTGCCGCGGTCGCCACCCGTTGGGGACCGCGGAGAGGGGCGCAAGACGGACCCGCCGCGGCCGGCCGACGGCTCCCCGCGCTCCTCATCGAGCGGGGATGGCGGCGTGCCGGCGGCGGTGTCGGCGGCCAAGGCGGTCGACGACGTTGATGGCGGGGAGAGCGTCGCGACCCCCCCCCGGCTGATCGCGCCCACCTTTGAGGAGTCCCTCTTCCCCGACTGGGGCCCCGGCCGGCTCGCCGCCGCCGCCATCCTCGCCGCGCACGCCTTTTACCAGCAGCTCTTCCTGTGGGTGCTCGCCGCCAACGCGGTGGTGCTGGGCCTCTCCCTCCGCGGCTCGATCCGCCTCTCCGACGACAACCTCCCGCTGGTCGCGCTGGTCAACCTGGCCGTGTCGGTGGCTGCTCGCAACGAGGTGGCCCTGTCGGTCTTCTACTACCTCCTCACCCGCGCGCCACACGGGCTCCCCCGCGGCCTCCGCGTCGCGCTCTGCCGGTTTGCTTTTCACGTGGGCGGCATCCACAGCGGCGCCGCGACGGCGGCGGGCGGCTGGCTCGCCTACTACGCCGTCCAAGTGGTGCGCGGCCGCGCCGCGACGGGCGGCCCCGCCGCGGCGGCGACCGCGGTGCGGGTGCTGGCGTGGGTGCTCGTCGCGGCGGTGGGCACCCTGTGCGGGACGTCGGTGCCCGCGTTCCGGGCGGCGTACCACGACGCGTGGGAGCTGACGCACCGGTACCTCGGGTGGTCCACGCTCGGCGTGCTGTGGGCGTTTCTCGCTACGGACGCGGTGCGGCGGGCGGGGGTGGGCGACGGCGGCGGCCATGGCGGCGGCGGCGGCGCGGTCGCCGCGTGGGCGCTCGCCGCCGCCATCACCGCGTCGGTGGCCATGCCGTGGGCGTTTGTGCGGCGGGTGCCGGTCAAGAGCCTCGTTCCCCACCGCAACACGGTCGTCCTCCAATTCCCCGGCGGCGCACCCGCGGCGGGCACGTTTGGGCGCGTCTCCCACCACCCACTCGGCTGCTGGCACGCGTTCGCAACCGTCTCGGCCGCCCGCCACGGCCGCACGCACGCGATGGTCGTCTCGGCCGTCGGCGACTGGACGCGCGCGCTCGTCGCGGCGCCGCCGTCGGCGTTGTGGGTGCGGCGGCTCCACGCGCCGGGCTTTATGTACAACGTTCGCCTGTTCCGGCGGGTGGTGGTGCTCGCGACGGGCGCGGGCATCGCGCCGGTGCTGCCGCACCTCCTTCAGTCCCCCGACGCGGTGCGAGTGGTGTGGGTGTGCCGCGACCCAGAGGCGGCGTTTGGGCCCGAGATCCCGGCGATCGTCGCGGCGGGGGTGGGCTCGGTCGTGCACGACACGGCCACGGGCGGGCGAGTGGACATGACGGAGCTCGCCCTGCGCGTCGCGCACGACGCAGACGCGGAGGCGGTGTTTGTGGTCAGCGGGGAGGGCGTGACGCGGGCAGTGGTTGGCGGGTGTCTGGTGCAGGGGGTGCCGGCTTTTGGGGCTATATGGGACAGTTGAAGCGGGGATGTCGCAATGCAGTGCTTGGGGGGCGCCCCATCCAGTACTGGATCGATGGCGGCTGCGTTACTGCAGCATAAGGCTGCACATCGCTCCATGACGAGATTCGCGGTCTGTCCCGCGCCACGCTGCCAGTGGTCTCACGGCACGCCAGAGCGCCTCTGCGTTGGGAGCTCTTCCGCACTGCCGCTGCCGCGGATGGTCCCTTTCACTTGCCGCGTTGACCACGAGGGGCGGGGGGGGGAGAGCGGCCCCAGCGCACTGCTCCTTGTTGCGGGATCCGCTCTTCACGCCGGATGGGCTTGAAGAAACCTGAAATTTTCTTGAAGTGGTCGCACGCGCGGCGGCGGCCGGGGCCCCAACCGAGTGGATTAGAGCACATCCAGCAACGTCGGAACCAACGGTCAAATGATTCATTTCAGCAAACACGTGCGCGCTTCTGGTTGGATGCCCATTTCTGTTGGGGCGTGCCCCAACCGGTCTTGCAGGACTTGTATAGAACGGGGCGCAGACTAGCCGAAAAGGCGGAAGGATGGGTTCACGCCGGTGGGAGAACAAAGACCCAACCCCATTCCTCGAATGTAGCTTCAAATCGGGATCAGAGAAGCAGCTGGCATGCGAGCCGACGACCGACGTTACGATCGATATCTTCATCGATCGCTCGCGGATCTCGACTCGATCTGGCGCTGAACAGGGCTCCGAAGAGACTGAGATGGCGATCATGCCGTCGATCGTTTCTGACACGATTCGAAAGTCGTGACACGGGGCACCCGAGTGGGCCGAACGCGCGGGATTGGACAGCAAACTCACAAAATTGCCATCTTTGCGGATTCGATGGGTCTCCCAGAGGAGCCCTGGCGGGGCTTCTTTAAAAAAGGTTGAAATCAATTGGATTCCTGTTGTGTAGACGCGTTCCAGATTGCCGGCGCGGCAGGCAGGTCAGTCGCTGGTGGCGTGCGTGGCAGTGTGTGGCTCACTGTCGTTGCGGAGATCCATGATGGGAGCGACCCGCCACCCTCGGAAACAGTGGCGTGCGGGCCGCCAACCGCACTGTCCTCCCCCCCCCCCCCTCCCGGCAGGCAGATCAATGGGACCTGACTACCCCCGAAAACACTGGCGTGAACCGCGGTCTCGTCATTCACCCGCTGGATTGGTGGCGGGGCGCATCTCCCGACGTATATGACGTGGCCCGCCCTGCAGTGGACCATGCAACGATCTGGTGGCTGGCAGTTTTCGTGTTGCGGCGGCACAAAAAATGGACCGATCGAAGGGGCTTGGTGCACACTTTCAACGATGACGATCTGCTTGCACCCTCTTTTTCATCATCGATTGACCTTCTCTTCCCGCGATCGTCCACAGCCACGTTTCAGTCACCCCATTGGTCCGATTTCGTTTCACAGGTTGCCAACAGGATGGGGATGGTCCCGCTCGCTCCCCATTCTCGCACAAAATGGGGCGCAGGAGAGACCAACCCCATCCTGCGATCCGAATCTGCAGAGTACTTACCAAAAATATATGAATCAGATTCGTCATATATGGCCTGCCGTTGGGGCGTCATGTGGCCGTTTGTATTGACTGCTGAGCGCTCGAACCCCATCCAGCAAATATGAGAGCCACGTGTACGTATTCGCGACCATCCTGGCATTGTTGGATGTGCTCTTAGAGCACACCCAACCACGTCAACCCCATCGGGAATAAGCAAACGTGGCACGTAATTGGACCGCGAATCGGCTTAAAACGGCATCAAATCTCTGTTCTGGCTGGTTTCAAGATTGCGGGCGGTCACATAGTGACGTCGACGGAAGGATCTCCACGTTCTCGGATCGGATTCGACGAAACCCAATTCATGTAAGTCCTCCCGGGTTTCGGGCATGTTTGGGGCCCCGTTGGGGAATGGGAATGGGGACACCCCAATCTGGTCGGAAATGGGCCATCCCCATCCCCATTCCCCATTCTCGCGGGCTGGTTGGGCCTCGACCACGTGTCCGATCGTCGCCGCATGGCAATTTTTTGCAATCTGAATCTGACCGTGCACGATCGGTGACGACCGCAGCACGATCGCAGGCGCTTCGGGGCCCCCATCGGGCTCCGCGAAGTGGGGCGAATGGTCGGCGGGTAGCACTCGCGTGACAACCACAACAGGCACGTGGCGGCTGCCCGCTGTGCCCGCGCCACTGGCATGGGGCGAGGGGCACACAGGCGGCGTGTCGGCCGGCGGTTGCGCAGCACCACAAACCGTTCCTGCGTACCCAGTCGCGTGGCGTCCGCGGCCGCGGTGGCGCGCCGCCACAGCAGCCACTGGCAGTGATGTGGCCATGTGGGGTGTCGGTTGTGGCGTGCCCTCTCGAGTCTGTCCGCGTTCCGGCGTACGGGGAAGTGCTCTCTTTTTTTATTGGACGACCGGCCCATTGCTGGAGGGCGGGACGGGGTGCGAGGTGCGAGGGACATCGACAGCGGGGGCGGGGCGGGGAAGAAATCTGATTGGTTGAGCGCTGTTTCGGGGGCCACAGATTCTCGGCCGCGCGCTGGGGTCAGCTGTGATCGTGGTGGGTGCCCACGGTCGTGACCCCGACCGGCGCCATCACCGTCGTCGTGGCCATCACGCTCCCGCGCGCGTTTTTTGGGACCCACACACCATGGCTGAGGACCTATCGCTCTTGGACGTGGAGGCTCTCTTGCAGGATGCTGAGGACATGGAAATTGCGGAAGCTGTGGCTGCCCATCTGACCGTGCTGCACCACTGGAGGACGAGGAAGAGAGCTGCCCGCGTTGGCGGCGTGCGGCGGTACCACGGATCTGTTCTTGCACGGCGGCCCAACAAGCAGCGTAACTTTGCGAGGGGGTTGCGCAGCATTCTGATCGACTACTTTGGGGTGGCAGGGAATCCGCCTGTGTATGACGAGGATGATTTTGAGCGTCGCTTTCGCGTGCCGCGATCTGTGTTTGTGCGTGTGTATCGGGCTGTGAAGGACCAGCCTGGTTTCAAGCAGGCCATAGATGCCACCGGCCGACCTCGGGCGCACCCGCTCCAGAAGCTGGTCGCTGCTTTTCGCGTGCTGGCTTATGGGGAGTCCACTGATCGTCCCGATGAGTATTGCCGTATCTCTCGCTCGACGGTGGACAATTCTGTGCGTGACCTGGTCTCCTATGTCGTGGATCTTTTTGGACCTATGTATTTGCGCCAGCCAAACGCCGAGGAGCTGACCGTCATGCTTAAGCGGAGCGCGGAGCGGGGGATGCCCGGCTGCATTGGATCACTTGATTGCTCTCACTGGGAGTGGCGGGCGTGTCCCAAAGACATGCAGGGGTCATTTCAGAACAGGAAGGGGCGCCGATCTATCGTTATGGAGGCGGTGTGTGACGAGGACCTGTACATCTGGCACCTTTTTGTCGGTTGCCCCGGCAGTATGAATGACATCAACGTGCTGCAGCAGTCGCCGCTGTACCAGGACGTCACGGCCGGTCTGTGGCCGCCGCGGGACCAGCCCTTCACTGTCAATGGGGTCACACGCACGCTGTTGTACTATCTGGTGGATAAGATATACCCCCACTACGCGTTTTTTGTGCAGGCGTATGCCAACCCTGACACGGACAAGAAGCGGATCTTCAACCGGCTGCAGGAGGCGCTGAGGAAGGACGCGGAGAGGCTGTACGCTGTACTGACGGCGCGCTGGCACATTGCTCTACATCCTGCGCGGTACGCCACCGTCCAGCGGATCACACTGGTTGTGAAGGCCGTGGCTATTTTGCACAATATGGTGACTGAGGTACGGCGGGGCGGGTATTTGTCTCGTCAACGTGCGCGGGAGGAAGCTGGAGGGGCGGGTGGACTGGGGGGGGGGGCTGGCGTTCCTGCTCCCGGGGTTGGGGCACCCGGCGGCGGGGATCTGGGCGGCCTCCCCCCTCTGGCCCATCCCCCCCCCGCTGTTCAACCCCTAGGGCAGCTGCCGGTTGATTCCTTTTTGCGGGCTGCGCAGGCGTGGAAGGAGGTGCGGAATCAAACCGCGCACGTTGCTTTGCGCAATGACCTGGCGGAGGACATCTATAAGAACCGAGCGGCACTTCTGGAGCACTACCTGTGAGTGTCTGTTGAGTCTGCTGGGACGGTTGTGGCATCAATAGAAAGGTTTTTTTTCCCCGTTGGGCAGGGGTTTTTTTTTCCTTGGATCTTTTTGCCATACTGCATCAGCGTGCGTCTCCGGCACGTGTCCGTCAGCATCAGCGCGGGGCAGGCCCGGTGGCCTTTGCCAAAATGGCTGGGGACAGTGGCAGGGGTGGGGGGGGGCGTCGGCGGCCGCCGCCGTCATGATGGAAGTTCGTGGTGGGAAGGGAGGGCAACACGAGAGAGGGGACTTTGAGTAGAGGCGGCGGCCTCCTGAGCGGGGTGGGGGAGTGGCGGTAGCGACGGGCGCCTTAGTGCGGTGCGGCGTAGGGGGGGAGGGCCAGCAGTGGCCGCCTCTGCGCGAGAGAAAGAGGGGGGGGGGGTGTGGCTCCTCTCGCGTCCTGTTCCCCCCACCCGTCGCTGTGGACGCCACCGCGCTGCCGCGAGGTGCGCGCTGCACGAGTCCCTGTCCTCTCAGCCTCTCACGTGACTTTCCCCTTCGCCTTCCATAGACTGAAAGGGACGCAGATGCCCACAGGCAGGTGACAAAGTAAGTAGGAAAAAAAAAACCCTGCCGAATGGGAAAAAAAAACCTTTGCTCATGCACTGCTACTACTACAGGTACGGTACGGCCGCAGGTACTGCGACTGCTACAGGTCCAACCGCTCAAACAGGTACAACGCGTCCATGGCAATCAACAAAAAAAACAATAGACAAACGGAACAGCAAAAGCGATTGTGGCACTAGGCACTGTCCGAGTCGGTCGCGAACGACGACTCAGACGACATGTCCTCCAGCCGAGGAGGGGCACTAGGGGAGGCCTCGCTGCCAGAGTCAGAGAGAGGCACGGTAGTGCGCAGCGCGGCGTTGAGGCGTTTGGCTGCGGCAGCGGCTTTGCGCATCTGCGACTCCGTGCCGCGTGACCGCTTCTTCGGCTTGCCGGCTTGGCCACAGGCTGACGGGCGAACAAGAGACGGGGTGCGACCCCGCCCGCGCATCGTGGCCGCAGCTGGGACTGGAGCGAGGGGAGGGGGGTCAGAGTTGGCCGCTTCAGCAGCAACAGGCGCGGTGGGAGCGGGTGCAGAGGGCGGCACCACCGCCACAGCAGGTCCATCAGGTCCAACAGCACCGGCGGTGGGCGGTCCAGGTACCACCCAGACGGGCGGGGCCTCAGGAGGAGGGGGGGGCGGCCGCTCCCAGTCTTCATCGTCAACGATCTCGTGCACTGCAGGTCCAACGGTAGTGGTAGCCGTCCCGGCCGAGGTTGTGGCGGCGTCGCTGGTGTCAAGAGTGATGCCCGCCGCAGCCAGCGCAGCACGAGCTTTGGCCTGGCGAAAAATCTTAGCCTCCTCAGTAAAACGCATCTCGGGTAGATTGAAGAGAATAATCGACGATCGCTCCTTGGATGCGTTGGCGATGGCCTCCAGCGCGGCCGTGCTTGCCTTCATCTGCCGGGATATGCTCAGCTCCTCCGCTTTCTGCTTCTTTGCTGCCTTGCTGCCAATGGGGCGGCGCTCAAAAGGGCGGACGGCGCGCGACTTGACGGTCGCCCCAGCACCACCACCCGCACCAGCGCCACCAGTACCGCCAGCACCACCCGCACCGCCAGCACCACCCGCACCACCAGAACCACCCTCGCCGCCAGCGCCAGCAGACTGGCCAGCACCAGCGGCACGGCCCGAGTCACCGTCCTCAGCGTCTCCAGAGTCGTTGTCGTCGTCGATGTCGCTGTCGTCCTCGTCCTCGTCGCCAGTAAAAAGCCCAGCAGCAAGCGAACCAGCAGCACCGCTCCACTTGTCGTGGCCGCGCATGACCTTCCAGCAGGGCACCCACTTTTCGAGGTGGTAGCTCTTCCGCTTGTCCTCCGCCGTGGCAGTGCCGTCCAGGCGCCGCTGGTGGGCCTGGATCGCCTGGTAGACGGGCTGGCCCTTGCTGTGGGCCAGAGCTCCCATAATCATTGCGGCCTCATCAGGGTTGCCGGTCAGGTCCATCCGCTGCACAGCTAGCCAGGAAGACGCAAACGCGCAGACGCCCTTCTTGGCCTTCCCAAGCACCTTCTTGACCGCGCTCACAGTCCGCCGCACGTAGTCCACATTCCCCATGACCGCCTCGTCATACGTCTCCGTCACAGCCGCCCAGAACTCGGCAGTCCGCTGGTCGGTCCCCTTGATAGGGTCGTTGCTGACCGCCAAAAAAGCCTCACACAGAACGGACAACTCCTCCTTGGTCCACCCCCGCTGGGATCCCATCGTGGCAAAGTCAATAGCGCGGCGGGGGGCGCGAGGGGCGCCTGTCTGGGCGGCGAGAGCGATCGTCGCCGACACCCCCACGGTCGTCGGCAGGAGGCGGAGGGGCGCGCGGAGGCGGCGGCGGCGGGGGCGGCGGCGGCGGCGGCGGCGGCGGCGGGGACAGTGATGGTAGTGGAGGAGGCGGGTGGCGAGGGTGGTAGTCCCGTCCGTCGTCGTGCGGCCCGGAAAACCGCTGCTGCGGCGGCGGACGGTGACGGCGTGGGTCAGCGGGTGGACCGTAGTTAGGCGGCCCACCCGCACGTCGGTAGGCGGGCGGCGACCACCCACCGCGGTCACGGTTGCGATGCCACGGTGGGGTGGGCAGGTACTCGTCGTAGGGAGGGGGCGGCACCCAGCCGTTCTCGTCCTCAGCGTCCGCGTAGTAGGGGGGAGGACGTCGGTCGACCGTGCGCTCCCGCTCGAGCTCCAGAAGGGGACGGCGCGCGGGCATCCGGGGAGATGAGGGCCGGGGAGGGGGCGACGGGCGACGGTGGGCCGGCCCGCCTCCAGAAGTACGCCAGCGTAGAGGGCGCGCCGGCGACAGGCACGGGCACTCGTATGCCTCATGGCAGTGGCAGGAGCAGGTAGGGCGAGGTGGGGGCCCCCTCCAGCGGTCGAACTCATCGGGATAGGGGCCGCGGGGATCGCGCAGCGGCCGCTTGCCGCTCGCAGCGTATCGAAGGTAGTCGTCGGAACGGTGGGCCATGGTGTGTCGGGTGGTGCGGGGAAGGCGGGCGCCACCCGCACGCGGGAAGCGTGGCTGGGGCCACCCGCGCGCGGGCAAAGAGAAGGCCGCCCGCGCGAAAGAGATAGCGCGCGCGGGTCGAAGGGAAGGGACGGGAAGGAGACGGTCACGACAACGGCGGATGACGGGTCGTGACGGTGGCGGATCGCGCCCGCCCGCCCGCCCTATGGGCGCGGTTGCCACACCCCCCCCTCTCAGACAGCGATCCGAGGGGGGTTGCAAAATCGTCGAGAGGGGGGGCCGCCACCCCCCACTAGAACGCAAACCGCGGGGGGGTGCAACCGCCCCCGCCCAGAACGCGGCCCCGAGGAACCGCCACCAGGCCCACCCCCCCGGAAGCACAATCATGAAGGGGGGCGGCTGCGCCCTCTCCCCACCCACCACGAGCCCAGGAGGCGAACCTCCTGTTCCCCCCGCTGGGGGGGCGGGCCTGCCGCCCCTCGCGCTCGCCAGGCTGCTGCCCCCGGCGCGGCGAGGCGGGACCACCCTCCACACGACTGCTGTGGGTGCGCTGACCGCTGCCCGTCGCGCTTCGCGCGGGACGGCGCCGAAGAGGCGGACCGTCTGTTTGGGTCTCGCGTAGACGCCTCGCGGCGGCCCCAGCGGCCAACGTGTCTGCACGCCGCTGCAATGGCGCTACATGATTGGACGATGCAACCTTTGAACGTGAGGGGTGCATCCTCCCAGTGCGCGGTGAAATGACAGAGCCGCGTCGTGGCACACGACGGTCCACGTTTCAAGAAAATTGACCCCCGACGACCGCTACTCGATCGCCCGAGATAGCGCCAGATACACCAAGACCGCCTATGATCGCTGCCATGTCGTGCAAAATTGCGCTCCAACGGGCGATGATCGCTCCACAATCGCCGGTCGATTGCGACGGATCTCGAGAGATACTCAGCAGACAGAGGAGCCACGTCAAACAAGTAAAGAACACATTTACAAATGGAAAAAGCTGGCACGTCGCTGTGTGTGTCGCGACCCAATCATCGGCGTTCGAAAGCAGCCGTTCTACACAAGTCCTTCCGAAACGGTTGGGGATCGATATATAGAAATGGGCACTCCACTCACATGCCGCCACGTGCGATACGTGGCATCCTAGAATGAATACTTGGGGCGTTGGGATGGACGTGGTTGGGTGTGCTCTTAGAGGCTGATCCTCACTCTTAAAAAAGGTTGATATATATGGTAAATTATATTGACGGGAAGTGATGGGTTCCCCACTAAGGAGGATCCAATTGGCGCTCAAGTTTTGTTAAATACCCGTGACAGTCCTCAAGGGGACCACGAAGGCCGTCCCGGAGCGGCCGACAATCTCTCTCCATGCCCCGGCTGATGACGCCTGCCGGAGCGCATGGGAAGACACAACCAGGACCGTCTGCAATCCTCACCCGCACCGCGGGCTTCGGTGACACCACCAGCCACACGAACGTCACAGTGAATTTCAAGCCAACGCACACTGTCCAAGATAGCTCGCCGCCCTGTCCCCGCCACCCCCCTGATGTCCTCCCTCTCGTTCCGCCAACACAACGAGAAAAAAACTTTTCCCACGAGGAGAGACACACAGAGAGGCCTGGTAAAACTAACGTACTGCCACCGCGTCGCAGGCTTGTGGCATCCGTGGCCCCAGAGGCTGCGGCGGCGACTGTGGCGGCTGCGGCTGCAGTTGCGACGGCCGCCGCGCTGGCGGCGCCAGCTGCCACTGCCGCCCACGTCCACCTTCCCGCCCTCCCGTCCCCCCGCCGCCCGCGGGCTCTTGTCCGCATCGGGCAGCGACGGCGGCGGCGGCGGCGGCCGTGGCCGCGGCATCGACCGGTCGGCAACGGCGTCCACGGCGGGTTTGGGCCTCTGTCGTCTGGTACAGCCGTGAATTTCTGCGCAAGTGCTTCGGGTGCCTGTCAGTGTCGTCAGAGAGGAGCAAGCCGACGGTTGGTTGCGTACTGTACCGCGTAATTGATAGGAAAACTCTCAGGAAGATCTGCAGGCCGCCGAGACACGGTGTGCACCACATGTGATCAACTCCGGCGAGCTCCATAAATGCCGGGATACAATCCAAAAAACCTGGGATTTTTCAGGTGAAACGGGGGCTACAAGCCCCCTTCGATGTTCTATTAGGAGAGCGTGATCACGCTTAATGCGGCGCGACAGCTTTGTCAATTAGCACTTGTAGAAAGCTTGGATAACCCTTGAACAATGGGTCAAGATGGCTAGCGCCTGGCTGCCCGCCCTTGCGGCACCCACCCTGTTCCATCCCCCAGAAGAGCTGCGTACCCCCTCGCTTGTCATTCAAGCCCATCCACCCTCTATCCCGCAAGACAAGCTGGGGTAAATTGGGGAGGGGTGCTCCACGGTGACCACGTAGACCGCGGATGGGGATCGGGGGAGGGGGGATGGGGAGCGGGGATGATGGTGCAGAAGACCGGCAGGGTGTGGCACAGCCCGGTCCGGGATGGGAGCAGCCTCTGGCGTGCAGCGGTGCTCGTCCAGTCTCCACCACACATTGGACTTCAGAAGAACTTGTGGCGGAAATTTTAATAATCGCTCCACACCGATAGACATGCGCTCTGCTGGAGCCAAGAAAAATAGCTTGTTGGATATAGCTTTTTGGCTCACCGATAGACATGCTCTCAGGGCATCTCTACCAATGGAGCCAAAAGCCAGCCCAAACGAGACACGTGGCGCCACGTGGGCGACTCTGAATGGCCACTCCAACCGAGAAGCCAATGCCGCGCACGTCACGTCTCAAGCAAAACTCCTAGCTAGTGGGGCGCCTGGAGAGAGTAGCCGATTCCAACCCGTACTAGCGTGCTGGGGGACTGTCCGCAAGCCACAAGTCACGCTTCCTATTGGCGCAGGTTGGCTCCGCGTTTGGCCAAAAGCCCAAACACCGCGCCAAACAGGCTCGTTTGGCGCGGGGGTTGGCTTTGCTGCCGTTGAGAGCCAAAAACTCGAGCGCTCTCGAGGCGCATTAAGGTGGTCTCCAGAGCGATTAAGAATTGTAATACGGCCTTTGTTTTGGACCGTCACACGGCCCACCGGTCAGAGCCAAAGCCAAAGCGGTGAAACGGCTGCCACGTAATCGACTTTTGGCTTTTGGCTGCATTGGTAGAGATGCTCTATGAGAGTTAGTGGACCAGCCCGCCGCTCCGCCAGTCGCGCGCTCACCGCCCTTTCCAACCGGGATGCCCGTGGTCGCACCAGGCCGGCGGCCATTCCCCCCCGCTTGCCGTTCTCCCCGTCCTGGCGCAGGCACCCCCGGTTCACCCCTCCAGTCCGCCATCCAACGCTTCGTCCAACAGTTCTATTCTATTCCTGGGACCTCGTCGTTTGTGTCCCCGCTCCGTCGGGGACGCCAAGGCGTGTACTAACATTGGGCACGACCTAAAGTGCAGGGGAACAGCCACGGAAGAATGGCGGCGTGACCCGTTCTGGATGGGAGCCGGGTAAAGTAGATAGCACCCCGCAACGGCACCGCCGCCGTGGCGGCGGCGGCCCCGCGTGGCACTTCTTTGGCCACGGACCGGCCGCTGACGGGGCACGCCACCACCGGGACCCCCGCTGCGTGATTTCCCTCATCCCCTGCCAGTGGGTATGGCGCAGGCGCTGCACGCGCCCTCTCCCCCCCACCATTCTCCACAAACCAGTTACACAGGGTAGTTTGCGGACATCTTTGGTGGAGTCACACCCTCAAGACCGCTCTCAGTACGGTATGCACCCCTCGCTGCTCAGGCCTGCTGGTCGCGCCACGCCGGCGACGGGCGCCGCTGCCGCCTTGGGTCTTCCAAACCTGCTACCCTCTGACCCAGCCCCCGAATACCAAGACTGGCAAGAAGCACGATCGCGCGAGCGGTCGCCACTGACAGAACAGGGCTCGTCCGTGGCTGCCTGCCACCGCGACAGCCTGCCCGCATGGTTCGCGTTGCCTGAAAACCTGACGCATCGTCTGATTGCGACTGACCCACCGCACACTGCGATGTCCTTGCAAGACAGTCTCGAGAGATGTTCACGCTGGTGGTCCTACTGTAGTCTGTCCTCGTTCACAATATGTCCTGTACAGTGCAAGCTTGACAGGCCATAGACAATCTCATCAGTACTGATGAAGCTTGTCAGCCATTGCTTGATGTTCTGGGTGAACAGTGTGTTCATCAGGGTATTGGTGCCGGCCCCGCAAGTTTTGACGAGAGACTGTGGTGCAATACTGGTGCAGAAGCGCAGGGATCGAGACACTGATCCAACCGCCGTGCCATCGAGCTGGCACCGGGTCGTGGCTCGTTAATGAGCCGGGGCAGCCCAGCAATGCGGACAGGCAAGCCACATCCGAGACCTCGCAAAGTGATACCCGCTGCTCTGCACAGAAGAGATGGCGCCACATAATTGAGGGGCAGACTCGGAAACGATGCGTTCTCGCCTCGCGCGGGCGAGCGTCGGCCCAGGCCACTCGCGGCTGGCGCGAGGACGAGCCCGCCACGATCCCACAGGGCGAGCGCTACCGCAACCCCCTCGGGACCACCCGCACCTCGGCTCGAGCAGCCGGTGACGGTGGTCGGTGCATCCTGTGCGCAACCTCCATGTGGCTGTCATTGCGCCGCCCACTGCGGGCTCCCCAGCCAGTGTGGGTGGAAGGGCGGCGGCAGCTCGCTGACAGCGAGCGGCCGTGGGTGCGCTCGCCTTGTCTTCCTTCCCCGTGCGGGTGCGGTGTAGTGGGGTGGGGCGGCGTTTTGGGCGACATGCTGGCTTTTGTGCGTTGGCCCGCCGAGGGCGCCCTGTCTCGCGCGCGCCGCAGACCTCGGGAGCCGCCGCCGGGAGGCGGGGGGGAGTGAAGGTGAGGGGCCGGACGGAGGGGGGGGAGGCGGGGTGTGATGGCCGCCCCCCCCTGGACATGCGGGATGTGGCCCGTCCGTCCACTCTCCGGTTCAGGCTTTGTCAGGTTTTGGGGGGGGGGGGGCAGGCGACTGCGCCACAAGTAGAGGTCAGTTGCTGCACGGGCGAAAACACAAGTTTGCAGAAGTACCCGCCACCTCCACCACCCCCCACCCGCGGCATCCGGGTCGCCCAGCAGGAACGCCCATCCTGCAGTCCTCGGCAGCTCCAGCGTTGACTCCACCGTTTCCGCCCTCTCGCCTCACCCAGGCGGCGCGGCGTGGGTCCACTGCCGAGCTGGTCGTGGCCGGGTTGTGGCGGTGGCGGCAGCCATCTCTACGACGCCGCGAGCCCGTCCGCCTGCCCCAAGGCGTGGGTGGCGAGTGTGCTGCCGCTGAAGCGACTGGGTGCAGTAGGCGTCGACGCACCCCTTCTCCTCACTCATGAGCTTGGAATGGGACTAGGAGAATGCGACTGGGACGAGGCGTCAGGGAAAGGGCAGCCTGTGGAGAGGGAGTACGCAGCACAAGAAAAGCATCAGAAAAGTGAAACACAAAAAGGGCATGCACGCAGATACCGAGGACTACCTCGTCAGCCGGCACGCACCCCCCCCCCCCCCCGCTCAGTAACCACCTCCCTCCCCCCCCCGTCCCCTGCCCGCCGCCCCTGGCCTCCCCCTGCGCACGTCCGGCCCCCCCCGCCCCCCCCCTCGCTCCTCCCCTAGCCGTCGGTGGGTCAGGAGCGGCGGGGCCCCAAACCCGCCGCCTCCCTCACCGCCACCCCTGCCCCCGGTCAGCGGGGGAAGGCTAGGCATGCCGCCACCACCCCCCCCCCGGGCGCCCGCGCCACCCGGGGGGTGGCCATCGGGTCCGCCTCCATCGTGGGCGTGTGCACGTGCAGGGGCGTCAGCGCCCCCCCTCCTTCGCCAGTAAAGATGGCCGCCCCGCCAGGCCCTCGCGCCGACGGTGGGCCGCCGCCGCCAAACGGGGTGGTCGGCGCGTAGGGGGGGGTGCCCGCCGTGAGCGGCCGCGGCGTTGGCAGCCGCTTGTCCGCATATGGCGGCAGAGGGGGGTACGGCGATGGGAGGGAGGAGCCAAAGACGCCGCCGCTGAGAGGGGTGTTGCCGCCGCTGCCCCCGGCCCCGCCGTACGCAGCATGCCTGCCGCCGCCGCTGAGGCCACCATTGTTGCCGTCGCCAACGGGCGTGCCGCCCAGTCCAGTGGCCGTGCCCGGTGCAGAAGACCCAATGACACTCGTCGGTGTGCGGTTGTCTCGGCCGCTCCAGCCACGAACATCAGGGGAGCAGCTCCCGCCGCTACCACCTACACGGCTGCTGCCATTGGGACCGCCGCCAGCCCCAGCGTTGCCGCCACTGATCTGGCCGGCCGGCCCAGTCGACGTGGAGGCGACCGACGCGCGGGTGCGACCGCCCGCAACCACGGTCGGGGGGATGAGCACCTTAAGGTGCGCACGCTTGTATCTGCTTGGCGCCGTCGACGGGCCGCCACCTCCATCGCTGCCAGCTGTCGTCAACGGAGCTTTCTTAAGAAGAGGCCGTGACGGCGACGGCTCGTCGGCTGGTGGTGACTGCGAAGGCGGCATTGTTCCGGTAGCACTGCGGCGGCCCGAGCTCAGCAGTGGCCCCGTCGGACGTCCTGCCATGTCCCCGTCGGGGATCCCCCCCTCGCCCCCAGAATGTGACGACGGCACGCGAGGGGAGGCGGCCAGGTCCAGCAGCCCCGTTGCCGCGTACACGGTAGGGGACGGTGGCGGCCGTCGTCCGGCCGCCGCTGTGCCTGGGGAGCAGGCCGCCGGCGGCGGGGCCGCCAGGATGGACGGTCCCACCGCAATGTGGGATATCGGTGGGCCACCCCGACGGGTGCCGAGCGTCGGAGCCGATGCAGCTCGCGAAGAGGAGTGCGGTGGAAATAGGGCTGGAGGGGCGCGCGGCTCTCGGGGAGCTCTCAGCTGCTCGCTCCCACCGGCTTGATGCATGGAGCCCGCCCCCGCTTCAGTGGTCACCGCAGGAACCACCGACTCGTTCGTGTGCCTGCGTTTGGCAGAAGGCGCGTCGACAGGGCCAGGCGATACCGAACGTGGTCGCCGGGGACGCGGCACCGCGCCGCTCATGTCTGCGCCCGCTGCCGCCGCACGCCGAATGGCGGCTTCCGCCTCTGCTGCCGCGGCGTCTGCAGCAGCCACAGCGGCCGCGGCTGCTGCAGCGGCCGCCACGGCACTCGCCTTGGGTGCGGGCGACCGCGGCGTCAATGGCGGGAGGGGGTGGCCCCGTCGGCCCAGGCGGCCAGGCGACAAGGATGGGTAAGGCCCATGCTGCTCTCCGCCGCCACTCCCTATGCCTGCCCCACTGCTACCACCGCCGCCGCGGTGGCGCGGCCCGAGTGGCGCCAACACTGTGAGCCCCGAAATGCGGCCCAGCATCTCGCCGGTACCACCCCGCGGCAGCGAAGGCGGCCGTGGAGATGGAGGCGGCAGGCCGGCCGCGTACCGCCCGCCGCCCTCCTCAGCCCCAGTCGCTGCCCCCACTGCTGCTGCGTATGCAGTTGCACGCGGGGTACCGGCGCCACCACCTCCACGGGGGGACGCGCCAAAGGGAGCGACTCCGCCACGGGAAGATGTACCAAACGCGGCAACGTCACTACGGTCAACAGGGGAGGCGCCTCCGCCACCAGGACGAGCTGGGAGCGCTGACCGAACCCCCGGTCCGTTCTCAGCTTCACCCTCTGCCCACGGCGAGGGGCAACCGCCGAGGCTTCCAGGTCGGGGAGACGGTGCTGACTGCCGATGCCTCCGTTCGGCAGCCTCTGGGGCGCTACCGCCTCCCCAGGCACCGTGTACGGAGGGAGGACGCGCAGGGTTACCGCCGTAGAGTGGACCCGCCGTCGCCGCTGTAGGCGTGGTTGTCGATGCAGTAATGGGGTGCGGTGGATGTTCGGTCAAGATGACCCCATTTTTCGTCAGGGAAGGAGGCACAGAGGACGGCTGCAAGAGCTGCTGCGACGACAGCGCCTGCCCAGCGGGTAGCCGTGGGGACGTGACCGCAATGTGCGGTGAAGACGAGCCGACCTCTTCAGAATGCTGCCGTCTAGAACGTCCGTGTTCGCCACCATCGACGCCGCGTGACACGGACCCGCCCCCATCAGCGCGCACAACGGCGGAGTGACTCCCTGGAGCCAAAGACCCGCGCGGGCTCCGCGTCGAAGCGCGCGAGTCAGGCGATGCCGCGCCCGCTGCGGCCGTGGCACGACTGCCACCTGTAGCTCCAGCCGTACGGGCTGGGGATGATTGCAATGGGTGTGGCGACGGTCCCGGTTGCGACGACAACGGCAGCGGTGGCCCCGCCGTGGCCGAGAGCCCCGACGGTCGACCAGTGGTGCGTACGGACGCGTTTGGCGGGGGTGTCGCGAGAGGCAGCGGCCGCCCAGCACGTCCGAGCCACGTCTCCTGGGACTGCTGCTGCAACGGCGCGTCGGGCAGGTGGACGCTGGCGCGGGTGACCTCCCCGCGGTGCGGCGGTCCGGCGCGGCCCGTCTCGAAGGATGGTCCGCCAGACGCCTGTCCGTCAGCGCGCCATCGCTGGGATCCGGTCAGGCCAGCAGCATCAGAATCTGCAGTCGGGCCAACTCTGGGAGGTAGCTGCGACGTCTGAGGCGGCTGCTGCATCGCTCGCGTCCTTGGTCGCCCCCGCATCGGTGCGATTACCGGCGCTGGTTGCACCCACGGCTGTGGCTGCCCAGATGGATTATATCCAGACATCGGCGGGAAGCCGCGCTGCGCATGAGATGATACAGGCAGCGCCGACGAGATGGACGGATGAGGGCCCTCACGTCGCCCACCTGGGGAGTGAGGCTGGTACAAGGTGCCTCGTGGCGGCGCGTGCGGATTTCGCGGCGACGGCCGCGGGTGCCGCGGTGATGGCAAAGCGTACTCACTGTTGACGTCCGACCCGTGACGCGGACCCGTCGAGGAGGTGGGGAGAACAGGGGCGCCCGAGTCGGGCTGTAGACGAGACTCCACAAAGGGAGCAGAGGGAGTCCCGGCTGCCGCACCACCAAGTGGGGGAGACGGTCCGGAAAGGCCCTCTTCCTTGGTAGGTGGATCTGCTAGCCCCGCTGCCACAGCTGCTGCTGCGCGTGCTGCCGCTTCCCTTTCCGCCGTAGCCGCCGAGGCAGGTAGAGGTGGCGGTTGAGGCGGGCCGCGGTAGCCATGGGCATCCCATTGGTTAGGCACACGCCCGACTCCCACTCGGTGCTCTTCGTTTCCTCCGCGGGGTGAAGCGGCCCAGGGAGTCACCTCGGGCGTTGGCCCAGCTTGTGGACCCAGCGAAAACGTCTGTGCCAACCGTTGCGAGCCACCATTCGGAGGTGGTCCGTCGGATGCTGCCGCAGGGTGCCACCGGCAAGCGGCGGCCGCGTCGGCTCCAACAGGCGTCAACGGAGTGATAGCCCCGACGTCAGGGCCACGGCCGGCTAATCGCGGGGCTGCTGCACCGCGCTCGGTGCCACCATCGCCCCCCGGTGAGGAAGCTGGCCGTGGCGGGAGAGGTGGGCCCTGCGCTCTGGGCAGGGTGTAGGCCACAGGACTGGACTGTCTTGCGGCAGAACCTCCCCTGGGCGAGCTGCCAACTCCGGAAGCGGCCGGCCGCAAGGCCAGCGGAGGGTGAAGTGGATGGGCGTGCGGTGGCGCAGAGGTCGGCGGCTGCGATCCGTATGGATGCGACGCCAATGCCGTTGGTGGCAAAGGCTCAGCGGCATAGCCCGTGGGCGGCGCTGACGCGTTGCCGCCGCCAGGGCCACCAACACCACCGACCAAGCGGGAGTGTTGTAACGTCCTCGCAGCGACACCAGGGGGTTCCGATTCCTGCGGGAATGAACGGTCAACCTTGTCTGGCACAGCAGCGTACGAGTCATTGCGTGGCAGTGCCTGCCGATGGGCACTTGCCGAGGCCCCTGAGGAAGATGAGGATGAGTAGGATATCCTGCCGCTACCCGCGCCACCTGCGACGCCCCCGTGTGCCCGACCAGGGGTGGTGTTCGTCGGTGGGTAGTCGTCGCCGCTGCCAATACCCCTCACGCCACTCCCGCCAGCCGGCCCTGCGCTGGCGTGGGGAAAGAATCCCTTCCCCTGATGTGAGGCGTACGCCCCGCCGCCAGAGGTTCCTGGTGCGAGGCCGTGCGGCGACCGCGACGGTGGTGGCGGGGGAGGGGGGTTTGCCTGGACCGGGGGAGGCAGAACAATGGCTGCTGCGGCGGCCGCCGCGGCCACCGCTTGCATGTGGCGCGAGTGCGGGTCGAGGCCGCCACGCTGGACCGTTCGCGGCTCTGCATTCTGTCAGGGAGAGAAAGAGGCACGGCAGGGAGCGGGTGGATCACCAAATATCGTTCAAAACAACAGAGTTGATGGCTTGACAGAAGGCAAAGCACCGTGCAACCGAGTGCCACGCGTCAGTTGCTGCTCGTGGTACCATGCATTTGCGACGCGCACAGACGGCATTTGCTGCACGTGTTACGCGGGTTCGTGCGAAGCACTTACGAGCGACGGTGTGCGGCTCAGTCAGTCAAAGCGCCAGTGCATACCTCCCCCAGTCCACGGAGCTCGACGTCGCCTTCATAGGTAGCGAATCGTGTCAGCGTGCGGCTCGTCTCGTCGGAAGAGAACTCAAAGCACCGGCCGCTGGCATTATTGAAGATGAGTACCGCAATGTCACAGTCGCACAAGATGGACAGCTCACGCGCCTTCTTGAGTAGTCCGTTCTTGCGTTTTGTAAATGTCACCTGTGAGCAGGCCGGGAAGGAGGGGGGCAAGCATAGAATAGAATCAGACAAACCAGATGGGTAACACAAGCGCAGTCCCACAGTCAACCGCAGAGAGGAAGAATTGCATCCAGAACGGAGGTGTGCGGTAAAGAACGAAAACGGTAGGATACACCAAGTTGAAGACCGACCAGCCGCATCCCAGTGACAGAGCAATAGCACCGCACGAATTGGACACCGTACAAGGTCGTGCCACTCAGTCAGCAAATCAACAAGCTCGCCCACAGTGCCATAGGCAAAAGGCGCGACAACAAAGGACGGTCAGCAGTCTGTACCGTCTCGCGCACCACCAAAAAGCCATTGCTGCCACAAGCACAAACGCTCATTGTCCACCTCCCCGGCTGTGCCCCCCCTCCTCTCTCTTGCATCTGCGCCCAAGTACGGCACCCCCGTGCCCTCGCGGCCTCGCATGCCCTTCACACGACATACCGACCGGTTGCGCTCGTCCGGGATGCGCTCTATCTTAATCTTCTTCCTGCCCATGACGGCGCTGCGGTGGCAAACCGGCCCCCTCCACTGCTCCGATGGTCAAACGCCCGGCACGCCCTACCTGGCAGTGTGACCGCACTGCCGCGTGCGGCCCAGCACACCCGGGTAAGGGGGCGGAACCATATGCGGCAGCCGAGTGGATAAGCTACCAAATCGCCGCTGCAGGGTCCACAACGGGGAGGAGAAAGAGTGGTGATAGGAAGAAGCGGGGCGGTGGTTGCGCGTTGGACGGCGGAGAGGGGTGGAGAAGAATCGGACGCCGCGGTGGCGACGGAGACGGGAACACACAGGCGGGGGCGGCGTGAGGACAGTGCCGGGGGTCCGTGACAGTCTGGTTCACCAGCGGCGGCCGCTCCGGCGGCAGCAGCTGCTCTCCTTCCCGCAATAGCAGCGGCAGCTGCAGCAGCGGGTTTGGCGACGTTGAGGTTCGAGGCGGCAACTCCTGTCTTCGTCTCTGGCAGTGTGACTGTCACCCGACGCGGCGGGCGGGGGAAGGGGGGAGAGGCAACGAACAGCACGGAGAGAATGGGAACCACGACAGAGTGCCGGCGTGGGTGCCCAAGGCCAGCAACGGAGAAGGCGGGGCGTCCGCTGGCCAGTCGTGCCGGCCGTTGTCAGCACCCAGGTCACCCGGGAAGCGACGGTAGGGGGATGCACGCCGCCGCCACAGTGAGCGGCGCACGCACGGGCTGGCGCCTGCCAGCCGAGGCCCCCGACGCCCCCGACCCGGCAGGCCTCCAACCGTGTCAGTGGAAGAAGGTAGGGACACCGTGGGCGTAGGCGACGTTGATGGCCACCGGCCGGGCAAACCCGTCCGCTCCGTGGCAGCGACGCACGGCGGGGCGCGCGTGGTCTGGCGCCCACGCGCCAACGCCCGAACACGTCGCCCGACAGGCACGCAGGGGATGGGGTGGGTGGGGCGGCGCAAGGGGAACAGGGGGGGTGGGTTGGGTGCGACCGCGCCGGCCACCGACGAGCTGCCGGCCCGGTGCGTTGGCTTGTGCCAGTGCCAAGTGCCCCAAAGCCCCCGGGCGCGCGTGACTGCGCGTCCGTGGCCGACGGTGAGCGCGCCGTACGGTGGGCGCGCCGGGCGGGCGGGTCAGGGACGGGAGTGAGCGGCGCGGCAAAGTGGCACAGGTGCATCAACAAACCACCAGGTGGCAGGGGCGTGGGGCGTGTGGCGAGGGCGTGCGGCGGGGGGGGGGGGGGGGGGGGGGGGGGTGGCGGCCTTCGGGTGAAGTCTTTGTTCCCGCGCAGGCCAACCAGCGGGGTACGGGTGTGATGTCGGGCGGGGGGGAGGTGGGGCGACGCTCGCCTCGCCCGGTGGACCACCACCTGCGAGCAACGGCGAAGCACCACCGACGGTTGCCCGCGGGTAGCTCCGCCAGCGAGGTGGGGGGCCGTGCCCCTTGAGGCTCCCGGAAGCACGAGCGCATCCCCCCTCCATCATCGCGGGCAGATGATCTGGGAGCGGGCCCCCCCCTCCCTGCGCGCCACCGTGGGTGCGTGCCGCCGCCACCTCCGACGCCGCCGCCGCCACCGTCGCCGCCGCCGAGCAGCGGCCGCGGCGTCCAATGCGGTTTGTGGTACGCCCGGCCCGCCTTGCCGCCGGCCCAGGGCGGCCAGCACGAAGTGGAAGGGGGGGGGGGAAAGGCGGCGCCGGCCGTGGCGCCACGCCCCGGCTGCTGCGCGCCGGTGTTGCCGTTGGCAGCCGCAGGCGGGCGGTAGTGGCCACCGCCGCCGCTGCGGCTGCCGCCCGCCGTCCCCCCCGCCCGGCCGCCCGCCCGGCCGCTCGCCCCACCGGCCGCCCGGCCCATCCAGACGCCGGTCAGCCCACCCGCTCACCAGCCAGCCCGCCCGGCAGCCAACCCGGCCGGCCCGCCCGCCCGCCCGCCCAGCCGCACCAACCGTGCGACGCGCGGGCGGGAGTGCAGCCGGCCCGCCTGCAGGCGGGCCGGCGGCGGGCGGACGCGAGAGTGGCGGGGCTTGGGGTGGCCGCGGGGACGACCCGTGGCACGAGGGGGGAACGGCCGGTGCCTCGGAAGCCCAACCAGCCCGGTACGGATCTTTTCTGTCGCAATTGGTCTGCCTGCAAGTAGTCCTGGGCAGCGCGCATCGGGAGAGGCAGAAGCAACCGCGGCGGCCACGGCGGCGAGGCCGAGGCGAGGTCGATGAGCGGCCGCCGCCTGCCGCACCCCCTAACCCCCCTCCGAAGTCCCCCCTGGGCACCCACCGCTCCCACGTTCCCAGCACACCTCTGACCCGTGCAACTCCCACCCCGCCGGCGGACTCCCCCACAGGTGTGGCCCACCCGTGCAGTCGAGGCTACTGAAAGGCCGCGCGACACCCTGCCGCGTGCACGGGTCAGCCTTGTGCGAAGGCGCCTCGAGACGCGGCCATGTGTGGTTTCCTTCATGGGGCGTTGCCGTCATGTCTCCATGGGCGCGCGCACTTGACCGCGTCCGCGGGAGCCCCTGGCGGACACGGGCCAGTCTCGAGGGGTAGCGTCGAAACAAGTCACAAACGAGGCGTCCCAGCCTGTGGCTCACCCCCCAATGACCCAGTCCCAGGCGGCGGGTGAGGGGGGGAAGAGGAGCCCCCAGCACCATCTTCGTTGGCCTGCGTCTGCCCTGTTCCCGTCTGCCGTTTGCGCAGGACGGGCAGGCCTCGGCAACGCCGTTGGGGTTCCGCTTCGGTACGCGGTCGTGCGCCGCGGCGGCGGCGGCGGCCGCGCCGTTTCGCTCTCACCCTTGGGGGGTCCATGCGGCAGACACCAGGGGAGAGGGGGGGGGGTGGGGGATACTGCGGCAAAGGCCAGACGGACGCTGACCGCGGTAACGAGACGGAGCCGCCACGGGGGCATACAAAACCCCCCACGTCCCCCCGGCCATCTCTCCCGCCTCCTCCGGCCGCCCGTCCTACGGCGTTCGCCTCCGCTCTGCGGCCACCACGACCAGTCACGGACGCTTGATCCGAACGGCGGCTCGTGCGGGTGTGCCCGGAGATGGATAAAGAGGAGTCTTCTTGGCGTCGCGCAACGGCCGCTGTTGGCGCCCGCTCATTGGCTGCGGGAACCTGTACGACGGCCCTGAATGTGGGTCTCCACGCAGCGTCTTCAGCCATGAGCATGATGAACATTGGGCAGGACCCAAACACTGTTCGGATATGGCCAGCCTCTTCTGCGCCTAGAGCACATCCTGGAATACAGCGATTCTGACGTGCTGCTTGACTTCACGTCAGTCTGGATAGACGAATACAGGTAAGTGCAGTCATGCTAGTTATCTTTCTCAGTGACAATGTCTGGGGTTGTCAGGGTGCTGCCCACCGTCGAGGCGTCGGACGCCGCAGAGGAGCCACCCCCCACCGGGGAGTTGCTGAAAGTTGAACCCATTACGTCATCAGGTACAACAGGTTGAGGCAGCACGCCCACATCGCATGTCATGGTCCAGTTCACTTGGTGCACCGTTCCACACTCGTGCTAGCGTGAGGTGAATGAGAGTTCTTCTGTGCTCCTCGCTTCTGCTTGGTGCTCTGTGCGTTTTCGGATTGCCAGGCCATGGTGAAGGTGTCCAAGGAATACCTGGGGCGGTGTCCCAGTCGACAGAGTACTCTGATGAAGTATGGCGAAGAGCTACGAGAAGTAGGTATTTCTTTGGCGAAGACGTGCACGCGTCTGTTCTAATGCGCTCACGCGCGAGAGGTGTCCGAAAAAAAAAAATAGATTACGCTCTACGACGCGCAATGTAGCCAATAATATGGCTAGCAGGTGTGGTTCGTACTTCGTGTCCGAGCCTGACGTGGCTGGTCGACGAACGTCCCGCTGTAGTCCTTCGTGATCGCTTTTTTGAAGAAAAGAACCGACACAGAGATCGCCTCGCTAGATCTTCCGGCATCCCGGGGCGCCCCTTTTCCCTCCCCCGTCTACCTTTCGCCTCTTCCGTGGCTCCCGCGGCGCGCGGTGAGCAGTCGACCCCCCGGCAAGGAGAAGCACATCCGCTGGGCACGTGACCGCATCCAAGATAGCTCCCGCTGTCGAAGGCGCAGCACTCGAGGGCGGCGCGCCGTGTTTGCTCCGTCAAATTCTTCTGGCATTGAGCATTGTGGAGGAACACTGTCTTCTTGAAAGTGGTCCAGGGCATCCGCACGCGGCGACGGAGTCGTGCTCGGAATATGGCAGATGCGCCACAAACACGTGGGGTTCTGGGCTCCAGGTCATGGGAGGCGGAAGAGGAACCAGTTGTGCGGCACAGACTCGTGACAAGGGGAGACTCCGCGCTTATCAGGTCGGCGGCAGCTGCGTGCAAAAGGTGCAGACGAGGACAAGAGCCAAACAGGCGGCTGCTACAATGCATCCCACAAAAAAATTGGATGTTGTTGTTGTCGAGAATTGCAGAGTCGACGTTTGAGCCAATGAAACGGTCCTCTCCGTGATGTCGACTCGTCCTCTATTTGTGGGACGCGCAATACGACCGACAGTTCAACACACCGCAGGCTGGAAGGTATTGGTACAGGCGTTCCCCTCTGCCATCTTCTGCACTTAGACTGCGCGCTCAGACCGCGGGAACCCACCAAGGAAGAAATTGGCCTCTGGGCTGCGCCAGACTCGGCTTCCGTGCTTCGATGAGGCCCGCCACGGTGGCCGGCTTCAATCCTGTCGTTGTTGGCCGTGGTCACGCCCTCGTGGGCGGTCCCGCACCCTACCCTTCCGCATGCCGAGAGCTCATGCACGGGAGGCTGGTCAAGCGTACGGCCAGTGATCCCAGTAGGCCTCATTTGTACAAACTTTCAGTATACAGGCAGTCAAGCCCATATGGGCCGGGGAGGGGGTCGACTGGCCCCTTTCTGGCCGCTGATGGATTGCCCTCCCGAGGCTGTGTTTCATTCACACTTGAATTCCCGCCACGTCGTCACAGCAGAGACCTTGGCCAGCACCAGCGTGAGTCAGTAGTGTCGGTCGTCCACACTCCCCCTCTCGAACTGCGGCATGTTCACCGGACTCGCGATCGCAATCATTGGTTGCACCTCAGGCGGAGTTGTCCCGGCGGAGGGTACATAGTTGGGCAAGGACGGGGGCGGGGCTCCCACTGGGTCAGGAGCGCTGTCTGTCGGTGGTCGCTGTGCGTCGCGCGCGCGACGACGCGCCGCCACACGCTGCGGGGCAATGCGCTCTCGACCGGACACAGGGGGCAGCGGACCGACAAAGCGGGGACCCACCCATGAAGATCAACGGGCCTGTTGGCTGGATACCCCGTAAAGCAGCATGAAGAGCAGAGATTGGCGACACAAGAATGGCGCAGAAAAATGAGGGACTCAAAATTTCCGATGCGACAGCACAGGGTTCCACCCGTCTTCCCTAGCCAGTTCGGCCCGAGGTGCCCTTTTACGGCTCTTCTTGACGTCTCTTCGACCTCTCACTGGTGGTCGCATGGGGTTCTCGACTGATGAGATGCGTCGGGTGTGGCTCAGAGGACCGCTCAGCTCTGAGCTGGGCTTAAAGTACCCCACAGCTAGGTGGGGCGGACTACAGTTGCTTTTGTCCTTGCTGACATGGTATGCGGGCTCTCCACATCCGCCATTGTTGTGGACATACGGAGGGGTAGCGCAACGGTGGGCGTGTCTAAGGCGCTGACGACTGACAGTAGTGGTGGCCTAGCCACTGAGGTACGCTCGCAAAGATGAAATCGCAGCGGAGCGGCCGCTGTCAGGAGGAGCGGCCAACTATTTGTTCTTGTTTAGAGAAGGTTGTGGCGCGGGGTACAGTGAACTCGCTGCCCCCTCTCTTCCTTTCCCGCACAGCAGACCCGGGGGCATCCAGACGGACCGCCTTGAGGGCGGGTGCCAATGCAATCGCGCCGCACCACGCCGGCCGCGAGTCGGTCTGTCCCCACGCCCTGCCGGCCGGCCGCTGCCCCACATGGGTGCCGCTGGACGGGTTGCCCGCGGCACCGCGACCTTCTCCCCGCGCCCCGCGCACGTGCTCATGCGATGCGCAGGAGGGCCGGATCAGGGGAGAGATACGCAGCGCCCCCTCCCACCCCGCTCGAGATCTGCCGTCCCGGGCACGTACACTGATAGTAGAGCGTACCCAACAGGAAGCCGGAAGCGTCAGTAGTACCTTTGAGGACACCCAAACGTACCCCGCCCCACCGTGCCTCTCATCCATCCCCAAACCTATCCGCTGCGGCTCCGCGCCGAGCGAAGAGAGGGTTGGCCAGGGTGGTCTGGCCCGCGTAGTCGGCGCCGACGGCCCTCGCCGAGTCAGCGCGTGCGTCTGCAGAAAGAAGACACGCCGGTTGGGTCTGAGGTGATCTGCAGACCCACTGGTCCAGACTGGGGTGGCTCATCCCTGCCATAGGACGGGTGCTTTACGCCATCGCACGACGAGGCCACCGCCAAGCCGCACAAGCTTCTTCGGACCTACAGTTCATCTACCATAGCGTCAGCTGGCTGGCCCATGAGCAGTCTGTACCTGATGTCGATCACTCTTGGCCGTTTCTTGCGAAGGAAACATCCCCAGAAGCAACGAGTATGAGAAAAAAGCCCATGCTCTCATCATGCGATGCACCAAGTTTGGTGTCTCCACGAGCCGTACCTCGAGCAGAAGAATAAAAACTAACAAAATATCGCTGTGTTTGTATATTGACCATTGCAATGGAATCCTTGCTGTTCCCGGTCTGACACAATCAGAAGAGGCCCAGCTGGCGCAAGCATCGAGATCATCGACCACCATCCAACCTTTCCGTGCCACCCTTCTGGGCCCCTACCCCGCTGTCGTCCTCGTGCTACTTGCTATGCGATGTGCACAACCCGCACGGCTGGTTGCACCCGGCTATAGAGCAAGCATGAACAGATCGCCCAAAAGAGCACCTACGTACCACAAAAAACACAAAAAAAGCAAAAGCCGCGCCCACCCCCCCCTGCCCCCCCCCTGCCCCCCCCCTGCCACTTCCTCAGCCTGTCGCCACCGCTGACCTCCACCCACGCACCGGGCCACTCTATTCCCAGCTAAACTTGGCGTACTTGTCCTGCAGTGCCGGGAACTGCGCCCGGAGGTTGACCATGTCCTTTTGCAGTGCCGGCGGCACGAGCGTCCCCCCATTCTGACTCCGTTCCGTCCATGCCCGGTGTTCAGGCTCCCCCGCCGTCATGATCTCGCCGTCGCCCTTGGGGTTCTTCTCCGACGAGCGGAGCTCGCGGAGGAGGCCGCCGACGCGGGACTCAAAGGTCGCCACCTCGGTGAAACGCGCCACGTCCACCGCGATGAACCAGTGACCCAGCGGCATGGGCGCGGGCTTGCCCGTCGCCTGGTCCACCCCCGTCAGCTCGGGGGAGGTCGGGTTGCCCTGCAGCGCCGTCGACAGGATCTCACACACCGTCGCGTAGCCGGTGCCCTTGTGCGCGCCCGTGTCCATGGAGACACCGCCCAGCGGGGCCAACGCACAGTTGCGGGTGGTCAAGTCCTTGAGGATGCCGTCCGTGTCGGTCCGTACCACTCCCTGCTTGTCAATGACCTGGCCGGCGGGGGTGGGCATACCTTCCCGGGCGTACCGCTCAATCTTGCCCCGCTGGTTGATCGACGTTGCGCAGTCGAGGACGTACGGGAAGGGGTCGTCTGAGCCGCACCCAAAGGTGATGGGGTTGGTGCCAAGCATCGGCTGCACGCCACCCAAGGGCGCAATCGACGGGCGCGCGTTGGTGCCCGTAAAGCCAATGCAGCCCTTGGCCACCGCCATCAGCGGGTAGTAGCCGGCCATGCCATAGTGGGTGCTGTTGCGAACAACGACCATCGCCACGCCCACCTCCTTGGCCTTGGCAATGCACATGTCCATCGCGCGCGGGCCAATGACCAGGCCGAGGCCCATGTGGCCGTCAATGACGGCGGTAGACGGGGTCTCCTTGACCACTTCAAACGGCGCTGTCGGCTTCATGATGCCCGCCTTGAGGCGCTGGCAGTAGATGGGGTTGAGGCGGCCAATGCCGTGGGAGTCGATCCCACGCTTGTCCGACTCGATGAGCACCTGTCAGAGGGGGAAGGAGCGAGAACACAGCACCATCCAGAGATGGAAGGTGGGATGCAACCCCCGGAACAGAGAGCAAGAGTGCGAAAGGGAACACACCGTGCAACCGTTCGTCAGGCCTTGCTCGCCCAAAATACAAACCTTGTGGGCGGGTGAGGTGCCCCCGGCAGCACACGAGCGCGGGTGGCCCACCAACAACCGAGGCCAAGGCCACACAGCCGCCCTGCTGCCTGACCCGAGCTATCCCCCCCCACCCCCCTCCTTCTCCCTCCACTCCTCGCGCCCACGTCCACGAAGCGGAGCCCCGCCAACGCACCTTGGCAGCTGTCACAGCCTCCTCGTCAGGCACGCCATACTGCACAAATACGTCCTTCATAAAGCCCTCGAGGAAGTCAAAGTCCACCCGAGCGTACGCCACGGCCGGGGCGGCGGCCTTGGGCTTGGCACCCGCCGCCGCCGACGCCGACTCCACCCCGTACACCGTCGACCCCACCGCCACCACCGCGTCATCGGAGGGCCCACCTGCAGCCGCCCAGCGGGCCATCAAGCCCGCGTACTCCTCTTTGGCCGCCGCCGACGGCGCGCCGCCGCGGGCCAGGATCGCGGCCGCCGCCGCACGGAGCGACGCGAGCGTGTCCTCGCCGGTCGACGCCATCGTGGCCACGGCAGGGGCGGCGGCGGTGGCGGTCGCCATGGCAGGAAGAAGAGAGTGGGGAGGGAAAGGTCGGAGCGCAGGAGAGACAGAGGCGCGATGGCGAAACTCTGTGCTGAGGTGGGGACAGCGCGTCAGGAACACAACGACGGAACGAGGGGGAAACCTCGCAGAGGAGGGTCGCCGCAGCAGAGAGCGCCAGGACGTGGTTGTCACGCCCGAGGAGAGGTGGATCAAGGCAGGGCGGTCGTCACAGGCGGCACGCGTGGCGGGCGAGGACACAGCTATGCGCTGTGAGAGAAAGGGGGGACAGCTGCACCAGTCCGGGCAGCGCGGGTGCGTGTCTGCCGACGGCGCCGGGCGGCAGCCGACTGCGTCGTGGGGGAGGGTCTGGGCGGGTCGATCCCCCCTCGTCCCGAGCCACGATCCCGTCGACGCTGCCTGTCGAATCCGCCTGGGTCGGCCCGGCCCAGGCAGCACAGCGCGGCAAGTGTTCCACGCATCGTTCCTACAGCGAAGTTCGTCGCAACTCGACGCTGTTTTGATCAGTATCTATCTCGCTGCCAAACAAGTGACTTTCAATTATGTTCATACAGTCACTCACATTCACAAAGGTCAATGAGCCTGGAAAGAAGTGGGGCTTTGATGAATAAACGACACCGGTTCGCGAAAATAGCTCGCCAACCCACTCGAAGCGGAAAGTCCCTGCTGCACCAAGAACTGGCTCCGGCAATTGAAACACGAAAAAGAGGAGGCGCGGTGAGGGCGGCACGGAGAGAGTGTGAGTTCACGAGGTCGCGCTAGCGGCCACGACCGTGGCTTGTGGCAGTGGCGAGAGCACAGGCAAAGAGCGTACAACGTGGGGGTTCGCGTCGGAATTTGGTCTTCGTCATCAGATGTCTGCTCTGAGGTGATCAATGTGAAGTGATTGCGGTCTGACCAGATCATGATGGTAAAGGGACGCAGGTGACTCGTAGAGCGGCCGCGCCAGAGGCAGGGTCGTCGGGCGCAGCGGCGTTTTCTCGCATGGAAGCACGTCGTCCACCGCCGCAAGCGAAAAAACTTAGCGGACAAACGTTGTCATGGCCTGCAAAGACAACGACAGCTTGGCAGCCGACTGTCGGAACACTTCTGACGTTGCCACAAGGTGATGCCAGGCCATCTTACTATCGCTCATGCACGAAGGGACGGAAAAAACAGGACAATCGATGCGCGGGTGGACACCTTCGAGACACTTTCTTTTCCGCAACAGTGTGACCAGACTTTGTGTTTTCATGAGTGTCAAACCTGTTCCAACGAACCCTTCGTAAGAAGAGCCAACAATAAGGTTATTCTGGTTCATGAGGCGCGGGACTTGTAAAATTAACTGGAATGTTATTGACGAACCAAGGTTTGACAGCTCAAGCAGTCGCGAGATGACAGTCAGCCAACGGTATTGGCCTGGTCGCCCGCACATGAATCTGATTGGGCGCCCAGATAGATTTCGCTATCCACCTGGCGTGGTGGTGGCGGTTTGAAGCGACGGCCGCCGCCCAATCTCGAGCGAGGCGAGGCGTTCTCGTGTGCGCTATGGAGAGACAAAACCCTAAATGCGTTTCAAGCTGGGCTCAAGAGCTATACAGGTGAGGATCCTGCCGTCACTTCGGCACTGCTCGACCGATGCCTTCACGAGCAGCGAGCGTTCATGGGACTGGAGCCAAGCCCGTGACCATGGCACTGCCCTTCGTGGTCGTTCACACGCCTGCCGTTGTCCGACGCAGGACTGTCAGAAGGTAGGACACCGTTGCCTTCACAAGACAACAAACGGCCGACCAGACAGAGCTGCCCTCAGCAGAGGTAGCACAACGAGCTGGCCAAGGGGGGTGAAGGTGGGAGGAAGCGCACGTCCGTGGCCTCTGTACTCGCCCCCCCCCCACCACGCTCGCGGCTAGGCGCGCACACGTTGGCGGCGCCCCTCTCCCCCGCCCTCCTGTGGGCCGCCACGCCTTGCTCGGAAAAAGCCGGCGCTGCGACATAGCGCCAGCGGTACTGCAAAAGAAAAGGGGAAGGGTGGCGGGGGGGACGGAGACGCCGCCGCCATGTCAGCCCCCCTGCCGCGACGGGGTGCGAGGTGTCAGCGGCGGTGCGGCCGCCACACCCCCCCCACTGCCAGCACGGGGGCCTTCTCTCCACCTCCTTCCCCACACCCCATCTCACCACCGCGGTGGGGATGTCAGCCGCCGCCACGGACAGCCGGGGCGGCCGGAACGGCCGTGGCGGCCGGGGCGGCCAGGGCGGCCGCCCCCCCCCCCGCCACAGTGGTGACCCCTGCCGCCCCCCCCCCCGCAGTGTCACCCGCCGCTGCCGCCGTGGCGGCCGTCGCCGCCGCCGCCGTCGCTGCCGCCGTCCGCGCGCGGCCGAGGGCACGGACAAACCGGGCGTACGCGGCGGCGGGGGTGCCCCAGTCCATGTCGTACCAAAAATTGACGGCCACGACGAGGCCGCCGCGGCCGCCCGTGCCGTCGTCGCCGCCACCGTCGCCGCTGTCGCCGCCGTCGTCGCCGTCACCGCTCTGCTTCACCGCGTGATACCACAGGGCGGGGAGGAAGAGCATCTCGCCGGCCCGTACCGTCACGCGGAGGGCCGTGCCGGGGCGGCTGCTGCCATTGCCGCCGCTGCTACCGCCGTCCGCAGCGGCGCCCGCTTCCGCCTCGCCGCCCCCCTCATCGTCCGAGCCGTCGCACAGCCGCGGCAGCGCGGCGGCCTCCCCGCCAGGCGCATCCACGTCCACCGTCACCCACGGGACGGCGGGGGCGCCAGGCTCGTCCCGCAGCACCCACCGATGGCGGCGGGAGGGGGGGGGCGCCGCCGCGGCCGTGGCGGCGACGGCGCTGCCAGCGGCGCCCGCAGCCGGCGTGGCTGCCGCGGGCGGCGCGCGGGTGATGGTGGCGGCAGCGGCGGCCCCCTGGGGCGGGGGCGCCCCCCCACGTGCTACTACTCCCCCCCCATCCACACCCGTCATCGTCGCCTCCTCTGCCAATCCCTCCCCCTTCCCACCGCCCCCGCGCTTGCCGTCGCCGTCGCCGTCGCCGCCGCCGCCGTCGTCGCCGTCGCCGTCGGCAGCCGCCACCTCTTCCCAGTGCCACCGCGCGACCGGCACGAGCCGCTCGGCGAGCCACGGCGCGTCACACGGCGGCAGCAGCGTAAAGTGCTTGGCGCCGCGGAGCACCACGTAGCAGTTGTCGTACGGGTCTGCGTGCATGGCCGTCACGGACGCGGCGGTGCCCGCCCACAGGTTCACCGCGTCGGGCGGGTCGGGGAAGGCCGCGGCGAGGCAGGGGGGGGGCCACGGGCAGAGGTCCGCCGCGAGGCGGGGCAGCTGCGTCCGCAGGTTGTCGTCTTGGTGGGACAGGTACGCCACGCCGGGGAGGGGCACGGCCGCCGCCGCCGACAGAGCTGGCGGGTCCGCCCCTCCCCCGCCGCCGCGGCCGCCACCGCCGCCGCCGGCGGGGGCGTCCGCCGCCCCCAACCATGGGGCCAAAAACGCGCCGAGGGTGGTGCCCACCTCGGCGGGTAGCGCGAGGCGACCCCCCACCAGCGCGTCTGCGCGCCCGTCCGGCGTGCAGTTGACGCTCACCGCCGCGTCGGCGGCGCGGGCGGCGAGGCCCGCCGCGTCCCACCCCCCACCCCCCCCCCATCCTTGCTTCTTCCCCCCCCGCCATAGGCCGCCCACCCGTCGACTGCGCCGGTGAGGAGCAGCGGCACGCTGCGGTCGCGGTGGGCGGCGACAAACGTGGCGGCGGGGAGGGCGGCGGCGGCCGCGACGGGGACGGCGGGCGGGACCCACAGCTCCCGGGCGGTGGTGAAGAGGCCGGCCAGGGCGGCGTCGACGGCGGTGGCAAGGTCGGGGGGGTCTGGGGGGGGAGGGGGGGGGGGAGCACTTGCGGGGGGAGAGGGGGGGGTGCGGCGGGGGTCATGGTGAAGCCGGGACGGGGGGGGGGGGGAGGAGGCGCTGCCGTTGGTGAGACGAGGCGGGGGCCACCGCTTCTTCCCGCCTGCCGTCCTCGGGCTGAGTGCCAATTTTCGGCTGATGAGGACAAGAACAAAAAGTGCAAGAACAAGAGCATGGGCCAATCGCAGGCCGTCTGCGATTTCCCTCCCTTGGGCACCCCTGGTGTTCCCTCGAGGAGGACACGTGTCTTGGTGTTGTCGAGATCCGAGGGTGCTCCCGTCTCCCGATCCCCACCCACAAGGAACGCCCCGACGACAGCGGGCGATGGACGCCGGCGCAGGCAAGGCATCCGCTCGGCCAGCGTCCGCATCCCCACAACAACATAACAAACACATCCAAGACGCAGGCTGCAAAGATTTTCCGGGACGTCAAGGGCAGTCGGGGGGTGTCTGCAGCCGGGGGAGCGGGCGGCGAAACGCCCGGCCGCATCCGCCGCCACGGGCACCGACGGTATGCACGTCCGTTCCCCCCCGTCCGACGCGGCGGCCGCCGGGGCGCCGCCGTCACCGTCGGAGCGCTCCCACCATCTGTGCTGGGTCCCACACTGCCCGCCGCCCCCACCACCGCTACCCGCAACTCCATCAATGCACCCATGGACGCCGCCGCGACGGGAGAGTCCACGGCCGCGGATGCGGCAGCGACAAAGAGGCGAGCGGTCGGCCGTCGAGTGGCACGGTGGCTGCCCCGTGCCACCGGTCGGCCGCCCGCGGCATAGTGACTGTGGTAGCCACCACGACCGTGGGGGTCCGATGGTTTCGAGTGGAGCGGGGTGGGAGGGCGGTTTCAACCGCGGCCACTACAGGAGGGGCCTCCGCTCCGCGTGCGCCGTATCGCCAAAGGCAGTGACCAGTGCCTACTGTCACAAGCGCCGCCACAGGAGCCGCCAGTTGCACCTCCACTTGCGCCGCCACCGGCACCGGAGCGTCCCTCCAGGTCGGCTGCCTCGCCGCTCCGTCACTCGCCCCAGGACCCCACCGCTTTGGTCTCCCGCCTGCATGGAGGCATCCTCCTCCTCTACAACATCCTTTGCCCAGTTGCCCGTGGCAAACGGCAAGTTTCGAGAGATGGCCAGGCGATCAAAGTGGTTTAGCCGATCAGAGTGATATATTTCATAACATCAGCCAATAAGATCGCCAGAGTCCTTTCACTTTGGCAAAAGCTCTCCTCTCTGCGCCCGCCCGTCGTTTTTGGACGTCATTGATCCTCGAGCATACCGTCGAGGGGGACCACTTTGACGGTTTGTACTTTGTATCTGGCGTGAGTGGAGGCCTTCAGCCGACTGCCCTTGCGTGTGGGGCCCGCAACTCATCCTCCGCGGGAGGCAGCCGTCGGGAACCGCAACCGGCGCGCACGCCCCCACGGCCCGCCACGCGCGGCTGCAGCTGTTGCTCGTCGCGCGACACGGCGCCACCGCCACCACGCCACCCCCGTGCGCCGTGGTCGTCACGCGCGGCCGACGTGGCCGAAACGCCGTGTCTGGCGCTGCGAGTGCGACTGCCGCTCTCTCCGGCGCGTCGTCTGCCCGCAGCGGCTCGTTCCTCGCCGCGCACGTCTTGTCGGCCCGCGCTCCTGCATCCGACCCCCCCCCCCACCCCCCTCACTGTCGTTGCCATGGACGCCACCGCCCAGGCCGCGGAGGGCACTAGCGGCACCACCCTCATCTCCCACCTGCTCGCGTCGCTAACCAAGCGGTCCAACTACCTGGAGGAGGGGGTTATCCACACCAACGTTCAGTCGTCCGTTTCGGATGGGGACTCCCTGTCGGACCTGGTGACGCTTCTGTCGTCCATCACGCTCGCGGTCAAGACGGTCGGCTCGATGGTGCGGCGGCTGGGCCTGCCCGGCAGCGAGGCGCGGAGCGTCAATGACATCAACAAGATTGCCAACGAGACGTGGATTCGGGAGCTCACCGCCTCGGACGCGTGCTGCGTGCTTGTGTCGGAGGACCTCTCCGACCCGGTCGTGCTGGAGCCGCCCCACCAGGGCAACTACGCGGTCGTGTTTGACCCGCTGACCGGCCTGGCAGACCCGCCAGCGCAGGATATGGGCGCCATCTTTGGGGTCTTTCGGCAGCTCACCAACGACACCAAGCCGGGGGTGGAAGACGTGCTGCAGCCGGCGCGGAACCTGGTGGCGGCCGGCTATGCCGTCTATGGTGCCGCCACGATGATGGTGCTGTCGTACGGGGCGGGCGTCCACGGCTTTACGCTCGACCCGACGCTGGCGGAGTTTATCCTCACCCACGAGAACATGCGGGTGCCCTACTCGGGCCGCATCTACGCCATCAACGAAGGCTTTGCGTCGACGATGGACCCGAAAGCGCAGGCCATGCTGCGGGCGCTCAAGGACGAGCCCGCCCTCGACGGCTCCACCCGCACGTGCCGCTACATTGGGTCGATGGTGCCCGAGCTGCACCGTACCATCATCCGCGGCGGCGTGTACATCTACCCCGCCCACGCGGAGCGCCCGCAGGGGCGGCTCAAGCTGCTCTACGAGGCGGGCCCGCTCGCGTTCATTATTGAAAAGGCGGGCGGCCAGGCGAGCACCGGCACCCGCGCCATCCTCGACATCCAGCCCGAGAGCGTACACCACAGGGTAGAGTGCTACATGGGCTCGGAGGACGACATCAACCTGTGCACGTCACACTTCCGCTCCGCCCCCTGGGGCCGTGGCCCGTCGGCCGACCCAATGTACTCCCTCCGCCGCAGCCGCAGCATTGACGCGAGCATGCGCGTGTCGTTGGAGGCGGGGCTGGATGTCGCCGCCCGCACGGGGACGGGCACGCTGGCGGGCTCCCCAAAGATTGCCAACGGGCTTGGCGCGGAGGAGGACGGCTTTGTCTGCGCCTACCTGCCGGTGCTTTGAGACCCCGCCGGGAGTGGCAGCTAGGGGGGGGGGGTACGGGCGGACGTCTGCTAGGGGGTGGCGCGCGAATGCGCGGTGGCGCCGATGCGGATGCGTCGATGCGTTGCGGTGGGATACAGGGACCTTGTTGGCGGGCGACACGAAGGGGACCGTGGGACAGTAGGGGCTGGCACTGGCGCACCACGTCCGGGAGGAGGTCACTGCGGGGCACGGTGGAGGGGCAAAGGGGGTGCAGTGCTGGTGGAGCAAAAACACTTGAGTCTGCTGTGCGAGGTGGCTGGCGCCCTATCCCATGTCAGACCGGAGGTCTTGCCCAGGCGGTGGGGCTGCAGTTGGGCACGGACGAGTTCCACCCCATCGGCCCGTCCGGGTTGTCACGCACCGGTGGGACGTCCACTTGGGGCTCTGTGCAAGGAAAACAGCAGTCTCAGTCATGGGTCGTGGTCACTCCTGCAGGTCCAGCGCGCGTAGGTCCTCCGTCGCGCCCCCCTCACCTCCCCCCCCCCCCCAACAGCACGACGCGCCACAGCTCGTCAGCGGCGCACACACAGTCACGTCACAAAAACCAAGACAAACACCAGTGAATCCACCAACAGGACGGCGGCGGCACCCCCCCCTCCCCTCTACGGAGTGTGCGCATCCCGTCCCGGCGCGCGGCACGACGACCGAGCCGCCGCCACGCGGCCAGTGGCAAAACAGGGTCACCAGCCGCCACTCCCCCGATCGACCGAGCTGTACATGGCCACGGCGGGGCGTCTGGCCGGCTCCGCGCGTCCGCGCGTCCCCGCGTCTGCGGCGGCGGCGGCGGCGACGGCGACGGTGGTGGCGGCAGCGGTGGCGGCGGCGGCGTCGGCGGCGGCGGCGGCAGCAGCGGCCGGGACGGTGCGCCCCGCTGTGGGGGGGTGGCACCCCTCACATGGCCGCCGACCGGCGGCTCGGCTTGTGCGTCACGTGGAGCCACTTGAGGCTAAAGTACGCGCCGACGCGGAACACGGCAATCCACAGCAGCAGCACCGCCGCGTTGCCAACGACGCCGAGGCCGTCGCGCACCTCGCGCGCGCGGTAAATCGCGGCGGCGGTGACGGGGCAGACGCGCTCGCCGGGCGTGCCGGGCAGGCCGCCCGAGTAGATGGTCGGCACCACCGAGCAGGGGAAGGTGCGGCCTTGCACCTCGACAATGACCATCGCCTCAAAGCCGTACTGCGAGGGGGGGGGGGGGGGCAGTCACACAAGGGGGAGGCGCGACGTTGGGAGGGGAGGGTGGGGAGCCACCGCCGGTAGGTCCGAGCCAGAACGATGGGACACAGACCAGCCAGTACGCACCCACACAAGCAGCAGCGTTAGTGACGGTCATCCGCGCGACACCCGTCCAACTCCCCACGCACGCGGCTTCCCGTCGCCCCCCCCCCCCCGCGGTTTGCTCCTCAGCCTCTCGCGCTGCCGCCCCCTCTGCCTCGGCGACGCCCATCCGTCCGGCCCCCTCCCCCGCCCGCGTGACCGGCCGCGTACCTTGATAAAGCTCAGCGCGTTGACCCACGCAATCCACCCCGGCAGCGTCTTGTTGTTGACATAGTAGCCGCCCGCGAGCAGCGCGAGCAGCACCGTCAGGCTGCCGAGCACCTGCGCCAGCTTGACGTTCCGCACCGTCGCCGACACAAACAGCCCAATCGACTGGGCGGTGAGCGTGACGAGCGCGAGGATGATCAGGTGGGTGGCAAACGCGCCCGCCGACGACCGGAGGCCCGCCATCCAGTACGCAATCACCGAAAAGACGGTCGGGTAGAGGAGCTCGACGGGCGTCTCGACGGTCGTCTTTGCCACGAAGAACGCCGACAGCCGGTACGCGCCCGACGAGCGCTCCTTGTGGAGGACCGGCCCCTCGGCGGGCATAAACGAAAAGATGGCGGAGAACATGGGGATAAACGAGAAGAAGACGCAGATGAAGAAGAGGATCGACACGCGCTCGTCGAGCGTCCGCTCCGTCTGCGCCAACTGGAACCACATGATGCCAACGAGGAACGCGACCGCCACAATCTGGAACAGCTGCACCCACTCGAGCACCTCCCCGCGCCGCTGGATGGCCGACCGGCCGCCGAGCACGGCCGCCTGCGTCCACCAGCCGACGGGGTACTTGCGGGGCTCGGCGCGCACGCTCGGCGTGCGCAGCCGCTTCCGCACCGACCGCACCGCGCCGGCGGCGGTGGTGGACAGCAGGCCGCCACCACCGGCCGGCGGCGGTGGCACCCCCGCCGAAGCCGCGGCCGCCGGCAAAGCCGCGTCCACGGTGTGGGCGGCGGCCGCGGCGGCGGCGGCGGCGACGGCCGTCGCCACCGCCGACGCGCCGCCGCCCGCGGCTTCCCGTGCCGCCCACGCCGCCTCGAGCCGCCGCGTCACGGGCTGCGACCCGTCCGCCGCCGCGTCGGTGAGGAGCTGCAGGAAAAAGTCGCACGGGTTGTACCGCGGCGGGCACGGCAAGCCGAGCGACGCAAAGTGTGGCAACGCCCCGGCGGCGGGGCCGGAATAGACGACGCGGCCGGCGGATAGGAGCATAATGTTGTCAAAGAGGGCGAGCATCTGGGAGGATGGCTGGTGCAGCGTGGTGATGATGGTGCGCCCTTCGTCGGCGAGGGACCGGAGGAGCCGCACGACGGTGAGGGCAGTGGCCGAGTCGAGGCCGCTCGTTGGTTCTGTCGCAGGCGACCGGAAGGGAAGAGGGCCGGGGGAGCGAAAGGAGACAGAGAAGCAATCGCAGTCGACGCCACGCAAGGCCACCACGGGAAGGGAAAAAGCAGCAAGATGGCCAGCCGGCGGGGGCGTGTCAGTCAAGGTCCTCCGCGTCTATGGGCACGCCCGCCACCACCATCGCGCTGACCGCCCCCACCCCTCCACACCTCATGCATGGCCCACACTTGTGCCAGTGGCCGCTAATGTGCTCCCTCCTCCACCTCACCCACCCCCCTCCGCCTCTAGCGTCGTTCTCACACCTGCACCCTCTCAACAGCCCCACCCCCGCCCCCCCCCCCGGCCACCAAACGTACCATCCAGCAGCAGCGTTGACGGGTCGGTCAGCAGCTCATTCGCAATGTTCACGCGCTTGCGCTCCCCCCCCGACACGCCCTTGATAATCACCCCGTCGCCCATCAGCGTGTCCGCACACCCCTCCAGCCGGAGCTGCGACAGCACCCCCGCGACGCGCGCCTCCCGCTCCGCCCGCGTCGCACCGCGTATCCGCAGGCGGGCGGTGAAGCGGAGCGTCTCGGTGACGGTCAGCCGCGGCGAGAAGATGTCCGCCTGCATGCAGTAGGCGAGCTGCCGCCGCAGCCGGCGGCCGCGGGCGGCGCCGCCAAAGGTCATGCCCCCGCCGGTGGGGCCGTACTGCGAGCGGCCGGCGAGGAGGTTGAGGAGGGAGGTCTTGCCGGCGCCCGACGGGCCGAGCAGGACGGTGAGCTGGCCGGCGGGCGCGACGCCCGACACGCCGTGGAGGATGCGGGTGGTGTGGGGGGGGCGGGGGGGAGGTGGGCCGTCGGCGTCGCGCCGGCGGTGGCATCGCCGCCGCCGCCGCCGCCGTCGCCGCCGTCGTGGACGATGCCGGCGACGGCGCCGGCAGCGACGGCCGACTTTGTCGGCAGCGGCACCGACGAGCCCGACGATAGCCCCGACGAGCCGACCGACGACAGGCCGCTGTCGTCGCCCTTGGCCGTCGGGTCTGTCGCCGCTACCGCCGGTGGCGCCACCACCGCCCCGCCGGCGGTGCTGTGCGTTGGCAGCAGCGGCCCCCCACCGCTGCCGTCTCCGCTCCGGCCACCGCCGCCGCCGCCGCCGCCGCCGCCGCTGCCGCCGCCGCCGCCGCGGCCCACGACGGCGGCGAGCCACGCGCGGAGGCGGGCGGCGCGGGAGGGGGTGGCGCCGACACTGACGGGCACATCGTAGGTGATATTCGACCACGATACGCCCGCCATGGTCGCGTCGTCTGGCATGGGGGACGGCCCCGGAGGGGGGGAGGGGGGGGGGAGAGGGGCGTCCATCGCCGCCGCCCGGAGGTAGGCTGCCGCCCAGCGGTTGGGGGGATGGCCAGGCAGTCGGGGTGAGGGGGAGGACGCGGCGCGGGAGCGGGCAAGAGGGGTGCCGACCAGGTGCTCGGGCAGGGGGGAGGGAAGCGGGAGGACGCTGGCGATGGTGGGGAAGAGACGACCACAGTGGGGGCGGGTCGACCGCGGCTGCCAAGGCGGCGACGGCGGTGCGCGCTCAGCGAACGCGTTGGCCGCCAAGGTTGTCGCCGCCCATCCCCCCCCCACCCCGCCACCCTCTTGGCCGCCACGGGACAATGGCGGCGGTGGCCGCCGAGGTGGCGGCCGTGTGTGTGCCAGCGCAGCCGACGACGGGCAGGCCGGCCAACCGGCCCGGCGGCAGACGGGACCGGCAGACGCCCGCCCGCCACGTGCGCGCCGCCGGGGTCATCTGTGGCCACAAACGGCGGATAGGCAGGGCCAAACGTCGACGATTCATGGTGGCGGGGGTGCCTCCACCCGCCTTCCATCCATCCCGCACCGGCGCACGCCCCCCCAAGCCTATTCCCCCACCCACCACCGCCTCGCCCCGTTGCCGGGATCGGCGTGCGGGGGGGGGTGCGGGGGAGGGGAGGCGCGCGGCGGCCAGTGGTTGGCGGATGTGGAAGCAGACGCGGCCATCCGCGGCGGCGGAACGGGGGAGGGCCGGCCGGCCAGGCGGGCGGGCGAGTACGAGCCGGTTGTACGCACGCCGCGCCCGACGCTGCCGCTGTCCGAGGCGGCCGCCTGCGTGGCACGCGGCACCGGGTGCACAGACCGCCCGGCGGCGGCGGCGGCGCCGCGTCCATACAGCCCAATCGGCGCCGACGGGCGGCAGGGATTGGTCGGCTGTGCGTGGCAAGGCCAGCCGCGGCTGTCTGTCTGGCGCGGGCGCCCCGGCGCGGGGCTGTCTGGCGCCACGCCTCGGCTGTCGTGCGGCACCCGCGGGGCCCCGCCGGATCGATAAGTCCACCCATTGGCCAATTGGGCGGCGGCCGCAAGCCGTCGGCCGATCGGGCGGCGGGGGGCGCCGCCCGTCGAGGCTGGATGGACCCGTGGATGAACAGGCGACTGGGGAGGGGGGGGCGGCGGGCACGCGATGCTCGGCGCCATGACGCCTACTGCAACGCACCGCGGCGAGGCAAAAGGTGCCATACGGCCGTCCCCCCCCGCCCCCTCCCCTGGGGGAAGGTGCCATACGGGGGCGGCATTACGCCACGCCCGGGTGGGCGACACACGGTGGGGAGCGGCGCGGCGTCGCGGGTGCGCGACGCGACGCGCGTCCACCCCACCCCCGCGTGTGGCCGCGTCCCTGTCGGGCGGCCGCCGCCCACGCCGGGTCTTGGACAGGGATGGCCGAGCGGCGGTGGACCGAAAAAAAGGGAGGGGCGGTGCCGCTACCCCACCCGCCGCACGACGGCGGCCGCCTCGCGGGCGGCGCGGACGGACCCCTGCCGGCCATGGCACGGCCACGGGGTTGACCGCCGCGCGGCGGTGACTCACGCCGTCAGTATGGCAGCCCCCCGGTGGAGGCGGGTGGCCCCTCGGCAACCGCGCCGCGGCGAGCGTCGAGCCGGGTGGCCGCCATACCGCCCCACGCCCCATGGCCCTATGCCCCTCCCCGACGTACGGCGGGGCGGACGGGCGGTGCCATGTCCGCGTGCCTGGGGATGGCATAGCGGGAGGGGAGGGCGGAGGGGATCCGGGGGAGACGGACGCCGTCGCCCGCCATTCCCCTCTCCGCCACGCCTCCTTGACCGCTGGCCAGGTCGGACGTCGGCGGCACCCCCCCCCGCGTGCTCCCTGCGAGATCCCCCATACCGTCGGCTGGTCCGCCACGCGACAGCGACGCCGTTGACCGCACCAGCGGCCACCACCTGCCAGGCCCACCCCCCGTCCGCGCCCCCCCGCGCGTGCCGAGATTGAAACAGTGTCCTTGTTGCCCCGTCGCCACGCCATCGCGGCGCCCCTGCCGCCGCGAGCGGCGGGTCCGGCTGCGGACCCCGCCCGCGCCATCCCGCCCACACCGCACCTCGCCGTCACTGTCGCAATCCCCCCCCCCCGCCCTCGCCCCCACGCGGCACACATCCGCGGAACAGACGGTGGCGGCGGTCTTGTCCGGTCGCGGGTCCCGCCCTCCCTCCTCCCCCCCCCCCCCCCGCCCCCGCCCCCTCTCACGCACCCCGACACACAACAGGTGACGCCCGGCGGCAGGGGGTGGGTGGCACGCACCCAGCGGGGTGGCCACCTCCTCCCGCGGCGGCGCCTTGCCCGCCGCGCCAACCCCGCCCGCCCCTCTCCCCCCCCCGCGGGGAAGGTGCGCGCCTGGCGCCCCTCCCACAGACGGCGAATGTCCGAGGTGGGCAGGCAGCGGGTCGCCACCAGCGCCAAGGGGGTACGTATGGCGCCGGAAAGAAAACGACCGCAACAAAAAAAAAAAAGAGGAAAAAAAGGGGCGAGAACGACCGCCCGCCGCGGCGGGCGGGCGGGTGGCGTCTCGGGAGGGGTCGGCGGCCGCCTCCCCCCTCCCCCCCCCCCCCCCGGCCAGACCGTCGGCCACCCGCCGCAGCAAAACGCCGCTGCAAGGTCCTCGCCGCGCGCCCGTGCCGACGCCGCCACGCGGCGCCGCGCCAACGGGGCGGCGGCGGCAATCGCGCGGGGGGGGGGGCGCGCCGGCCGGCGGGCGCCGCCCGTCCCCCCCTCGCCGGTGGCCGTGCCGATCGCGTGGTACCGCCGTCGCGACCGCCGCCGCCCCCCTCTTGCTCCGCTCCCCCCGACCCCCTCCGCATCCTTGCCGGGGGGGGGGAGAGAGGGGGGGGGGGGGGGCGGGGGGGGTACGGGAAAGGGCAGGGGCATGCGTCACCGCCCGCGTCGCCGACGGCTCCGCCGCGTTCCCCCCCCCCCCCCCCCCCACCCTAGGCGGCGGTGACGGCAGCCGCCGCCACCCCCGCCGCCGCCGCCGCCGCCGCCGCCGCCGCCGCGACCGCCGCGTAGTAGGCGCCAACGTCGGCGGCGGCCTCGGCGGCACGGACGCGCGCGAGCAGCGCCGTCGCGCGCAGCGCGGCGCCCGCCGCCGCGCCGCCGCGCGCAAGGACCGCCGCGAGGAAGGCCGCGTCGTCCGTGTCGGCCGCGTCGGCCGCCGCGGCGGCGGCGGGGGGGGGGGGGGGGGGGTGCCCCCCGCGAGGGGGGGTGCTGGGGGGGGGGTCGGCCCCACGTCCACCCCAACGACGGCCGCCCGGGTGCGCGGCGTCGGCGGCAGGGATAGGGGGGGGGGGGGGGGGGGTGCGCTCGCGTCGTCGCGTGCCGCCGACGGTGCCGACGGTGCCGCCGCCGCCGCCGCCGCCGCCGCCGCCGCCGCCGCCGTGACCGCGACGGCCGCCGCGGGGGTGACTGTGGCGGCGGTGGCGGCGTGGGGGCTCGGAGGGGGGGAGGCGGCCGCCGCCGCGGGTGCCGCCGCGCTGGTGCCAGGGGGGGTGCCGCCGTTGGTGGCGCCGCCCGCCGCGGCGGCGGCGGCGGCGGCGGCAGGCCGCGGCGGCGGCGGCGGCGGCGGCGGCGGCGGCGGCGGCGGCGGCACGGGCGCGGCCGCACCGGGTGGGACGCGCATGGCGGCGGCGGCGGCGGACGGGGGAAGCGGCGACGCGGCGGCGGCGGCGGCGGCGGCGGCCGGCGGCGCCGCCTCCGCGTCGGTGCGCGGCGGGGGGCGCCCCCCCCCGCGGGCGGGGGGCACGGGCGCACCCCCCGCGTCGACCGCGGCGGCGCAGCCGCCCCAAGGGAGCGCGACGGGCGCGTCGACCGCCGCCGGCGGCGGCGGCGGCTCCCGCCTGCCGCCCCGCGCGGGGGTGACGGGGGAGCCCACCGCCGCCGGCGGCGGCGGCGGCTCCCGCCTGCCGCCCCGCGCGGGGGTGACGGGGGAGCCCACCGCCGCCGGCGGCGGCGGCGGCTCCCGCCTGCCGCCCCGCGCGGGGGTGACGGGGGAGCCCACCGCCGCCGCCGCCGCCGCCGGCCGGCCCGCCCGAGCGGGGGTGGCGGGCGCGTCTGCCGCCACCACCACCGCCGTGTCGCCACGCGGGGGGGGAACCGCGGCGGCCGCCGCCGCCACCGCGGGCGCCTCCCCGCCGACAATGGCAGGGGACACGGGGGAGCCCACCGCCGCCACCGAAAGCGCCTTCTTGCCGACAAGGGCAGGGGTCACGGGGGAGCCCGCCGCCGCCACCGCGGGCGCCTCCCCGCCGACAAGGGCAGGGGTCACGGGGGAGCCCACCGCCACCACCGCGGGCGCCTCCCCGCCGACAATAGCAGGGGTCACGGGGGAGCCCACCGCCACCACCGCGGGCGCCTCCCCGCCGACAATAGCAGGGGTCACGGGGGAGCCCACCGCCACCACCGCGGGGGTCTCCCCGTCGACAAGGGCAGGGGTCACGGGGGAGCCCACCGCCACCACCGCGGGGGTCTCCCCGTCGACAATGGCAGGGGGAACCGGGGATCCCACCGCCGCCACCGCGGGCGCCTCCCCGCCGACAAGGGCAGGGGTCACGGGGGAGCCCACCGCCACCACCGCGGGCGCCTCCCCGCCGACAATGGCAGGGGGAACCGCAGGTCCCGCCGCCACCAACCCCCCCCCCCCCCCCCAGCACCCGCGGCGCCCCCCTCCAGCGTGGGCCCGACCGCCACCAACCCCCCCCCCCCCCCCCCCCCCCCCGGAGCGCCGCCACCTCTGCCCGCAGCCGCGCCACCTCCCCCATCAGCGCCGTGATCGACGCGCGCAGCGCGCCGGCACGGCGCCCCCCCCCCCCCCCCACCCCCCCCCCCCCCCCACCGCCGGCCGCATCCCCCGCAGCCGGTCCACAAACGCGAGCGTCGCGGCGGACGGGCGCCCCCCCCCCCGGACCGCCGCGACAACAACGAGCGACGCGCCGGCCGACAGCGCCGCACGGGCCGCCCAGGTGAGGCCGCTGTCGCGGTACGGCACGTGGCCGCCGCCGCCGCCGCCGCCGCCGCCGCCGCCGCCGCCGCGGCTCCGCCCGCTGGGCGTGGCGCCGCTGGTGGGCGCGCGTGGCGGCGGCGCGCGGCGGGCGTCGACGACCCGCGCGAGCGCCGACAGGCCCGCGTGGATGGCGCCCGTCTCGGAGACGGGGCGGAGGGGCGGCGGCAGCGGTGGGGGTGGCAGCAGGGGGGGGGGGGGGGCGCCGGCAGCCCGCCCGCCCCGCCCGCCGCCGCCGCCGCTGCTGCTGCTGCCGCCGCTGCTGCTGCCGCCGTCGCCATCGTCCTGTCGGCGGTGGTGGCGGTGGTGGCGGTGGTGGCGGTGGTGGTGGTGGTGGCGGCGGCCGCCGCCGCCGCTGGCGCCGCCGCCCGCCGCCGCTCCGCGCCCGCCGTGTCGATGAGCGTGAGCGTCGCCCCCCCGGGCGGCAGCGACAGCCGCAGCAGCGCGTGCGAGCGGGACGAGCCACGGTTGGCGGCGGTCGCGGCGGTCGCACGGCGGCGGGCGGCGGCGGCAACGAGCGCCGCCGCCTGCGCGGGCGTGGCCGCCACAATGACGGCTGGGGGGGGCGGGCGGCGGCCGCCGCCGCCGCCGCCGCCGCCGCCGCCGCCACCGCCGCCGCCGCCGCCGCCCGTGCCACCGCCGCCGCCGCTGACGCTGCCGCGGCCGCCGCCGCCGCCGCCGCCGCCGCGGCCGCCGCCGCCACGGCTGGTGGCCGCCGCGGGCGGCGGGGACAGCAGGTCCACCACCCGGTGGCCAACCACCTCCACCACCGACACGCCCAGCGTGACGGGCGCGGCGTCTGTCCCACCGGCGGCGCCGTCGGCCGCCGCCGCCGCCGCCGTGTCGGCGGCCGCCGCCGTCGCGGCGGCCGCAAAAAGCCCCTTGATGACCCCCCCCACGAGCCCCCCGTCGGCGGCACCGCCACCCCCATCCTCCCCGTCCCCCCCCCCCCCACCCCCCCCATCAACGCGGTCGTCTTGCCCGACCCGCTCGCCCCCACCGCCAGCACCGTCGCGTCGGCCCCCCCCGCCACAGCCGCCACCGCCGGCGCACCCGCCGCCGCGTACAGCGCCGCCGTGCCGCCCGTAATGACCGCGTCGACGGCGTGGCGGCGGCCCGCCGCGGCGGCGGCCGCCGCCGCCGCCGCGACGCGGCCGCCGAGGCCGGTGGCGGTGGGCCTGGGGGGGGGGGGGGCGCCGGCAGCCACAACACCACCGGCGCGCCGCCGCCGGGGGGGGGGCGCTCAATGCGCAGCGGTGGGTCGGCGGGGTGCGGGTGGGGGTGCACCCGCACGACGGCGGTGACCGCCATGGGGGGGGGGGGGGGGGGCATCGTGCGCCGCCCCGTCGCGGCGGTTGCGCGTGTCCCGTAACGGTCCCGGGGGGTGAGGTGGGGGGGGGGGGGGGGGAGGGGGGGGAGGAAGAGGAGAGAGCGAGGGAGGGGGGGAGGAGGGGGGGAGGACGAGGAGAGAGTGGGGGGAGGGGGGAGGGAGGGCGGGGGGGAGGAGGGGGGGGGACGAGGAGAGAGTGGGGGGGAGGGGAGAGGGAGGGAGGCGGGGAGGACGGCCAAGTGGAGGGGCGGGGGGTGGGGGGCGAGGGGCGGCAGGGCAAGACGGGCGCCGCGGCCAAAGGATCAACCGCGGCACACGGCGTGGCACGGCCACGGGGGGTGGCGAGAGGGCGGCCGCGCCGGGAGGGGCGGGGGGGGGAGCGTGGGAGGGGAACGGACGCCGCCGACGCGGCGGATCCGTCGCCGCCCCGCGCTGGCCACACCGCCGACCCACGTGGGGCGCCCGCCGCCGCCGCCGCGCGGCCGCCGCCGCGCGGCCGCCCGGAGGTGCGCGAGGTCACCCGCCGCCGCCGCCGCGGCCCGCCCGCCGCCGCCGCGGCGCGCCGGTGGCGGCCACCGCCGCCGCCGCCGCCGCCGCGAGCAGCGGCGGTGGCGGCGGGGCTGGCTCTACCCCCCCCGCGGCCGCCGCGGCGGCGGTGGCAGCAGCCGCAGCAGCAGCAGCGGGGTGCGCGGCGGCCGCGGGGGGGGCCGCCGCCTCTCCCCCTCTCCCCCCCCCCGCCCCCCGCCACAGCGCCAGCCTGCGTGCGCGTGTGGATACCCCCCCCCCCCCCCGCCCCCCCCGCGGCGCCCAAACCCACGCGCCACCGCCGCTCCCCCCCCCCACCTTGCCGCCGCCCCGCCCCCACCGCCGCCGCTCCACCCAGCCGCTCACCGGGCAGCGCCCACCACCCGAGGCGGCGCGGCAGGCTGGGGTGGGCGGCTGCCGGTCGCGGCGGCGGCCGGGCGTTCCCCCCCCCCCCCCCCCCCCGCCGCCGGCCGCCGGCCGCCCCCCCCCCCTCCCACCGCCACCGCGGTACCCCCCCCCCCCCCCCGCCCCCCGGCTATCCCCCTCCGCCCTGCAGTGTGCCCGTGCTCGGCGGGGATACGCGGCGCCCGCGCGGGGGGAGGCGCGGCAGGCGGGGCGGGGTTGCCGAGGCGAGGCCGCGCCGCGGCCACGCACGGGCGACCGCTTGCGTGCGGGCGTGCCGCCCGCGGCGGCGAGGCGGCCCGCCGGGGGGGTGTGGTCGGGGGCGTGGCCCGGCCGGGGCGGTCGCTACGTACGACAGGCACGGGCGATAGGGGTGGGGGGGGGGGGGGTGGGGGGGTGACGGAAGGGGGGGGGGGGGAGCGCCATCGAGCAGACGGCGGGCGGTCCCCCCCACAGCAGCACAGTCGACGGCGGCGGTTGCGCACCAGCTGGTCGCGTCGGAGGGTGGCGCCGCCGCGTGACGGGGCGCACCGCCGACAAGCCATACGCGCGGTGGCCGGGGGAGGAGGCGCGGCACCAGTGACGCCCCGCGGGGTGCGTGGACGGCGCGGCGGTGGCGGCGGACGGGACGGGGCGGCAGCGCAACGTACGCGGCAGCGGTGGGGGGGGGGCGGGCTGGCTGGCGGATGGGGCGGCACCCCGCTGGGGCGGGGGGGGGGCCGCGAAGGGGGGGGGGGGTGCCGGTCGGCGACGGCCGACGCGGCGGCGCTCGGTCGAGGCGGCACGGGCGGGGCGGCGTCGGGCAAGGCGCCGCCAAATCCGGCACGCAAGCGCTCTGTAAACGACTGACGTAAAGTACGGTCACGTGGGAGCTCTTGCCTGCCTGTGTGATTGAGATTACAACCAGTTATATCGTTGTGCTATCTATCATTGCATGATGAATTATGATAATGTAAATATTTGTGACATCAGTCTGTGGTGTGAATTTATACCACAATATGATGTAAATTACACTGATTTCATCAAGAAGGGGTGGCTGACGCTGCCGATCACTGGGCTTGGTGGGCCTCCACTGTCCCCCCCCTTCTGTCTGCGTGGCCCGTCAGCCCCCGTGATCCGCCTCGTGCTGCCAACCCCCCCCCCGTCATTGCGGCCATCCTCGGCGGCGCAGCTTGTGCGCCGCTGGCGCCTGGGTGCCCGCGCGAACGGCACGCCACCGCACCTGGCGCGCGTCTCCCCCCCCCGACCCCACCCCCCGCGCGCACCCGCTCCCCCTCTCCTCTGTCTCAGCCGCTGCGATGGTGACCTCTGCGGCGGGCGCCCCTGCGTGGGGCGACTCCATTTCCATTGCTCACCGGGGGCGGCCGCTGCCGTACGGCTGCACCCCCGCCAGCGCCGCTGCCGCCGCTGACACTGGCGGCGGCGGCGGCGGCGCGCTCAACTTTTCCATCTTTACCAAGGAGGCCACCCACGTTGTGCTGCTGCTCTTCCCTCCCACCCGTGAGGCGCCCGCGGCGGGTGCCGACGGCGGTGACGGCGCGGCGGCGGCGGGCGGCGGGGCGCCGCCGCCGCCGCCGCCGGTGGAGCTGCGCCTGGACGCCGCCCAGCACCGGACGGGCATGGTGTGGCACGTGAAGGTGGCGGGTGTCCCGCCCCGCTCCGAGTACCTGTGGCGGGTAGGCGCGGCGGCGGACCCCCGCTGGTACACCAACGAGTGCCTCGACCCGTACGCGCGGGAGGTGTCGTCGCCAGTGGGCGCGCGCATGTACAACGCCACGGACGTGCGGGGGGAGTACCGCCCACGGGGGGTGGTGCCAGCGGTGGGCGCCCCGGCGTTTGACTGGCAGGGGGTGGTGCCGCCACGCATCCCGCAGCACGAGCTGGTCATTTATGAGATGCACGTCCGTGGCTTTACGCTGTATGCAGACGCTGGTGGCGCCGCCACTGCCGGTGGTGGTGGTGCCGACGGCGGCGCCGACGCGGACGGGGAGGCCAAGGGGGGGGCCAAGGCGACGCCGGCGGGGGGGGGCGCGGACACCAACGGCACCTTTCTGGGCGTGATTGACAAGATCCCTTACCTCCGTGCGCTGGGCGTCAACTGTGTGGAGCTGCTGCCAGTGATGGAGTTTAACGAGACGGAGTGGTCGTTTATCAACCCCGTCACGAAGCAGCGCCTGTCGCAGTACTGGGGGTACTCTACCGTCGCCTTTTTTGCGCCCATGAACCGGTTTGCGCGGGCAGACGCGACGGTCGAGTTCCAGACGATGGTCCGGGAGCTCCACCGCGCCGGCATTGAGGTCATCCTGGACGTGGTGTACAACCACACGGCCGAGATGGGCCTGGACTTTTTGCCGCCGGGGCACTATGGGCAAAAGACGCTCGCGCCGGGCACGTACTACATGCTCGAGGACAATGGCGCCAAGTTTGTCAACTACTCGGGCTGTGGCAACACCCTGTCGTGCAACAACCCGGTGACCGCAGAGTGGATCCACGAGTCCCTCCGCTACTGGGCGCTGACCATGGGCGTCGACGGCTTCCGCTTTGACCTGGCGTCCATCCTGACACGGGGCATGGACGGGGCGGCGCTGGCCAACCCGCCCGTTGTGGAACGCATCACCAAGGACCCGTGCATGCGCGACGTCAAGTTGATTGCCGAACCGTGGGACTGTGGGGGCCTCTACCAGGTGGGCACCTTCCCTCACTATGGGGTCTGGTCCGAGTGGAATGGCAAGTTCCGCGACGTGGTGCGTCAGTTTGTCAAGGGCGACCGCGGCCTCAAGGGCGCGTTTGCGTCGCGCCTGTGTGGGTCCCAGGATATGTACGGCCCGTCGGGGCGGGCACCATACCACTCGATCAACTTTGTGACGGCACACGATGGCTTCTCCCTGTACGACCTGGTATCGTACAATGACAAGCACAACGAGCACAATGGGGAGAACAACAACGACGGGGAGCAGCACAACAACAGCTGGAACTGTGGCGCCGAGGGCGAGACGGCCGACGCAGAGGTGCGGTCGCGCCGTGACCGGCAGATGCGCAACATGCTGGTGGCGCTGCTCTTGTCGGCGGGCACCCCGATGCTGTGCATGGGCGACGAGTACGGGCATACCAAGGGCGGCAACAACAATGGCTGGTGCCAAGACGGCCTGCTAACCGCGTTTGACTGGGCCGCGCTGCGGGACGGCCTCGGCGGCCTCCCCCGCTTCCTTGCCAAACTCATCCGCCTGCGCACGCAGACGGCGCCATTCCTGGCGCGCACCACTTTCTACTCGGGCTCGGAGATTGTGTGGCACGGGGAGCGTGTCGGGGAGCCCGGGTGGGACGACCCCTACAACTTTCTGGCTTTCACCATCCCCGACCCGCGGCCGGCCAACGGCGCGGACCTGTACGTGGCGTTCAACGCGGGCGGCGAGCCGCGGACTGCGACACTCCCCCCGGCGCCCGCCGGCGGCTCGTGGGGGCGCCTCGTTGACACGGCACTGCCGCCGCCGCGGGACTGCAGCGACGACCCGGCGGCGCACCTCATCGACCGGTCGTACGGGCTGCAGCCCTACTCGGCGGTGGTGCTGGTGCACGTCCGCCGCGCGTGCGTGGCCACGCCCGCCGCCGAGGACGTGACCGCGGCGCTCCGCGCGGGGCTGGCTCGGGTGGGGCTCTAAACCAATGGGCCGCCGGCGTCGCGCCCAAGTTCCACCGGGGACTGGCACGTGGGGGGGGGAGGCGGGCGGGATGGGGGGCGGAGCCGCGGGCTCCGCGCGGGAGTGGGAAGAGGGCCCTATTTTTGGGGTGGGGTGGGGGGTGGCACGGCGGGACGGCCAGGCCACGGGCGGCGGCGGCCGCCGTTTCGACGTCCCCCCGCCCCCGCAGTGTCTTGTTGGATCTATGGGTACCACGCGGAACCTCCCTCCCAGAGCCGCCGACGTGGTGCGTGGCGCGCGCGCGTGTGCGGGGGCTGCGTCGCCCGCGCGCGCACGCGCCGTCCGCCGCGGTGCAAGCGACTGACGGCCGGTGCGCTAGATGTACGGCCGCACGGCCGCGCCGTGGCGCGGACGCCCACGGTGGCAGACACCACCGTCGGGCGGCGTCCCTCCCCCCCCCCCCGCGCGGCACCGCTTGCCTCCCCCAGCCCGACGCCGACCACGCCGTCCCTACGCCTGGCGCACGCACCGCCTGCCGTGGGTGGAGGACCACCGGCCGGCCGCGTCCCGAGCTGCCCCGTGCCCCCGTCATCCCCGCCGCCTGTCCGCGCGCCCGGGTGGCGGTTTGCTGCCGGCGGGCCTTTGGGGGGGGGGGGCGGACTCATCCGACCGGGGGTGGCGGCCCGCGCCGGCGGCCACCGTGTCCCCGCGGTGCCGTCAACGCCGCCACCTCCACCGCCGCCGCCGCTGCCGCCGCCGTCGCCGCCGCGCGCGACGCGCCGCGGCAGGTGGGGTGCGCACCACGCCGCCGCGGTGCGGCCGCAGGGGACGCGCACGCCGCGGTGCGGCCGGCGGGGCGGCGGCGCCCGCCGCGGTCCCGGTGCGGCGGATGGCCACAGCGCCGCCGCCATGACCGATTCCCACTGGTCGACGGGCTCTGTGGCCAACAGCGGGCAGGCGGCGAGCCCCCTCCCCCCCGCCGGCACCGCCAACAGGCGCACCCTCCTGGCCGCTCGTGTGACGCGCCACGCCGTACCACGCCGCGGCGCCACCCGGCCTCGCGACCGGCTGCGTGACGTGTGGGCACCGTCCGCAAGATCGACGGCCGGCTGGTTTTGTGGCTGCCGCTTCTGGGGATACCTTACGGAACACAATTTTTGTATAGACCCGTCCGTCAATACATAAAGGCCAGGATAGCGCTTCGGCGTGAACCAAGGCTACTCTTGTCATCTCACGCGTTCATGTCTCGTGGAAATGCCAGCACTGGAGCTCGTCCGATTGACGCGCGAGGATCTTGCTTTCTCGCAAGCCAGTCTGCGGGACAAGCAAGATATTGTTGCGGAGTTTGCTTTTTCCGCAAGTCTGCCACTCTTGCGCGGCCCATCGCGGAAATCTCCCTCTCCGCGACTGTCATCGAACGTCGGAGTAGCCCCAATCAGAGGCCGGGACGGAACAGGTGTTCAAAGCCCTCGGCCGACTTGGCTGCCTGGACCAGCGCCGGGTTCTCGCACTCCCGCTGAGACAGCAGATGCTCGTTTACCTGCGCCAGCACCGCGGTGGAGTCACACACCTCAAGGCGGAGCATCACCACTGCCTGCCGTAGGCCGCCAGGCGCGAGCGTCACGTGTACTTTGTCAATATCCACCCGCTGCGGGCGGAGGGCGTGGACCCCGACGAGGACGTTCTTGCGGCGGCCGCCCTCTTTTGGGCCGTCGGCGTGTCCCCTGCGTCGGGCAACCTGGTGGGCGTGTGGGCGCTCTCAGAGTGCTACAATGTGTGCGATTGAGGGGAAAGAACGCACGCGCTGTGATCAACAACAAGCGCGGGCGGGCTCGCTGCCGCTGCCAGTGAGCGTCACCGAGTGAGTCATCTGGAAATGGAGGGCATTCGTTTGTCCAGTGGCCCCTAACCCCCCATGGTGCCGCGTCTGCGCCCCTCGTTCGAGAGAAACATTACGTGACCGCGGGTGCGGGTCGCCGCAGAGTACCTTGCGGAAATACCTCTGCATGGGCCATTGCGACGGAAATCTCCCGCACTCGGCGGAGCCCGGGGGTAAGAACAGTGATGTAGGGGGAGACGCTTTGACGAGGCGCTCGACGACCCGGCTGGGGCGGATGGCGCTGCGCGTATGGGTGGCACCCTCTTTCCCCTCCCCTCCACTCCGCTCACCCGCTTCTCTGCCCGCAGGCGGCCCTCTCACCTTCACTCCCCCACGCCCGTCCGCTCCCCCCCCGTTTTCGTCCGTGGGGATCGCAATGTTGACGGCTTTTCCGGGGCGCTGCTGGGCGGCAGCCTTGGAAGGCTGTTGTAATTGGAAACGGTGGCGTGGCGCGGGGATGGTGCCCGCCATCAACTTTGCGTCAGCCGATAGTAGCTCCCGCCTCCGCATCCCCGCAACTCGTCCGCATACCCCTCGCTCTCGACGGTAGATCTCGCCATGGAAACAGCATCCACTGAGGCGTAGATTCCAGAGCCTGGCGGCCTACGGCAGGCAGTGGTGATGCTCCGCCTTGAGGTGTGTGACTCCACCGCGGTGCTGGCGCAGGTAAACGAGCATCTGCTGTCTCAGCGGGAGTGCGAGAACCCGGCGCTGGTCCAGGCAGCCAAGTCGGCCGAGGGCTTTGAACACCTGTTCCGTCCCGGCCTCTGATTGGGGCTACTCCGACGTTCGATGACAGTCGCGGAGAGGGAGATTTCCGCGATGGGCCGCGCAAGAGTGGCAGACTTGCGGAAAAAGCAAACTCCGCAACAATATCTTGCTTGTCCCGCAGACTGGCTTGCGAGAAAGCAAGATCCTCGCGCGTCAATCGGACGAGCTCCAGTGCTGGCATTTCCACGAGACATGAACGCGTGAGATGACAAGAGTAGCCTTGGTTCAGGCCGAAGCGCTATCCTGGCCTTTATGTATTGACGGACGGGTCTATACAAAAATTGTGTTCCGTAAGGTATCCCCAGAAGCGACGTATCAGCCGCAAAACTAGCCAGCTGTCGATCTTACGGACGACGCCACAGCCACCGCCGCCGCCGGCGCGCCCACCCACCGCCGCGTCGCGCACCGCGGCCTCTCCGTGGCCGGCAGCCGCACCGCCGCCGCCGCGCCGCGGCGCCATTGCCGCGCACCTCCCCCCCCCCCGGTCCGCCCCCCCCCCTCCCCCGATGCGGTTTGGGCAATCGCCGCCGTCGTTGGTTGTGGCGCCCGCGCGTGTCGCCCGCCGCCCTTTTTCTCCGCAGGTGGGGGGGATTGGGGGGGGGCGGGGGGGGGGGGGGGGGGGGGGAGGGCCATTGCCCGACCCCTGCGCCCCCCTGCGCGCGCCTCCCGCCCCCCCCCCCCCCCCCCGCCCACGCGCGTCACGCGGCCAAGGCCGCACGCACGGCCGCCGGCGGCCGGCAGCCGCGGCACGTCACGCGGTGCCGCGGCTGGCGGGCGCTGGCCCGCACCAGCAGCCGCGGCCGCCGCGGCTGCCACGGCCGCCACGGGTGCCGTGGCGGGGCAGGGCAGGGAAGGGGGGGGGGGGGGGGGGGGGGGGGTGGCCGCCTCACACACCCAACATTCACCTCCACCGGCCCCCCCCCCCTCGGACCACCCCGCGGTCGCGGTTTTTTTCTTTTTTTGTCGCACGCTGCGGGGGGTGGGCGGCGGCGGCGGCGGGAGGCGGCGGCGACAATGGCGGCGACGGCGGGAGGCGGCGGCGACAATGGCGGCGGCGGCGGGAGGCGGCGGCGGCGGCGGCGGCGGCGGCGGCGGCGGTGGCAACAGCGCCGCGCCGCCGCCTCCCCCCCCCCCCCTCGGCAGTGGGCCACGCCGCCGCCGCCGCGGCGCGTGCGCGCGCCCCGCGGGCGGTGCGCTGGCGGCCGCACGGGGGGAGGCGGGGGGGGGGGGGGGGTGGTCACTGGCCCTGGCAGCGGGGATGGCGGCGGCCGCGGCGGCCGCGGCGCGCGGGACGCTCGCGGCGGCCGCGGCAGCGGGGGGGTGCCGCAAACAGCGCGCCGCCGCGGCCGGCGCACCCGTTTCGGGGGGGTGGCGTGCCCCCTTCCCCCCCCCCGCCTCCGCGGCTCCTGCCGCGGCCCGCGGCGGGCTGCCACCTCTGCCCCCCCGCCCTCCATCCGCGGGCGGACAGCGAAGGCGGCGGGGGCGGGTGCGGTGGAAGCGTGCGGCGGTGGGGGAGGGGCGGAGGAGGAGGTACTGTTGTCCCGGGGCGGCTCGCGGGGGTGGCGGCGATGGGAGAAACCAGGGGGAAGGGGGGGGGGGGGGGGGGGGGAGGGGGTGGTGGGGACGCCGCCGGGCGCAGCCGGAGGCTGGCCCAGCCGGGTATATACATGGAGGCGGCGCGGCTGCAGGGTGGGAGCGGTGGGGGCTCGCAGCACACCCCGCCGCCATCCCGTCGTCGACGCCGCCCGCTGCTGTCCCCGTCGCCCGCTGGCTGTTGCACCCGCGGCGCCCCCCCGGTCGTCAACGCCACCCCGCCGGCCGCCGCCATCGCCGTTGCCACCCGCACCGGCAGGCCGCCCGCCCCGCCGCTCCTCCTTGCCCCTCCGGCCCCGCCGCTCCTCCTTGCCCCTCCCGCCCCGCCTTGGCCGCCCCTACCGATCGTTCCTACTCTGCCCTCATCGCGATGGCGGCCGTGTCGTGGACGCGGCGGCTGCCGCTGCTCGCCGCGGCGCTCGCAATGGCCGCGGCGGTGGTGGCCGCGTCGGTGGCCGCCGCGCCCCCTGCCGCCGGCGTGGCGGTCCGCGCCGCCGCCGACGCGGCGGCACCCCCCCCCGCGGCCGCCGTGGCGGCGGCGGCGGCGCCACACCCCCCGGCCGACGCTGTCGCGGCCGCGTCGGCGCCGACCGTCCGGCAGCACGTGTCGCCCGAAGGGCGGGTGTGGGTGTCCCCGACCCTGTGGAACGACTTTCTTGCCAAGGCCGAGGCGGCGCTCCGGTCGACGAGCCTCCCCGACGGGCAGGTGGCGGCGACGCTCGGCGCGCTGCGCTCCACCCCCGCGTACGGCCACTCTGGGTGGGTGTACTTTGACTCGATGGCCGCGTGGGAGGCGCTGGGGAAGGTCCTCGCGCGTGCCATGAGCGGCGCGCCCGACGGCCGCGTCGGCCGCTCCGGCTGGTGCGCGCAGCAGGCGGCGGCGTGCGGGCCGTGGTGGAACTTTTCGGGCTGCACCAGCCGCACCTACTGCTGCTGCCCGCCCTACTGCGATACGGTCTTTTCGGGCTTTTGGCCGCTGACCGTCGCGGCGGGGCGCAAGGGGAGCGTCCACGCGTGCTGCGTCGAGTCGTTTTGTTGATGCGCGCGCGGGGGAGGGGGGGGGGCGGGGCGGATGGCTTGGGGGCGGCGGACGGGGGGTGCCGACGGAGGGGGGGGGGGGGGGCACCGCGCGAGCCCCTCCCCGCCCCTTTTTTTTTCTTTTTTTTTGTGCGCAGGCCGGCTCGTGCCGGCTGCGCGGGCCCTTGACTAATCTTGAAGGCTATTTTTTTTTTTTCCTATGTGTTCCCGCTCTGGGTCGTCTGCGTCGCGTTGGGGGATGCTTGCCCCCGCGGCGCGGTGGGCCGGCACAAACGCGCGGCACGCCATCGACGGGGATGGTGGTGGGAAAAGGTGACGGCGATGCGGCAGGGCAGCAGCACGCCGATCCCCGCGGGCGGTGCCAACGGTGAACCCGCGACGGCGCCACGGAAGAAACCAACAACACCACAAAAACGAGGCCAGAGACGGCCTCGACAAGTCGACGGGACGACGGCGACGCCAGCGGCCGCGCCACAGCACCCCCGCGGGCGCGCGTCGGCGTGGGCTCCAGCCACCCCTGACCGGCGGGGCGGCTGCCGCTCTCAAGCCCCATCGGAGTGTCCTGCCGCCCCCACCAGCTGGATGTGGCAGCTGCCGTCGCCAGGGCGGTCTCTTTCCCCGAGCGGGTTGGTTGGTGGTGGTGGCCGCGGCTGTGGCGAGAGGAGCGGCGACGCAGAGGCGGAGGTGTCGGACGTTTGGGTTTGCGCTGGTCGTGGGAGGGAAAGGAGGAACGGTGGCCGCAGCTGGTGTGCGCGAGCGGCGGCGCGGTGGTGTGGCGTCGATAGCGTCGACGGGGGTGCGGTTGCAATCCAGTGGAGGCGGTAGATGCGGCGGCGGCTGCCGCGGCAGCGGGTAGGGCGGGCTGCGGCGGTGGCACCGCGGCTGGCCGAGGTGTGGGACAGCTGTGGAGGGGGGACGGCGACGACGGCAACGCCGCCGCAGCCGCCCACGCGGGGCGAGGGTTGCGAGCCACTGGGCGCCGGCCGGTCGCGGTGGCAGTGGGCGTGTGGGTGGCGGCGTCTCGATGCGGCGGGGTGAGTGTGCGCGGTGGCCGGCGCGTCGTCAGGCGTGGTACGCGCTCTGGTGGGGGGCGTGGCTGGTGTGGGCGCGTGGGTGGAAGGGGTTGTACAGGGGAGAGCGGCTGCTGCGGCAAAGCTGCGGCACGGCGAAAGCAGTTGTGGGTGGGGGGGTGCAGGGAGTGGCTCCCGCGGCCGGCTGCTGCCGAGGTGGTGCGGAGGTCAAGGAGACGCGTGATCGCACGGGCCGCTGCCGTGCTGGTGGGGTAAAGGGGGGGCACCAGAAGGGAGGGGTCGCTCGCCAGACCCGCTCGCTTCCAGCGGGGCTGGCTGATGAGCGTGGGGGAGAACGCGCCGCGGCGGGTGATCCCAGCGCTGATTGTGGGGGGGGAGCCGGCGGTCGGCCGTGGGGAGGCGCTGGCCGGCTAGTGGTGGCAGCGGCGGTATGCCGCCAGTCTCGGGCGGCAGGCGCGTTTGGGTGCCGCCTGGACGGGCGCCGCCAGTCCCGCTTTTTCCACCTCATACCCCCTTCCCCTCGACCCCCCTCTTTGTGGGCACAGGCGCAGACGCATCTCTGTTTACTGACTGTTCTCACGAGGCGCCCAGCCGCCGCCGCCACCTTTCCACATTCACGTCCTCCTTCTACCACGTCTGTGCCTCGCTACTGCCCCTCCCCCCGAGTTCATCACGCTTGGCGTCGTCATGGAAGGGCGGCGCGACAGGTGGGCGCCGGGCGTGCCCCGCCGCAATGGTTGCGTTGTCTGACACGGCGGGGGCGGCGCCGCCGAGGACCACCCCGCCGGGCACCAGGCAGGGGGCGCCGGCGGGTGACCACCACCGCCGCCGGCGCGCAAGCGCGGCAGATCGCGATGGGCACAGCCGCGATGGCGGAGCGGGCTGCCGAGGCGGCGGAGGCGTCCCCGTCCCCAACTACGCGCACGACGGTGGCGGTGGCGGGCGCCGATGCGGCCAAGTCTTTGCAGGCAACAGCGGCGACGGCGGCGGCGGCGGCGGCGGCGGCGGCGGCGGCGGCGGCAGCGATGTTGGTCAAGGCGGCGGCGGCGGTGGCGGCGGCGGCAGCGATGTCGGTAAAGGCGGCGGCGACGGCGGCGGCAACGACAGCGGCGGCAGCGGCAGCGGCAGCAGCAATCAAACAATGGCGGTGAGGCGGCGGGCGGCGGCGGCGCGGGGTCACACTGGCAACGGCACCTCTTCCAGCGGCGCCACGAGGTGGCGCCACCCCCCCCCCCCCCCTCCTCGGCGGCGGCGCCCGTCACCTCGGCGAGCCAGCCCGTAAACGCCGGGAAGAAAGGCGGCGACCGCCAGCCCGCCTTGTGCCCCCGCCCCGGCGTCGGGACGAGCGCGACGGGCACCCCCCCCGCCGCCGCCGCCGCCCGCAGCCGCAGCGCGTGGGCGTAGGGCATGACCGGGTCGGCCGGGTTGTGCAGCAGCAGCAGCGGGCACGCGAGCCCGCCGCCGCCGCCGCCGCCGTGGCCACCCCCCCCGCCGGCGCCCGTGCCGTCCGCGTCCCCCCCCCCCCACCCCCAGCCGCACGGCCCGCCAGCACCGCCTCATTGTCCAGCCGGTCCCCAATCCGCGACCGCAGCGCGGGCCACAGCCCCGGCACCGCCCGCAGCGGCGCGGTGCCCGGGTGTGCCGACGCCGCGTCGGGCAGGGACGTCCACGCGCCCGACAGGGCGAGCCCCGCGGGGCGCGTCGCCGCCGCCGCCGCCACCGCCACCGCCCCGCCCGCCGAGTGGCCGTACACAATCAGCCGCGACGCTGCCGCGGCGGCCGCGGCGGCCGACACGGCCGTGCCACGGGGTGGCGCCGCGCCGGCCGTCGCGCGGGACGCGGCCGCCGCGGCGGCCGCCGCCGCCGCTGGCGTGGCGGCCGGGCGGGGCTCCCCCGCGAGGCGGGCGGCGAGCCACGCCGCCGCCGCCGCCGCGTCCTCCCGCAGCGTCGCTTCGGTCGGCCCCCCCCGCCAGCGGTCCGTGTCGCCATACCCCCGCGGGTCCCAGGCGAGGACGTGGACGCCCGCGCCGGCGGCGACGTCACGCGCAAACGCGGCCCGGCTGGGGGGGGTGCCCCGGCTGCCGCCGTGGCCGTGGCAGTAGAGCACCGCGGGGCGGCCGTCGGTCGCGAGGCGGCCGTCGAGGTGCGCGTCGAGCGCGGCCGCCGCCGACGCCGCGGCGGTGGCGGCGGCGGTGGTGGTGGTGGTGGTGGTGGTGGTGGGGGGGGGGGGGGAGGGGGGTTTGTTAGGGGGGGTGCGCCCGCCGGCGGCGGCCGCCGCTGGGGGGGGGGCGACGGGCGGGAAGGGCGGACCGGGGGGCGGGACGTGCCAGCCGCGCAGCACCGCGGCGCCGCCCGCGGTGGGGATGGCCACGGGGCGGGCGTGGAGGAGGCCCATCCGGGCGGGGTCGTGGATGGGGACGACCCACGTGGGGGGGGAGAGGGGCAGCAGGAGGAAGAAGCGCTGCACGCGGGGGCTGGTGGCAAAGGCGGTGACGAGGGCGGCGGCGGCCGCCGCGACCGCGGCGAGGACGGTGAGGAGGACGGCCCACCAGGGCATGGCGGTGGGCGCGGGTGGGGCCTTGGGAGGGGGTAGTAGGGCGGCCGGCCGCACACGGCGGGCTTGGGTGGAGAACAAGACCCGGGAGGGACCAGGGGCACGAACGGCGGGAGGGGCGGCGGCGGGAAGAGATGCCTTGACGGGTGTGGATGCGAGGCGAACGAGCGGGACACGCAGCGGCGGGCGGGCGCGGGCGGGACGCTATATGAAGCGGCCGCGGGGGCAGGAAGCGCCGCGCAGCGGCGGCCACCGGCGGGGCAGCCAGCCTGCCCACGGGCACAGCGGCGGCGCCACCCCGGGGGAGCCCCCACCCACCCCGCCGCCGCCCCACCCACCCCGCCGCCGCCGCGCGGGGATGCGCGGGCGCCATCGCCGCGCGCCCGTGTGGCTGCCGCGGCCGGGATGGCGCCGGCGCGCCGCGCCGGCGCATGCACATGCGGCAGCCGACTTTTTTCCGTGGCGCGGCGGGCCGGGATTCTTGCTGGCACGCGCCGCGCGGGATCCCCAACCTCGCCGCGGTCGGCCGTCGGCGGTGCGCCCGTCACGCCGCGGCTGGTGTACTGTACCCCGCCCGCTTCGGCCCCCCCCCCCCCCCCCTCCCGACCGCCCCCCACCCCACGCCTTCCATTGTCACCGCCGCCCTCCCCCCACCGCCTTGCCCACCACCTCACCCGTCTCCCGGGCGGCCCGTCCACCGCCGCCCGCGTGGGATGCGCCGGTGGGTGGCGACAATGGCCACCGCGGCGGGCGGCGCCGCGCCGTCGGCGCCGCCGCCGGCGACGGCGGCGGCGGCGGCGGCGGCGGCCGCGTCGACCATCTACTATGACCGGATCCTGCGCAAGGTACGGGGGGAGGCGGCGGCCGCGGGCGTGGGCGGCGTGGTAGAGGGGTCGCCGCCGGTGGGGGGAGAGAGGGGGGGGGGGAGGGGGGGGGGGGGTCCCCGTCGCCCGCGCGCCGCGGGCGGCCGCGGGGGGGGGCGGCGCGGTTGGGGAGCGGAGGCGCCGCGCTGGGGAGCGCCGATGGGAGGCCGGCGGACGGGTGGGGGCGGGGGGGGGGGGGGGGGGGGGGGAGCGCCAGGAGGGATGGGCGATGCCCGTCGTGCAGCCGCACGGCGTGTGTGCGGCACGCGGCTGCTGACGCCGCCCCCGCCCCGCGGACCGGGAGGGGTGTGCTGCCTCTTTTTGTTGTTTTTGCGTCTTTTTTTTTTTTTTTTTTCTGTTTTGTGCCGCCGCGACGCGCGGCCGGCGCCGCGAGCCCCCTCTTCCCCCCGCGGTCCCCGCCCCCCCCCCCCTCCCCCCCCCCCGGCGCGCCGTCGCGCACAGGTTACTGCCGGCTTGGCGCCGTCGCACGTGGAGCTGGTGGATGAGTCGGCCGCCCACGCGGGGCACGCGGGGAACCCGGGCACGGGCGAGACGCACTTTCGGTACGTGCTGGCCGGGGGGGGGGGGGCTGGGGGGGGCGCCGGCGGGAGGGGGGTGCGTTTGGGTGGCCGCCTGGCCACCCGCAGCGGCCGCCGCGTGCTCGCCGACGCGTGTGGTGGTGTTGGGGATGGGGGGGGCGGAGGCGGGGTTGGGGGGGGGGGAGGAGGCAGAGGTGGGCGCGCGCCGCGGCGGAGGGAGGGGTGGGCGGTCGGGGCGGGCGGGCTTGCCACGGGAGGTGCCGGCCGCGGCTACTAGGCGCGGGGCGCGGCCACGCGGGTCTGCTGAGGGCCGCCCTACTGACCCGGCGGCCGCGGCGCGTGTGCCACGGGGGGCGCTCGGTGGGGCGGGGACGTTGGCGCGGGGCGACGGCCCACCCGTGTGGCGCCGCCCTTGCCGCTCCCACCCTGCCTCGGCCCCCTCCCCCCCCCCCCCTTCTCCTCGACCACCCACAGCCTGAGCATCACCTCCGACGCGTTTGCGGGCGTCTCCCGCGTCGGCCGCCACCGCCGCGTCTACGCGCTGCTCGCAGACGAGCTCGCCGAGCGCGTCCACGCCCTCTCCATGACCACCCGCACGCCGGCCGAGGCGGCCGCCGCCGCCGCCGCCGCCGCCGCCGCCGCCGCCGCCGCCCGCGACGGCGGCGGCTGAGCGCGCGCGCGCGGGCGGGCGGGCGGGCGGGCGACGGCCGGCCGGCCGGCCGGCGGCGGGGACGGGGGAATAGAATGGCGGCGGGCGTGGCGAGCCGCCCGCGGCGCCCGCGGGGGCGTCGCGGGGCGGCCGCGCGCGCCGCCGCGTGTCTCGTTGCTCTCCTCTGCGTGTCACCCCTCTGTCTGTCCAGCCTCTCTCGCGGCACCCTTCCCCCTCCCGCGCCCCTTTGTGGTCGGTCCCAGCCCCTCCGTCGCGTCGCGTCCCCCCCCCCCCCCCCCCCAAACGTCACCACAGCTCGAGCTGCTGGCTCAGCCGGAAGCTCACGCCGCACGCGGTGGCGACAAACGCGACCCCCCCCAGGGCGGCGGCGACGACCCCCCCCACGCCGAGCGTCAAAAACCAGCGCCGGTAAAACCGCAGCACCACCCGCCCGCAGCCGCGGCGGAACGTGTCGTTGAACGCGGGCGCGCCGTCCACGCCCGGCGCGCACACCGTCGCGCAGCGGGCGTTGCGGACCGGGTCACCGCGGCGGAGGCAGTCGCGGTCGTCAAAGCCGTCGCACAAGAACCGCGCCTGCGTCGCGCACGGCAGCGTCGACACGCCCGCCGTGACGGTCGCGGTCCACGCGTCCCGCGCGGCGGCGGCAAACGCGGATGACGCGACCGACGCGGAGGCCGGCACCGCCGCGCCGGCGCCGACGAGCAGGCCGACCGTGCCGGCGGTGGCGCACGCGCCAATGGCGGCCGCGACGAGGGCGAGGAAGAGGCCTTTGAAGGCCGAGCCGAGCCGGTCCGACCGGAAGGCGCACCAGATGAGGGCCGACGCGAGCACCAGCGCGCCGCCGCCGGCCATGCCCGCCACGGGTGCCGACAGGAGGGTGCCGTACGCAGAGGCGTCCCAGTCAAAGGCAAAGAGGGAGCTCGTCTCGGAGACGTGCGTGTAGGCCGACACGCCTACGGCAACGACGCCGCCAAGCAGCAGGCACACAAAGGCGACCCACTGGAAGGGGAGCCGCCCAGAGCACAGGTCACACTGTGGCAAAGGGAAAAGAGATAGGGGGCAGGCGTGACAGGCAAAAAAAAAAAAAAAAAAGGGGGGGGAAAACAGGCCAGGCAACGTCCCACCGCCGTCGGCACCGGGGCGGCCGTCCCGCAGCCAGCCCCCGGCCCGGCAGACCAGGAGGACGGCGGGCAGCCGCAGACATGCACGCACCGCGCCCAGACGAGGGGGGACCCACACCGCCACGCCCGCACGGCCGTCGCGCAGGCAAGGACAAACACCAGCCACACCAACCAACAACGGGGGGCCCGTCAGTCACCACCCGACGCACCTCTCGGCCGACCGCAGGCGCGCCGCACCCGCCGGGGGCGACCCCCCCACAACCTCCCAACCACCCACCACGCACGGGCCCGTCGCGCAAGCGGCCCAGCCGCAGCGCCACCACAACCGCCACTGTCACCACCGCAACCGCCACCGCCACGGCCACCGCCACCGCCACCACCGCCACCGCCACCGCCCCTGCCACCGCCGCCGCCGCGCGGTCCGTCGGCAAGGGCAGTCACGGTCACGACCCCCACCCCCCCCCCCCCCACCTCCCGCTCTCCGCCTCCACCGCGCCACCACCCCCCGCCCCCCCCCCCCCCCCCCCAACCCCCCCAAAGAGGGCAGCCGGCACGTACCCCCGAGCCCGCCGTGGCGCCACACGCGGCCGCCGCGCAGCCCGCCTCCCAGCACCCCGCCCGCCACGACCGGCGCTCGCCCGCCGAGCCCGGCGACCGCTGGGACCCGCGGAAGCCGTCTGTATAGTGCGGGCGCCCCCCCCCCTCAACCCCCCCCCCCCCCCACCCCCCCGGCGGCACCCCCCCCCCAAACCCGCCCGCCATCCAGCGCCCAATGCCGAGGCCGCCCCCCCCCACCCCCCACCCCAAGCTCCCGCCCGTGTCGCTCATCCCCCCGTCTGCCCGGCGGCCGCCACCGCCGCCGCCGCCGCCGCCACCGCCGCCGCCGCCGCCGCCGCCGCCGCCGCCGCCGCCGCCGCCGCCGAGCTCGTCCGCGCTGCTGCTCGCCGCCGACGGCGGGCGGGCGGCCATGGCGACCGCCGCCGCGGCGGCGGCGGGGGAGGTCGCCACGGGGGGGGCGCCCCAGGCGGTCGTCGCGCCGTCAAAGACGCTCCCGTGGTCGCCGCTGCCATCGTCGGGGGGGGGGGGCGGGGGTGGCCGCTCTTGCGGCTCGTCCAGAGGCCCCCCATGGGCGGCCAGATGAAACCAACGGAAAAAAAAAAAAAAAAAAAAAAAAAAAGAGCACGGGAAGAGGAGAGTGGGAGGGGGGGGGGGGGGGGTGGAGAGTGGCAGAAGAAGAAGGGAGGGGAGTGGAAAGTGGTAGAGGAAAGGCAGGGGGGGGGGGGGCGGGGGGAGGGGGGAGGGGGGACGGCAGGGTAGACCGAGACGGGGGCGTGGGGGGGGTGGGTGGGTGGCGGAGGGTCTGGCCACCTCCGTCGACGGCTCACGACGACGGCCGCGGCCGCCGACGGGTAGGGGCGGTCGACGGCGGTGCCCGCGGCGGCGGCACGGTCGTGGCACACCGCGGTGGCCGCGCCGCCGCGCAGCGGCCGCGGCAGCCGGGATGAAGCGGCCGCGGCAGCCGGGACAAAGCGGCCGCGGCGGTGGCAGCGCCGGTGGCGGTACCGGTGGCCGTCGCGGTGGCAGCCGCGGCCGTCGCGGGCGGCGGCGCGTGGCGGCGCGCGCGGCGGCGGCAGCGGCGACCGCGCGGGCGCGCGCGGCGGCGGCCGGCGCGCGGCGGCGGCGGCGGCGGCGGCGGCGGCGGCGGCGGCGGCGGCGGCGGCGGCGGCGGCGGCGGCGGCGGCGGGCGACACCCGCGGCGGCGACCGGCACGCGCCGCGGCCGCGGCGGGCGGGCGGCGCGGTCAGCCGGGCGGCCGGCGAGCGCGTCGGCGCCACGGGCGGCGGCGGCGGCGGCGGCGGCGGCGGCGGCGGCGGCGGCGTGCGCGCGGGGGGCTTCCACCCCCCCCCCCCCCCCCCCCCTTTTTCGCCGCCCCCCCCGCGGCCTCCCCCCGGGGTGCCGCCGGCACGGCCGCCGCGCCCGCCCGGCGGCGGTGGGCGCCGCCGACCGGCGGCGCCGCGCAACGGGGCGCGCGAGGCGCGCCAGCCTGCCGTCGGTAGCCGCAGCCGGGGGGGGGGGGGGGGGGGGGAGGGAAGGGCCGCCGGCCGGCTGGCCGGCTGGCCGGCCGGCCGGCCGCCGCGGCGCGCGGCGACCGCGGGGGGGGGGGCGGGCGGCCACCCCCCCCCCCCACCCCCCCGCCCCCCCTCCTCCTGGCCGTGTCAGCGGCGCCACCGTGGCGCCGCGGCCCCCGCCGGGGGGCGGCTCTCGACGGGGCGTGCCTCGCGGCGGCGGGGGTCGCGGCAGGGGCTGCCGGGGGGGGGGGGGTTGCCGGGGGGGGGGGGGGGACGACGGCGAGCGTCTGCCTTGGGGTGGGTTTGGGGGGGGGGGGGGGGGGGGGTGGGGTGCCCCGCGGCAGTGGCGCGCCTGGGCGCGGGGGGGGGGGGGTGGTGGGCGTGTGCCGCCGCGGGGGCTCGCGCAGGCGCGCGCCGCGGCGGCGCGGGGGCCCCCCCCCGCCGCCGCGCGACGCGGCGGGTGCGCGCCGCCCGCCGAGCCACGCGCACGTGCGGCCGACGGCGGGGGGTGGTGGTGCGACGGTGGGGGGGGGGCGGGGGGGTGCCACCCCGCCGCCGCTGCCGCGATGGAACCGAAAAGGTGAATGGGGTGTGTCGGCTTGTTGGTCACCAGTGATGGATCTTTGGGGCGGTGCGCGTTTGGGTGGGATGTGGGACGGCCCGCGGCGGCGAGGATTCCCGTCGCGCGTGGCCGCGGGCGCCCCCGCGTGCCCGCGCGCAGGGTGGGCGGGCACGGCCGCCGCCGCCGCCGCCGCCGCCGCCGCCGCCGCCGCCGCCGCCGCGGTCGTCGCCGCCGCCGCCACCGCCAGCCGCCTCGCCACCAGCCGCCTCTCCGCCGTCGCCGCGCCGTTGATTGAACCCGCTTTGGATGAACTAGCCGATATCCACCCACCGCTCCCTCCCTCGGGGGCCTCCGCCGCTGCCCACAGCCGACCGCTTTGGCCGCCCCCCTTTGGGTGCAACCATCCCACCCCGGGCCTTTCTCCCCTGCCGAGTGGCTCCTTTTTTTGCCCACACCTTTCCTCGTAGCACGACCCTCCCTCTGCCACACCGCCTGCTCCCGTCGCTCTCCACGTCCATTCGGTCCGCCCGCCTCCCCCGCCCTCCCCACGCCGCCCGCCATCGCCACCTGTCGTGCCCTCCCGCCCTCCCGCGCCAAACCGACTGCCACCCGACGCATCAACGCACAAGGTCGTCCCTCAGCGCGGCAAGCCATCTGCCAGCGCCGTTGGCAAGCCCCGCGTCATCCGCGACGTCGAGCAAAGCGCCTTGCGGGACGCCGGCGGCCATGTGGCCTCCGTCGGTGGGTGTGCGCGCTCTTTCACGGGGCCGCGGTCAGCAGCTCATGACACCGAGGGCGGTGACGGGGCCCCTCCCCCCCCCACAGACAAAAAACGGCGCTTGCCCCCCCTTCCACATCCATTACAGAAGTCTCCAGGCGGAAGCCCTCCCGGCCTCTGCGCTCACCCTCCCGCACAAGCAGCACGCAGGTGCACTCACTCCCTTCGCAGTGCACCTTGCACCAGGATCCACCTCACAGCCTCTTCAAGCCGGAAGGCGTTGAAGCAGCCTTGAATTTCCTTGAAGAGGTACCTCTTCAAAGCGCCGCGCGCACCGCGACACGGCCAAGTTAAGGTCCGATCTTCACACTTAGTGGCGTAGCCAATACAAAGAAGTACGATACTAAGGTCGAGCTAGGCGTGCGTTAAGGAGGGCCCCAGTACATTCCAACTCTTCTTAACTCTCCATGTCAGTCCCCATCGGCGCGAGAACCTCTGCCCGATTGCGGCCGACAAGAGGTCCCAACCCCCGGGTTGGAGGCGTCTGACGGAACCGAGCAAGGCGACACGGCCCCGGCCACAACCCTGGCCTGTCCCACGTGCTTCGGGCATCGCCAAGAGAGCGAGCGACACGATGTCCGTCACACGCGCACGGCCTATTCACCCGTGTCCTGTATGCCCCCCCCGCACTTCTCATCCCGTTCATTCCGGTGGCAAACGACCGCTTTCCGTTTTTGGGAAGCCACCCTCACCGCTGACGCCCTCCACTTCCCCGCGCATAGGGCGGAGTGAAAGATTGGGGGGGGGAGGGGGTTTGGCGAGAGAAATGGGCGCCGCATGCAGGCATGGGGACCGGGAAGTTTGGCGGGGGGTGGGTGCGGGAAGAGGAGGACGCGCCAGGGGAGGAGGTGAGCGATGAGGGGCGTCCGTGACGGCCAGGAGGGGGTGTCTGGGAATGGAGGAGGCGTGGCCGGAAGGCATCGGGACGACGAGGGGGGGGGGGGGGGGGGGTTGAAGCGGAAAATTCGCGGTCGCGCCAGGGGAGGAGGTGCGCCATGGGTAGGCGTTGGTGCTGGCAAGTGCGTGGCAGCTGAAGCAGTTGCCTACAATTTACGGAGCAGATGCTCAGGTGTCCGTGAGGAGAAGGTTGGGGGGGGGGGGGGAGGTGGGGGGGGGGGGGGCAGAGACGTAGGCGAGTGTGCACTGAAGCTGCACGCGACACAGTCCTCGGCACGCTGGTGCCGGTTCAGGTGACTCCGCCGACCGAGCCAGCAGTGCATGCCGTAGCCAGACTGCTGCGGCATCAATGAACCCATCCAACGTCGGGGAAGGAGCATCAGAGACTGCACGGTCGCGTACTTCGCTGTCCACTTGATGGAAGCAGTCCACAGAGACTCATCAAACAAGCGAGATACAGGGTGTATCACTCGAGATCAACTCCGTTGAGCTTCGCAAGTGCCCAGAATCAAGGGCATAAACCCGGACTGCTTCGGCACACGAGCGGTCGAAAACCGTGCCGAGTGACGTACTTGGGTTAAGAGAGGCGCGATCACGACCTCTTCAAGCGGAGAGCAGGACGCGACCCCCTTAATCGATCGGTTGAATTTTGCTTGAATTTCCTTGATAAAACGCCAAACTCTTCTCGGTGCAGGCTCTTTCTCACGTCTCTGTATAGCTCTGTCTCTGGCGCACCTTGTGGTACCTCGCACGTCCTCGTTCACGTCCGCAAAGACGTTCATATCAAGGTTTATCAAGATCACTTCAAGGAATCGTGCCCTACGGTGCTTTCAGGAGGGGGTCTTCAAGCCTCCGGGCCCGATTTCCGCCCGGATCAGGCCTTGAAGAGGCTTTGAGGTGGATCCTGGTGCAAGGTGCACTGCGCTTTGGCACAGCCGCGTAGCAAACCGGCGCGTGTCTGGCAGCCGCCACCGTCTGGCAGCGCGGACGGTGTCTGCGACGCTGCGCCTACCCCACCAAGATGAGTGCGCTGGGTGGGAATGTGAATGGATAGCCACAGGGGATCTGCAGCCGAATAAATTGATTCGAACAAAAGGAAAACGTATTCATGCAAGAAAGTCTGGTGGAGAACTGGTGTTCACAGGGAGAACCTGGGGTGTCAACGTCATCGGGATCTTTGTTGTTGACGTGTCGTCACGCAGCGGCGGGCGCCGCGCGCTCCTCCCCCCACGACTTAACGGCTGGGCGCGCCTGCAACTTGTGCCGCGATTACAGTCGCACCGCCACGCATGAGAGGGTTGTGGCGGAATCGGGGTTGGGTGGGGTGGGACCGCCGCGCGCCACCCCGCCCCACCCGCCCGTGCCCACCCCCCTAAGCGTGTCGACCCTCCCTCCCCCTGAGCATCCCCCTGCTCACACACCCTTCTGACACCCCGGCCGCCCTCTCTCGCTCTCGCCCGCGACCGCCGCGTCTCCCTCGACACCCGGCTGGCTGCTCTCTTGCCCCGCTGGCCTGCACGCCAAGCGCTCATGCTCCCAGCCGCCGTCTCTTTCCTTCCCTGCCTGACCTTCACGGTGCCCCCCCCGCTTCCCCTCCTCCCCCCACCCCCTCCTCCTCCCCTCCCGCCTCCGCCACCACAGGCGCGCGGCCACGCCCTCTCTGTCCTTTTCCGCCCCTTCAAAGCCGGTTCTTCCACGACCGCAGCTTGGCCATCACCTCCTCCTCGGTCCCCCCCCCGCCGCCGCGGCCACCCCCGCCACGGCGGTGCGGCAAAACACGTTCCACTCGCCCTCGGCGGCCACACACGACGGCACGCACAGCTCGCCGCGCGCCCGCTTGACCCGCACCGTCGCGTCGAGGGCGCCCAGCGCGGCGCTGGCCGGCTCGACCGCCCGCCCAAACGCCACATTCGCCGCCGTGTACTCGTGGCCGCCGTACACGCGCGTCGCCGCGGGGAGGCCCGCAATGGTGGCGGCGGCGGCGAGCATGGCGGCGGGGGTGCCCTCAAAGAACCGCCCGCAGCCGGCCGTGAAGAGGGTGTCGCCGGTAAAGAGGACGCCCGCGGGGTCGGTGGGGGAGGTGACGTGGTAGAGGAGCGAGCCGAGCGTGTGCGCCGCCGCGCCGTGGGGGGTGATGGTGAGGGAGCCCCACGTGAAGGGCGTGGGGGGGGTAAGCGGGTGCGTGATGGCGGGGGGGGGGTCCACCGCCGAGCCGTAGATGGGCGCGCCGGGCAGGTTGGCCGCCATCTCGGCATTGCCGCTGGCGTGGCTGCGGCGGGGGACACAAACCCGGCGTGAGACGGGAGAGGGGGCAGGGCCAAGGGCGCGACAGCGGCCAGGTAGATCGTGGCAGCGACACGCAGCAGACACAGGGGGAGTCGTCAGCGAGTGTGTCCACACCCAGCCGCGCTACTACATCCACAAGCGCGCATCAAAGGGCTCTCCCGCTAGCACTGGTTTCCACGCCAGCGCATATAGAGAAAAACTCACACCCCTCTGGTCCCGGTCACCTCCCGACGCCGCCCATCGGCTCCCCCTCGCGTCCCCCTGCACCGCTCTCCCCAGCCAAGGTGTCCATGCACCGCCCATACTCCCAGTGCTTGTGCGTCGTCAGCACGGCGGTGATGGCCACCCCCCGGTCAATCGCGGCGCGGACCATCTCGGCCGGCACCGCCGGGTCCACCGCCGCCGCGGAGGTGCCATCAACGAGCAGGTAGGCAATGTTGTCGGTGAGGATGGGCACCGGCACGACTTCGATGAGGCCGGTATCACCGCCCCCATTGGTGGCGGCCCCAGGGGGGATATCAGGGGGAAACGGAAGGGGCAGGGGGTGGTTGTCTGAAGAAGCCATGTGCTAGCTAGGGGAGCGTCGGGAGCAGAGCGGACGGGCGAGTGGTGCGCTGCGAAGACGGAAGCAAAGGTGTGCGTGCGGGCTGCGGGAATCGGGTAGACGGGAGCAGGATAGCGCGTGGTGCGACCGCATACTTGACCTGTCATGTGAGGCTTAACTTCATTGAATTGCATTACTGATAGGAACAACTTGATTGTGGTCGAACACTCCTCATGGTGGCCCCCCTCCGGTCCATGAGGGCCAGGCCGCGACACCCCTCGAGAAGGACGCGTCCTTGAACAGTCCAGGAGCCTGCTCTACCGAGATCATGGGACCTCTGCGAAGCCGGTGAGATCGTCGCACCTCTGGGACGCCGGTTCATTGAAGTCTCGACCCCAACCGGCATACAAGGCGGACTGGCGCCGTAAGCGCGCTCTGAATGGCTCTCGCCGCCGGCTTCGAGATAGGTTGCCAATCTCCCGACCATCGGCTGGAACTCCGCCGCCTCCTGGTTCACCAATGGCGCATCCCGCGGCGCCGTGTCCACCACTCACGCGCTGATATGCGGGTCGACCGGGGTGGGCTCGCCGCGCTGGACCGCCCGCACGAAGCCGCGTGTGGGCAGGAACGGATGTGAGCCTTGCACATGGTGGCGTCTGAACGCCGCCCCCCAGCCATTCAATCGACATCGGATTCCGGGGCCCAGAGCATCTCTCTGGGTGCGGATGTGCCCCTCCCCGCCCGACCGCGCACGGCCGCTCATCGGCCAGGCTTTTGAAACGTCTCTGCGACCAAAAGGCCTGTTTTTGTAAACGTGTGGCTGCGCGCGGCGCCGCTTCGGCAATGTGTCTTGCCGCTCCGGCAGGATGGGGCCGCGCCCGAGAGGGAGGGGCCCCACCACTGGCGCCTCGCCCTTGGCCCGCCGCGGGCCCCGACCTCGACCGGCACACGAGACGAGCCCGCGGCGTCGGACCCCCCCCGCGGCGGCAGAGTCACACCCGCGGAGCTCCCCGCAGCAGTGTGGCCCGCCCGGCCGGCCGCCGACCGCCCCCCGCAGCGCGGAACGAGGCGTTCGCGCGCCGGAAGGGCGTCCGTACGGCGCGGTGTCACCCCACCGCTCCGCCGGCGGTGCGGCGCGCTCGTGGGGTGCGCGCGCATCGGGTGGTGGCCCCGCAGAAATGCCCGCGACGCGCCTGGGCCGCCACCCACCCCCCCCCCCCCCCACCCACCCCCACACCACCCCAGCGCCACCCCCCCGCACCACCCCCACCGCCGCCGCGCTCGCAACAGAGGGCCCTGCCGCGCGTCACCGACTCCCGCTCCCACGCCGCATTGAGGGGGGCGTACCGGCGCCCGCGGCGGGCCCCACCCCGCGTGTGCGGCTGAGACCGACGCACACCGCCACCGGCCGCCGGGGGGCACCCAATTTGGCTCGGGCGGCGCTTTGGGGCGGTGGCGCACCGCCGCCGCGTGTGCGGTGCGCGGCCGGCCGGGCGGTGGGGGGGCAGCTGGGCACGGGCACAACTCGCGCCGTGGCGGCTGCTCCCGCCGCTGCACCGTGCGCGCGCCTCGAGCTCGGGGCGGCCCCTCACGTTACCTATAGGTTGCGCAGTCGTGCAACGCAGCGTGCGCCAGTTGGTACAGTCTGCCACCCGCCGCACTCGTACCGCCTCTGCTTATCCTTCAACCCGCCTCCTTGCCGCCTCCGAGCCGCCTCCTTTTCGCCGTGCCGCCTCCTTGCCGCCTCCTCGCTCCTGTCGCCGCGGCTGGTGCCGCCGTCGTCCTCTCTTGTGCTGCCGTGCTCTTCCATTCCCCCCACGCCTTACCCTCTCCGCCTCCCCCTGCCAACCCTTGAACCCGTCGGTGCTGTCGGCCCATGCGCGTGGCGGTAGCCGGCTCCCGCGCGGGATCAGCATGCCGACCTTTGGTGCCGCCGACGCGGCGGCGGCGCCCCCCCCCACGGGCAAGATGATGGCCATGGTGCGGCTGTTTCACGAGAATGACTCGACCACCGCCGGCAACGCGCTCATGCTCCAACAGCAGTACCAGGCGTGGGAGGCAGAGGACGAGGACCGCGGCGCGCTCGGCCTGAGCCGCGGCGCCGACGACGACGTCCCGGCGCTGTCGCTCGACGCGGTGCTGCTAGACAATGGTGACGATGTAGACGGCGACGCGGGCATCCTGGGCATGGACGTGTGCTCGTTTGAGGGCGCCACCGACGGGGACGACACGATGGAGTCGTTTTTGCCCCTCTGCTTTGACCCGCCGCCGCCGCCGTTGGCGGTGGAGACGGCGCAGACGCGGGCGGCGGCGATTGCGGCGGTCAAGATCGAAACGGACAAGCTCGTCGCGTCGGGCCAATTGTCCATGACTACGGACGAGGGCGGAGCCTCTCCGCCGCCGCCGACGGCGACCGCGCTCCCCATGTCGGGCCAGCCTCTGTCCCTAGCCGGCGCGACCATTGGTATGTCTGCTGGTAGTGATATCAAGCTGAGCCCCGTCTCGGGCTCGCCGGTAACCTCCACTTCCCCGTGTACCAGCGACAGTGGCATCGAGCCGTCGACAAGCATTGGGGAAGGGGACAGCCAAGCGGCTACCATCCCGAGCCCGGGCGCGGCAAGCAGCAGCGCCTGCCTTGCCGGCAGCAGCTGCGTCAGCGACCAGCTGTGTGCCACCAGCAGTGGCGGGGTGTCGGCCACCACCCCCCTTCCTCCGCCCAGCAGCGCCGACGCGGCTCGCGCGACGCGCGCGGCCGCGATGAGCCGCTTCCACGCCAAGCGGGCGCGGCGGTCGTTTGCCAAGAAGGTCATGTACGCGGTGCGCAAGGACCTGGCCGACGTGCGGCCTCGCGTCAAGGGCCGCTTTGTCAGCCGCACCCACATGGCGCTGTACAAGCGCTATGGCGACGCCTACCGGGAGCACCTGGACGAGGTTGGCACCGTCGGCGTGGACGACACGGCTGTCACCGCGTCGGTGGCGCGGCAGGTGATTGCGGGCACCGTGGCGGGCGGGCAACCGCCGACGGCCGCCGTTGCCGCGGCGACCGCGGCGGCCGCGGCCGCGTCGGCGGCGGCGGCGGCGGCGGCGGCGGCTGCAGCGTCCGACGCGACCTCGGCCAAGACCTCTGGGATGGCCTTTCCCGCTGTGGCCGTGCCGTCGCCGACATGACACAGCGATGGGCCTGGTGCGCTCTTCCCCTCATCCGCCCCACGACCCCTTTTCCAGTGGAGCTAATTGGGTGGCGGCCTCTGCCGCCGCTCCTGTATTAAGGGCCCTACCTGCCCGGACGGTAACCTTTGTGTGTCCAGAAGTTTTTTCTTCCCGGCGGGGCGTGGCGTCGTCCTCCATTGCCAAGAGGCGGTCACCCTCTGTCTCTACGTTTGTCGACTTGGGCCGCCGCCCCTTGTGGAAAGGTTGGCGGCGGGGTGGGGTGGCGGGTGGCTACGTGGCGCGGTGGCGACCGTGGCTGCTGGCGGCGGCGGACGGCGGTAGTCGCGCGCTTCTGGCGCGAGACGCGCGCCGCTGTGGTTGGCCCGCTGCTCTGTGGTAGGCCAGTCTTGGCCGTGTCGGCGGCGGCGGCGCCATGGCGGGGCACGATGCACATCGTGCGTTTGGGCACTCACCCCGTCGCGTGCTGAGGTTGGGTGCCGGCGGTCATCTTGCCTTTGGCGCCGGCCCCTCTGGTGCACTGGTGAGGCTGGCACGGCGACGGGCTCTATCCCATCCCTCCGCTGGCACCCCTGACGGCATACGCAGTCGCCAGGCCACGGTGCCGGGTATGCCCGCCAACGTGGGCCGAGCCCGAACGTGACACCATCCACGGAGACGCCCCGCTACGGACCCTCGACCTAATATTTCTTCATTCATCCTCTGTATGTATCCTCTACATATCACTTCTGTTATTCTCTCTCGAGGGGAAGGGTTGTATTTATGCCCGCTGCCGTGCTTCTGGGGTGGGGGGGGGGGGGCGTCACTGCCTTGTACTACAAAAGCCTAAGTGTACCTGGCCTATTCACGGCACGCCAGCGAAGCGACGAGACGGGGCAGACGGCAGACACTGATCAGGCTTGCGCGTGGAGAGGAGACCGTTGGCAACCCAGTTGGGACTGCAGACACCGCTCTCCCGCGAGCATCTGTGCGGCCTCTGCGGCGACGGTCCGCAAGACTGGTCCGGGGGACGCACGTCGCCTCGTCATGGGCAACGTGTCACGACTGCACTTCACGAGGACTTGTTTGTCCGCCTTTAAATATAATTGAGCATACCTCCTGTCGACGGACAACAGACATGAAGCTCGGACAAGCGGTCGCCACCACGGCATCGCCGACCCTTGACTGGAAAAAAACCGTCTCGACCACCGGCAGCGCTCACTGCCGCGCCACGCGTCTGCCCACCCTGCTGGCGCTGTCGTTCAACCTATGCATCCGACACTTGCACCTCCACCACCGCACCGAACTACCATTGGCTACGTGTGCTCCTGCCCTTGCCTCCCTGTCTACCGCCACCCGATACCTGCGCGTGAGTCCCCTCTCGCGTCGCTCACCCCGTGCCTTTGTTGCCTCTCCCCGTCCCTCTCACCCCCCCCCCCCCCGCCCGCTCCGCCCCCTTTGCCACGATGCGGCCGCCGCTGCCCGGCCTCCTCTACACCATCCCCCCCAGCCTGTACATATCGCTGACCAACGCGGTTAATGGGACGCCGCTGCTAGCCACCCGCGGGCCGGGCTTCCCCTTTGCGACCCGCTTCGTGCCCCTCCCGCGCGGCGGCGCCGAGCCCACCGCCAGCGACGTCATTGACGCCGTCTGCGGCGCGTCGCCAGGTGCCGGTGGTGGTGGCGGCGGCGGCGGCGGTGGTGGCGGAAGCGGTGGTGGTGGCGGCGGCGGTGGCGGCGGCTGGGACGGCTCGACGGTGGTATTTGCCGGCGCCGGCGAGCCGACGCTCCGCCCGCACGTGCTCGTCGCCGCCATCTCGGGCCTGTCGCGCAGTTACAAGACGCGGCTGGTGACCAACGGGCGGGTGCGGCGGCTGCCGGCGCTGGAGCTGGGCGTCGGCGTTGCAGACGCTGCCGGCCGCACGCGGCGGCAGGGCGCGTGGTCCGCCGCACCGGGCCCCCCGCCGGTCGAGATGTCGCTGCCGCAGGCGCTGCGCGACGCGGGCCTCCACTCCGTGTCGGTGGCGCTCAACGCGCACGACGAGGCCACCTACGAGCGGATGATGACCCTGTCGGCACCGCCGCCGCCGCCGCCCGGCGCCGACGCGGTCGCCGGCGTCGACGCGACGCTGGCCGACGTGCTCGCGTTTGTGGCCGACTGCGCGGCGGTGAACCTGCCGGGCGGGGTGGAGGTGACGTGCGTCGAGGCGCCGGGCGTGCGCGTCGGCGCCGCGCAGCGGCTGGCGCTCGAGGCGGGCGCCGACGCGTTCCGCGTGCGCTCCTGGTTTGGCATCCTGGGGGAAGAGGCGCAGGCGTAGGGGTTTGGAGGAGGGGGGGGGGGGGGGGGGGAGAAGGGGGGAGGGCTGGCGCGTGCTCGTGGCTTACGCGGTGGCGTTTGGCGGTGTGGTTGCGGCTGTGCGTGTCGCGTGTCGCTGAGGTGAGACCGCGTCGGTCTTGTGGGCAGGCGGCGGGCCCCTCTGGCGCGGGGGGGCGGCTCTGGTGAGGGCGGTGGGCGGCTGGACGCACTCGTGCGGTTGCAAGCAGTGACCAACCCTCCGTCTGTTATGAGTCATCCCCGACGGCGGGGGGCGGCGGCTGGCGCGCTCAGAGTGGTCGCCCCCCCCCGCTCAACTGCCCCCCCCCAGGCCGTCCCACGGGCCGGCCGTCCATCCCCGCCGCCCGCCCACTGACGCGCAGCGGTGTACCCCCATCGCGCGCCACTACCTCCCGTGCACGGCGCTCAGCCACCCCGCCACCTTGCGCCACGTGTGTCCCCCGCCGGTCGCTACCCTCTTCCCCTACCCCCCCCCCCCCCCCTGCCTTCCTTTTCGTCCGCCGCCCCCCCCCCTACGCCACCGCAAACGCAAGATACTCGTCCGACAGGTAGGACAGCACCCGGTCGGTTTCCACCGATGGCGGCCCGTCATCGTCGGTGCAGGTATCGGAGTCGTCGTCGCTGTCGCGGCGTGCTGGGGCGCCCGTCCCTGCGGCTGGCCGCCGCACCGGTAGGGCGGGTAGCCGAACCACGCCGGGCACGCGGCAGAGGTGCCGCGGCGGGTTGCCCGCCGTTGCGGAGGTGGAGGCAATGCCACCGCCGCCGCCGCCGCCGCCGCCGCCGCCGCAGCCGCCGCCGCCGCCGCTGCCGTCAGTCCACGAGCCCGCCACCGCGGTGGCCCATCCGCCGCCGTGGTACGAGTGGCTCTCGCTGGCGCGCGGGTGGGTACCCGCCCACCCGCCGCCAGCCGCCCAGGCGTGGCCGGCAGACCAGCCGTGGGCGTTGTCCACCGTGTCGGATGCGGCTGCGGCGGCCTCGCCGCCCGTGTCGACGGGCCACGCGGCGGCGGCCTTGGCGCCCGTGTCAACGGGCCACGCGGCGCCGCTGTCGCTGACTGGGGCTGCGGGTGGGGGTACGCCGCTGCTAACCCCTTCCCCAGTAACCCAGGTGGCCACCGTCTCGGGGGTGCCCGGGGGACCACTCCCACCCGACGCCGACCGCGTCAGCGGCGATGACGTGCCCGCCTCCCACGGGCGGCCGCCGTCGGACGAGGCTGCCGCCGGCGCGGCCGCCGCCGCGCGGCGCCACCAGCGGCCGCGGCGGCCGCCTCCGCCGGGGCGGTTCTCCCATTCATTGCCAAAGTCGACAGCGTCTTCGTCGCTGGGGTCAGGGGCCCGCCGAGTGGCGGGCCACCACCCACGGCTCCGGCGCCCGTCGCGGGGCGCCGGCAGGGCATCGATCCCCCCCACCCGCCACCGGTGGGCCTCGCGTCCCGCCGCGCGGCGGGACCACACGCCGCCGCCGCCCGCAAAGGAGCAGTGGCCTGGGTGCGCGGCCGTGGCTGCGGCCGCCAGCCGAGCCCGCCGATGCCGCCCGACGGCGTGGCTTGGCCGCCGCGACCGCGGCGGCGGCGGCGGCGCTGGTGCCACCGCCGGCGCCACCGCCCACGGCCCATCGTCTGGTGACGATGGGGGCGACGCCGACGGCCGCCGCCGCCGCTCGACCGACAGCCGGAGGCCCGCGTGGGAGCCGCCGCTCCCGTCCACCTCGCTATCATCGTCCACCCACGGAGAGGAGGAGAGGCGGGTGGAGCGGCGGCGCCGATGCGCCGGCGCCTCGTCGTCCGTCTGCGGCAACGGGGGTGATGTTTGGGAGCTGCGGCGGCGGTGGCGGTGGTAGATTGGCGTCTCGTCGTCGGTCCGCGGTGACGGGGGGGTGGCGCGGGAGGGACGTCGGCGGCGGTGCCGAAGGGCGGCCACCGCCACGCCGTCGTTGGCGCCGCCGCCGCCGGGGACGGTGGCCAGGACGGCCAGGCCGGGGGCGGTACCCGCACGGGCCACGCCCCCCGCGGGGCAGGGGGTGGGCGAGAGGGCGTAGCGCCGCGAAGGGCTGGGCGGCGGCGCGATAGCCGCCGCGAGGCGCGTCCGCGGGACCAGCGGCCCGCCAACAGCGGCGGGTGGCGCCCACCCGCCACCCCCGTTCTCGCCACCGCCACCGGCGGCCGCCGACGAGGAGGTGGAGGAGGAGGCCGCCGACGAGACCGGTGACGATGCCGGCGACCGCCATCGGCGCGGCGGCTCTGCCGGCGCGGAGAGCGACGACGGAGGCACCACGGGGACCGCCGGTGGGCTCGCCACCCATCCTGCCGGGGGGGGTGTCGTCTGCGACCGCCGCGGCGGCGCCGCGACGACCGGCGCCAGGCACGCAAACCGCATGGTGCCGCGTCGACACGGCCGCTGCTCTACGGGCCACGCCCGTGAGGGAGCGGGGGAGGAAGGAAGAGGAGCGAGGCGGGAGCGTTGGGGATGCGAGCTCTCCGGGTGTGGGGAGCAGGTCGCGGCGGCGGCGGTGGTGGTGGTGCGGTGAGCCGGACGACCGCGTCGGTCGCGGAGCCGGCGCAAGCCGCGGGGGCGGCTTGGACCGAAGGAGGGACTCTATAGCGACGCCAGAACCCAGCAAGAGCGTTCGTGGGAGGACCCGCCGGTGGGAGAAGGGGAGGGGGGGAGGGGGGGTGGGGGTGTCGCCAATGGAGGGTTGCTTCGGGGTGGTGGGGGGGGAAGGGGCGGCCCGCCGGGCCTGTGGCTGGCGACGAGCTCCGCGTGCGCCGTCACGCCCGTCCACGACCGCCGGCAGGTGCCCACAAGAGCCACCGGCATGGACACCGTGGGGCCCCCCCGCCCGCACACGGTCGGGTACGCGGCCACTCGCGCGGCCACCCGCGAGGGGCCGCGTGGCGACCTCGCCACGCCCCTGCAACGCAAGAAGCGGGGGCGGGGGGGGGGGGAGCGGTTGGCGGTCACGGCCACCGCCACCGCCACCGCCCGCCACCGCGGGCGAGACCGCCGTCGCGTGCGACGCGACGGCGCGCTGTCCGCCGTATTCCTGAGGCTCGTGCGGATGCCGTGGTACAGGCGGCACGCGGCTGGCGACGCCGACGACCTCCCCCCCTCCCCTCTCCCGCACGCCCCTATTTCCCCCACCAATGAAGAAGTCTATCGCACCACGACAGGAGGCCGCCCCCCGCGGTATGTACGGAGGGGGCAACGCCGCGGCCCGCGGCGGCCGGTCAGGCGGCGTGTACTGCCGGCGTGTCCATACGGGGGGTGCTTTCACCGGCTGGGGGGGGTCGTGCGCCCACGCCCGCGTTGAAAGCACCTCCGCGGCCGTGCTGGTCGTCAACTGCGCGCCAAGTGGAGCGGCGGCTACGGCGACCGCCGCTCTACCCGCCCCTCCGGGCAATTGCCCCAGGTCCGTGCCCCCCCCCCCCTCCCCAGCCCCCTCCGGAAGAGGAAGAGATGATCCGATGCACGCTCTGGGCCCGTCGAGGCGGGCGCGCCAAGTGGCGTGGGCGCAGATTGGGGGAGGTGGAGCCTAAGTCGTCCGGACAGCCACAGCCCTCACCATTGCATGCAAGAAGAGGCGGGGGATGCAATGGTGGGTGACCGGCTGGTGACCTGGCCGACCGCGTGAGTGGCGTAGAGGAAGGGGGACGGCCGCGCCCCCCCCCGAGGGTGGCCCCGCGCGGCGGCGCCGCGGAGTAGGCCCAGGCCCAAACCGCGGTGGAGGTAACCAGGGTGTACGAGGGGAAGTGGCGCCAAGAACGTGACATTTACTATATTTCCTTGAGTGGGCTAGGAAGGCGCCCCCCAGGGCCGCCAACTGACTGACCCGCTAAGCAGGTCGGCCCCACAGGATAGGCAGAGAGATAAAGGTACAGGTCGCATGAGGAGATGGGCGCATAAACCCTCGGGGTGCTGCAGCCTTGAGCGTTGAGAGGCGGGCGGGAGGGAAGCGCGAGGAGAAAGGACGCTGCCGGCCAGTGCGGCCGGCGGTGGTCCGTCCCGCGCCGCGGGTCTTATGCCGCGGCGCGTCGCGCCGCCCCCGCGCCGGTGCCCCTTGCAGGGTGCCGGGGCGCCGGTGCGCACACGCGCATGCGGGGGCGCCGCTGCCAGACGGGGGTAGAAGCAGGGGGGCGAATTGCGGTGCGCGCGCGCCGCCGGCGCGCGCACCGCGGTCACCGCAGCTGCAGCGCCCACGCCGACAGCAGCGCCGAGAGAGGAGAGGCAAACGCAGCAGCCGGGAGAGGCCGCCGCGCAGGGCGGGCGTGGCAGTCGGAGGGGAGGGGGGAGACGCCCGGTGCAGTCCACAACGGGCGCGACCCCCCCATCCCGCCGCCGGCCACGACCGCCGGTGCGTAGGACAAACGCACGCACGGGCGAAGGGCCGCCACGGGCGTGGCGGGGGAGGCGCCGCCGCGCCGCAGCGGGGGAGGAGACCGACAGCCCCACGCGCCGAAGGCAGCCCGCCCGCGGCCAAGCCGCGCGCCCCGCGCGGCCGACCGACAAAATAAACAGAGCCGGTTACAGGAAGAATCAGCATTCGAGTCATAACCAGGGTGTACGAGGGGAAGTGGCGCCATCAAAGTCGGAGATTGTTGGGGAGGTACCTCCCCAGCACCTCCCGGGCCTCCGCGGTGGCGCGCCACCGCGTCTTGACGTAGTTCCGCAGCGTCGTCTCGACCGACGCGTGCCCCATCATTTCCGCTATCATGGGGATGGGGAGGCCAATTGCATAGGCCTCCGTCCCTGCGCCGCTACGCAGGGAGTGTCCTTGATAGCGGCCGCCCAGTGGCACGTGCAGCGGCAGCAGCCGCATGACGAGCTTGAGCCACGTGTTAGTGACCCGGGCAGCCAGCCAGAAGCGCCGCGCCGGCGCGGGGAGTGCCGGGTCCGCGAAGAGGAGGGCGCGTGGGTGACGGCCGGCCGCGTCGTGGCGGTCCACGACCAGGCGGATGAGGTTCGCCACCTTGTCGGGCTTGGACGGGTCTACGTCGACGGGGACGGTAAAAGCGAGCCGCTCGCGGCCGGTCCTCAACGCCAGCTTGAAGTCCACCACCTGCAGCTCCATGCCCTGGTCCGTGAACGCCACATCGCACCGCCGCATGCAGGCGGCGGCGCCCGGCCTATTAAACAGGACGTAGCAAAGGGCCAGGCCGGCGCATTGGAGCTGGAGGTGGGTGTCTGGCGTGTTGAGGCCAAGGTCGCACACCTTCAGAATGTATGCTGCAGGCAGTGGCATACGGAGCAGTGCCAACTCACCGCCGGCCCGCTCCAAGGCGTGGGCACGAAAACCGAATATCGCCAGCTGGACCAGCTTGTCTTTGGTGGGGTCATCGTGACCCGCCAGGCGGTGGAGGGACGCCACCGCCGAGAGGTACTTGGCCAGCGAGGGCGGCGACAACGCGCCGCGTTGCAGCTCGAAGAGGATGTACCCAATCATGGTCTCGGGGGACGCCGGCAGCGGGGAGCGGTGGTGGGTGGCGCAGTAGCGGAAGAAGGCGCGGCATTTGGACATGTAGGACTTGTGCGTGCTTGGGCGATAGCCCTGCAGCAACAAGGTGACCGCGCCGGCCGGGTCGTGAAGGTCCGCTACAACGGGCTGCACTACACGACGCATCAGCAGCTCCCAGCGTTGCGAGTCGTTGCGCAATGCGGGGTTGCCGCGAAGCGGAATGCCACAGTCCGCCAGGAAGGGGGCGGCGCCGACATCGATCGTGAACCGCGACTGTAGACGCCGTCCGCGAGGGGCAGGCGCTGCCATTCTCGGCACCCATCCATCGCCCGCTGCCACCAGGGCTGCGCTCTCCACTCCGGCGCGATCAGCGTGACCGTTGCGTTGGTGGCCACGATGCGGCTGATAACCGCGCCGACGAGGTGGAAAGGCGGGTTGGCCCAGCAGTTCTCGTTGACCCACGAGTGGGCGAGGGCGTTGATGCCCAGAGCGCCGGGGCAAAGCCAGCGGGAGTAAAACCGCGCGCACCGGGCGGTCAGGTCCGACGCAAACAGGTCGACGGTGTGCGGACCGAAGAGCGCGTCCAGCCGGTCGAAGGCTGACGAGTTGAGGGTCCAGTCCGTCGAGTCGTTCTCGCGTGACAGTCTGTCCGCCCACTCGTTCAAAACCGACGAGACGTGCTCGACCCGCAGCTCCACCTGCATGTCCTCGCACAGCTTGTGCAGCTCTCTCATGTGGTCCATGAGAACCGAGGAGCGTGAAGAGCCCGCTTGGATGACCCCAAGCGCCACCATAGAGTCGGTGCGAAGGCGGAGGATAGTTCCAGCTGGGATGAGGTGGCGGAAGGAGGCGAGGGCGAGCGTTACGGCGCCGAGCTCGAGGCAGTTGATGTGCAACCCGTTCCGATCCAGGCCGTGGAAGCCACGCGCCTCCGTGCCTTGGTTGAGGACAGCGCCCCAGCCCAGGCTGCTGGCGTCCGTGTCCAGCGTCATTGACACCGCGCCTGGCCAGAGGGGGCGGCCGGTTGCTGCATGGGATTGCAGCTCGGTCCACCAGCGTAGGTCCGTCAACGCTTGGCGGCCGAGTCGGACGTCGACCGACGTGCCGGTGCGAAGCTTCATCGCCGTGAACAGGGAGCGCAAGTGGTAGCGCGCCGACGGCACGGACAGCGTGGTGGATACGGCCGTCCCGCAGAACTGGCGCAGGGCGACGAAGTTCACCCAGCGCCGGTGCGCCGATGCGCGTCGGGAGAGGCCGACTGCCATAGCCGCGATCTTGTCCACACGGTCGTCGGGAAGAAGGAAGCGGGCCAGACGGGTGTCTACGAGGTGGCCCAGCAGGCGAACTTGCGTTGGCCCGTCGCGGGTTCCCTTGACCGGGTGCATCTTCAGACCCAGGTCGCCAAAGAGGCGTTCCACCATCTTGTACGCGGCGACGGCTTGAGCCTTGGTCGCGGGCTGCCCGGGAGGGGAGGGGGGCGCGCCGCCAAAGTCGTCTACGTACGCCATCATGCGAAACCCCCGCTCCCGCAGCACTTGAACGATGGGGCGCATCACCTTTGTCCACGTCAATGGCGCTGGCGCCAGGCCAAAGGGCATGGTGATGGGCTTGAAGAAGCGGCCAAGGCATCGAAACGCTAGGTACGTGCGGTCCTCCTCGCGCAGGGTGAGGTGGTGGTAGGCGTCCTTCACGTCCCACGTCAGGAGGGCGTCGTTGGGGCGCAGGGACTGAGCCAGCTCCGGTAGCGTCTCGTACTTGCAGCTGGCGGTCTCCGTGAAGCTGTTGATGTGCTTGTAGTCGTAGACCGCTCTGGGCTTCTGGGCCGTGTGGGCTACGAAGGCCGAAGACACGCAGACCAGTCGTTCTATCTCGTCGGGGTCGGTCAGCTCCTCGATGTACAGGTTGTCCAACCCCCGTTGGATCTCTCCGCGGAGGAACGCCGTGTCCTCCGCGTTCAACGGGTACTCGGGGGAGTGGAACGGGGTGGGAACCTCGCGCCACTCGATCTTGACCCCGTCCCGTATTGTGTCCGCGACCCATGATGACACGCCCAGCTGCAGCCATCGCGGCAGGGCGGCCTTCAAGGCCTCGTACACAGGCACGTCCCGGTTGCTGTGCCGTGGCAGCTTGGGCTTGTGCCGGCGGCGGCGGTGCTTTCCGCCGCCCATCTTCCCTCGGCGGGTACCCGCGGCGGGGGGGAAGAAGCCCCGGCGCGGGAGAAAGGCTTCTAGGCGCGGCCACCGCCACGACCGCGGCCGCCGGCGCCTCCGCCACGGCCAGCGCCGCCACCACGGGCTCCTCCGCGGCCAACGGCACCTCCGCCGGCGCCGCGGCGGACAGGGGAGCGGGCGCGACCGGCTGCCGGGGCGACAGTGCGGTTGGCGCGCTGCGGGTACGTGAAGCCCCGCTCGGCGGCGCCCACCTTAGCTGACGCGGCGGTCTCGGCGCGGACGACGCGCGAGATGAACCGCCGTGCGCCGTCTCCGCGGAGAGAGTTGCGGGGGACGGCGTCGGCGTGCGCAAATGCGTCCGCGAGGTTGGGCTCGGACTGCCGCAACGCGAGGTAGTCGTACCGGGAGACGCCAAGCGCGTAGATGCGGCGCGTGCAACCGACGAGGTACTCGACGAGCTCCTCGAGGAGCTCCTTGGTGTTGCCGATGGCGTGCTGCGCTGCGAGGAGGTCGTTGAAGGCCGACTGAGTCCACGCGAGGGTGCAGTAGAGGTGACGGGCCTCGATCTCGTCGCGGCTGCCGATGGTGAACGTCGCCGTGTGGACGGGGTCGCACGGCGTAAATGGCATGGGCAGGCCGTCAGGTCGCAGGACGCTGCGGGGGATGTCAAACGACTGCAGCCAGTCGTCAGGCGAGAACCGCGTGCGGAAGTCAAAGCCGTCGTCGTACGCGCCTGCTTCGTCGATGGTCCGGCGGCCGCCGCCGATGGCGGGCGAGCGGCCGCCCGCGAGCTGCCCGCCCCAGCGCTGCTGGGCCCAACCGCCGGCGCCGTCGGACTCGCGGTCTCCGTCGTCCGTGTTGACGTAGTCGGCGAAGGCGTCGTCGCCCAACGGGACGTCGTCGGCACCGGCGGGCCCCCCGGCGGGGCCCGCGGCTGCGCGGTCGTTGGCCGGTGCGGGGGGCGGGCCCGCCGCTGCCGCGGGGGCGCCCCCGGCGCCGCGCGGGTTGGCTGTGACGCCGTCAAGCGGCGGGCTGCCTCCAGCGCCAGTGCCAATTGGCGCTCGGCCGTCGCCGCCCTCGTCGCGCGGGGCGACGGCATGTAGGGCGGTGATGGTCTGCTGTGCCGCCGACAGGTCGCCTTGCGTCTGCGTCAGGCGCGCCTCCACGTCGTGGAGGCGCGCGCGCAGTGCAGCGGCGTCGTCAGCGTCGGTGGCGACTTGCCCCGGTGGGGGGGGGTCGACAGCGTCACCAGGCATGGTGCGCCGGCAAGGCCGACGGAGCGTGTCACGGAGCCACGGGCGTACCCGGGAGGGGGGGAGTTTCGCCTCGCGCGAGCAGGCAGGCAAGCGCGAGGAGAAAGGACGCTGCCGGCCAGTGCGGCCGGCGGTGGTCCGTCCCGCGCCGCGGGTCTTATGCCGCGGCGCGTCGCGCCGCCCCCGCGCCGGTGCCCCTTGCAGGGTGCCGGGGCGCCGGTGCGCACACGCGCATGCGGGGGCGCCGCTGCCAGACGGGGGTAGAAGCAGGGGGGCGAATTGCGGTGCGCGCGCGCCGCCGGCGCGCGCACCGCGGTCACCGCAGCTGCAGCGCCCACGCCGACAGCAGCGCCGAGAGAGGAGAGGCAAACGCAGCAGCCGGGAGAGGCCGCCGCGCAGGGCGGGCGTGGCAGTCGGAGGGGAGGGGGGAGACGCCCGGTGCAGTCCACAACGGGCGCGACCCCCCCATCCCGCCGCCGGCCACGACCGCCGGTGCGTAGGACAAACGCACGCACGGGCGAAGGGCCGCCACGGGCGTGGCGGGGGAGGCGCCGCCGCGCCGCAGCGGGGGAGGAGACCGACAGCCCCACGCGCCGAAGGCAGCCCGCCCGCGGCCAAGCCGCGCGCCCCGCGCGGCCGACCGACAAAATAAACAGAGCCGGTTACAGGAAGAATCAGCATTCGAGTCAGAAGCAGAATCAGAAGGGCGGCGGCGGTGCGGGCGAGGGCGCAACCGACACCGAGTGTCGGTTGTGGTGTCTGCTCGGCTGGCAACCTCAGTAGCGCGGAGACGTATCTGCCTTGCGCTGCGTTGAGAGGGTTACCCCTTTCCGAGGCGGTCATTGGGCGGCCTCTCGGGCGGGGCCCTCTTCGGGCGGTGGCGACGCGCGGGCCACAGCCGCCGCGTGGCGTAGTCTCATTGCCGACGGCCGACCGGGAGCCGGTGCGGGCGAGAAATCTTGTCACGACAAACGCCGATGCATCCGGGGATCGGGCGCTACAGGGGGTCGTGACGCCCCCCCGTTGGCCACGCGCTGGCCAAGGCGAGCACGGTCAGCGAGCGCCACCGCGTGCGTGCGCCCACTCTTCCACACCCGAGTTCACGACGCACCGCGCGGCGACGAGGCCCTGCTGGCCAGAGCTGGGATGGCCCGCATGGCGCGCACGCACCAAGAGGCAACTTTAGTAGGCAGCATGGTTGCGCCAACGAGGTAGAGCCGCGCACCGCGGAGTGCGTTGGCCGGAGCCCTGCCATCCGACTCGCCGCGGCGCGTAGCTGGCCAGCCGGGCGCGTCCGACGCGCGCTTCGCAGGCCCCGGAGACTGGGGCCACACGACTCGCGGCTGGGCCGCCATCGTTCCGAGATGCTGGCGTGGGCCACCACCCACGCCACACTAGCTCGCTGGGCGATGGCGCCCTGCTGGCGCCGGCGCACGCTTTGCTGACCTTGAGCGCTCAACGGGCAGGGCCCAGGGAGCCTGAGCCAGTGAAGAGCGCCCTCGGATTGTGCCACGAGCGCGGTGGGTGGCTAGACCCAAACTCTCGCTGTGCCACAGCAGTGGGGGGTGTGCTTTCCGAATGCGAGACCAACAGGTTGCCCAGCCGCTGCAATTCTTGCTACAGCTCGCAGCGGCACCTGGGTGTCTCATGGGTTCTTCACCAGGAGCGGGACAACAGAAAAGAGAAGGCAATCGACAACCGGCGGCACCATAGCACATGACAGCTGCATGGAACACGATCGCGGGAGGCAGCACCTCCCGCCCCCAAGCGGCTGACACCCTGGGACACCGCGGCCACGCATCCCCAGCGCAGGGTAGTCGACACCACGCCTCCCACCGCCATCCACCTGGAGCATCCCGCGGATCCGACGCACCGCCTAGCGCCGTGCCGTGGCCGCCAACCCCCACGACGCTAACAAAAAAATAGATACAGACATGCTTCACGCCGGTTACCGCCGGGGCCGGCACTGGCTATACCACTTGTGGAAGCGCCGGCATACCGCGCCGCCTGCACAGCACGTAGGCCCCGTGTGCCCGTCGCCGCCGCACTTGCCCCATAGCCCCGCGCAGCCGCCACCACCGCTGCCGCCGCCACGCTCTGCCGGTGCACACTGGCTGTACCACCGGTGATGGCGCCGGCATACCGTGCCTGCCACGCAGCAGGTGGGACCCCAGTGTCCCTCCCCGCCGCACTTGCCCCACAAGCCCGTACAGGCGCCGCCGCGCCGTCCCGCCGGCACACACTGGCTGGTCCGCCAGTTGTGGCGGCGGCACACCGCGCCGGCCACACAGCAGGTGGGACCCCAGTGCCCTTTCCCGCCGCACTTTCCCCACATTCCCGTACAGGCGCCGCCGTGACGGCGACCGCCGCCACCACCCCGCCTTGCCGGCGCACACTGGCTGTACCACTGGCTGTGGCGGCGGCACACCGCACCAGCCACACAGCAGGTGGGCCCCCAGTGTCCCTTTCCGCCGCACTTTCCCCACAGCCCCGTGCAGGCGCCGCCGCGACCACGACCGCGACCGCCAGCGGGGAGCGCCTTTGGGGGGTCTGGGCGGGGAGTGACAGGGGTATACCCCCGCCGCCCCCCCCCCCCCCCCGCCCCCCGGGCGGCGCCCATCGCCACCCCATTCCGGATGCGGAGCTCGCCCATGGCGACCTCCCCCCCCCCCGCGAGCCCCACCGTCACGTCAACGCGGTCACCAAAGCCGCCCCCCGACGGCCGCTCGCCCACCCAGAAGTGGTCATGCGTGCGCCGCGCAGGGGCTCCCCCGATGCGCACCCACGCGACCGGCCGGGCCACATTGCGCACCTGCGCCTTGACGTACCACGCGTGGGAGCCGACGAGGTACACGCGCGGCCCGCCCGGCACGACGGGGCAGTCGACGACGCGCCACGACAGGCGCCACCGGCCGTCGCCCGGCCGGGCCACGTCGAGGTCACCCGCGCCGCCACACGTCGGGCACTCGTCCATGACGTACGCGTCAAAGGTGGGCGGCAGCGGGTTGGCACCCGACCCCTCCCCGGTCGTCGTCACGGACAGGCAGGCGCCACACAGGGACGCGGCGTCGCCGCCGTACGAGCCCGTCGCGATCGCCACGCCCACCCGGCCAGCGTACTGGGGGGGGCGGGGGGAGAGGGCGCACGCGCCGTGGACGGTCGACCAGTAGTAGGTGCCATCGCCAGATCCATGCGTGGCCGCCGCGGTGGTGGGGGGGACAAGCGCCGCGACGGCCGCGGCATAGAGGAGGAGGGTGGTCAAGGTGGACCAGCCGCTGGGAAACGTCATCACGGGGGTAGGGCGCCGCAAAGGCGAGTTGGGTAGATGGTTGATGCACCGGAAAGAAAGCCGACCGACTGGCAAGGGCAGGGTGGGCTGACGACGGCATGCACCCGCGCTTGCCATCGGCGGCAATAGCGGGCCCACATCAAGGCATGCGGACCATGGAGGGACAACACGCCGCACGCACCCTGGCCAGTGCTGCCCGACACCCCCCTAGGTGGCAGCGCTCCCCCCTTCTGCCCGCCACGCTCCCATCTGAACAGTGCGTCCGCCTCCCGTCCGCCAAACGGACCATACGACACCCCCCCCATCCGCCCCTCCCCCCCCCCTACCTCCCCCGGCTTGCTTACCCGCATCCCACAGCGCGCCGGCTCCCGCCACGACCACGCCGTTGCGGCCGCCACGCCCGCCGCCAGCGCACCGTGCGCGCGGGGCTCGGCGCCGCAGCGCGAGCCGCCGCCGCCGCCCGCCGCAACGGCCAAGCGCCGCGCCAGGGCCTCGTCGCGACGCGCGCCGGCGCGCGCAGGCCGCTGCGCTCTCAGCCGCGGCCGATCCGGCCGCCACCGCCGCTGCCGCCGGTCGCACCGCGTCGTGGCGGCCGCCTCGGGTGCGGCGTTGGGGCGGACGGGCTGCCGCGAGACGAGGGGTGGTGGGCAGCGCGCGGGCAGACGGCTGCCGGTGGACGGGCATGCTCTCTTCCCCCCCTTGACTGTGGCGGGGGAGGGGATGAACGATAGGGTTGGGCTGCCAGCACATGGACGCACAGGAACGGCAGGGGACCTCGAGAGGGATGGGGCGCACTGCGGCGGCGGCGGAGCGCCGTCCCGACGACAGACAGGCACCTTCTCACCAAGGACACTACTCGAGAACTTACGACTTGCACAACAAGTCGTCGGTACAAGTGTGTACAAGATATCAAGCCAACGCGCTCGTGGAACTTGTTGGTCCGCGCAGCGCAGCGTGACAGCCACACATCGCTCAATAACGAGATGCACTGGTCCGGCTGCACCCGGCAGAGCGTCCGTTGACGAACTTTCAACAGCCAGTCAGAGCACGCTGATCTCGGAGGAGCATCCCGAGATGAGAGATATGCCCGAGTCATGTCACCCTCTTGCGGTGGCCCTCGCGCCGCTCCAGGTCGCCTTGCGTCCAGTGTAGGGCGGGGGTCAGCTGCCACGGAATGGCACAGCTGGTGGGGGGGTCCGGGGTCCTCTACCGAGGGACCCCGCCCCTCGGCAGCAGGTGCGTTTTTACTTGGGCGGGCGGAGGGGTGGGTGGGCCGGCCGCTTGCGAGGCTGCATACAGTACCCCCTGGCTGAGGTTACCCATGCTGCTTGCCCGACACCGCCAACGACCGTGAGCGCACCTTTCCCGTTGTCAGGCTTGTTTGTTGTGTCCGTACAGCCACCGCTACCAGGCCCCTGCCCGTTCGTGTCCCCGTTGCACCCGCGCACGTTGCCACCTCCCTATTGTTCCCCCCCCGCTGTCCCTCTTCTCACCCCTCTGTCCGTCATGGCGCCCACGGTCGCCTTTCTTCCCACCTCGGCGGCGCGGCTGCCCGCCACCCGCGGCCGGGCTGCCCTTTGCCCGTCCCGTCGCCCCGCTGGGGCGACCGCCGCCGCCCCCCCCCTGATGATGGCTGAGGGCGAGAAGAAAAAGGGCTGGATGCCCGACTTCAAGTCCATCCTCGGCCCCAAGGAGTCGGCGCCGGCCGAGCCGCCCGCCAAGGCCAAGAAGGCGGCCAAGCGGTCGGGGCGGAGCGCAACGTCGCAGGCCGTGTCGGAGCTCAACGAGCGCGGGGTGAACCTGCTCAAGCGGGACATTGAGGACAAGCTGCAGGGCGGGCCGACGATGACCGCCAAGCCGACGGCGGGGGAGCCCGGCTACAAGGACCCGGTGCTGGTGGCCGAGGCGGCGGCCAAGGCGGCCAAGGCCGCGGCGCGCAAGCAGGCGGAGACCCCGTCGGCGCCGCTGCCCAGCTACCTCGAGGGCGGCTCGCCGAGCGGCGACTCGCTGCTGCCAGACTACCTGCGGCCGATCCCAGAAGACAAGCGGGCAGAGGGCAAGTCGTGGCAGAACTACTGAGCGCGCGGCGAGGCCGGCAGCTGGAGTGGAGGAAGGGGGCAGTATGGGGACAGGACCACGGACAACGGGTGGCCTGGTGCGAGGGGCCTTAGGGCGACGTACGTGAGCGACTGGTGCGGCCACGACGGGGTGTGGCCGCATCACGTGTGGGAGTTTTTTCTTCTCTGTTGCGACCGATCGTGACACACGTTTCCTGCTGTTTGCTTTTCCTTCGGAAGGGGGGGGAGTACCTCCATGCGCGTGGTCGTGCGGTGCCTGCCCCTTCGAAACCGCATCACGGGTCAATGCCCCAGACGCTGACCGACGCTGGCCGTGGCGGCGGTGACACCTGCGGCGCGGCGACCGCGCGTGTGCGGGGCGATCGGCCAGCGCGCTGCCTCCGCCGCGTTCCCCCCGCCGCTGGCGGCGAGGCCGCCCACGTCGTCGCCCCCGCCGCCCGTCACGCGGCGCACCCCCGAGCCACGGCTGGGGTGGCCGCCTGGACGGATGTGCGCATTCCCTGCGTGCCGCGGCGCATGCGTGGCAGCGGCAGCCCGACCCCCGGCGCGGGCCCGCCACATGGCGGCCCGCGTCAATGGGGGGGGGGGGGGGCCACGTACCGCCACACTGCGTCCGCGGCGCGGCCACACCGCCCACTGCGCCCGTGCGCTCCCTCTACACGCCGCCGTCAACCCGTCGTCACTGTGGCCGCGACCCGACCCACCCCCGCACAACAGCCCGTCGCCCCCCCCCCCCCCCCTCCGCCTCAGCTGCGCGTCACAGCCCCAGCCGGCGGACGGCCACCCCCCCCCACCACCGCCGCCACCCCCCCCCCCCCCCCCCTTTACTGGCGAGCACGTACGCAAGGCGCTCCCCCCCCCCCCCAGCCGCCCCGCCGCGAGCACGTACGTACCAAACGTGGTGAGCCCCCCACAAACGCCCACCGTCCACGCCGGGCCGGCCGCGGGCGGCGCCCGCATCGCGAGGCGGGTGCTCGCCGACGCGGCGCCAAGCAGGCCACGCCACACCCGGCCACGCTGATCGCAACGGCCGCCCACGGCGACCGCCGCGCCGAGAGCGCGTGGAGGAAGCACGCCGCCGGCGGCGGCGCCGACCGCGACGGCGGCGAGGTGGGGAGGGGTGGGGGGGGGTAGAGAGGCGGCCGCGCAACCGGAGGGGGAGTATCGTGGACGATGGGAGAGGAGGAAGGAGTGGGCGAGAGGGGGGACGGAGGGCGGCAGCAAAGCAGGCGACGACGGCGGTGGACGAGTGGCGGCGGCGCAGCGGGGGACGCGGCGTCGCCGACGGCGTGCGGGGCGGCGTCGCCGACGGCGCCGCCAATCCCCACACGCCGCCGCCCCGCCGATCCCCACACGCCGCCGCCCCGCCGATCGGGCGGCGGCGGTGGTCGCCCGTCGCTGCGCACCAGCGGCCGACGATCCGCGCGGCGCGCGCGCGTCGGCAGCGCGAGCGGGAGGCGCGGCAGCCTCTGCTAGCTAGGCCGCGGACTTGGCGGTGGACTCGCCTGATTGGCCGCGTGAACCCCGCCCCCCCCCCCCCCCCCCCCCCCGCCCGCCTTCCCCTGCAGGGGCACGCCCGCCGCGGCGTTGGCCGGGCCCGTGACAATCCGACCAATTTGGCTGACGACCACTCGCCGCGCGTCAGCACGGGGGCCGCCGCCGCGGTCGCGGCGGGGGGGGGGGGGCAGAGACCGCGGGGGGGTCGAGACGCGGTGGGGCCCCCGTCCCCGTCCCCCCCCCCCCCCCCCCCCCCCCGCCGCCGCCCCGCGCGCCGCTGCCCCGCGTGCCGCCGCCGCGCACACGCCCGCTCCCGCCGTGCCGCGGCCGCCGCCCCTGGCCGACCGCCATCGACGGCGGCCGCCGTGGTGGCGTGGCGGTGCTAGCCGCCGCCGCCGTGCCGTCCGCCGCGTCGGCGCTGACCTTGGTTGGCGCCGCCGCGCCCGCGTCGGCGCGCGCCCGTTTTTTTCGGCCTGCCCCGCGCCGCCGCCGTTCCACCGCCCCCGCACGGCGCTTCGGCGGCCGGCCTGACGTGGCGCTCCCCAACCCTCCTCCCCCCCCCTCCTCCCCCCCCCTTCCCCCCTCCTCTTCCCTCCCCTACCCCTCTCTCTCTCTCCCCCCCCCCCCCCTCTGGTTTGCAACCATGCGGACGTACGGCGAGGACGACCTCGTCCTCGCCCGCCTGGACGGCTTCCCCTGGTGGCCCGCCATTGTCGTCATGTCCCCCCCCCCCGAGACGATCGCGTCGGCCAAGGCGGAGAACATGCCGTGCACCATCCTGCCCGGCGGCGCCTGGGTCCGCTTCTTTGGCGAGGGCACCTACTCGGCGATGGGCGGGGAGAACCTCAAGCCGCTAAAGGCAACGACCGCGCGGCGGCTCGTCGAGCGCGAGACCGTCGGGTCCGTGCGGCAGGAGCTGGCCGAGGCGTTTGTCGAGGCGTCCCAGTTCCTCGTCGACGTGGGCCGCAAGCCCCTCGACCTGGACGACCTCGCCGCGTCCGTGCCCAACATCCATCTGCCGCGGCCGCTGCCGGGTGCCAGGGGGGGGGGTGGGGGGGCGGGCCGCGCGGCCGGGGGCGCCATGGAGATGGACGGGGGCGGCAGCGGCGGTGGCGGCGGCGGCGGTGGGGGTGGCGGCAGCGGTGACGCGAATGGGGTGGCCGACAGCGGGGGCGACGCTGCGGACGGCGGCGGCGGCGGTGGCGGCGGTGGTGGTGGCGGCGGCGGCGGCGGCGGCGGCGGCGGCGCTGCTGGCGGCGGCGCTGCGTCGGACAGCGACTCGCTGTCTGCGTCGCCGCTGTCGGATGATGGCCGCAAGCGGCGGCGGCGGCCAGCCGCAGCGGCCAAGCCGCCGCGCGGCGCGGGCGGGCGGGGCGGCCGCGGCGGCCGGGCGGAGCCGGCCAAGCGCAAGCGCAGGGCGGCGGCGGCGTCCCCCCCCGGCGGCGGCGGCGACGACTCGGACGGCGGTGGCTCGGCGCCCGCCGCTGCCCGCGCCGCCGCCGCCGCCAGTGGCCGCAAGCGCCGCGCGCCCGCGGGCCGGTCCGCCGTCGCCGCCGCTGCTGGTGGCGGCGGCCGCGACAGCTCCCCCGACCACTACCCGTCGCCGCCACGGGGGGACGGGCCCGGCTCGGCGGGGGAGGGTGGGGCGGACGCCGCCGTGGGCGGCGCGGCGTCGCCGGCGGCCGCCGCGGCGACGCCACTGCCGGTGGGGATCCCCAAAAAGAAGCGGCCGCCGGCGTCGTCGCCGCGGTCGGCCGCGGCCGCCGACGCGGACGGCGGGGGGGGAGGCGCCACCGTCACCGCCGCGGCGGCTGGGAAGAAGCGCCCGCCGCCTCGCGGCGGTGGCGGCGGCGACCGCCCGCCGTCGCGGGAGCGGTCGGATGGTAAGGCGGCGACGCCCGCCGCGGCGGGTGGCCGCAAGAAGCGGCCGCCACCGTCGCCGGGTGCGGTGCCGCGGCTGCCCCCGCGGGGGGGGGCGCCACAGGCATCGCCGCGGGGCCGGCCCGGGGGGGGCGACGGCGGCGGCGGCGGCGGCGGCGGCGGCGGCGGCGGCGGCGGCGGCGGCGGCGCGCGGTCGCCCGCCGGCCGGGCGTCGTCGCCGCTGTCAGACGCCGCCCCGCCGGCGGCTGCCGCCGCGCCTGGCGCCGCGGACGCGGCCGCGCACGACGCCGCGGCGGTGCCGATGGCGCGGAAGAAGCGGCCGGCGGGGCGGGCGTCGCCCGCGGCGCGGCGGCCGCGGCCGCCGTCGCCGCCGCTAGCCGACGCGGACCCGACCGCCAGCATCCCTATTGCGCGCAAGAAGCGGCCGGCGGCGCTGCCGCCCGCCGCGGCGGGCTCCCCGTCGCCGCTGCCGGGCGTCGACCCCGCTGCGGGGATCCCCATTGCCAAGAAGCGCAAGCTCCTCCCGCCGTCGCGGCCGGCGGCGGCGGCGGCGGCGCCCCGCTCCCCTGACCGCGACCACCGCGTGGCGGGCGGCGGCGGTGGCGGCACGGGCCGGCGGCCGCGGGTGGCGGCGGCGTCGCCAGAGAGGGCCGCGGAGCGGCGGCGGCGGGGCAGCCGCGGGGCCTCCCCTGTGGGCGGGCGGGGCAGCCGGGCGGGTTCCCCCGCGGGGCGGCGGGGCAGCCGGGCGGGTTCCCCCGCGGGGGGGGGCGGGGCAGCCGGGCGGGCTCGCCGCTGGCGGCGCGCGAGGGGGCTCCCCCGCGACGATCCGTGTCGCCGGCGGGACGTCGGCGGCCAGAGCGGCCGGCGTCACCGGCTGATGGCGTCGGTCGGTCGCGGTCGCGAGCGCGGTCCCGCTCTCGGGGACGGTCGCGGTCGCCGCGGCGGCGGTCGGTCTCCCCGCGGCCGCTGCCCGTGCCGCGGCTGTCGCCGCCCCGGAGCGTCGCACCCGCCGCTGCTGTGAATGGAGATGTTGACGCCACTGCTTCCCTTCCGTGGCTGGACCCCGTGATGGCGTCGCTGGCGATGCCGTCGCTGGCGGGACTCCCCCCGGCGCACTCTCGGTCTGACGTGGAGCTACCCCCTGACATTGGGCCACGGTCCGACGCGACGGTGGAGCAGCTGGCCGAGACGGGCAGCCGTCTGACCGCCGCGGGCGCCCGCGTCGCGGATGCGTTTAAGGCCTACACGTCTGCCGTGACCGACGCGGCGCGCCCGCGTGCGGCGGCGGTCGACGCGCACCCGTCGCTGGCGGCGGAAGCGGCGGCGCTGTCTGCCGACGTGACCGCCCTGGCACGGCGGATAGCCGCGTTTCAGGCCGCCAAGGCCGCGTGGGACACGGACGTGGCGGCCGCGACGGCGGGCGCTCAGCGCGTCACTGACGCGGCGGCGGTGCTGACCGCCGCCGAGACCGACGCGGCGGTCGCGCTGAGCACGCTGGCCCGCTGGCGGGTGACGCTGACGCTGCTCAAGGGCACCGACGCGCACGCAGTGATGCGGCGGTTTGCGCGGCGGATTAGCTCGTCCGTGTCCAGGCCGCTCAACGACCTGGCGCGGCTGCTCAAGGACCAGTGGCGCGCCGCGGCGATGCTGGCGCTCAAGGCAGAGACGTCGCACGTGGCCGAGGACTGTCAGACCGAAGGTGCGGGCGAAGCGGGGGGCGGGGAAGCGGCTCGGGATGGGCGAATGGAGGTGGACGGGGAGAGGCGGAGGGGGAAGGCTGCCGCCGCCACGCCCGTCTCTGGTGCCACCACCGCCCCCACCACGCCTCGGGTCACACGCACCGCCACCGACAACACCGCCGACGACACCGCTGACACCGCCGCTGCCGCCATCTCCACTGCGGCCGCTGCCGCCAGCACCGCTGCCGCGACCGCCAACACCTGCGCCGCTACCGCTGTTGCTCCGGCCGCTGCTGTGGACCCCATTAACAGGGGCAGTCTCGATGACCTGCCGGTGCCTATCAAGCGCGAGCGCCCCCGCGAGACGGGGTCGCTGCTGAAGGAGCGGCCTCCCGCGCGTGACGCTGACCGTGCCAGCCGTGAGCCGGAACGCAGTCGGTCTTTTAAGGAGCGGCTTGGCCGCGGTGGCCCTGGCGCAGTCGCCTCCCCGCCGACCTCGTCTGGCGCTCGGTCATCGGGCGCCGGCCGCCGCGACGGCAGCCGCGAGCGAGAGCGCGAACGCGAACGTGAGCGCACGCGTGGCCGGGACCGGGACCGCGACCGCGACCGCGACCGTGGGCGGGATCGTGACCGCGACCGTGACCGCGATCGGGAGCGTACGCCCGCCTCCCGCCACCGCAGCCGGGACTTTCGGCGCGAGTCTAGCGACGGTGGCGAGCGGGAGCACCCCTACCGCGACGCGGAGCGGGAACGGGAGCGGGAGCGGGAGCGGGAGCGGGAGCGCGTGCGGGACCCGTATGACCGCCGCCGCGGCGGCGGGGAGCACGGGCACCGGGACTGGGAGCGGCCGCGCGACCGCGACCGTGACCGCGACACGCACGACCACCGGCGGGGGGAGCGGGAGCGGGACCGTCGCGGCGGCGGCGACGGCGGTGACGGCGGTAGCGGGCGGGAGGGCCAGGAGCCCCGCCGGGGGGGCGACCGGTGGGAGCGGGGGCGGGATGGGGTTACGGCGGGGTGGCAGCCACGCGGTGACCGGGGTGACGAGCGGAGTGGCCGGGGCGGCCGGGACGGGCGGGACGGGCGGGACGGGCGGGACGGGCGGGGGTCCGCGTCGGGCTCCCGCGACGAGCGGGAGCCCCCTCCCGCCGTCGCTGACGCTGCCAATGGCGACGCAGACCTCCGGTCCCCCCCGGCGCCCGGCCGGCGGGCCCTATCCCCCACGTCGGGAAGCCCACGCGGCGGCGGTGGGGCGTCCCCCCCGTCTGCTGGCGCGGGGCGGCATCCCTCTCACCCGCCGCCGGCTCTCACCGCCAGCGGCGGCGGCGGCGGCGGCGGCGGCGGCGGGGTGTCCCCCCCCGCGTCCCCCCCCACCCCCCCCCTCACATCCGCAGCGGGCGTGGACGACCTGCCGCCGACGCCCGACGTGGCGCCGCCCGCGCGTTGCGTCGGTGCGTCGGCGACGAGCACCCCCTCTGGCGGCGGCTCGCCGCCCGCGACGCCCGCTACGCCCGCGCCAGCGTCGCCACTGCCGCGCCTCGGTGGACCGCCGCGCCTCGGGGCGGGGGGGGGCGCGGCGGCCATGAGGGTGCCGCCGGCGACTGCCCCGGCGACGGCGACGGCGGCGGCGGTGGGGGTGGGGGTGGCAGCGGCAGCGACGCGGGCGTGCCCGCGTCGCCCACCCCATCACCGCCGCCGCCGCCACTGCCGCCGCCGCGGGAGCCGCGGCGGCTGCTGCTGCCGCTGCGGCAGAACGCGCCGCCGGCAACGTGAGCAGGGGGGGGGGTGGGGGCACGGGGGAGAAAAGGGTGGGGGGAGGAGGGTGGGCGTGGCAGCAGGTGGCGGGCGTCGCGGACGCGTTGGTCCTTCGAGGGGTGGGGGTGGGCGGCAGCGGCTACGGGTGCGGTGGCCGCGCTGCCCGCGGCGGCGCTAGACCAGTGGCCATCGACACCCGCGCGGCCGTCCGGTTCCTCGCGGAATGTTTCCTCCTTTTTTGCTCGCCTCCTGTCGCCGCCTGGCGTTGCGTGGAGGCGCTGACGCGAGGAGCGACAGCGCCACCTCGGCCCACCGCCCGTCCTCTTCCCCACCTCCCTCGCCCGCTCAGGTACATTTTCTTGGGCCTAAGGGGCGGCCAGAGCGGCTGGGTGGGCCACGGCAGTGGCGTGAGGTGAGCGGCGGGGGTGGATGACGTGGGTGGGCACTCGGCGATGCGGGCGGGCGGAGCCCGCTTTGAGGAACGAAGCGCGGGGGAGAGGACGCGTCGTAGGAGGGGCCGTGGGCGACGTGTAATTCTGGCGAGGCCCGGGCGGGTGGCAGAGAAGAAACCGGCGAGACGGAGCCGCTGACAAGCACGAACCATGCTATCCCGCACCACGCCCAGATGCCCTGGGCTGTTCCGCTGCCCCCGCGCCTCCCGCCGCTGCCCGTCGCCGCTCGTCGCCTGCTTCCTCGACCGCGAGGAGCCCCCCACCGCCAGCGGCCGTTCTCCGCAGACCGCCACCGCCACCAGCCCGTCGCAGTCGCGCTTGGCCATCCTCTGTCGCTCGCGCCCCTCCGCCGCCCTCCACTGTCCCCTGTTTGTTGCCACCCCCACCGACCATCCCGGCGGCGGCGGCGGTGGCGGCAGCAGTGCCCAGAGCAGCTGCAGCAGCAGCGACACGACCGGGCGCGCCCCCCGCCCCCACCCCCTTCCCGGCCGGGCCCCCCACTACGGCTCTGGCGGTGGGTCGGAGCCGGGCCGGCGGCGGCGGCGGGGCAGAGCCATGCCGGCGGTCGGTCGGAGCAGTGCCGACGGTGGGTGGGAGCCGTGCCGGCGGCGGCGATGGGTCGGAGCCGTGCCGGCGGTGGGTGGGAGCCGTGCCGGTGGCGGCGGTGGGTCGGAGCCGTGCCGGCAGTGGGTCGGAGCCGGGCCGGCGGCGGCGGGTCGCAGCCGTGCCGGCGGTGGGTCGGCTTGCGTGGCGGCAGGTGGTTGAGGCGGCGGTGGCGGCGGTGACGGCCGGCGGCCGTGGGCGCACCCCGCCCCACGCCGCCTGCGCGACGCGGGCAGGCAGGCGGGGCGAGACAGTGGGGGGAGGGGGGGGGGGGGAGAGAGGGGCGGGGGGGGGGGGGCGGGCTTGCTGCGACGGCCACCGGCCGCCCTCACCGTCCCACGGAGCGCCGCGCCATCGCCTTGCCCCAGAGCGTCCCCACCCACCGCTAGACCGCCTGGCTGACGGGCGCTGTCAGCTGGATCCGGCCACCGCAGCTCTCCGTCGTCAGCCGCACCAATGTGCGGCCATTTCAATGGTATGAATCTGCCCTCTGGGTGTTGCTCGCGCGATCGAACTTGAGGGTGGTGTCGTTCCGTCAATGCATTTGAGCTGCAGCCGTGCGACCGTACTCCTCCCAAACCCCAAAGACTTATGGGGGGGGACTGGCCTGGCGCTTGGTGTGTATGTATCGATCTGACCGCTAATTGCGACCACGGGAAATTAATTGCGACCAAGGGCATCTAATTGCGACCACTCGAGTACCTCATTGTTTGCCTGTGAGCCTTGCTTGGCTCATGACCCTCGCCAGGGCCGCCTCGTGCGCCTTTCCGGTTTTGGAACGTCGTCAAAGGAAAGTGCATACTAAGAAAGGTTCGTGGCGGTGGGTGCGAGACGCCTGGGGCTCCTCGGCGGTGTTTTCACTTTGTCCAGAATCCTTCAGCAGCCTGTGCTCTGGCCTGCCGAGCACCAACCAGGATAGTCGTCAAGAATCAAATACAACGTCAATTCCTGGTTCTGCAACCCATCTGGCTCATATTCTTCCGGGCTGGCTCGGCCGTGCGTAGACTGGTTTCATCTTCCGCCAGGCTTGTCGACCTTGATCCCAGGCCTCTCCGCCGTCCACCCCCCTCTCTCCCGCCCGCCACCCCCCTAACCCGTCAGTCCACAAAGCCCGGCCGCTTGGTCAGCGTGATGGACACCGCCGACTTGCGGCGCGTCCGCGTCACGCGGGGGAGGCCCTGCGCGCCGCCACGCGCCACCACACCGCGCGCGAGCAGGGGGGTGGGGGGGTGGGGTTGGGGGAGCAAGTGCAAAGGGGGTCGCAAGGAGGAGGGCGAGCGCCGGTGGGACCGTCGGTCAGTTGGCTGCGCTGGCCGTGCGGGCCGGCCGGCCACGTCGCCGGCGCGGCGCCCGGTGGAGCCCACGCCGGCTGGACGCGGCAGCGTGGCCCACCCGCCCCCACCTCCCCCGCCTCCAAACCAGTGTGCCTTACGGCGGGCTCACCAGCATCTACCCCCCCACGCCACCCCCGTCCACAAGCGCAGCTGGCACCGCATTCCCCCCCCCCCCCAAAGCCGTGCACAGGGTGCCACCCGTCCCCATCGCGTGCGAGTCACAGCCCCCAGCCCCTCCCCCTCCCCCCCCCCCCCCCCCCCGCGACCCGCTCCACCCCTTCCAACGCACCGGCACCAGCGGCAGGTAGTCATCGTACACGAGCACCGTCGACGGCACGAGCGCGGCGGAAAGGAACCCCCCCCCCCCAAAGCGCGCCACCACCGCCGCGGCGACGGCCACCCCCGCCGGCGCCGCCGCGCCGAGCGCCACCACCCGCACCGCCCGCACCGACCGGTCCGCGAGGAGCCGCTCCAGCCGCGCCACGTACGGGCGGCCGTGGGCACCCACCCCCCCGCCAGCGCCCACCGCCGCCGCCTCCCCGCCGTGGGGGGGGGGGCCGCCGCCGCCGCGTGGCCGCCGCGGCGGCGCCGCGGGCGGCCGCCGCCGCCCGCCCGCCGTGCGCGTCACGTACACGTCGGTGCGGGTGGGGTGGGGGTGGACGGGCGCGCGGCGGTGGCGGGTGTAGCGGGTGGCGTCGTGGAGGGTGGGTGGTGGCGGCACGGCGCCGCCGCCGTCGGCGTGGTAGGCGTCGGCGGGGGGGGCGGCGGCGGGGCGGGGGGTGGCGGGGGGGGGGCGGGCGTGGGAGACGACGCGTTGGGGGGGGGGGCGGGGTGGCGTGGGGGGAGGGGGGCTCTGCGTCCATAGCCGCGGCGGCGTCCACGTCCATGCCGAGAGAGCGTGGGGGGAGGGGGGGCAGCAGCGGAAGCACGGCGAGGACACTGGCACGACCGAGAGGGACGACGTCCGTCGGCTCTTGATCCGAGCGGTTGGGGACTTTTCGCTCCTACGTCGGTTCAAATGTCTATGTGAGCCATGAGGGCACTGCATTGTGGGTGCAGCACGGGGCTTTCAACCTTGAACGGGCCTGGTGCGTGGCATCGTCAACAAAAGTCGCCAATCGCCTGCCTCTTCTCAATGCCTTCGGTCTGTGCTCGCTGCAAGGCCTCGTTTCCCTCCGACCCTCTGGGTGTCGCCACTCTGAGCCCCTTCTGGTGCCCTTCTCCGCCCAGCTTTGGTACCGCCTACGGTTCCCTCGTTCTTGATCCTGTCCACCAGCATGGCCCCCTCCCACACGTACACCTTTGGCCGCCACGCGATTGCCGCCTCCGAGGTCTTCCTCGTCACGCCCCTCGTCTACGCCATGGTCAACTGGAAGCCCGTCCGCCCCGGCCACGTCCTCGTCGTCACCCGCCGATCCATCCCGCGCCTCGCCGACGCAACCGCCGCCGAGGTCGCCGACCTCTTCGCCACCGCCCGCGCGGTGGGGGTCGGCATGGAGGCCCGCGCCGCCGCGGCGGGCCTGACGCTCGTCGTCCAGGACGGCGCCGCCGCGGGCCAGACCGTCCCGCACGTGCACGTGCACCTCATCCCGCGGCACGGGGGAGACTTTGTGCGCAATGACGACGTGTACGACGCGGTCGACGCGGCGGACCTGGCGTCCCGCCCAGCCGCCGATGGCCACGAGGGGGGGAGCGGAGGGGGGGAGACGGCCACCGCCGCCGCCGCCGCCGCCGTCGCAGCGCCGGCCGCGGCGGTGACGGCAAAGGCGACGCCGCGTCGGGTGGATGACGAGGACGACCGGCAGCCGCGGTCAGCCTCCGACATGGCGGCCGAGGCGGCCGAGCTCCGCCCGCTCTTTGCGCACCTGTCGGGCGAGATCTAGAGCTGCCTTCGGAGGGGGAGGTTGGACGCCCCGTGAGCAAAAACTCAAAGCGGTGGCGCCGCTGCCGCCGCCGCGCTGCGGAGTAGGTTGGTAGGGGAAGCGGGCTGGCGCCTGCCCGGCCACAGCAATAGCAGTGCCGCTCCGGGGGGCGGGGCGGGCAAGGGGGCGGGAGAGAGAGAGACCAGCGGCCACATCCGCCACAGGGCGAGCCCGCCGCCGCGGTCAGCTCGGCACGAGCACTCCCCCTCGTCGTAGCGGTCACTCGTCCGGGCGTCCATGCCCACAGAACGGGCGGTCCAAGGGTGATGACCAATCCAGGCCTACTTTTTTTTTTTTCTTCGCGGGGGAGGGGGCGAGCAAGAAGTGGGCGCCCGCGGTGAGACGGTGGTGGTCTTGATGAGAGCATCTTGTCGGCGACGGAGAGCAAGAGCGGCAACCGCCGCAGCGACGCAGCCACCAGCGCCGCGGCGCGGATGGCCAACCTTCCCTTCAGCGGGGTTGGGCCACCACGCAGGGCCCGAAGGTGGTGCGCTACGGACAGCCGGTCGCGGACGCACACGGCCTGTCGCCTGCACACCGCCGCTGTCGGCGTCCTCGCTTAGTCCTGCAACGCCCGTGTCCATGACTGCCCGTCTCCACGGGCCAGGCACCACCGCCGCCGCTTGCCCAACCACCTGGTTCCCCGAGGCACGGGGAAACAGCAGGAAAACGGAGCGGACGGGTGGGGAGCCAGGACGAAGCGCAGCGATCACAAACCACATAGTGCTGCCCCTCGTCAGGCCCGCCGCCAGGAGTAGTTCCGGCAGTTCAGGCGCCGCCCACCACCTCGACCGTCACCCACTCTCGCCGTACCCCCGCGGCCACATAGGCGGCCACCGCGTCAGCTGTGACAGCCGCTTCGTCGGCCCCCACGACCACACGCAGGCGAGCCACGGCCGCCATCCCCCCCCCGGCAACGGCCACGCCGCGGCCCGCTCCACCCGACCCACCGCCGGCAAAGCGGCAACCGCGGCGGTGGCCGCGTCAATCGCGGCCGCGTCGCCTGCGGGGATGCCCAGGCACAGCCGCCGCGCCGCGTCCACGCCAAGAGAGCCCGCTGCGGCAGTAATGACCACCGCCGCCACGGCCGTGGCCGCCACCTCCCCACCGCGCAGCCCAGCCGCCCACCGGAGGCCACAGCCAACGACAGCAGCGCCACAAGTGACAGTGTTGGCCCACACTTGCGCCGCGATGCTCCGCACCGCATCGTTGGCGCACGCCCCAGAGGCGGCCGATAGGGCGGCGGCGGTGGTGCTCGTCACTGCCGCCAGCACGGACGATGTAGACACAGACCCGCGCAGGCGGGTGGTGTCCTCGGTGTAGCCACCGGCACCGTCGGTGCCTCGGCTGCCGCCTCCTCCGGCACCGCCGCTGACGCTGTTGCCACTCTTGGTCTTGGTGCTCGCCATGAAGAAGAGACCCAAGCCGTTGCCCGCTGCAGACAGCAGCGACACGGCAATGATGCGGCCCTCGCCGGCCACCGCACCCGTCGGCCCAACCGCGCGGCTGATGGCACCGGCAACGGCCACGACGGCACCAAACAATAGCAATATGGCATTTACAAACGCCGCCAGAGGGGCCAGCCGCGATTGCTCCTGCACCGCCGACGCCGAGGCAACTGACAGGCTGCCGCCGCCGGGGGTTGTTGGCGAAGAAGGGACGTCGGTCGCGTCCATAGGACGGTCGCTATCGCTGTTGACAAAGCCCTTCCCCTTGATGCCTCCGTCCGCACCGCCGTCACCCCCATGGCCGGTGCTGCCACCGCCAGCGCGGGCGTCACCGACGTGGACGTCCCCATTCGCCCGAAGCCGTAGAGCATGGAGCGACACGGCTAAGCCGATGCAGCACAGTAGGGTATCCACCGACGCGGACAGGAGGCCAGACGACTCGCTCACTGCCGCGTACGTCCACTCGCCGAGAACCAGCGCGGCCTGGAACCCAAGAAAGGTGAGCGCCTGCCACATAGCATGCTGCCGTCGCGCGGCGGACACGAAGCAGGCGGCCGACCGTAGCTGTCGCCGCACCGAGGCGGCCAGTCGGAATGCACGCGGCACCCCAGACCTGGTGCCGCCGCCGCGGCTGCCACTGCCACCAGCGGCGTCGGCGACGCCGCTCCCGTCCGTGCCGCTGCTGCCTGGCGGCACACAGAAAGGTGCGGCCAGCGCGCCAAGGGCCACCGCCAGCACGGCGGCGACCGATACCCCCCCCGCCCCCCCCGGTTCGACGCCCGGCACAAGGAAGTGAGCGACCGTGGCCGCCACCGCAAACAGCACCACCCCTACGGCGGGCCCCTCTGAACATCCCGCAAAAGCGCCAAAGATGGCACCTCCGCCAGCTGTAACCCAGCTGCCGGCCGCAGCACCCTTGCCCCGCCCCCCGCTGGGCGACGCCGCACGGTGGCGGCTAGCGCTGCGGTGGCGGCCCGACGAAGATGGGAATCCCGGCAGCGGCTCGGCAGCCCGGTCCGCGGCGCGATGTTCCATGGCGGCCGGCACGACAATGCCACCAATGGCGGCGACGACCACAAGGGGTGCCGCCGACAGGGGCGGCAGGGGAGACGAACCTGACCGCAGTCCCGCGGCAGACGCGGGCAGGGCCAGCAGCAGGGCCGCGGTGTAGAGAGCGGCCACCCGCGCCGCGCGCCGGCTGTGAAGCTCAACGGCCAGCGCGACAAACGCGGGGCTCGCAGCCCAGGTACATGACAGACCCACCAGCGCGGCACCGGTGAGAGCGCGGAGCGCGTGACGCCACGCCCACGACCCGCCGCCGTCGCGCACGCTGTCCACCGTGGGAGGCTGTGGGTTGTCAGCTGGCACCGCACGGTTGTCAACGCCCACAGCGGCCGCGTTGCCAGCCACAGCGGCCGCGTTGGCAAGAATCCCAGAGCCGGCGACGCCCAGTGCCGCGGTGTCAGCGCCCAGCGCGGCGCCGTCGACGGAAAGGGTGGCGTCGTCCAGAGGCAGCGAGGCACGCACATCGCCATCCCTGGCAATGCCAGGCGGCGCGGCGCCCACGCCATCTGCCGAAACGGCACCTCCCTCTGGGACCGCCTTACCGCTTGCCACGCCCGCCACAGCATCACCTTTTCCACCGCTGTCACCCAAGCGCTCCCCTTTTCCGCCATGCACAGTGGCAGCGGCCGCCGCCACCTGCCGCGGCTGCGACCGCTGTCGCTGCCGTGGCCGCGACCGCGAACGCGAGCGGCCGTCATGTCTTCTTCCATCCGCGGGGGCACGAACGTCAGCCGCCCCCAGCAGCCGCCGCCGGGATTGCACACCGGAAACCGGCTGCGGAGGCTCCTCTGGCACCTCTGCTATTGGCGGCACGTCAGGTGGGCGTACGGCACCGGCCATGGCATCGTCGTCCCGACCGTTCCTTCCGCCATCAACTGCACGCGCACCGGCGGGCGCAGCCGCGTCCGCCTGGTCCAGCAGTGGCAGCGGCTGGCCGCCCGCGCCACCCCCCGCCGGAGGGCCACTGGACGCACCCCCTGCCGGCGCCTCGGCGCCATCAACCGCAGCCCCGTCAGGCACCAGTCGCGCCCGCAGTCGGACCGCCGCGTGCTGTGCCCAGCGGGGTGCCACGACAGAGCGGCGTACCCTCCCCGACACCGCCCCCCCCTGCTCTGCCCCATTCGCCGCCGCCACCCGCTCCACCGCCGCGAGGGAGATGCGGCCGAGGCCAGCGGCGGCACGCGAACGCGCCAGCCTCCGCCCTGCGGCGGCAGAGAGCGCCCCCGCCCGGGCGGTGCCAATCGTGGCGGCGCGGCGTCCGCCAGCAGTGCCTCCCGCGTCCATATCCGCCGTCAGCAGGACGGCCAGGCCGACCACCACAGCGACCGACGCGACGGTTCGGCGGCCGCGCGGGACAGAGGCGGGGGCCCCCCCTCCGCCGCCGCCACTCGGAGCCGCGGCCGGCGACGGGGACGAGCACCCCCCACGGGGCCGCAGGGCGGCCGCGACCGGCGCCGCCGCCACTGCCGCTAGCAGTAGCGCGCGGAGGGCGCCCAGCACGGCCACCGACCCCACCCACGCGGCTAGCTGTGCCGCCACGGGCGCGCCTGCGGCCAGTGCCGCCGCGGACGGGCGCACCGGGACGGACCGCCGAAAAGCCGCCGCTGCCACAGCGGCAGCGGCCGCCGCCAGCGCAGCGGCGGTGGCCACAGGCGGCGCCCCGCCCGGGTCTGTCAGGAGCCGGGCGGCAGCAAAGGCGGCCAGCGAGCTGCACAGACGGGAGAGGAAGAAGGGAACCGCGGGGAGGGGGGAGGAGAAGCCCGCTGCCAGTGCAGCCGCTGACGAGGTGGAAGACGCAAGCGGGTGCCGCCGCGCCCCCGACGGGCCGGGCAGCGCCAGCGGGGCGACGAGGCTGTCAAACGACGCGAGGGAGCGGCTGCGGCGGCTGGGCCGGCCCACCGACGGGGACCGGCTGCGAGGCATGGCCGCCACCGACCGCACCCGCCCGCCACCGCCCACTGCCGCGCTTGGCACTTGTCAGAGCCCTCCGCCGCTCGGGCGGGGGAGAGGGGCACGGCGGCGGCAGCGAGGTGGGCGGCGGCACGACGTCACGGCGCACGCACCGGCCGGCGGCGTGTGGGCGGCATCGGCAACAGCGATGGGCGAGCCCACGGGCACGGGGAGCGCAAGGTGGGAGGGACAAGGCGGCGGGCAAGGAGGGAAGAGTGGGAAGGGGGTGTGGCCACCACGCCTCCAAGGCAGGGCACGGCGAAGGTGGCGGCCTGTCCCCGTCCACGTCCGCCAGGGCATTTTTTCAACGTGCGCGGAGAGGGGATGTCAGCAGAGGGAGTCACGACAACACATGGCGACACGGCGCGAGACAGTAGTTTTGGGGAGAACGGGAAAGTAGGAGCCAATCAAACCGCACAAAAGCGCCTCTCACAGAAGCCAAATACCTTGAGAAAACTTTTCATATATATTCCACGTTTGTAAAAACACCATAAACCAATCAGAGCCCTGGTTGGCTGTGAAGTCATCCTGTGACATCGTGGCGGTACAACCGTAGATGTTCAGCTTTTTTAATGCTATCATTCTTGAATCTCTCTTCTCTGGTCGTCAATGGGTCATTATGGTGACGCGATCACGTGCGCAGTAATTACGCTCTGTCGCGCGTCGGTCATGATTGTCGCGCGTGAGTCTGTAAGCAAGCTCTCGGGACCCGGGTGAGTCACGATCAACCCGCAGTCCGTGAGGAGGCAGCGGCGGGGTGCAAACTTGACTTGTCCCCGAGCGCGTGTCCCGTGCGGAGCTACTACCCGCGCCGGCAAGAGATGCCGGCAGTGTCGCCGAGGGAAGGGAGGGGTTCGATGAGATCACCCTCCTGCGCCGACATCCGCACCGGCTCGACGAGCACTCCATAAACTGTGTGCAACGATAGGAAAAGTGCATGGCGTGCTGGCGGCGACGACACGCAACGCAATACCGACGCCGCGACGAAGAACAGGAGAGGAACACGGGGCAGCCACGGAGAGGGAAAAAAGGAGGGCTGTTGCCTCTAAGGTGGGAAGTGGGGGACACTGCAGCGCAGCCCGAGTGACCAGACATGGCGGGCACCCTCCCCCCCCCCTACGGCCCGTGTCAATAAACGGAGATCGCCTGCGGCAGACGCCCGCCACCGCGGGTGGCGCCGGCGCCGGCGCGCCCATCACCGCTGCCGACACTACCGTCATCAAGATCGTACTTGCAAGTTGGCAGACCCTGCGGGACCCCGTCGAGACATTCCATCAAAGGCAGGGCAGACGGGGGGACGCAAGCCATCACAGCAAACACCCAAAGCTGCTAGTCAGTCTCCGCCATCGCAAGCAGAGCAAAGAGCGGCAAACCACGGGGAGGGAGAGCGCAAGCCCCCCCCCCGCCCTCTCCCCGCCCGCTCTGCAGGCGCAAGGCCAGCTCCCACTGGCGGCGCGGCAGCATGTGGACTGCAGTGCCCCAAGCACGGGAGACGCGCAACCCCAAACGGGCAGCACAGCACCCAACAGGCCACGTACCTTTTTCGAGAATCCTCTTGCCACGCTCCGAGCGCGCAAAGTTGTGAAAGTCCCGCGCGACCGCCAGTTCTTGCACAGGCATCTGCGCAAAGTGGACAGACACGATCTTCAAGCTGTGCCACCGTCACCGGGCACCACAACCAGAGCAGCGGGGGTTCCTTCAAACGAAGGCGCAAGATTGCGGCGTCAGCGTGTGTGCGATGCAGCGACCACATGGAGAGAAGCAGCAGAACGAGGCGGCATCCCCGCTCCTCAAGAAACAGCCGCAGTGAGAGACGACAACAAGGTCCTCGTGCGTCAAGGCTGGCACCCTGCTCGATATGGCACGCACACAGCGCTCACGCCCGCCAGCCAGATAGGCACGACAAGTAGCACAGCAGATGGTCCAGGGAGGGTAGGCCCCCACCGTGCTCCCCAAGAAGCTCGAGCTCACCCATCCCCCCCCCACTCCGACCTAGACCCCTTCTACGTCACTTACAGTTCGATTTTGGTGTTACCCCTCGCCTCGATGCCAAAGTGGGTGAGGTACCGCTTGAGTGAGTTCTTGTGGAGCTTAGACAGGTCCACATACTGCGAAGCGACCAGTCCCAGGCACCCAGGACAAAACAACAAAGGCAAGCAGAGATGCGCGACAACCCAACGTTAGATACAACCATTGGCGGGCACGTCCCCCCAGCTGCTCGCAAACTGAACGACAAACAGAACGTCCATCCCGCAGACCGGGCAAGCCCCCGCAATGTGCATCGCCAGAGCAGCAGCCACCCCTCTCGCTCCCGAGCGCCCCCCCATCAACCCGACACGTACCGGCTTGGGAACCCCCGTCCCGGCCTTGTCCTTGGCAGCAGCTGCCTTGCCACGGGGCTTGGACGTCATGGCGGTGGGAGTGGCGCCGCCTCACCCGCACGCACCTCCCCCGCACCGAGCGACCGGTCCGTCAGAGTCGGCCGTGCCACCACCGCTGCCACTGCCGCCGCCGCCGCCGCCGCCGCCGCCGCCGTATACGGCGCCCACCGACCAAGCTCCCGCGGCAGCAACGGCCACTCGGCGGCGCCGGGGGGCGAGCACCGCCGCTTGACGACGCGTGCGACGCGTCGGGACAAACGTTGACATGCAGGGGGACGCCGATGGGGAAAGGGGAAAGAAGAGGAAGCGGACGAGGGGGGCGGGGGGGGAGGGAAGGGGCGCGGCCAAACACAACGCAAGAGGGACCGACAGCGCGGATGCGGTGGGGATGAGGGACGGCCGGGTGAGCGGGCGGGCGGGTGGGTGGGTGGGCGAGCGTGGACGCCGGCGGCCAGGGGCGGGGGAGGGGATGCAAGCGGGGGCAGAGGAGGGGGGAGGAGCAACCGGGGGGGCAGCGATGCCAAACCGCCAAACGAGGGGGCAGGCCACCGCGGACGCGGGCGGACGGGCGAGCGGGGCGGGGGGACGGGCGGGCGGGCGGGCGGGCAAAGGTCGACGGCCAGACGGACGGGCGGTCCAGCGGGAGGGCGGGCGGGCGGGCCGGCGGGTGGGCGGGTGGGTGGGCGGGCGGGCGGGGCGGGGCGGGGCGGGCTGGTGGGCGGGCGGGGCGGTGGCGGGCTGGTGGGCGGGAGAGGGACGGCCGGCCGAGCGCGGGACTGCAGAGCGGCGCCGCGGCAGGGGCCAGAGACACATGCACGGGCGGGGGTCGCGCGGCGGCCGCCGCCGGCGTCCCGCCCCCCTCCTGCCACGCCCGCCGGGGGGGGGGGGGGGGCGCCAGCCCGCGGCGGCCGCCCAGGGGGCCACCACCCCTTGGATGCCGCAGCTGGGGGGGGGGGCGGGGGGGGGATGTGGGGCCGACGCGGGGGGTGGGAGCGGGCTGGGGTGGCGGGGGGTTTGCGGGGGGCGGCGGGGGGGTGCGCCGCAGGGGCTCTGGCAAGGGGGAGAGGGCGCGGAGCGCGGCGGTGCGCAGATTTGGTCATTTCATGCCGCTGCCGCCAACTGGTGGGCGCCGCGCGGCGGCTGACGGGTGGGGTGGCAGAGGGTCACCCGCTGGCTGTTGTTGTACTTCGATAAAAATTACTTTATTTAGAAATGTCCACGTGTCGTCCTCACCTAAATTCATTGAGTGTTAAGGGAACTCCGAGGTACTTATATTCTGTCCTTGTCAGTTGACAAGATGGTTTTGCTTCGTCTTGTTGGGGGGATGAGCAGCACTGCGACCTCACCACCACCGCTGCGGTGTTCAACCCGTGGTCCCTCCGACACCGTGCGCGGGCTCAAGTGCACGGGTCTCAGGGTCGGAGAGGGCGCACGCCGAGTGCAGCTTTTCGCGTGCACTCCGCGCAAATCAGCACGCTCAGCACCCCCCGCACGTCCTGTGCGTCGGCGTGCGCGCCTGACAAAGTGCGCATCTCATGGACACGTCTGGACAGTCCCCCAGGGCATCGCGCTCGTTGCGGTACACTTGTGTTCCAGTTAAAGCAGCACGCTTGCGAGTGATCGTGACCATGACGGGACGGGCAACCCACTGGTCCAGGTTGCTGCAGGCAGTCCTTCAGACCACGGGATACACTTGGAATGTAGCCTCTCGCCGTCCGTATTGCCGCATGTCTTGTCCGTCAGGCTGTCGTCCGAAGCCTGTCCAGAGGGTCCTTTGTTGGATTGTGCTTCTCGTCAGCCCCCGCAAGGCGCTGATCCGCTCGCGGTCGCACCTCGCACTGCCCTTGTTCTTTTCGAGGAGTGCTCGTCGGATGCACAGATTGCACAACAACGTGCCCGGATTTTGCGTCGTAGCGCAACAGGACGTCGTCCGCATGCTCTGACCACCTGAACATGGTGCAATAGGTGCCTTCGCTTCTTGTCCACCTGTTGAGAAAAAAGAATAGGGCTTCGGAAATTGTGCACCGACCTTTCGCACGGGCAGTGCGGGGCGTGACGGCAAAATCGTCGCCAACTAGAACTTCGTACGGGCCGATTCACACGCGACCCGCACGGCCACTGGGACGCCGCGAGGGGCCAACAATTGATCCGCGGAGGGTCCTTGCATGAGACACCACTGCGATCAGTCGGGGAGAAAGGGCACCTTGTCCCCAACGTCCTCCTCCTCACTCACCATCCGACCAATGCCCCCGCTGCTTCCATCCACGGTACTCCCACTACTTTTCTTCTAACCCGCCATGGCCCCCACCCCCACCCTCATGCGGGCGGTGGTGGCCACCGCCGGCGGCGCGCTGCGGCTGGCGCGCGTCCCCCCCCCGTCGGCGTCGCCGTCGCAGGTCCTCCTCGCCATCGCCGCGACGGCGGTCAACCGGGCGGACCTCCTCCAAGCGGCCGGCCGGTACCCCCCCCCGCCCGGCGTGACGCCCATCCTCGGCCTCGAGGCGGCCGGCACGGTGATCGGCCGGCCGCCCGCGGGGTGCGGCCTCGCCCGTGGTGACCGGGTGGTGGCGCTCCTGCAAGGCGGGGGGTACGCGGACGTGGCCGCCGCCGACGCGGGGTGCGTGCTTCGCCTGCCGCCGGGCTGGGGGGGGGACGACTGGGCCGTCCGGGGGGCGGCGGTGATGGAGGCGTGGGTGGCGGCGTACCAGCTGCTCCTTCTGGGCGGGTGTGTCCGGCCAGCCGCCGCCGTGGGGGGGGTTGAGTCGACGGGGGTAGGGGCACCGACACGGGGAATCGACGCCGCCGCCGTCGCTGCGGACGCCCCCTGGGGGGGTTCCCCCCCCCGCCCCCCCCACCCCCCACCGCCACGGTCGGTGCTGGTCACCGCCGCGGCAGCCGGCGTCGGCACCGCCGCGGTGCAGCTGGCGGCCGCCCACTTTGGCGTGCCCGTCGTCATTGGGTCGGCCGCCACCGCCGCGCGACGAGCGGCGGTGGCGGCCCTCGGCGCCACCGCGACCGTGCCGCGGCCGCCCGCCGCGGCGGCGGCACCCGACGCCGCCGCGCCGTGCGCCTACGCCGACGGCGTGCGGGCGGCGGCGGGGCCCGACGGGGTGGACCTCCTCCTCGACGCCGTCGGCGGCGGCGGCGCCTGGGCCGCCCACACCCCCCTGCTCGCGCCCGACGCGCGGTGGGTGCTGTACGGCACGCTCGGCGGCGGCCGCGCGGCGGCGGCGGCCGTGCCGGCGGCACTGCTGGCCCGCCGCGTGTCGGTGCTCGCCACGACGCTGCGGGGGCGCCCCGCCGCGTACCGCGCCGGGCTGGTCGCCGCGTTTGGCAGGGAGGTGCTGCCGGCGCTGGCCGCGACGCCGGGGGGGGGGCGCCTCGCGCCGGTCGTCCACACGGTGATGGGGCTGGAGGAGGCGGCCGCGGCGCACGCGCTGGTGGCGTCCAACGCGGTTGTGGGCAAGGTCGTGCTGCGGGTGGCGGATGGGTAGAGGCCCAGGGTCGGGGGACGGGCAGCGTCAGCGCGGTCTCGCGCTCCCCTCTGGCCCATGCCTTGACTGCCGTCCAGCGGGCCGCTGTTTTTTTCGCACCCCACTGGCGCTCTCCACAGCGGCGCTCTTTCCGTGCCCCACCAACTGCGAATCCCGTTGTGTGTGACGCACTCGCCGCGCTGCTCGTGAAGACCGGCCCTGTTGCCCATGCGCCGCTCGGGGAAGGGCCATGGCGGCAGGGGATGTCGCCTGCCGGCTCAGGGTGGCCCATATGGGGACGCTGGCCGGGTGCCGCGCGCAGCCCTGGTTTGTGGGTCCCGCTCGCACGCGCGCCGCCGGCCGCGCTGCTGGTGAGGTGCCCGCCCTGTTGGGCGGCCCCTGTGGAGGCCGCCGCGAGCAGTCGATGGGGCTGGGACGCTCTTGCCCGCGACTCTCGGGCGCGTGCATGTGGCAGGGTGTCACCGGCGGTCATGCCACTGCATTGGCAATGCTGGCTGCGGCGGCGGTGGTGGCGGTGGTGGCCGCAGCCGCACGGGTGTTCACCTGGCTCTTTTTGAAGGCGGCCGGGCTGGCGATCCCGTAGGCTGTCTGGGCAGAGGCAGGCAAGCCGCCCGCAGGCGCCGAGGAGTGGCATCGGCCGCTGGCGTCCCCGCTACCCGTCTTCCCGTACATTGCGTCAACGGCGTGGCGGTGGGGCCAGCGCCACATGCCGCCGCTCGAGAGGTGTCCGCGCACGCGCCTGTCCCCCCGCGCGCGAGGCACCCCGTGGCAACGCGTGGGAGGACCCCCCCGCTGGCGGCGACGGCGGTGGCAGCACCGTCGCTACTGGCGACGCGCGACTGACGGACGGGGCGAGCGGCGACCGCCCATCTGTGGGGCGGTAGACACCACCGCCGCCGCTGTTGCCGCGGCCGCCGTCCTTGTCTTTACCGCCACCGGGCGCCGTTCTGTCCGGGCCCGCCACACGCCCACAGACCGGTCCAGACGGGCCGCGTGGACGGCGAGTCGCGGCTGACCGTCCAGAGAGAGGGAGCCGCTCCGTGTGCAGCGACGATTTGGGCGGGTGTCTCTCTCGATGAGCACTCAGCGCATGGCAGCGCACCAGCGGTGACCGTGACCGGCAGCGTATGGGCGTAAGCAACACCCCAATGCGTCCTTGCGTCGCTGCGGACCCCACGTTGCCGTGACCCCGCGAGGCCGTCTTGCTTCATTTACCCAGCAAGTGCGTGAGCGTTACCAAGAGCGGGAGCTTTAGGAACTTTGTCCATGATGCCAGTGCCACCACCACCCGACGCCAGCCGCGCGCGCGCGCGACGGCGACTGCCAAACCCCACCCGCTGATGTGGCCGCTAACTGGCACGGCCGCTGGCGGTCGACCACTGTCGCGCTACCGGACAGCTCAACGCCGCTGCCAGCACTGCGTGTTTCGCTTCACTGCCACCGCATGAGCGGCGGCCGCCGGCAGTGGCGGCCGGTTGCGGGCGGCCGCCGTCGGACGATGGCGGGCGAGAGAGTGCAGGGGAGGCATCGCCGCCGCCATCGGTTTGCCCGTGTCTTCGACGGAACCTTGCGCTTACGTACAGTACAGTAGCCCCCCACCCCACGATTGCCTCGTCCATGCTCGAGTGGTGCCCAATATGGCGATCGAGTGGAGCTGGATACGAGCAGCGGCGGCCGCGTGGCCCACCAACCGGGGTGGGACTCGCCACAGATGGCGCCACGTGAACGGCCAGCGGATGCCTGATGACGCTGGCTTTTCTCCACAGCGTCTGGACGTCCCTGTCACCTGTCTGATCACCACGACGAGCGCTGTGTCGGATGGCGGTCCTTGCTGTGCGGCGCCTACGGCCTTTGCGTGGACACCCGAGACCGTCACCAGCGAAACCGCGACGCGGCGGGGACTTTACGCGTAGCACCCCATCAATGATGGCTGGCCCGCTGGACTGCCTCTCCGTGCACGGGGCCCGCCTCCCAGCCAACCTTGTGACGTGGTCCGGAACTGGGGAACGCCCCCTGGCCCAGCCAGGCGAGCTCCATCGGTTCACCAATCCGGCCGCCCCCAGCCATCGGCTGACGAGGCGGGAGTCGCGCCAGGCGCCGCTGAGTCCGCCACGACCCCCGCGACGTTGCGAGCTGCTGGCTGTGGGTGCCGCCGGGCGCAGCCACCGGTGCTGGGGGTCCCCACCGCCTCCCCCTTTGCAAATCCACACCTCTTGCTATGCATACGTGGGAGACAGCCGGGGGCGCACGCCCAATGGTGCGCCGGTGTGACGGGTGGCCCGCGGGGGGCGGGACGCCCGGGGAGGAGCTGACAGTGCGACCGCCCCGCCCGCTATTGCAGACCGACGGCCACGGTCCACCCGCGCCACCGGCTTGGAAACGCCACCAAGCCACCCCCGCCACACTGCTGTAACGCGGGGCGCGGAAGGTGCCAGCGACGCGGCCACCCAGCGCAAATGCCGCTTGGCAGTTGGCCCTGGCGCGCCATCCGTTCCATCCTCCGGGCAGCGGGGGGGTCGTCGGGTGTGCCCTGGGTGGCGCCGCAAGCCGCGCGCTGCTGCGGCGCCCCATTTCTTCGCCCGGCGGCACCCTTTTTTTCTCGGCCCACCGCGCCGCGTGAGGGGACGCGCAAGTGTGTTCATAAGCAACCCGCCGATCCGCTGCGGCTCTCCCGCTCGCACTCGCGGCCACCGCCACTGCACCGACGGAATCGGCACGCACGCGGGTGGGGCATCGTCCGCGTGTGTTGGCCTGCGCGGCGCGGTGGTTTTGTGTTTGATCGTTCGCGGCGTTCTGTTGCTCTCCGCCCATCTCTCGCCGTTGCCTTCGGCTGCGGTTGCTACTGGTGGTCTGCACGACTCTGGCGTCCGCGTCGGGATTGCAGTGGTCGCGAGCGGGGCGTGGCGGACGTTGCATCAAGGTGCATCGGAGTCGGATCCACCGCCGCCCGAAGTCCGTCTCGTCTGGTGTGTGAACCGGACGACTTTGCGCCTGCCTTGTTTTTTTCCCTGCGGCTTTGCCACCACGGGCGCCATGGCGGCCAATCGACGGACAGCCGGTGACGTCCAACCCGGCCGCGAGGGCGCCCCTCCGCCTCCCCCCTCCCCCCTGACGGCTCCCCCCGGGTCGGCGGGCTCGGCGGGCCTCTTCTCCGACCACCTGTCGGCGGCGGGGTGGAAGAAGCGGATGGGGGCGGCGTCCAAGAGCGGCGACCTCCCCGCCGTTCGCGAGCTTCTGGCGCAGGCGCCTGACGGGGTGTCGCGGCCGCTGAACAAGTCGTCCGCGACGGCGCTGCACGTGGCGTCGCAGCACGGGCGGCGGCAGGTGGTGGAGGAGCTCCTCTCCCGTGGTGCCGACGCGGATGCGCGGGCGCAAGACTCGTGGCGGCCCATCCACATGGCGGCTGCCGGTGGTCACGAAGGCGTGGTCTCCCTGCTGTTAGGCATGGGCGGTGCGGATGTGGACGCGGCGGAAGAAGAAGGTGCGTTTCTGGCGTCGGCAGGATTTTGGATGAGGGTCGAGCGAGCTGGGAGTGGCGTGCATGCTGAGAATGGTGTCTGGTTAGGCCGACACTGACGTTCCTCACACCGACCCATTGTCCTCGTCTTTTGGCATTGATTTGCTGTTGTTCTGGTGTTTGGCTTTTCCCCTGCGTCTTGGTCTTTAGGCTGGACGCCGCTCCATGTCGCCGCCGAGAATGACCAGTTTGATGTTGCCATTACGCTCCTCCGGGCTGGTGCGGGCGTGGACGTGGCCCGCGAAGACGGTGCGACGGCACTGCACGTCGCTGCCGGCAACGGTTTTGCCGACATTGTCACGCTGCTGCTGCGCAAGGGTGCAGACATGGAGGCCGTGACCCGTGATCGGTGGTATCCGCTGCACATGTCTTGTGGCAATGGACACTCGGCGGTCACTGAGCTGCTGCTGCGCAAGGGGGCATCCGTTGATGCGACGGCTGATGCAGGTACGTGGTGGGTTGTATCGCTTTGGAGCGAATCATCAGGGGCAGGCACTGGAACACATGGGCAAGGGAGGGATGTGCATGTTAGTCAAGAGTAGCATCCCCGAGCCCACACTGACGCCCTCTTTTTCTGTTCCTGTTTTGGTCGTCGCTCTACTGATTGATCTCGCATGTATTCTACGCCGCTCCTCGTGTTTGGTCGTTATAGGTTGGGGCTTGCTGCACATGGCCGCGTGTCACGGCCATGATGTGGTAGCGGAGCTTCTGCTCCGCCGGGGCGCTGATCCCAACGCTCGCGCTGATGAGGTGAGTTTGGTTGAGGAGCTGTTACGCAGACAGTGAGGGGGACCGGTGGGGAGCGTGCGAGCAAGTCGGTTCCGCCTCACTGCTCACAGAGGTGAGCCGCCAGGCCGCACGCCTGCCAAGAACCGTTGCTGACGACCTTGTTGAGTTCTTTTGGTCACCTGCGCTCGCCTACACTTTCACCTCGTTTCTTGCGCCAGGCTTGGACCCCTCTCCACATGGCGGCGTGCTACAATCACTCTGATGTGAGCGCCCTGTTGCTCAAGGCGGGCGCGATCGTCGACGCGCCCCGCTCGGATGGCGCCACCCCGCTCCACATTGCTGCGCGCAAGGGCAACGCCGACGTTGCGGCAGTGCTCCTCCGGGCAGGCGCGTCCGTCGATGCCATGACCACCCGCGGGCACACCCCGCTGGTGGCGGCCGTCCAGTTTGGCCACACCGACGTGGTGGCGCTGCTCCGCAATCCGCCGCGGGCGGTGGGCGCCGTTCCGCGGGACCCCGCCAGCAGCGGGGGGGGTGCTGTGGCCGCCGCAGGTGGCGCGGTGACGGCGCCCGCCAAGGCCGGCGCCGCCCCGTCGGCGAGTGGCAGCCCGGGCTCGACGGCCGCGTCCATGCCGGCGGGCTCCGCAGCTGCGTCCAGGGCGGCGGCGCCGCCCGCGTCGGGAGGCGGCGGCGGCGGCGCCCGCCCGCGGGGCGACACTGAAGCATCCTTGGCCGAAGACCCATCGGCGCCGCGGCTGGTGCGCGCCGCCACCGAAGACGGTGCGTCCGCCGCTGCCGACATCAATGACCCTGCGGGCGTCGCGGCGATGGGCCCCGAGGAGGTGGCCGAGGCGCTGACCGCGTTTGTGTGCCGCGGCCTCCCCGGGCCGACCAAGCTGGCGTACCGCGCCGCCGTGCGGGCGGCAACGGCCGAGCACGACGTGACAGGGTCGGCGATTGTGTACGAGTCGGCGCCCGAGGACCTCGCGCGGACGCTCCTCGAAGGCTACAAAAAGGGAACGCTGCCTCGGGGGAGCCTGAACCTGACTGTCCGGTTTATCAAGGAGGCGCAGCAGGCTGCAGAGGCCGCGCCGGTCGTCGCCGGGGGGGGGAGGGGCGGGCGCTCTGCTGCGAGGGCCGGGCGGAATGCGTAAGAGGGAGGGCCTGTTTCCCTGCGGCGGGCGGTTTTTGTTTGCGCTGGCGAGAGCGGGAACCCATCACGCTGGGTGTCGTGCTTTTTGTGGTATGTTTGTAGCATCGGGGGTGTGGCGCGTCTGTGGCCTGCTCGTCTGTACATTGCGCTATTCTTTTCGGCAACCTCCCATCTCCCTTTTGACTTTTTTGTCGCTGTCCTCTGTGCGAGCGCACCGAACAACACCGATCCGCCCGCTGCAGCCGGCCTTGCCCCACCAGGCAGTCAAGGATGGCGAGGGAGGGAGCAAGAGCAACACCACCAGCCCCCCGCCTCCTCTACGCGGCAGTCGCGTACACCATTGACTCAGGACACTCGGTGCCCACCGGCATATCGTTGAACGGCGTCGCACAGCAGTTGGAGAGGGTCACCCACGCCGGGAAGAGCTCCACCAGCTTGGGGCACGGCGCCGCGCAGCACCGGCCCGGCGCGGCAGGCGCGTAGCCGCGGCAGCAGCCGTTGGGCGCGGCGGGCAGCAGGGGCAGGGCCGCCTCGCCCCCCCCCCCCCCCCGCTGCCGTCGACCCCGTCGGCGGTGGCGGTGGCGCCCGCCGCCGCGACGCACAGGTAGTCGGGGTGGGCGATGGAGAGGGCGGCGACGACCGCCCGCGCGGCGCGCCTGCCCAGCACGCACCCGCTGCGCGTGCGGCCGCCGCGGATGGCGCGGATGGCCCGCCGCACCGCCCGCTTGCGCGCCCGCCAGTCGCCCACGTCCGCGCAGGGGGCGGTGCGGAGCGCGCGGACAAAGGTGCGGAGGTGGACGAGCGTGGCGCGGCAGGTGGTGGCGCCCATCGCGATGCCCCGCTGGGGGGTGGGCGTCCAGTCCATGGCGCCGCCGCCCATCGTGGCGTCACTGTCCGCCGTCGCCGCGGCCGCGGGAGGTGCCGCCGCCAGTGCAGCCACCGCCACCACCAGCGCCGTCAGGAGCGTCGAAGCGGACCGGACCCGCCGCATCGTGACGGTCGGTTGCGGGACCGCGGTGCCGGGCAAAAGGGGAGGGGGGGGGGGTGGGGGGTGGGGGTGTAGGGGTAAGGTGTTGGAACCGTCAAAGACGCTGCGGCATCAGGCCGCGAGGGAGCCTTTTCCCGTTATGGACGCGCCGCTCTGTTGGCAACGCCGGCGCACGGGCGGGCCGCGAGAGGGGGCGCCGCCGGCGGGGCGCCCAGCCGTGGGCGCCGCCGCCGCCCGCGCCCCTGCGCGCTGTCACCGTGGAATGGCGGGGGGAGGGGGGAGAGGGCGGGCAGCCGGGACGCCCGTGCGGTCGCCGTCACGGTCGCCGCCCGACGGCGGAGCGGCGACGCTCCCCGCAATGGCCGTCCCCGGCCGCCGTCGGTGGCGGTCGCAAAGGGGGGGGGGGGTTCATGAGCGCCGCCGCATCCGTAGGGCCCGCCGGCGTGGGCGGGGCGGAGCCACCCGAGCCGTTTCCGGTAACGCTGGCAGAAGGGGGGAGGCGGGGGGGGGACTGGGACGCGCTGACTATTGCGACGTGTTGGGGGGGGGGGGGGGGGGGGGGGCCAGACCGGTTCCCCTGCTGCACCGTGCGCGCCGCGGCGCGCCGCGTCATGAATCCCGACGTGGCAACGGCGGCGGCGGCGGCGGCGGCGGCGGCGGCGGCGGCGGCCGTCGTCCCCCCCCCCCCCCGACGGTGGCGGGGCGTCTGGTGGGCGGCGCCCCCGACGGGGGCGGCGGCGGCCCGATGGGGCAGCCGACGCCGCTACCGGCAGCACCCAGGAGCGGGGTGCCGCGGGAGGTGTCCCGCGTCCGCCACGCGCCGGCGGCAGCGCCGGCAGGGGGGGCGGTCGAGTCCGCCGCGGGAGGCGGGGCGGCGGGGGTGGGCGGCGCTGTGCGTCTGGGGGGGGGGGGGGGGGGGCGTCGGCGGGCGACCGCTCGCCCGCTGGCGGCGGGACAGTCCCTGTCGCCCGGCCGGGTGCTGAGCGGCGCCGGAGGGGAGGACACGCCACTGCCCAGGGGGGGGGAGGAAGGGTGGGGGGGGGGGTCGGTCGCCCCGCCTCGTGCGCGCCCGTGGTTTGCCGCACCCTGCGATGGTCACCGACACCACCGCCGCCGCCGCCGCGGCGGCCGCCGCCGCCGCTTGCAGGTGGGGTGGCCGCGGCGGTGGCAGCTCGCAAACCTCTTTTCCTTCCTTTCGGTCTTTGGCAAGCGTGGGAGCCGCACGGGGGGGGGGGAGGTGGGGGGGGGTCAACCGGGGAGCGGCATCGCGGGAACTGCAGGGGAGTGGACGGCGCGGGAGGTGTGGTGCAAGCAAAGGGGGAAGGGGGCCGTCGCGAGGGGAATGGTCTGGTGGCGGCGGCTGCCGCCGCTACGGGCCACACGGTGCCCCGTCGCGGGCCGCCGCCCCACGGCTGGTGCCGCTGGGCTGGTACAGCGGCGGCGGCAGCGGCGACAACCGCGACGCCGCACGACGCCGCGCGGCGCCCAGCGGCGGAACCACCTGGCGTGCAGACGGCCGGGAACGCCCAGCGGGCGGCGTGGGTGGGGTGCCAATCCCACGGCGCGTACGGGGGAGTGCCCAACAAGGTCCTGTTTCGGTTTAACAGCGCCGCCGCGGCCACCCACACCACTACGTTTGCTTCTTGGAAACGGACGCGGCGGCGGCGGCGGCGGCGGCCGTGTCGCCACCGGCCGCCACCGGGGGGGGTGTCCCCGTCGGGGTGGCGGCGGCGGCGGCGACAGCCGGCGGCGTCGCCTCCCCCCGCTTCTTGTACGAGCGGCGGTAAAAGTCGAGGAAGAGGTGGAAGAAGGAGAAGCCGACGGCCTGCCCAAACAGCCAGCCGCGCATGGAGCCCGAGCAGCCGCGGGCGCCATAGTAGAGCAGCGGGAAGGGCCACGTGGCGGTGAGGTCCACCACAAACTGCACGATCTGCGCCTGCGTGATGTACTTCTTCCACCAGACGGTGACGCCAAAGGTGGACGCGGTGAAGTAGCCGTACATGGCCACGTGGACGAGCGAGTTGGCCACCACCAGCACCCACGAGATGATCATGCGGGACTGGTTGTACGCCCAAAAGAGGATCAGCACCACGCAGTGATGGTACACGTGGAGGAAGGAAAGGGGGCGCTTCTTGACGACCAGCAGGACCGTATCGAGCAGCTCATAGTATCTGCGCACACGCGGGAAAAGCGGACGACGAGGCAGCAGCGGCGCGCACACGTGAAGCAGACAGAGCGTTAGCAACACGACCCCAACGGGAGAGACCACTCGCCAACGACAGACAAGGGCAGCCAGCACCGCACCACTGGCCGTCCACACGTGCTCCTCCGAGCATCATCCCACCCCCCTCAACGCCCAACCCTACCAAGACCAACGAAAACAAGAAAGGGAAGGGCACCAACTTACTTGCTGAGGTAAAAGACATAAAACCATACCGCCAGGCGGCCCGTCATCGCCGTCTTTTCCCGGTCGCACACGACCGACACAAAGCCGTGTCGCCGCGTATGGATGACCAGCTCCACGATCGTGCCGACCGCCATGGCAGCCGACAGCCCCGTCAGTAGGATGTTGTGGACAGCCGCGACGGCCTTCATCCGTATTGGGGGGCGCGACCGCATGGTGCGGTGCAGGGCCCAGATGACGGCCAGGTACACAAACATAACGCCCACAGGGTAGCGGAGGGAGGAGAGGGGGGCGTCTGCCCATGAAAAGCCGCTCAGCGACAGGTCCACGCACCGCCCAAAGAGGCAGATCAAGTCAACGCCCGCGCTGCTTGTCGCAGAGGCGGTGGCGTTGACCAGCTCCCCGCCAGTCATGGCCGCCGCCGACAAAGTGAGCTCGGCCACCCCCGCTGCTGCCGCTGCCGCCGCCGTCATGGTCGCGATGCCCTCCACACCAGCGTCGCCGATGGCTTGAACCCACTACGGGGTGTCACCGCCACCGCCGCCGCCCCCGCCACAGCTACACGTCCCGGCGACGCGGACAATCGGCGGCGCGGAGGGGGCGGGGGGAGGAGCACGACACGCCAGCCACTCGCGGGCCCACGTCGACGGGTCCTGACCCAGCCCACCGGTGGGGGCTCACAGCAGTGGCCCGGACCACGTGGGGGGCCAGCCCGGAGATACACGCCGCCGCGCCGCCGTTACTTCCCCCCGGCAGCTGCCGCACCAGCGACCGCGTCAGACTCCGGCGCCGGGAGGTGTGCGGCAGCCCCCCCGCGGCGACCGGCCGACGACCAGGCACAGAAGCGCAGCGTGCGTCAATGCGGCAGCCGTCAATTGGGCTGATCGGCCCCCCCCCCTCGTCGGGTGCTCCCAGCCCCAGCGCAGCTGGACCCCTCTCACGACACTCGTCCTGCAGAGCCGATCCGCTCTGCCCACCACAGCGGGCCGTAGTAGCACATAAGCTGCGGGACGAGGGAGGGTGTGTGGCCAGGCCCCGCAGCGCAGGCCCGAGCGTCGGGATCTGCCGGGGCACTCAAGGTCGCGGCCAGTTTCGTGAGCCTCCCTACAGACAGCAAGTATTGAGGGCATTGGGGCCCAGTCTCGCGGATCTTGGTGGGCCATCGAGGGCCACACAGATGCTCTCAGCACGGTCTTGCAGACAGACTTCAACGCAAATTGCACTCTGCGTCACCTTCTGTGGTCAAAACACAAATACATACGGCTTGAGGGACTCGGCCGGAGGGACGCCACGCTCAAAGCAGTTGGAATTTGAATGATCAATGCTGATGTACAGAATTCGATACGAAACACCATGGACAACTTACTATTCACAAATATCACGGCATATATCAAGATTGATGTCACCATCAGCCAGCTGACCTCCGCCTTGACGTGCGTGGTGTGCGTCTGCACGACCATCGCTGCTCGGTGTGTCCGACGGGTTGAAGCGCACTGCCACTGCCCGTTGCGGTTCCGCTATTTCGCACCCTCACCCGCTGACCTTGTCTCACTCTATTCCCAGCGCCATGGTGTCGTGGTCAATGGCTTTTGCAACCGCCGTTCCACTGACCCGGGGAGCTCTTGCGGTACGTTGGATACTCCCATGGTGGAGGGCGGTGGGGCCGTGCAGGTTGTTGTGTCTGGCGGGGCGTGGGAGCTTACAATTTTCACTTGTATTGTTTTCTCTGCCCTCGTTTGTCTTGTGGTGCGTGTCCGTCGCTCACCCGCTCTGCTGTTCCTTTCTCGTCCCTGGTTTCCCCCCCCCCCCCGCCCTCGTTCGTTTCTGAACCGCCCCCCCCCCTTTGTCGTGTCAACAGAGGCACGCTGCTCTCGTCACACCCCGCTCGGCGGCGCGCTCGCGGGCCACCACCCCGACGCGGGTGATCACCCGCGCCATCAACATCCAGCCGCCACCACCGCCGGCCGCCGGGGGGGGGAGGGGGGGGACACCGTTGTCTCGACGGTGGAGCGGAAAATCAAGGAGGTGCGTTGGGTGTGTGGGCGGGGTGCGCGCTTATGCCGGCTTGTGCCGTGGCCGCCGTGAGGTGGTTGTCTCGCTGCGGTTGTCGCGGTACCTGGGCCCCTGCGATGCTGCACCGGTTGGCGTTGGGGGTGTTGCCCGTGCCTACTGTTGGCTCGCCGCGTGCCCTTGGTTTTGCCGTTCTGCATGCTAACGCACTCGCCTTTGGTACGACGTCTTGCTCTTTGCTGGAGTGGTGTGGTTACGGCTTGTTGGTTGGCGCTCTCCAGGCCGTCAACCCCACGGACTTGACTGTGACGCCCTCCTATGGGGACCCCAACGGCTCCCACGTGTCGTACGTTTCTTGCTCTTTGATGCCCAGAATGTCCGCTGCTGCCGATGTGCTCTTGGTCGCTGCTAGTCTGTACCGCGTCACGGCCCGAGCTCCGCCCGCCTGTCTCGCATGGTGGACCTCTGCTCCTTGTCCCATCACCTCTAGTCCTTGCCCTAACCTGTCCAATGTTCTTGCGCTGGCTTGCTGTCCTCTGTTTTTCTTTTCTCGTGCGAGCCCGACCTGCTTGTCCCGTGTCTCGCAGCATCAAGGTCGTGTCGGAGATGTTTGAGGGCCTCAACGTGGTGAAGCGCCACAAGCTGGTGTACGGTGCCATCTGGGAGGAGCTCAGCGGGCCCATCCACGCGGTGGACGAGCTGGTCACGCAAACGCCAGCGGAGGCGGGGGGCAAGTAGCTGGCTTGGCGGGGCTCTTGGCCCGAGTGAGGTAAAGCCTGTCCATGAGCCAACTGATCCCACGGCGCTGTCGCGTAGCTGCTGACCTGGGGAACGTGCGCATCAGCCTCCGGTACTCGACACAGCACCTCCTGTCTGGACAGGGAGCGGTGACCCACTGTGACAGTTGGTCCACGGCTTGCCGGCTCGGCTCCCCGTCGGGTGGTCCTACCGCTGACGCTGGCGCGTCTGTTGCTCCCCAGCCATCCTCAACCGACCGGTTCAGCTTCTTGTCCGCCCCCCCCCCGGCACACCACCTCATTCACGCCGACGCCCTCGCAGTAGTCCACGCCAAAGTCCTGCCACGCGAGCCCCCCCCCCCACCGCGTGTCCACGCTCACCGCGCTGGCCGGCGGCGCCCCCCCCGCGTGCCGCAGCAGCTGCACGACCCGCCCCAGATTGGACGAGCCGCTGCCGACAAAGCCCGAGGCGCGGACCAGCAGGGTGACGTCGGCCCACAGCGCCGCCACCGCCGCGGCGGTGGCCGCCGCGGGCGCCGCGTTGAGCGCCGCCTGCTTGTGCCCCCCCCCCGCCGCGACCGACACGACGGTCATGGCCGGGAGCAGCGCCGCGAGCGCCCCCGCCGCCGCCGCGTCGTCCGACGCCACGTACACGTGCGTGACCGGCACCGCACGGCGGGCGTCCACGACGGGCCCGTCGACGCCAACGGCGAGCACCGACACCGCCCGCGCGTACGCCGTCAGCGGCGGCGGCGGCACCTCGGTGGCCTTGTCCCCACGGCGGAGGTGGACGCCAATGTAGCGGCGGCGGTGCAGGCGGCGCGCCGCGTGCGCCGACGCGGCCGCGACGGCGGCGGCAAAGGCCGGCGTCGGGCGGGTGAGGGCGGCGACCGCGGCGGCCGCGGCGGCCACCCCGCGGTCCGCGCTGCCGGCGGCGAGCGCCGCCGCCGCCGCCCGCTGGTCCGCGTCGGTCGCCACCTTGACGCACGCCACGTCCGCCGCGGGTGGCCCGGCCGCGCTCAGCGGCACGCACGCCGACACGTTTACCGCTGCCGCGGCGGCCGCGGCGGCCGCGGCGGCCGCCGCGCGGCCCGGCCGCCGCCCACCCCCCCCGCCGCCGTCGACGGCGCCGGCGGCACCCGCCGCGGCGGGCGCGCCGACGGCGAGTGGCAGCTCCCCCCCCCCACCCCCCCCACACACGTCCCCACCGGCGGCACAAAGTAGCAGTCCCACCCGCGGTACGGGCCGCACCCATAGTTCCACCACCGGGCGGGGGCGGCTACGAGCACCGCCGACCGGGCGGCGGCTACCGACAGCGCCGCCGCACGGCGGAGCAGCTGCGCGCCAAAGCCGTTAAACTTGGACTCGACGGTCACCACCGACCGCGCACACGCGGGGGGGGGGAGCGCCGACCGCACCGACGGTGGCGGCACGGGGGGGGCGCCCCCACCGCGGCGCCGCGGAGCCCTCCGGCGGCTGCTGTCACCCTCGCCGCTGCTGCCGCCGCCGCCGCCGCCGCCGCTGCCGCCGCGGCGGATGGTGCCCCCCCGAGGCCGCCGCCCACCGCCCCCCCGCGGCGCAGCAGCGGGTGGCCGCCGTCGCCGCCGCCGTCGCCGCCACCGCCGCCGCCGCTGCCGCCGCTGCCGCCGCCACGCCCACCGCGGGTAGCCAGGCACACGACGGCCAGCGTCACGACCACGACGGCCGCGACGGCAGCAAGGACGGCCAGCCAGGGCGGGCGGCGGCGGCGGCCGCCGTCACCGCCGCGCCCCCCGCCGCCGCCGGTGCCGCCATCCCACGAGGAGCGCGGGAGGGGGACGGCCGGCGGCGCGAGCGCCCGTCGGAGCGCCCGACGCCATTGGCGGAGGAGGGGGGGGCGGGAGGGGCGCATGAGCGACGGCAGGGGGGGGGGGGAACGGGGGGCAGCCGCGAGGGGCAGGAAGGCTGGGAGAGGGGGCGGAGGGGGTGACGAGGGAGAGAGACGCCAAGCGAGCGATCGTCGCCACCACAACCGAGGTCTCGGTCCCTCTCCTGTCCAAACCGGCCGCCCCCACCGCCACGTTTACGCCAGTTTTTGACGAGAAAAAAAAAAAAACACGGCGTGCTTTTGAAAACTGAGCTGCGACGCACGCGTCCGCGGAGGCACGAGAGCACCACCGATGCGAGCCCGCCGCCCCCACGCCCCCCCCACCGTCTCTGCCCCCCCCCACCTACGCCCGCACCCGCCGGAGGTCCCGCGCCAGCGTCGGCATCCGCACGAGGACGCTCCACAGGTCCAGCCGCACGAGCACCACCGCCCACCCCTCCCGCGCCGCCCAGTCCGCGGCGGTCGCCCACACCACCACCGCGTTGTGGCCCGGCGCCCACGCGACCGCCGACGACAGCGCAAAGCGGTCGCCAGGCCGCGCCGCCGCCGCCCCTCCGTCCGCAGGGGCGTCGGCGGCGGCGGCGGGGGCACCCGACGCCCCCCCTTTCCCCCCGAGCACCAGCGCGCGGAGGCCCGCCGCGCCCCCGGCCGACCGCATCACCGCGTTGACGTCGGCGCGGTCGCGCACCCAGAGCGCGCCAACGGCGGGCGCGGCGGCCGCCCCGCCCAGCAGCCGCACCGTGTCGGCTGGCAGCGGTCGCAGCGGCGACGCGGCGGCAAGGACCGTGGCGGCGGCGGCGGCGTCCCGTCCCGCCCGGGCGGCCGCGTCGACGGTGGGCGGCGGCGGCGACAGGCCCGCCACCGCCACGCGCAGGTCCACCCCGAGCAGCCGCGCGTCGACCGCGTCGGCGTCGTCGCCATCGGCCGTGCCGCCGTCGGCGGGGGCGGCGTCGCCATTGGCGCCGCCGCGGCTCGCTGGGGGGGCGGCCGCCAGGAGCGCGTCGACGGTGGCGCCCACCCAGGCCGGCGGCAGCGCGGCGGCGACGGCAAACCGGGCGGCCGCCGCCGCCCAGACGGCCAGCGTCGGCGCGGACGCGACGGGCGGGTCGGTGGCGGGCGGCGCGGCGAGGCGGACCGCGAGGCGGCGCAGCCACTGGGCGGGGGCGAGCGCGTCCCAGGCGGCGGCGGCCAGCGGCGTCGCACGCCGTGGTAGCACCGCAAAGCGCAGCGGTGCGCCGGTGGCGCCGTCGACCCCAGAGGGGGGGGGGAGCAACGCCACGCCGAGGCTGCCGGGCAGCTGCCGGGGGGTCCGCAGCGTCGCGGCCGCGACCGCCGCCGCGGCGGGCGCCGCGCCCGGCGGGCGGCACACGACCAGCAGCGGCGACGACGGCGGCGGCGGCGGCGGCGGCGCCGTGTCGTCGGTGACGGCAGCGTCGGCGGCGGCGGCGTCGGCGACAGCCGCGGCGGGCGGCTCGACGAGCAGGCCGGGCGCGGCGACCAGCAGCGGCAGCAGCCCCACCGCGGTCGCCACGGCGGCGCCCACCCATACCACGTCAAAGCGGCGCGGCGGCGGCGGCGGCGGCGGCGGCGGCAGCGGCGGCGGCGCGCCGCCCCTGCCGGCGGATGCCGCGGCGGCGGCGGCGGCCGCCGCCACGGCGCCCTCGCCACCCTCACCAAACAGCGTGGCCGTGCGGAACGCAATGGCCACCCGCGGCGGGTCGGCGGCGAGCACGGCGGCGGCGGGCGCCAGCCACGCCGCCACCCGGTCGGCCGCGGATGGCCCCCCCTCCTCGTCGGTGGCACCAGCGGTGGCGGCGGCGGCCGCGCCCAGCCCCGCGGCGAGCGCCACGGGGTTGACCCGCCCGAGGGCGCCGGCCTCGCGGAAGAGGGCGGCGTCGTAGAGCGTCGCGTTGACCGCCCAGCCGTCCCAGCCGCCGCCGCCGTCCGTGCCGCCGCAGCCGGTGCCCGCCTCGGCGGCCGCCGCCGCCGCCGCCGCCGTCGTCGGCCGCGTCACGCCGCCCGCCACAAACGCGGCCGCGTCGGCGGCCATCCCCGGCGGCGCCGCAGCCGGCGCGGGCGACTCGGGGTCCCCGCACTCCCCCCCCCTCTCCGTAGAGGATGATGGCACGGCAGGGGCACCCGCCCCGTCCCCTTCCCCCCCCCCCCCCGACGACGCCGCGCCGCCAACCGCCCCCGGCGGCGCCAGCAGCGACGCCCGCAGCGTCGCGCGGATGGTCGCCGCCGACGCGCCCGCCACCGCCGCCGCCGTCGGCAGCCGCCCGTCGGGCCGCCGCGTCGCGGCGGCGGCGGCGCGGAGCTCCGCGTCGCTCAGCGAGTCGAGCGCGGCGAGCATCGCGGCGGTCGCGGGCGCGGCGGGGTCCGCGCCCGCGGGCGTGCCGGCCGCGCCGCCGCGGGGAGGGCGGGGGGCGGGGGCCAGCCCGTCGGGCGTCCCCGCCGGTGCGGGCGGCCGCACGGGCTGCGCGGGCGCCCAGCCGGCGGCGGCGGACGCGCGGCGGATGGCGCGGCGGGCGGCGGGCCAGGGCATGGCCAGCGCCCGCCAGCGGCGCCAGACGGCCGCGACGGCGGCCGCCGCGGCCGCCGACTCTGGCCGCAGCGCCGGGTGGCCAAAGTCCCCGCCGCCGCCCGCCGCGTCGGCGGCAGCGGCGTCGGCGTCGGCGACGGCCGCGGCGGCGGCGATGAGGCCGTCGAGGAGGGTGTGGAGGCGGACCAGCTGGGACGGCAGCAGGTTGGCGCCCGCGTACACGGCCGTCGCAAACGCCGCCGCGGCGGTCGCGGCGGCGGCGGCGGCGGCGGCGGCGTCTGCGGTTTCCGCCGTGGCGGCAGCCGCGGCGGCGCCCGCGTCGGCCACCGCCCGCAACACCACCACCGCGCGCGCAACGGCGGTCGCGCTCGTATCCTGGTAGGTGAGGTGCAGTGGCGGGCGCGCGGGGTCTTCCACCCCGCCGTCACCAGCGGCACGGGCGTGCAACCCCCGGAGCGTCTCGACCACATCCCGCGGGTCCCCGCCGGCACCCGCAAGGAGGACCGCCCGCGGCGGGTCCACGGCTGCTGCCGCCGCCGCCGTCGCCGTCGTCCTTGCCACGCCGGCCGTAGCGGCGACCACATCCACCGGCGCCGCCGCGTGGCGCGCCGGCACGTACGGGGCGGGCGTCTCCACCGGCGCCGACCGGATCCGCGGCGCCGCGGCGACGCCGCCGCCGCCGCCCCCGTCGGCGCCCGCCGCCAAGGGACCCGCCGCCGACGCCGCCGCGCGGGCGAGGGTGGCCAGCTCAGACGGCGGCGGCGGCGGCGGCGGCGGCGGCGGCCGCCGCCGCCGCCCGCCACCCGTCCCGGCGGCCGCCGTCGTGACCAGCGCACCCCCGCCAGCGTCCGCGTCGGCAGCGGCGGCGCCGAGTGCCCGCACCGCCGCGGCGGGGCGGCCGGCGTAAAAGTGGGCGCGGCCGGCGCGGAGGCGGAGCTTGGCGGCGACGCCCGGGGGGGGGTGGTCGGCCAGCCCCGCCGCCGCGTCGGCCGCGGCGCCGTCATAGTCGCCAAGCGCCAGCCGCGCGGCCGCCCGGTTGGCCAAGAGCACCGCCCGGGGGGGGGGTGCCGCTGGCGTGGCGGGGGGGGGGGCACCGCCGACGCCGCCGCCGCCGCCACCACCACCGCCGCCGCCGCCGCCTCCGCCACCGTCGCTACCGTCGCCACCGCCGCCGCCGCCGCCGTCGCCGTCTGGCGGGAGCGCGGCGAGGGCGGCGGTGTAGGCGGCGGCGGCGGCGGCGGCGCGGCCGGCGGCAAACGCGGCGTTGCCCGCCGCCTTGGCCGCGGCGGCCGCGTCGTCCGTGGGCGGGGCCATCGTCGCCGTCGGGGCGACGGGGAACTCTCGGGGGGGGGGGGGGGGGGGGGGGGAAGGCGGAAGGGGGGAGGGTGCGGCGCGGCGTGCTAGTGGGAGCTGCGCGATGCGGGCGGGGCGCCGCCGTGGGCCATCATGGCCATGATGGCGGGCATTGGCGGCGCCGTGGGCGATTGCGGGCATTGGCGGCGCCGTGGGCGATTGCGGGCATTGGCGGCGCCGTGGGCGATTGCGGGCATTGGCGGCGCCGTGGGCGATTGCGGGCATTGGCGGCCGCGGGCGGCCGCACCTCAAAAACGCAAAAACAAACCGAAAAACGCTGACGTGGTGGCTGGTGGTTCCAAGATGGTCTGCCGTCTCGGACGGCGGCGGCGGCTCGACGGCGCCGTCGTCTGTGCCGCCGCCCCCCCACGCCGCCGCCAGCGCCCACCACCAACCCCACCGGGGGCACACGGCACCCACCAGCTGCAGCGGTCGCGTCGGCGCGTCCGCCGCCACCACCACCGCCGCCACACACACCCCCACCGCCCGCCCCCGCCCGCCGTCGCCGCGCGCGCCGGCCGCGCGTGCCGCCGGCGGCGCCGCCGGCGGCGCCGCCGCCACCACGGCCACGGCGCCTCGTGTCGCCGCGGGCCGGCGCGCCCACCTCCTCCTCCGCCGTCACGGTCGCCGCCACCACACAGCCGACCGCACAGGGGCGCGCGCCCCGCGGCGACCGCCCGCGGGTGGGCGCGTCGCGGCCGGGGCGGCGTCGGCGGCGGCTGCCGCCCAAAGCGGGGGCGGCCACAGCGCCGTCGCCGCCGCGGGCAAGGCCCCCAGAGGTAGGGGGCGCGCGAGCACGGGGTGCGCCCACGGGGGGGGCCACGCGGGGCGGGTGGGGCAGCGGGGGGCGGCGGCTGGCTTGGCGGCGGCATCGGAGTCCGCCCTGTCGAGGGTGGCGGCGGTGAGGTAAGCGGGGGGGGGGGGGGGGGGGGGGGTGGCAGACAAGAGGCGCGTGGACACCAAGTCGACGCGCGCTCGGCGAGGCGGCAGGGGCCGCCAGCGCTGGCGCGCTACCGTCAGTCGCGCCACCGGAGAGAGGCGGAGGGGGGTGGGGATGGTACGCCTCCCTTCCCCCGCACCGGGGACGGCGCGGCCCTTGTCCCAATCGGGGAAGGGACAGCGGGAACAAGCGGGCGACCGGGGAGAGCGACAACGCCGTGGTGACCGCCGCGTGCGCTGCCGTTGCCGCGAGGAACTCGGCGTGGGGGGGGGGACGGTCCGGCCGTCTGACGTGCGCCACGCCGTGACGGGCGTCGGATGGGGGGAGGACCGACAGGGCGGGAAACCGCGGCAACGCTGCCGCCGCCGCCGCTGTCGCCGCCGCCGCCGCCGCCGCCGCAAATAGCGTCCCGCTGACGTCGTCCCTATCGGTGTCACTGCCGCTGCGGTTGCCCCCCCCCCCCCCCCCCCCCGCCAAACCCAACCAGCCGACCGGCCGCCGCCGCCGCCGACGGCACGCCGCATGGGCGCGTGGGCCCTCGCGGCGCGGCTCACAAGCACGGCCGGCCGTCTGGCGGCGACAGGCGCAGGGGGAAGGGCGCGGGGGGCGGGGGGGTCGTTGGCAACCGCCGACGGCCGCCCTCAGCCCGCCTGCCCCTGTGCTGCCGGCGGCACCGCCGACGGCGGCGGCGGCACCGCCCGCACGACCTTGCGCGGCCGCCCCGGCCGCCGGCGGGGGGTGGCCGGCAAAGTGGCGCCCGCCGCCGCCGCCGCCGCCGCCGCCACCGCTGCCGCCACCGCCGTCGCGGGGGACGTGGCCGCCGCTCGCGTGCCGCCGGCGCGCGCCTTGGGCGGCCGCCCCGGCCGCCGGCGGGGGGCGGCCGGGGAGGCTGCGCCCGCCGCCGCCGCCGCCGCCACCGTCGCCGCCGCCACCGCCGCCGTGCGAGACGACGCCGCCGCCGGCGCGCCGCCGGTGTGCGCCTTCGGCGGCCGCCCCGGCCGCCGGCGGGGGGTGGCCGGGGAGGTCGCGCCCGCCGCCGCCGCCGCCGCCGCCACCGCTGCCGCCACCGCCGTCGCGGGGGACGTGGCCGCCGCTCGCGTGCCGCCGGCGCGCGCCTTGGGCGGCCGCCCGGGCCGCCGGCGGGGGGGCGCGGCGGCCGGCACAGCCGCGGTGGCGCCGGCCGCCGGTGGCGCCGGCGACGCGGGCACCTTGCGCGGCCGCCCTGGTCCACGGCGGACTGGCGTCACCGCCGCACCCGCCACGGTGGCGGCGCCAGCCGCTGCCACCGCCGCCTGTGATTGCTGCGGCGGCTGGCCAGCCGGGCTGGTAGCCGCCGCCGTCGACGTGGCGGCGGCCGCCGCGGCAGCGCCCTCCGCACGCGCTGCCGGCGCCGGCGCGGCCGCTGCCACACCGGCGGGCACCTTGCGCGGCCGGCCCGGCCGTCGCCGCGGCGTCGCCGCGGGCAGCGTGGCGGCGGCGTCGGCCGCCGCTGGCACGGGTGGCGCCGGCGCGACGGCGGCGCGGGCGGCGGCGGTGACGCCGCTACCCGCAGCGAGGGGTGGCGGCGGCGGCGCCAGCGGCGGCGCGCCGCCGGCCGGCGTCCTTGGCGGCCGCCCCCGCCGGCGGGGAACGGACGCCGCGGCCACCGCGGTGCCGCCGGCCGCCGACGCCGCCGCCGCGGTGGCGCGGGTGGCCGCCGCTAACGGCGGCGGCGGCGGCGGCGGGCCAGCGGCCGCCGAGCGCGTGCGCGGCGGCCCCGGCGGGTCTGGCGGCGGCGGCGGCCGCCGCCGCCGCTTGCGCGGCCGCCCCACGGGCCGCCGCGGCGGTGGCGGCGACGGCGGCCGCTTGCGTGGCCGCCCGACCGGCCGCCGAGGTAACGACGGCGGCAGCGACGGCGGCGGGGCCGCCAAAGGCGGCAGAAGGGATAACCGTGGCGGCGGCGACAATGGCGGCAGCGGCGGCAATGACGGCGGCGACGGGAGCGGCGGTGGTGGCGGTGGTGGTGCCAAACGCGACAGGCCGGCCCGCCGTGCCGGCTGCGGCCGCCTCGCGGACCGCCGGGAGGAGGAGACGGCCGGCGCGGTGGCCGGCGCGGCGGCCGGCACGCCGCCGCGCGGGGCCCCTAGCGGGTACTTGCGCGGCCGCCCCACCCGCCGGCGGGCAGGGGGCGTGGCGGCGGCGGCGACGGCGGCGTCGGCGGCAGCGGCGGCGGTGGCGGCCGGCGCGTCCCCATCCACCGCCACCGCCGCCAGCGACGGCGGCGGCTCGAGCTTGGCCTCCTCCCCCGCCAGCGCCGCGCGCTGCCCGTCGCCGCTGCCGGCCGCGGCGGCAGCCGCGGCGGCCGCCCCGCCGGGCGGGGGCGCTGCGGTCACTGGCGGCGGCAGTGGCGGCGGTGACGGCGACGGCTCCACCTTGGACCGCTTGGGCGACGCCGCCGCCAGCCACAGGCCGGAGCGGGCGGCGGCCACCGCCGCCGCCGCCGCCGCCAGCGGCCCGCCCCCCACGCCGGGCCGTGGCGGCGGCTCCCCGCGCGGCCGCTTGCGCAGCCGCAGCTCTGGCCGGCGGAGACTCGCCGGGGTGGCGGATGCCCGCGCTGGGGTAGCCGGCACGCCCGCCGCGGCGGCCGCCGGCGTCACCGCCGCCGGCGTCGTCGCCGCCGCCGCCGCCGCCGCCGCCGCCGCCGCCGTTACCCCCGCGTCACCCCCCCCCCCCCAGCAGCCGCGGCGCCCCGCCCGTACGCGGCGCGCGGCGCGGCGCGCGCCACGGCGCGGCGGGCGGCGATGCTCGGCGGCGGCGGCGCCGCGGCGCGCAGCGCGCGGAGGCGCGCGTCGAGCGGCAGCCGCCGGTACGCGCGGCTCATCACCGCCGCCGACGAGACGGGCACGGCGGGCGCCATCGCGGCCGCGACGGCGTGCCAGGCGCCCCACCCCGCCGACCGGATCCCGTCGACGAGCGCCGCGTCGGCAGCGCCGTCCCAGCGGAAGTAGACGGCGGTGCTGGGGGTGGGGGGGGGGGGGGGGGGGTGCCCAGCTCGGCGCCGCCGCCGCCACCGCCGCTGCCGACTGAGCCACCGCCGGCCACGTCCCGCGCGTGCCGGGCGGCGCCCCCCGTGGTGCTCCCGCCACCGCCACCTCCATCACCACCGCCGCGGTCGCTAGCCGCTTTGGTGTTGCCGTCCTCAGTCGCCGCGACACTGCCGCCGCCGCCACCGCCATCGCCGGGGCCGGCGCCACCGGCGTCCTCGTCGACGTGCGTAGCCGCCGCCGCCGCCGCCGCCGCCGCCGCCGCCGCCCCCGCCGCCGCCACCGCCACGGCGCTGCTGAGTCGCTGCCGCGGCCGCCGCGGCAAGCGGGCGCTCCCCGCCCGCGGCGATACCACTCCCTCTGCCCCCCCAGCCCCGCCGGCGGCGGCGCCGTCGCGGGCGTCGCCGGCGCCGCCACCGCCGCCACCGTCGCCGCCGGCGACGCCACCGCCGCCGCGGCCACTGCTGGCGTTGCTGGCGGCGGCGGCGGCGGCGCCACCGGCGCCGCCGCCCGCCACGCCCGCGGGTGCGGCGGCGGCCGCAGCGCCGCCGCGGCGGCCGCGTCCGACGCGACGAGCCGCGCGGCGGCGCACTTGGCGCCCTTGGCGGACCGGCCCGGCAGGGCGGCGGCGAGGACGTCCCAGCCGCGCAAGCCGTAGACGGCCATGTGCGCGACGAGCGCGGCTTTTTCCACCGCGGACCACCGGGAGCCGTCGGTGGGGGGGGGGGGACCCCCGCAACGACGTTGCCGTCGCCGCCACCGCCGCCACCACCGCCGCCACCACCGCCGTCGCCGCCACCGCCGCCGCCGCCGCCACCACCGCCGCCGCCGCCACCGCCGACCCCGCCGCCACCGCCGCCTGTGCTACCCTCAGCGGGGGCATCCACGGGGCCACCCCCCCCCCCCCCCCCCCCCCCCCCCCCCCACCAGAGGCGTGCCGTGGCCCCCCCCCCCCCCCCCCAAACGCGCCACACCCGGCGCGGCGGCCAGCCGCCGCACCCGCCCGTCGGCACGCCACAGCCGCCCCGCGGCGGCGGCCACGTCCGCCACCCCCCGCGGGCGGGAGAGCGCGGCCGCAACGGCGGGCCAGCGGCCCCAGCCGCCGGCGAGGCAGAGGAGCGCGCGCAGCTCGGCCCAGTCGTCGGGTGTCCACACGCCCGCCGTTGCGGGGGGGGTGGGGGGGGGGGGGGGGGGGTATCGGCACTGCCGCCGCCGCCGCCGCCGCCGCCGCCGCCGCCGCCGCCGCTGCCGCCGCCGCCGTTACCGCCACCGCCACCGCCGCCGCCGCCACCACCGACATTGCCACCGCCACCGGCCAACCCACCGTGCGCCAGCGCCGCACCGCCCACCCCCCCTTCTCCCCCGCTCCCGTCCGACGCGTTTCCACCGCCGTCGCCGCCGCCGCCGCCACCGCCGCTGCCGCTGCCGCCGCCGCCGCCGCCGCCGTCTCCGCCGCCGCCGTCGCCGCCGTCGCCGCCGTTCCCAGGCGCGTCGTCCCCGTCGGCGGGCCAGCCCGGCGGGAGAAACCGCACCGCCGCGTCGGCGTGCACGTCACCCCCCCCCGCCCCCCCCCCCCTTCGCCGGCTGGCCGCCGCAGGCCCACCACCACGCACGAGCGGGTGGTGAAGAGGACGGGGCCGACCGCCCAGCCGTCGGGGGACGCCCGGTGCGGGGCGGCGGCGGCGGCGGGGGGGGGGGAGGGGAAGGCATCCTTGCTGCCGCTGCTGCGGCTGCGGCTGCCGCGGCGTGTCGGCGCTGCGGGCGGGGCGGGCCCACAGCCGCGGGGAGGGGTGGCATGGGTCCCCTGAGGGAGGGATGGGAGGGGGGGGGGGGGGGGAGGAGAGGCAGGGCGTGTGGGGGGGCACGGCGCCGGCCACCGCGGCCAGAGTGGCAGCAAGAGGGAGGCAGAGCGTGAGGGAGGGCAAGGACGACGGAGGGCGTGTAGAGGGGAGGGGCCGCGGGCGGTTTGGTGGGGGGCGCGGCACGGTGGGCGGGCGTGCAGGGGGCGGCGGGTGGAGCGGGCCTGCAGGAGCAAGGCGTGCCCGTATCCGAGGCGGAGGAGGAGCGGAGGGGCTCGGGCCAGCGGGCGCGCGCAGCGACGGGAAGCGTGGATTTGGGTGGATCGCAACGCCGACCAGCGCTGCATCCATTTTCTTTTCGCTATATCATGCGCGTGCCAGTGGTGTCTGGGCTGCGGGGCGTCAGCAACAAGAGTCAAACCACTTGGCCACGAGTGCAAATACGTGGTCGCAGTCGAGGCAACACCGATTGAGTAGCGCGGAGGGAGGGCACCGACGTGTCTACCCCGGTAGCTATCGAGGCAGCTGCGGTGGCGGTGACGGCAGCACCCGGCGGCGGAGGCGGAGGTGAACCAAGCGGTCGCGGGGGGCGGTGGGCATGGCGCCGTCGCGGCCGCAGGCGCCTGCAACAGCCGTCCTTGGCGCCCTCATCCCCCTGCAGGTCAGCTCAAGGAAGGCATCGCCTCTGTCAAGGTGCTCGGCAGTGGCGAGGGCGATGGCTGTCGCGCGCGGATGAGTGCCGAGCTGTCGCTCTCGGCGGCCACCCGGTGTTGGTGCTCGAGGGGGATACGGGCTCCACGCAGACCACCCGCCGCCAACGATACGCTGCTTATTGTCAACGCGGCATACCTGGTCACAAGTACGCAGCCGCGGTGCGTGGCGGCGGCATCCATGGCCAAGCAGGTGGCCGTTGCGATGAACGTGGCAACTGGGTAGTTCGGCTGTGTGCAGTGCGGTTTGGTTGCCAGTAGCGGGGACCAGACCGTCGTCAAGGACCTCGGTCTTTGGGCTTCTGTTGCGAGAGGCCATGTCGGACCTAGCCCTCAACTCCGTCGCCGCCATCTTCCTGGAAAATTCCCACGAGCGGACGCTCCCTGATGCTATGCTCCGTCACGACATGCTGCAGGTGCGCCCATGTCCTTGAGCTCATCGTGGACAGGATTTGCGGGCACTTTGACTTCAAGAGTACTTTTCAAACTCGTGTTTCGGTTCGAAGACTCGTGCAGCGTCTTTCTGGTGTCCATTCGCCTCACCCTACAGCTGGTGGAACAGGCAACAAGGACCGTTGCGCACTAGCCGCTAGAGCAGATGCGCTGGTCTTCCTGACAGGGGAGGAGGAGACGAACGAGGGGTGCCCCCGCATGCGCGATTATCTTTGTTACATGCTCCGGCATGCATGCCAATTTCCAGTCTCCATCTTTCGAGTCCGCTGCCGCAGCAGAGACTCCTCGGGTTTCCTCCCGCAACGGCAGTCGATGAGACGCACGCGCGCGGCGCGGCGGGCGTCCTCAGACTGGCAAAGAGCGGCCGCTCAGTAGATGGATGGCTTGATGTCTCCTGTGGCTGCTGAGGCATGGCGAGGAGGCGACGCCTACTGCACCCGTCGCCACAACCCGTCGCCATGGACGTTGCCGACGACGGCCGCTGCAGCGCCGTCGACCGCGCGTCTCGTAGGGGCCAGCCGCGTCGTGTGCGCGGGGACGTCTCCCAGCACGGAGTTGCTACCGTTGTGCGCAGTTGCAAATAAAATACGCTCTTGGCGACGCGGATGGGGAATTGTGCAGGCTGCGAAAGGGGAGCCTGGCGGGAAACCCGTCGACCGGGCCGCCGTTGGCGCCACTTCGGTTTGGCTTGGCCACCCGCGCTGGCGCTCGCCGCGGCGGGCGCGCCTGCGCGTGGTGGCCTCTGCGCGCTCCCGCACACGCAGCAGCTTCTCCCACTCACGCGCCCCGCGCTGCCGCTCCCCCGACGCACGCGCCCCCCTCCCTCCTCCCCCCACTATCCGTCCCCCCTCCCTTGTGTGCCCCCAGTTTCCCCGATTGCTGCTCCACCCGTTTTTGTTGGGCCGTCTGCGTCGTTCTGTTTGGCATCGGCGCCCCGCCGCCGTCCCGCGACCGCCGCCTCGCGGTCTTCCCCCCCACCGCCCCGCCGGAACCCCCCCCCCCCGCCCCGCCCCCTCGACGTTCTCGCACGGCCCTGCGTGAGTGCCCTGCGCGTGTGGCATGTGCGTGGACGCCAAGGCCGGCTCGACGATGGCTTCCGACGCCGACGCCGAGGCGATGCAGGCAGAGGAGCGCCTCATCCACGAGGAGTACAAGGTGTGGAAGAAGAACACGCCCTTCCTCTACGACGTCATCATCACCAAGGCCCTCGAGTGGCCCTCCCTCACGGCCCAGTGGCTGCCCGACCGGCGGGAGCCCCCCGGCGCGCCCTACGCCATCCACAAGCTGCTGCTCGGCACGCACACGTCGGCGGGGGTGCCCAACTACCTCAAGCTCGCAGACGTGCGCGTGCCGTCGGCGGCCGCCGCCGCGGACGTGGCGCAGTACGCGGCGGAGCACGCGGCCAACCCGCTGCCGGCCAACGGCGGTGGCGGCGGCGGCGGCGGCGGCGGCGGCGCGTCGGCCGGGGATGGGGGCGTGGGCGGCTATGGTGCGGGCCCCGCGAGCAAGATTGAGGTGGTGCAGGAGATCCCCCACGACGGGGAGGTCAACCGGGCGCGGTACATGCCCCAGAACGCGTTCCTCGTGGCCACCAAGACCGTTTCGGCGGACGTGCTGCTGTTTGACACGTCCAAGCACCCGTCCAAGCCGCCGCCGGGGGGCGTGCCGTCGCCACAGGCGCGGCTGGGCGGCCACACCAAGGAAGGCTACGGCCTCTCCTGGTCCCTCCAGCAGCCCGGTGCGCTCGCGTCGGCCGCCGACGACGGGCTCGTCGTCACGTGGGACGTTGGCGCCAACGGCTCGGCCGCGGCCGGCGGCGGCCGCGGCGGCCGGCCGGCCAAGCTCAACCCCACCGCCACCTACGCGGCGCACGACGGCGTCGTTGGCGACGTGGCGTGGCACAACCACCACGCGCACCTGCTCGCGTCGGTCGGCGACGACCGGCGGCTGCTGGTGTGGGACACGCGCTCGCCCAGCCGGGAGCCCGCGCCGTCGTCTCGCTCCGCCGCGCACAAGGCCGAGATCAACAGCGTCGCGTTCAACCCCTTCTCCGAGTTTGTCCTCGCCACCGGCTCGGCGGACCACTCGGTGGCGCTGTGGGACCTCCGCAGCATGGGCGCCAAGGTGCACTCGTGCGACTGGCACACGGACGAGGTGCTGACGGTCGCGTGGTCCCCCTTCCACGAGGCGGTCCTCGCGTCGGCGGGCGCGGACCGCCGCGTCAACGTGTGGAACTTGGCGTGCATTGGGGAGGAGCAGGAGCAGGAGGACGCGGCGGACGGGCCGCCCGAGCTGATGTTCATCCACGGCGGCCACACGGCCAAGCTGTCGGATCTGGCGTGGAGCGGCACGGACGCGTGGCTCCTCGCGTCCGTCGCGGAGGACAACATGGTGCAGACGTGGAGCGTCGCGGAGGAGCTCGTCGACGCGGTCGACGGGGGGGAGGAGGAGGAGGAGGGGGGGGAGCCGCCACAAGGGGCGAGGCCCGCCGGGGGGGGGGGGGGGAAGGGGGGGGGGGGGCTCCCAAACGCCTCCGCGGCGCCATTGCGGGACGAGGACCTCGAGTGAGGGACGAGCGGGCGGCGTGGCGCGGTCGAGGAATGGGGGGGGTGGCGCCGTCGCAGAGCGACCGTTGGGGGCGGGCTGGAGCGTGGGCGACGTCCCCCCCCCGCGTGTGTGTATTGTTTTCCGTCCTTGGCCGTCGTGCGCGTCGCGCTGCGCGCGCGCCGGCGCTGCCGCGTCGCCGCGGCGCGTCCCCGATCGCGCGCGTGCGCGGCTCCACCAGCCCGTCGCCGCGGCGCCGCGCGAGCGCGGCGCGCACGCCGCCGCCGCGGCCGCGGCCGCGCCCCACACCCCCGCCACTGGCGGCGGCGTCGCCACTGGCGGCGGCGCGGCCGGCCGTCACGCCGCCGCCCCCTCCCCCCCCGGCGTCGGCGGCGGCGGCGCCCCCCACCGCCCGTCCGCGGCCGCCAGCAGCACCTCCCACAGCGCCCCCCCCCCCAAGAGCTCCCAGTGCCCCCCCCCCGGCACGGTCACCACCCCCGCCCCCCGCCCCCCCCCGCGGGCACCACCCCGTCCCCATCGACGGTGCCCCACGCAACGTCCGCCGCGGGCGCCACCGCCGCCGCCGCGCCACCGGCAGCCACACCGGCCGCCGCGGCGGCCGTCGGGTGCCGGCCGCCCCAGCCCGCCGCCGGCACGCGCGTCAGCGTCCGCGTCGGCACGCCCGTGCCGCGCACCGCCACGCACGGCACGACGCGGCGGACGGCCGCGCACGGGTCGCCGTCGGCGGCGGCGGCCGGCGGCGGCGGCGGCAGCCCCCACCCGCGCAGCACGGCCGACACGTTGGCCCAGACGCCCGCGGCGGCGGCGTCCCCCCCGCCGCCGCCGCCGCGGGCGGCACGAGCGCCGCGAGGGCGGGCGCCAGCCCCCCCCGCGCCGCGGCGAGCACCCCCGCGTGCGGCGCGCCGTCCGGCCACCCCCCCTCCGGCGCGTCCCCCCCCCCCCGCGGCGGCGGCACCCCCCCCGGCGCCCACGGCCCATCCACCGGCGGCAGCGGCGGCCGGCGGCGGCGGCGGAGCCCCAGCTCCCACTCCATCCCCCGGTAGTCGACGCGCGGCGGGGCGGCGACGCCGCCCGGCGGGCTGCCGCCGCCGAGCGGCGCCGGCAGGAAGGCGCCGCGGTCGGCGGCGGCGAGCACCGCCGCCGCGGCGGCGGGGAGGCCGCCGCTGGGGGGGGGGGGGCGACGAGGATGACGCCCGCGATGGCCGCCGCCGCCGTGGGGGGGGGGGGGGGGTTTGTCAGCGCCGCCACCGCCGCGGTGCAGCCGACGCCGTGGGCAACGACCAGCGGCCGGCGGCGGCCGCTGCCGCCGCGGCTGCTGCCGCCGCCGCCGCCGCCGCCGCCGCCACCGCCGCTGCTGCTGCTGCGGCTGCCGCCGTCCCGCTCGGCAAGCTCCGCCGCCGCCGCCAGCAGCGCCGCCGGCGACAGCGCCTCCCCCGCCGGCCGCCGCCAGTCCCACCCCAGGACGCCGACGCGGCCTCCCCCCCCCCCCCCCCCCCCCCCCCCGGCGGCAGCACCCCTCCCCCCCACCGCGGCGGCGGCGGCGGCGGCGGCGGCGGCGGCGGTGGTGGTGGCGGCGTCGGCGGCGGCGGCGAGGCGGGCGACGAGCGCGGCGCCCCCCCCGCGGCGCGCGGCGACCACACACCGCCCGACGCGGCTGACGGGCGGCGGCACGCACGCGGCGGGCCCCCCCCACGCGACCGCCGCCGTGGCGGCTGCCGGCAGCAGCCCGGTCGGCAGCGACACGCCGTCCCCGCCGGGGGCGACGGCGGCGGCGGCGGCCCAGGCACCGACGGTACGCGGGGTGGTCGGGTGGAGGGGCCGCGGCGGCCCGCCGCGGGCGGCGGCGGCGGCCAGCGGCGTCGCGCCCCACGACGGGACGAGCAGCACGGGCGGCGCGTCGGGCGGCCACGGGCGTGGCGGGGTGGCGGGGGGGGGGTCCCCGCCGCCGTGGGCGTGGCGGGCGGGCGGCACGCCGCCGCCGCCGTCGCCGCCGCCGCCGCCGCCGCCGCGTCGGCCGGCAGCGCCGCGTAGGCGGCGCGGCTGAGCCGCCGCCCGTCGGTGGCGGCCGCCGCGGCGGCGGCGGCCGCCACTGCCGCCGCGGCGGCGGTGAGGGCGGCGGTGGCGGTGCGGCGGCGGCGGCGGCGGCGGCCCATGGTGAGGGCGCAGCGGGGGAAGACAGGAAGGGGAGGGGGGGGGGGGGGGGGGGGACGGCGGCGGCGTTGGGGGGGGGGTGCCAGCCGCCTCTGGAACGGGAGCGCCTCGTCCCGCGCCACCCGCTCGTGTGCTTGGCCGCGGCTGTGTCGTTGCCGATCCGCACCGTCTCACCGTACAGTGGGAAAAGTCTGACACGTTGCATGTTGGAACTTTACCCCGAGGACACACGCCGGGCGTCCTCCTTCTTTTTTCGGCTAGTTTTCCTCGTCAAGGGCGCCTTGGAGCGCCGGCGGGGCCACCCGCCCACGAAACCTGCCGCATTCACCGGTGATCGAGCCTTCGGACGACACCGACGTCGCCCTCCGTTGCGCCGTCGCCCCCCTCCCCCCCCGCTGCCCTGCTCGCCCCCCGCCCCTCCCCTTCCCCTTCCCTACCGGCCGTATCGGACGCGTGCGTCGCGGTAGTCCGTCCCCCCCCCCTCCTGTCAAGGTGGCTGCCCTTCCAATGACCGCGGCCGCCACCACCACCGCCTTTGCCGCCGTCTGGACGTGCCTGGCGCGGCGCCCCGCCTGCGTCCGCCGCGGCGCCGCCACCGCCACCGCCGCCGCCGCCGCCGCCGCCGCCACCGCCGCCGCCGCCGCCGCGTCTGCCGTGTGGCCGTCTGCCCGCGCCTTGTCGGCCGCCCCCGTCGCTGGCCGCCGCGGCGCCGCCGCGCGGGCGGCCGCCATGGCCGGTGCGGCCGCCCCGGCGGGCGCCGCGGCCAGTGTCGCACCCGCTGGGGTGTCCATGGCCGCCACCACGACGGCGGCAGCGGCGGCGGCGGCTACAGCGGCGGCGGCGGCGGCGGCGGACGGCGCCTCCCCCCCCCCCACCCCCCCCACCATCACCTCCCTCGCGGTGGACATCCTACGCACGGCGGCGCCGCGGGAAAAGGCGCGCCTCGCCACCGCCCTCTTCCAAGCGGTGGTCACCCCTCCCGCGGGGACCCCCCCCCTGGCGGTCGGGGACACCCCCCCCCCGACGCGCCCGCCCGCCCGCCCGCGCCCGCCATCGTCGCGCACCCGCCGTCGGCCAAAGAGAGCGGCGTCAGCGCCGAGGTGTTTGCGCTGCACGCGCTCGCGCACGTGGAGCTCAACGCGATCGACCTGGCGCTCGACACGCTCGCGCGGTTCGCCGCGACGACCACCCCGCCGCCGCCGCGGGCGTTTGTCCTCGACTTTGTGCGCATCGCCGCGGACGAGGCGCGGCACTATGGGTGGCTGGCGGACCGGCTGGCCGCCCTCGGCGTCCGCTACGGGGACCTCCCCGCCCACGGGCTGGTGTGGGCGTCGGCCGACGCGACGCGGTCCGACCTGGCCGCCCGCCTCGCGCTGGGGCAGCTCGTCCAAGAAGCGCGCGGCCTCGACGCCGGGCCCCGCCTGGCCGACCGCCTCCGCGGCGGCGGCGCCGCCGAGTCGGCGGCGCTCGTCCTCGCCATCTCGGCCGAGGAGGTGCCGCACGTTGCCGCGGGCGTCCGCTGGTTTGTGTGGGCCGTCGCCGCGGGCGTCGGCCGCGGGCCGGCGTCGCCGCAGGCGCGGTTCCACGACCTCGCCCTGCGTCACGCCAACGCGGGCGCGCTCGCGCCGCCGTTTAATACCGCCGCGCGTGACGCGGCGGGGCTGAGCGAGGACTGGTACCTGCCGGTGAGTGAGGCGATGGGGCGCGAGGTCCGCGCGCGCCGCGAGGGGCGCGCCGCCGCCGCTGCCGCCGCCGCCGCCGCTGCCGCCGACGCCGCCGACGCCGCCGACGCCGCGGCGGCTGGGTCCCACAGCCGTTTACAGGAAGAATGAACGTTCAAGTCACAATGGCCCAGCCACGCATCCCCGCCCCCCGCGCCGTATCTTCCCCCCCCCCCCTCCTCCGAGGCAGGCAGCTCTTTCCCTCTCTGCGGGCGCACTCTGAAGCGAGGATCCCGTCGGGACCGCCAAGCAGGCGCCCCCCCCCCCCCCTCACCAAACGTTGGACGCCGGCCGTACCGTCCAAGGGAGCCCCGTCGGCGGGCGCATCGCCGCCGCGGTCGTCATCAAGCGCCACTGCCCCTCCCCGCCGCCCCGTCGGCCGCGGCGGGCGGCCCGCCCCCAACGCCGGCGTCCTCCCCTCCACGGCCGTCACCGTCGGCCAACCCGCCGCAGCCGCCGTCACCGTCGCGCAGCCCGCCGCGGCCGCCGCCGTCGTTGCCGACGGCGGGCCCGTTGTCCCCGCGACCGCCGCTGCCACCATCCGCCGGCCCGCCACCCCCGCCGCTGCCGCTGCCGCCGCCGCCCACTGCAGTCCGCCGCCGCCGCCACCGCCCGCCCGGCGGGCGAGCGAGTCGAGGGCGGGGGCGGCGTCGGCGCTGCACGCTGCGGACCCGCGGGGGGTGGGTGCTGCGCGCCCCAGAGGATGGTTTACACTTCCTTTGGCGTGCCAACCCCGCCGCCGCCGCCGCCGCCGCCGCCCCCGCCGCTGGCGTCCGTATCCGTGTCCGTGTCCGTGTTTTGCCGGTCGCCCTTGGCCAGGACGACCGGTTCACCCCCCGCGTCGGCGGCCGCCGCCGCAGCCACCGCCGCCGCGCGGGGCCGCCACGGCCACCGGCGGCGGAGGGCGCGGCAGCGGGCGCCGCGGAGGCGGGTGGCCCGAGCGTAGCCACCGCCAGTGGCGGCCCCGCCGGTGGCGTCAGCGTCCGCGTCCGTGTCCGTGTCCGTGTCCTGGTGGCCGGCGGCGGCGGCCGCCGGGTCACCCCCCCCGTCGGCAGCCGCCGCCGCGCGGAGCCGCCACGGCCACCAACGGGGGAAGGTGCGGTCAGCCCCGCGTCGGCCGCCGCCACCGCCGACGACGCCCCCGTCGTCGGCAGCCGCCCGCCGCCGCTCCCGCTCTGCGGCCGCCTTCTTCCCCGCCACCGCCAACGACAGAATTATAAAGACGATAGTGAAGCTGACAGACAGGCGGCGGGTCAGGTGGGGGCGGTAGCCCAGGCGGGCGACAAGGATCAGCGTCTCGTTGTCGAAGACGGTGCGGCCACTGTAGTCGATATCTCTTACGTTGGTCGTCATCTCCTCCTCCTCGTCGGCAGGGATGCGCCTGCTGTACCGCACCACGGCGGCGCGCCACTCATGGCCTTCGCGCTCCTGCCGGTCAATGTACCACACGCCAATGAGCGTGGTGACGGCGGCGGCCCCCGTAAGCACCAGTGCCAAAGCTTCCCGCCAGTACCACCGGGACCGAGGCCGCTGGAGCTGGCTCCGCGGCTGCAGCAGCAGTACCGCAATGCCGACGACTTCCGGCACGAGCACCAAAATGGCCAGCAAAAACTCTGTATCGGAGATGGGCTCCTTGGGGGGGTCCACCTGCAGGATGTCGCGGCGGTAGCGCTGGGACATCTCAGCCGTCAGGGCGAGGGCATCAAATTCCTGTCCAGGCAACCTCACGTCATTCCGCGAGCCGTTATAGGCGCACGAGGACAGTCTCCGAGCCAGGTCCACCTCTGCCCCCCCGGCAGGCCCGGTTGTGTGGAGCTCTCGATCACCGCGTCCCAGCAGCCACAGAGGGCGCTTCACCGTTGCACGAGCGTCGCCAGGAGGGCAAGATTCCGCCACCACGGCCTGATTTCGATGCAACAATGAGGCGTTCACAAGAAATCACACTTTTGCACAAGAAATCACATCTGGCATTCCCGCCAACGCGAGAGCCCGCCCTTTTTCTGGCGCCAATCAATCACTGCAACCGCCTGTGCCGTGATTATTTGGGCGGGCACCCACCGCCGCAATGCCCCGCTCGCTGGCTGGCATCCTGGGCGACGCCAGTGTCCTACGACCGGCCACCATGGTGACGACCGACGTGCTAGACCTTCTCGAGGACGTCAAGGACGGCTTCGACACCCTGGCGGAGGCGTTCAAGCATGTGGCGCAGCAGACGGGCAACAACCCCGACGCGGTACGCGTCGCCTACTACCGCTTCCGCCGCGACCCCCCCTCTGGCCACGCCCTGAGTAAGCTGACAGCCGAGCAGGAGGTCATCCTGGTGGGGGTGGCCCAGGCGTTCAGCCTAAACAACGTTCCGCTGAGTATCGCGCAGATGCAGCAGCTGGTGCAGCGGAAGTTTGGGGTCAAGGTTTCCCGCATGTGGGTGCCCCGCTTCGTCCGCCGGCACAGGAGTGAACTGAGTAAGCGGGCCTGTAAGGCACTGGCGGACAAGCGCGCGGGTCCTGGGGTCTTTGCGGGAGTGGTGCAGTTCTGTGAGGAGCTCCAGGACTTTCTCAAGCACTACCACTTCCCGGACCACGCGGTGTTCAACTTTGACGAGACTCGGGTGGTGCAGCGCGCCGGGAACATGACGCTGCAACGCGTGGAGGCGTCCGTCAAGCAGCGGGCAAACGTGCGCTCCACTCGCCATAACACCGTGGCGACGCTACTCCCGTTTGTGAGCGCCAATGGGGGGGTGTTGCTGAGCGTATACATCCTCAAGGCGCGGTTTGGCGAGTCTTCCAATGCCGCAGTGAACTTTGTCATGGAGAAGGCTCCGAGCCGCACGCGTGGGTCTTGGCCGCGGTTTTACTGTTGGAACGACACGGGCTACCTGGACACGGAGACGTTTAAGGTGGTGTTGTCCAAGTTCGCCGAGGAGTGGTTCACCCGTAACCCGGGTATCCCGGCGCTTTTGTTCGGGGATCAGCTGGCCGCTCACCGCCGGGCCGACACTGTGGAGTTTGCCCTGGGGCTGGGGCTCTACCTGTTCTCGCTTCCTAAGAACTCGTCCCACTTCCTCCAGCCGCTAGACGCCTCCCCGTTTGGCACCCTCCAGGCGGACAAGACGCACCGCAACGAGGCGGCAATGATGGACGCCATATTGACCAACACGAGCACGAGGGACACCCTCTTGTTGTCTGCCTACGAGGCGGAGCGCCGCGCGTTCAACCCCGCAGCCATCCGCGGCGCGTTTGCACAGTGCGGCGTGTGGCCGTTTGATGCTGAGAAAATGCAAGTCAACGCGCGCTTCAACCTTGGGTTGCTTGACGCCTGGGAGACGCCGGTGGAGGCCGCGCGCAACGCTGCCGCCGAGGTGATCCAGGCGGCCCAGGAGCGAGTTGACGGCAAGGCGGAGGGCGTCATCGGCGGCCGGGCGGTGGTCCAGCGCGGTGAGCTGCACTCCCCCTTCTCCCTCGTCAACAAGGACCGGCTGATGATGGAAGAGGCGGCCAAGGAACAAGCAGACAAAGAGCTCAAGCGCTCAGAGCGGGCGAGGAAGAAGGTCGAGAAAGAGCGCGCCCGGGCGGACAAGGTGGCAGCTCGGGAGCTTCTCCGTTGTCGAGTGTGCACCAACAAGGTGCATCGCGGCGGCAAGGCATGGGCGGGGTGCGTGTGTAACGCATTTTGGGTTTGCCCAACGTGCTCCAAGCTACTGCAGGCGGCTCTGTTGATCGCCGAGCATGTCAAGGAGTGCCCTGGACCGGACATGGGGGGGGGGGAGAGCGACAGTGAAGGCAGTGCGGGAAGCAGCACGTCCGGCTCCACCGAGTAGGTAGGTTGTAGGTTGTATCACACGAGTGGGCTTTGCTGTGATTGATTGGCCGGCTGGATGGATGATCCCTGGCTCACCAGATGTGATTTCTTGTGCAAGAGTGTGATTTCTTGTGAACGCCTCAATGTCCACTTCATGCCTATCTCCGTCTCGCCAGAGTGCAGCTCAGTGGCGAACCGACGAGAGGCAGGCACGGGGCGCCCCCCCGCGCGGAGAATCCCATGCCGCGGCGGGTCACGGTGGTCCACTCCGTCACAATACGTGCTGTCCGCGACGAATGACGATGACGGGGATGCACACAGCACATTGGCCACGTCCTGCAGCCAGAAGGACGATTGGGTGGCGTCGGTCCCATGGCGCAGCGACCACTCCCGTGACGGTCCCTTCTTCCCAGGGTGCCACTCGTAGAGACGCACACGGGCACTGAGGTTGCCTGGAAAAGAGTCGCCCAGCCAAGACGGGTCCGCCATGATGCCTCGTCCCAGCGACAGCAGCGCCGCGTCGCCGGCGATGACGGGCAGGGTGACTCCGTCTTGGCCCGTATACGTAACAATCGGCACTTCCGCCCCAATTCCCGATGCGCCCGAGACGATGTCTTGGACGGCGACGACCCGAACGTGCGTGTCGAGCACCATCCCAAGTGACATCCGTCCGATTGTAAGAACGTCATACAGGGCACGTTGGCGGTCAATTCTTCCCACCTCCTGGTTGCGATGAAGGGATAAGAGTCTAATCAGCTCCTCTTCGCACACCAAGCCGGACTTACTGGTTGCGTTTGCGCACTGAAGGGGTTGATAGTACTCAGACCGCCTCCGGCGGTCAAAAGCGGGCTCGCGCATAGCCGCTGAGGTCATGTCCATGAAAAAGGCGTTGCCAACCCAGGTATAGTCCGCGTCCGGGTCTCCATCCGAGGGCAATGTCGTGTTGGTCGGAATGGATGTCCACTGCTGGCCCATCTGGTCAGGGGCCGCCAGATAGGACAGATGGAATCCATCATTGAGTGGCGACGAGCACGTTCCGGCGCCGTACAGGATGACCACCGGCTTTGCTGTCGCGTTAGCCCGAAGCAGCCACCCCGTCCCCCCCTGGCCGTACGGGTTGACCACCGTGGCGGAATCTGGGGAGACCCCCTCAGACGCTGCCGGGTGCACTCGGCACTGCAACGAGGGGAGGGTGTGGAAGCGGCCCTCTGTCGGGCCGGCCGTCGGGGACGGAAAGGGAATGACCAGCGGCGCAGCCGCTGTCGCCGCCGCCGCCGTCACCATCGCCGTCGCTGGCCGTACGGCCACGTCGGCCGCCAGCGGCAGCGCCATCGCCCCGCATGACCATGTCACCACTGCCACCGCCACCGCCACAGCCGCTGCCGCTGCGGGTACTATGCGCACCCCCGGCGTTGGCGGCGGTGCACCACAGGACCCCCAACAGCCCCACATGGTTGAACCCACGGGGAGCATGGGGAGCGCCCCAGCCGGTGGGCGACGAGTGGATGGCGTCCCACCCCCTCCAGGTGGTGCCCTGCCAAATAGAGAGAGTGGGGGCGTGGCTGCCCCACAAAGTGAGTGTTGGTGTGTGCGAAGAAGAAGGGCGGCGGCTGGGGAACCACAGGAGCCCGGGGGGTCACGCCGGAGGTGTCGGCGCAGGGTCGGCGCCAAGTTGCGGCGGCGTGGAGGACGTGGCGCCGGCTCTCCGCGGTATTTATGCTCGTCGCTGCTCGGGGGCACGGCAGGGAGGAACCCGCGCGCCCCGCAGCGACGGGCTGGGGGAGGGCGCGTTCCCGAGGGGGTGGTGCCCCTGCTGGCCAACAGACGCCTTCGCTGCCGTGAGGACCCACCGTAGTGCCCTTTCCCCCCTGTTTCGGGGCCATCTTCGAGGGGGGGGGGAAGGAGGTTGCTGCGGGCCAGCGGCCCCTCCGCGGCCAGGCGGATGGCAGAGGGAGGGGGCGAGCGGTTGCACACCCGGCCGCACGCGCGCGGGTGTGCCTCTCCGCCGACTGCGGCCGCGCGGGTGGCCGGAGCGGGCGCACCCCTACGATGGGCAAAACTGGTGAGGCAGGAAAATCTCGACCGCGGATGCCAGGCTGGCCGTCCGTCCAGCCGCACCAACACACCCGCCCCGCTCTGCCTGCAGCAAGTGCTGTTCAGTCCTTGTCACGACCGAGTACGACGCACGACCCCGCCCCCCGCGCCCGAGGAGGGGGTGTGAGTTATGTCCTTGTACATGTGCACACAGAGTGGGGTATTCGAGCATGAGCATCGCTGACCTGGCTCAAAGGTTGGGCGCACGTCTTGTCTTCTCACAGGCGGGGTGGAAGACGCCTCGGGAGGGCACTCCTTCTGCCGCCGGTGCCTGGGAGCTTTGGAGGCTGTCGGAAGGATCCGGCGTTCTCCCCCTCGGCCGCGCACGCGCGGGTGTGCCTTGTCCGCAGCAGCGCGAGCTCGACAGCGTGCCCGTGCAACCGCGCGGGAGGGGAGGCGGCCGGGGCCCCTGCGCTGCAGTAGACGGGCGGGGTATGTGGCAAAATCTCGACGGTGGACGCTAGGCTAGCCATCCGTCCAGCACAGTACAGTACAACATGAATGGCTGCATCCCTGCAGCGCTTGCGCCAAGGGCTATCCGAGTCCTAGCCACCACGCCGGGCGGAGCCCCTCCCCCACCTCCGCGCTGGGGCCCTCCGACCGCCGCCTTCCGACTGGGTGTGGGGTCCGCCGTCTGAGCATCGTGCGGTCCCGGTAGTCGTGGTGCGGTGCGTGCCGGCAGGCTGCTGACGCAGCAATTTCGCAATCATGGCCAACAATTGGCGGCACCTCGCCTCCTCGCCAGGTGAGGCCCGCTCGACCGGGTGAAGAGGCAGGGCTTACCCGACTGCTGCCATACAAGCACTGTTGGCACGCACGAAAGCAGTCGAGCAGACCGGCTGCAGGTAGTCGTGGGCAAGGCAGAGGCAACGATGCTTGATACAGCATATCCCCATCTTCTCAGCAGCACTGCAGAGTCAACAATGACTCCACCCAATCTCGGCGGCCGTGCTCCCCTGCCTCCGGTGCTGCCTCAGAAACGGGCGGGGGAAGAGGAAGAAACGGACCAACGCGGACGCCACCCGTCCAACGGTACTGCCGACCGCCTCTCCCCCACCACCCCCGACACCCCCGACACCCCCCTTCGCCCACCATCGCCACCGTGCACGACGCAACGGCACCGCCTGGCCTTCGCCTCGCCCGTCTGTCCCGAAAAGAGAACTCAACAGGAGACGTCGTTTGTCTCCCGCCGCGGCCCCCGTCCTCTGCTCCTCCTCTCTTGACCACTCCGCACCGCGCCCCTAAACCCGTGCCTGGCCGCCCCCCCACTGCGGCCCGTGCCCACCGCCCCCACCACCGCGGCAGCTCCCCCCCCCCACACCCTCATCAAAACATCATGTTCAGCAGCTTGAGCCCCCCCCCAGAGCGGCGCCCAGCCCAACAGCACGCCCGGCGGCCCCCCCCCCGCCCCCCAGCGCGCCCATCCCCCCCCCAGCGCGTGCATGACCCCCCCGCAAACCCCCCCCCGCCGCCCCATTCAGCACGTCGTCGCGCCCCCCCCCGCGGAGCTTGCGGGTGCCCAGGTCGCCGACGGTGTACAGGCCGACAAAGCCGCCCCACTGCGCACCGCCGCGTGCGGCGGTGGCCGCTACCCACCGCGCGCGGGCGGCGGGGGGCACGCCGCCGCTCGCGGCGAGCGCCTGGACGCCCGAAAAGACGCCGCCCACCGCCACGCCCCGCACGCCCGAAAGGGCGCCGGCGTTGAGGATGGCGGGCCAGGGGGGGGAGCGGCTCGCCGCCATGGCCCGCCGCCGCTCGCGCTCGTACGACGACATGCTGATGGCACACAGCGGGGAGGAGGAAGGCGGGAGAGGGAAGCGGAGGAGGAGGGAGACAGGGGGGGGGGGGGGGGGAAGGGTGTGGAGTAGAGCAGCGACGCGACAGCGGCGCTCCCGGCGTGACAGACTGCTGGTGCCCGGCGGCCCCCCCAACAGTGGGCCGGAAGGGCGGGCGGCCGAGTTCAACGGCCTTGTTCCACCGCAACGACGCGTCGGCGAGGGTGACGCAGGGCACGGCAACGGATCACGACCGTGTCGTGTCCAGGCGAGCTTTCGGCGTGTGCCTTGACAAGCTGGCCAAAAATGACGTGCGTTTGAACAGTGAGTCCCAATCGACGTTCTTCCTGTGTGACACTTTATGATTTTCTTTGAATCGTACGCCATACGCGCAGCCCTTTTCAAGACCCGTCGCGTGGCGCCATCGCCACCGGCGGCGCTCAAGCGCCACGGCGCGCGGGCAGAGGCGGAGCGGGGGACGCGGCCGTTGTCGGGGGGGCGGTTGGGGGGGGGAGGAGCGCCGCCGCTGCCGGCACAGGCGGCGGGTGTGACGGGGGTTTGGGTTGGAAGGAGGCGGAACGTCGCGACGGCCGTTTGGGCAGGCTGTTGTCGGGGCGGTAGTGCCGCCGCAGGAGGCGGCCGCGGGGTGGGCGGCGGGTGGCAGCCCGTGGACGTGGGAGGGTGCGTGGGCGAGCGCGTTCGCGGCAAAACGGAGCGGACAACACCCCGGCGGTCCATTAACGGGCCGCGGCGCAGGCCGGACCGCCTGGGCAACGACAGTACAGGGGTGCAATCTACAACAAGAGGTACCAACCAAGCGTCTGTTCATGTCGATGCGTGTCGCTCACCCCTACGCCACCGCGCCACTACCTCTGTACCACACACGAGAGCGCTCCCGCGCCAATCCAGGCGCACGCAACAGGTCCAGAACCACATCAAAGCTCCTTCTCCGGGTTGAGGGCCTTGAGCGTGTCCACCGCGGCCTCCCCGACAGCCTTGCCCGCGGCGGCGGCCATTTCCCCGGCCGAAGCCGCCGCGTCGGCGGCAGCGTCCGCGACTGGCGCTGCCGCATCCGCCGCCGCGTCGGCAGCATCGTCGGCAGCGGCCGCCACGTCCCGGCCGAGCGCGCGGACAAAGTAGTCAATGACGTTGAGGCGGCGGCGCATGCTCCGCATCTGCGTCTCGGTCATGCTGCCGGGGGTGGCCGACTCGAGCAGCCCCGACAGGCGCGCCTGCTCCTTGGTCAGCCACGCCTCGCCCTGCGTCTTGTACCGGTCCATCACCTTGACATAGTACTTGGCGTAGGCGCGGGAGCGCGCGTCCAGGCTGGTCAACCGCTCCTCAACGGCCGCCTTGAGCGCGTCGCGCTCCGACGCGGCAGACGTGAGGAACGACGAGACGCTCTCCTTGAGCGAGTCGACAATCCCCGCCGTCGGCAGCACCTTGCCACCGGGCAGCACGTCCGTGCCAACCTTGCTGTTGATAAAGTTCACAAACGAATCGAGGTCCCGCCCCGCGTCGTACGAGGCGGCCGCCACGTCGGCGCCACGGGGCCAAAACTTGATGGTCGGAAAGCCCTTGACGCCCTCCTTGGTACCAATCGACGAGTGGGTATCCGCGTCGACCACCGCGATGACCACATCGGGCTCGTCGGCGTAGGTCTTGGCCAGCTCCGCAAAGACCGGCTTGAGCGCCTTGCAGTGGCCACACCACGACGCGGTGTACGCCACCAGCACGTCCTTGGCCGGGTCCGTCACCGTCGCGTCGTACGTCTCAGGCGTCAGGTCTACCACTTCATCGGAAGACACCGCCGCCGCAGCGGCCCCGCTGCACACCGCCGCCAGTGCCAACGCCACGACCGCCGACGCCAGCGCTGCCCTCACCATCCCAGTCACCCCGCGCGCCATGGCACAAGCAGGGTCACGACAGCTACAAAAGGGGCAGTAGGGGAGGTCTTGCTGGCAAGGCGCAGCGATCCCCAACACGCGATCCGCCGGCGTAGCCACTTCTTCCCCACGGACAGAGAACGCACACTAACACGGTCCTGTCCGAGGCGGCACAGGAAAGCGGTCCCGCTCCAGCGCCACCAAACGCTGACGGGGCGACACATGCAAAACGAAGCAATGCCTGTGAAAAATTGCAGGCCTCTCCCCGCTGATCCTCTGAGAGTGTCAGCGAACGTGATCCGGGGCCGTCCAGCAATGGAGCAGTTTCCACTTGTTTTCTGCATTTTTCAACTTTAGGCTCGACAGGTCCACTCTGCCTGGCCTGTTTTGTCCGTGTTCCTGCAGTTCGCGCAGCAAGGTAGCGAGCTACGTACACGACAACTGATGACACCGCTGTTCATGAAGGGCCTCTGACCTCCCCCCCCGGCACTGCTGTTTTCACGCAGACCCTTCACCATCAGTGCTTCTACTGCGGCTGGATGCGCATCGTCGCGACACCCTGGACGCTCACGCCGCGTGCTGCAGATGCCATGGCGCGCGGTGCTCATTGCTCTTGGCATCCCAATCGACGTCCGTCTATTGGACACCCAGCCTGTTGAAGGCTTCGTGCTCGCTACGGACGTGCGGGGTGTCATACGTGCTTCGTAAGTCAACAGCAAGGCCGGAGGCAACAGGGCTGGCAGGTGAGAACTCCTGAGAGGATAAAGAGGGGCCGGCCGGACGCGGTGACGGTAGCACCTGTGGGCGATGTGGTGTGCATGCCCCATCGACGACGGACTGAACACCCACGGCTGCACACCGTGCATCTGCACGGGCTCGCAAACACGAGGATGTCTGTTCACAAACGTAACCTCGTGGACCCCGGCGAGCGCCGTCCGGCTATGTTCAAAGATTTATCAAACAAGATACGACACAGGGGAGCGCGACGACACCGAGCGTGTCCGCCAACGCTGTGCGACATCATCGCAACGTCACTGCCTGCATACGCGACGACCAGGTACCTGGCAGCGCCACGCCCCCCACCTACCTCACCACCCAAGCACGCTCCCACACCACGGCGCGGAAGAGCACCTCCCGTCTGACTGGGAGCGCAGCCTCACCGATGCATCTAGATGCCGTGGATCTTGATCATCTTCTTTGCCGCAATCTCCTCCTCCACCAGGAAGCTCGTCACCTTGTTGCGTTGATCACCCTGTAGCTGGATGACGCGGCCAAGCTCCTTGTCATCCACCACACAACCGTTGCAGCAAAACTCCTTCTTGAACGCCTTGGTCAGCTTGGCAAGGTCCAACGAGGAGTTCAGGCCCTGAATGGTTGTCAGCGACTTGCGCCCGTTCCGTTGTTGAAGACGGATGTGCACAATGCCCTTCGTTACCACCTGGTCATCGCCTTCAGCGTCCGCAAAGGGATCGAATGGGGTGAATGGCGCGGAGAGCTCTGCGTCGGTCATGAGGGCGGGAAAGGTGGTGGCGCAAACTGCCAGTTCCGACTGGCCGGCTAGTTGAGCGAAAAGAGTCTCCACGCGGCTGTGGAGCGTGCGATCAAGGCAAAGAACAAGCAAAACAGTCAATACGAGACGTCAGCAACGAGTCTAGCGCAAACCATCATGATGCCGACCGCATGACATCAAGGCGCAGACACACCTGGCCATTACACATACAGACCCCAAGTGCCGCAACACACAGACAAGACGACACCGGCACCGCGGCGGGAAAACAGAGCAGCACGACCCACAGCTGCGGACGCCGCAGAGCGTCGTACCACAGCTCGCAACGCCGAGGGCGCCAGGGAGCGTAGCGCCACAGCTCCAATCCACGCAACACCGCAACAGCATTGCCTGGGGGCAACACGGCCATAGTGCCCCGCACCACACCGGCACTCCAACGGCGGCGCACTCAACAACATGCACGCTCGTCAACATGCATACCTGAACAAGTGCGACGGAATACGCAGGGGTGCAGGAACAAGACGGCGGACCGGAGGACGGCAAGGGAGGGGGTGGACGAAAACGGTGACGGGAGGGAAGGTGTGCGCGCGTGTGATGTCGCTCGAGGGCGGGTCGGAGCGTGTGAGCCACGAACGCGCTGGCCGCGTTTTATATGGCCGTCCCGAACAGCTCGCCAGGCCCGTTCTGGGGGCCTTTCGGGCCACACGGCGTGCGCCAGCGCGCGCACGCCCGGCGGCCGCCAAGGCGGGCGGGTCGCCGAAATTCAGGCCCCCCCCCCCCCTACCCTGCGCGGGGCGGCACCCAGTGCCCCCTGAATACGCCGCCGCACCTCAGCAGCCCGTCCAGAGGGGACGAGCCGCAGGCGGAACGGGCGTGAATTCGTGTCGGCCCAGCCGCGGAACATCTCATTTTCCGTCCACGCCGCCCTGCTTGAGCGCACTTGATTGGCCAGAAGATGCCTTGTGTTGGCGGGACCCTGTCCATGTCGGGGCTGCTTTCGCACAGCCAGCGATGACAGCCGGGGCCGAGCTGGAATAAACGAGAACAATCCACACCCGTGGCGACAGCACGGGCCAGAGTGGTACACCCGCAGGCTGTCGAATACGTGGAGGGACACACAATCAGGAATCGTCAACACAGTACTATGCAATTTTTGTGTACACGTATTTCTTGACACGCAGAAAAATTTAGAACTCTTAATTTGATTCAAGTCGAACGAGAGGTCGCCCTTCTGCACTCGACTAATGCAGTCTACGATAACTAGCTATTTAGTTGGAACTTTGAGTCTGCCTCCCAGGCTCTTCAGCAAGACACAGCGAAGACGTCGTGCCTCTCTCTGCGCTACATGCCGTTGTGACTTCGGCGCGACGGAAGCGAGTACTCGATGTCACTCTAGTAGCAGGAGTGTAGAACGCCAGACGCGTGGTGCTCAGAGATCTGACGGACCACTGCGGTCGGCGTTGGACTCGTCGGACGCCGTCACACCGATCACTTCACACTGGTGGCTCGTTTGAGCGTTACAAGGGGGCAGCCGCCCCACCAGACACGGTGGCGGCACTCGTCCATGCATCTACGTGGTATCGCCAGCGGAGTGCCGCACCCGCGTCGCCGCCCGCCCGCTGCCAGGTACGCCAGACCTGGGCACCGTGCCGCTGGCGCTGGTGCCGCGGGTGCCCCCCCATGAGCAGCGGCGCACTCCCGCCGAGCCGCCGCGGCTGTTTGGCGACACGTCGGGTGAGGGAGGCGGCGCACCCCTGGCAGCCGGTGAGCCACCCGTCGGCCGCCCGCACAGCCACACTACCGTCTGATTGCTGCCCTGTCGTCCCTGCGGCGAGGACCGGCGCCGGCGGCTGAGCTGGCCGGCGAGAGCCACGTCATGTGGCGGGGGCCAAGCTGGCCGGCGGGGCAAGAGGGGGCGGAGAGCTCGGCCTTCCTGATGCACCAGGCCGCAGAAGAGTGCACGCACCTGCACATGGCGGCCGACACAAGGTCCGTCGCTGCGCCCGAGTCTCCACCCTGTTGCCACCGTAAGCCGATTCGTGGCCGCACACTGCCTTCGCAGTGTGTCAGAGAAGGCAAAGGTTTGACTCGCTACACGCCGACCCACACCCCACATGGCCGCCCCCCCCTCTCCCGTCCCCAACGGACGCGAAACAACCTCGCAATCCACCGGCACCGAGCCATGCCATCCCCCCCCCCTGCCACCGCTTTTCCCCGCCCCCTCCCCCCCTCATTGCGTTTGTTTCCCCGCCGGCGGGCACTTGCCCCCCCCCCCCTGACGGCCACGTCTGCCGCAGCGGCCGCGGGCGCCGCCGTCACGCCCGCCATGCCATCCCCCCCCCCCCCTCCGCGGGGACGGCCACCGCGGCGGTCGCCGGCGTCGCCGGCGCCGCGTCTGCAGGCTTGTAAAAGCGTCCGTGCTTGCGCGGCCGCACGTCGGCTAGCTTTTTGCGCACGCTGTACCGGATGCGGGGGCAGAGCGCCCGCTTCTTCTTCTCTTGGAACCGCCGGATGGCCGCCCGCCGCTCGGCGGGGCCATACACCACCAGCACAGACCCGCCGACCGTGGCGGCAATGGGAGGGGGGGGGGGAGGAGGGGTGGGTGCGGCGGGCACGCCGCCGCCGCCGCCGCTGCCGCCGCCGCCACTGCTGCTGCCGCCGCCGCCGCCACCCCCGCTGCCGATACGAGGGCCGCCCGCAGCGGGGGAGCGCCCGCCGGCCGCCGCGGGCGCCGCCACCACCCCCATCCCCGCCGCGCCACCCGCCGACGGCCGCAGGCCGCCGCCGGCCGCAGCGGCCAACGGCGGCGCCGCCGCGGCCGGCGCGTTGAGCGCCCACCCGCCCGGCGCGGGCACCCAAGAAGCAACCGCTAGGTAGGGCAGCGGCGCGCCCGCATAGCCGCCGCCACCGCCACCGCCATAGCCGCCGCCCATGGGCGGGTGGTGGGCGGCCCCGGCCGGGCGGCCGTGCGCCGGCAGCCCGTCGCCGCGGCCGTCGAGGCCGCCCGACGACGCGCCGGGGGGGCCCGCCGACCAGTCGGGTACCACCGGCGCCGCGGCGCACGTCGACGAGCGGCCCGACGAGGAGCACGCGCTGCCCTCCCGCGGCCGGTTGGTCGGCACCCGCGCGGGGCCCGCCGGCGACGCGCGCGGCGATGAGCCGCCCCGGGCAGGGCCGCCACCCAAGGCGGCCGCCCCCGGGGACGGGGCCAGGCCGAGGGCGCCAAAGCGGCCGCTGGTAGGGGGCCGCCGCTTGGGCACCCCCGCTGGCACGGGTGACGACGACGACCCGGCCGTGGGTGCGGCAGCCGACGCCGACGGCGGCGGAGGGGGGGCACGGCGCGCTGCCCCCGACGGCGACCGAGACGATGGCGGCGGCGGCAGCGGCGCCTCCAAACCGCCACCGAGCAGCCGAGGGGACGCGGGAGACACGCGCGACGCCGACGGCGTCGGGCTCGTGGTCGCGGCCAGCGACGACGACAAGGCCGACGACGACGACGCGGCCGTCACGGGGCGGGGCGACGGCGAGCAGCCGCCGTCCCCGTCCGCCGCCGTCGCAGGGGAGCATGGCGGGCACTCGTCGCCGTCGCTCGCCGCGCCGCCGCCGGCCTGTCGGGGGGCGTCGTCCTCGTCCTTGACCGTCACCGCGGCCGTCGGTGGGGGTGGTGGCGGCGGCCGCGCCGGCGCGTGGCGGGCCATGTCGCGCAGGCTGCACAGCGCGGAGACGGCAAAGAGGGTGCCCTCCGACGCGTTGCGGCGGAGGCCGCCGCGGCCGGTTTGGACGGGCAGCGCCAGCGCGGGCGCCACATCCGGTGGGTCGGTCATCGCGGCGGGGCACAAGAACGTTGGGGCAGGGGGGGGGGGGGAGAAGACGCAGGCAGGGACCGTCGGGAGGATAGGAAGGCAGCTGCAGGCGGGGAAGAGGCGGTGGCGGTGTGACCAAGCACGCGTGGGTGGCAGCGTGGTGGACAGGGCGATATGATGTGGGGGGGGGTGGGGGTGGGGTGGGGTGGAGTGGAGGCGGGCACGACAACGCCACCGGTTGAGTGGGGGGCGAGCAACCACGGAGAGGGTTCTGGCCGACCAAGCAGGGAGTGGTGCGGCGCCGGCGGCTGTGGGGATGATGGGGTCAGGTCGGCATGGGAAGCGGATGGGATAGGGAGGGGTGTACCGTGTGTGTCTGCCCCTGTGCAGCCGGCGAGGCGTGTGAGGTCGGCCCTGCGCCAGCTGGGTCTGCGTCGCCGGCGGGGCGGTGCGATGGCGGCGCTTGCTGGGGGGGCGCCGTCGGCGGGGGGGGGCGGCGACAACCTCGGCGGCTGCCGGGCAGCCGACCAGCGCGCAGCCACCACCCGCCCCCCCCCCCTGCCACAGGGCAGGCGCTGGAGGAGGAAACGGCAACGACCGGCCTGGGTCAAACCCCGCGGCACGGGGATATTTTGGGGGGCCCCCGGCAGCCACACAAGCTAGCCAGACGATATCTCTCGGCATGCAGCGCAGATATCAAGATGGGGGATTCACGTGGCCGTCACGGGCAGTGGGGGGGGGGTGTGCACGCACAGGGTTGTAGCGGCGCCACCGGTCGGGGCCACCCAGCAAGTGGAAAGAGCTGCAGTCGAGGGCGAGGCGCCTGGCCGTCCACGCCGGCTTTCCGACCGTCCAGTCGCCGCCACACCGAGCCCAGCAACAGCAGGGTCTGGTCAGGTGACTGGGCGAGGTGGGGGGGGGGGGGGGCGAGAGGTGGCTGCACCGGCGTGGCCGCCTGCGGCGCGCACACGCTCGCGGCTGGTGGATTTTCCAAGCCGCTATTTCATTCGTTCCGCGCACCACACACGCGGCACCGCGTGTGGCTTTGATGCAACTCATTGGCCCAGAGGCTCTGTCATCGATTTCAAAGGCCAATCAAGTCAGTGCCATATTGGCGTCCTCCACACAAAGCATATCCTTGCCTTGACGAGCTGTCAGCATGGTGGGGAGGTCTCCTTTCCCCACGAATCCCGGGCCGAAGGCCTTCCCAGATTCATCGGCTGTCGACGCACTGAGAGCTAGGCACGCGTGCGACACGGCATGTGGGCGGTCACCCGTCGGGGTTCGGCACGCCCGGGGGCCTCAATCTCTGGCAAAAAAACGTTGCAGCCCCATTGTGCACGCGACTGGGACCCTTCCTCTTGCGAAGACAGAGCGCACTGTCGGCCGCTGCGTTCTGTCTGTGCCTGGCCTCACGCGTGCCGACTTGCATCGAGAAGGAGACAAGCAAGCCCTGGGCGGAGGTGGTGCGCTGGCTCCACCGCTCCAGATTTAACTGTGCGCGGCTCTCACGGCCCACGATGCCTGGACGTCGGCCGACAATCATGGCAAGTGACCAGCCACGCCACAGCGTGAGGGCAACGAAAGGAACCAGGTCGAAGGGACGCGCGGCCAGATCGAACCGTCGCTGTCCCCAAGCCACAGCCTCGCTGTTTCTGATGCACGTGACGCAACAGGTGGCTTTGTGTGGTGCAGGAAGTCGCTAAGCTCACATCCCTGCTCTTCTGAGCCACCATTCCACGCAGGATGGCTGGATGAGCACCCCACGTTCTATGGATGCGGGGCCCGATGGATGCGCTCAAAGCACCAACACACTCCCACGTGTATTTAAGTCTCCATATTTCCCTCATGTCAGTCGTTTCGCTCGCTAGTACCTCAATCTAGACTGGCCCGCGCCGGCGATGGTGGGGACCCGGTCGGACCCCGGCGGCACCGACGGCCGCGTCTCGTTCGCGGGCGACCCATTGGCTGGGGCGCCACTGCGACCGGCGACGATGGCGATGACAGCGGCGCAAAGGGGGGGAGCCCCGTCGTTGGTGGTGGCGGCGGTGGCGGTTGCTGGGGCGGGCTCGTCGCGCTGCCAAGTGCCGAAGTCAGTATCAGCGGCGGGGCGGTGGGACAGATTGCGGCAGGTGGCGACGTGCGGAGTGGCGGTGATGAGGGCGCTAGGCCGGGCGGCCGTGACGGCGATGCGGGGGGGCTTGGGGGGGGATAACAGTTACCTTGTCGAGCCCGGATACCGCGGCGTTTCCGCCGGGCGGGGGGCGAGGCGGTGGCCATCGTGGGCGCGTCTGTGGCGGTTGAGGCGGCTGCATCGGCCAGGTGGGGGGGTTGCACGGCTGCCCACAGACTCTTCAGGAGCATGGGACCGCGGACCATGTCGCGGTGCACACGTCGGGTGCCATCTTTGGGAGGTCGGGCTAGGGACCAGCAGTAGGGGCGGCGGTGGCGGCCGCCGACGAGGAGTAGACGGGGTGGTGGATTGGGAAGAGGACGTGAAGGAACCGACCGTTCCTTGCCTGTGAGTGTCAGAGAGGTCATCCAACTATGAACGCTCTCGCGCGTAATATACCATCCTTGACGCCCTCTCCGCCGAGCCCGTTTGCTCGTCTCTTCCCCCGGTCTCTCTCCCTCCCCGCCCTCGTTGCAGGCGCGCTTCAGTAGTAGCCGCCGCTTGCCTTGCCCTTGGCGTCGAGAAGCCCCGACCAGTAGCTCGCCTCAAAGTCCGCCTTGGCGTCGGCGTCGACAAGCACCTCCACATTGTTGGCCTAAGCGGGTGGTCAGGGGAAGCAGTCCATGGGCGTGAGGAAAAAGGGAAGAGGTCGGGGGAGGGGTGACCATCGCGGAGAGGATTCAGGAAAGGAAGAACAGAGAACAGAACCACAACGCCCGTGGCACCGCGCCGCAGCGAAAGGAGCTGTGGTCAGACAGCTGTGGCTGGCACGGTGTCACCAGCGTTGCAATTCGGCCAGGGAGCAGGCAAACCCACGCAAAAACGGTGAACCCCAACCCCCCCCCCAAAAAAGCAAAGAGCAGGCCCGAGAGCAGACCAAACAAGGGCGCGCCTGACGTACAGACGTGACGCGGACGGGGTACGTGGGGATGGCCGTCGGGGTGGGGAAGACGCGCCGCAGGATGGACGACACGATGGGCGGCGACGGGATCCACTTGCCAACCACCTCCCCAGTCTCGAGTGACCAGCGAGTGCCGTACTGGGGGCACGACACCGTCCGCTCCTGTAGGGGCACAGGGGGGAAGCCGGAGAAGGGGAGAGGAAGCCAAGCGGAAGGGTAGGCAGGCGGTGGGGAGGAGAGAAAATCGGAGGGGGGGGGAGGAGCGGAAGCGTCAGAGTGGGCGCGTTGGACACGCGGTGTCATCTTGTCGGAACAGCCCGCTTCTGTGCCAGTCGCGCCATGGCTGGGCGGCGCCGCGGTCCTGCGGCCCACGCTGGCCACCAAAAGACAGCGGTGCCCCCCGGTCGTACCTCTGAATCCACGTCCGCCCCCGTCAGCGGCAGCCCCGTCGGGGGCACCTTGCCCGACACGCAGTAAATCTCCCCATCATCCTGTGGTGTTGTCGGGGGGGAAGGACGAGCACGACGCAGAGGGTGCAGGAACAGGAGGGCGCTAAACAAACGCACACACAAGCCAACACATCCACCACACTGGGTGAGTGTCGGCGCAGCGAAAGGCAGGTGTGACGCGACGAGCGCCCCCGACACCCACGCGCTCGCCTGCCGGGCCGTCCCATCGCTCCCCGCCCTCCGGCGGCACCCAGAGGAAGCACCTCCCCCACCTCTCAACCCGGCCCATCCCCCCACCTTCAGCCCCCCCCCAGACGTACCGTAGCGACGAGCGTCAGCGCCAGCCCGACCGCCTCAAACGGCGTCGCGCCCACCGACACGGCCGACGCGGGCCCGACCGGCGCCCACACGAGCGTCTCCATCGTCACCCCCCCGCGACGGCCGCCGCCGCCGGCCGCCGCACCCGCCACGCGGCGGGTGCGGGCAGCCGCGACGGCCCGGCGGGCGGCGGGCGCGCTGACGGCCGCGGCGCTCTGGGGCGGGGCGGCGACGGCGGCGGCGCCAACGGCGGCGGCGCCGACAAACGCGGCAGCCATGGGGAAAAAAGCACCCTGGGCGGTGGGGGAGAGGAGGGAGGCTGGGAAGGCGGCCAGGGGGGGGCGGCGAGGCTGCTGCCCGGCGTCGGTCGGCTCCGTCGGTATGCCGCGAGAGGGGATGGGGCAAGGCCGCTCGCGGGGGGGGAGCGGGGTGAGCTGGCCCTTGGCCGCGGCGGCGGCGGCTGTGGCGGTGGCTACGCTGGCGGCCGCGGCTGCGCCCACCCCCACGACCGGCAGGTCGGCTCTTTTTGACCCTCCCGCCGGCGCAAAGGGCCACGGCGGAGGCCGCCACGCGCCCTCCCGCCGCGGGACACCAGCGCCAGAGGGGTGGCCGTGGCGGGAGGGGGTCCGCGGCTCCGCCGACCCCGGAGGTGCAACCCCCCGACGGCGGGAGATGCGCGTCCATCCCCCCCACGCCAGCCAGCGGCAGGCCCCCCTACAAGGCGTGCGGAGCGTGCGGGGTGCGCCACCAGCGCCGCCCGCCACCCGCCAGCGCACCTTGACCGACAGACGCGCAGCGCGGCGGCGGTGGCGGCGCGGCGGCGCGCTGCCACTGGCGCGCCCCTGCGCGGGACCCCTCCCCACGGGCCACCGCCACCCCCCCCCCCCCCCGCCGCAAGCCGCCTCCCACCCCCGCCCGCCCGCCACCCGCCCGCTCCACGGCGGCCGTCGTGCGGCGACGCGGCCGCGGCGGCCGCGGGCAGCACCGCCGCCCCGCGACCGCGCCGCCGCCGCGGCCGCCGCCGCGGCCCGCGCCGCGCGCGCGGCCACCGTCCGCGCCCCACCCGCCGCGCGGTCGCCGCGCGCGGGGGGGCCACGGCGCCAGCGGGCCACGCCCCCCGCCCGATTGGCCGCCGCCGCTGCCGCCAGCCGGCCGCCGTTGGGCGGCCCGCCCGCCCGCGCCGGCCGCCGGCCGGCCGCCCGCGCCGCGCCGCCGCCGCGCGCCCGCCGCGCCCCCCGCCGACGCCCGCCCTCTGCACCGCTCGCGTTGCCGGCGTCGACCTTTCCCCCCCCTTGGCGCAGTGTCAGCACCGTGGGTTTGGCGCTACACGGGCGCGCACCACCCCCCGCCGCCCACCCCCACTCCCCCCACACACCCGTTCTGCCGCGCGGACAATGGCGGGCGGCCGTCGCGCGGGCGGCGTGCCGCCAACGACGGCGGGGGGGAAGGGCACAGCGGAGCAAAGGGTGGGCGGTGGGGAGCGACGGGTGCGGGGGGGGAGCGGGCCAAGGCGGGGCGCCGCCCCAGGCGACGCGGATCCGACAGACGCGTACGCACACGGGCGCGCCCGCCGCGGTTTTCCGGCCGCGCACGTGGGCGTCTGCCGCCCCTCCCGCCGACCGCCGCCACGCGGGGTGCGCCGTGGGGAGCCCCCCACCGCGGCCACCGCCGCGCTCCCCGTTGCGGCGGCCCGCTCTGGGTCGGCGGCCAGACGCGGATACTGCAGATGCAGCGGTACCCTTGGGGGGGGTGCCGGGGGGGGGGGGGGGGGGGGGGACGGCTGAGCTCCCCGCCGGCGCCCGCCGGCGGCTCGACGGCGGCCCGCCGTCGAGCGCCCCGCCGGCGGCCCGCCATTGGGGGCGCGCCGCCAGCGGCGGCGCGTCGAGCGGGGCGTTGGGGTGGGGCGCCCGCCGGGCGCGCCCGCCGTGAAGCGGATTGGCGGGGGGGGGGGGGGGGGGATGTGCCCGGCTGCCGCGCCGCCCTCCCTCTACTTGCCAAAGCAGAGGTACTTGAGAGGGCGGCAGGAGGGTGTGTGGGGGCGGCGGCGGGCAGGTGCCTTGGCCGCAGTGACTGGCTGCCAGCGTCCCCGCCGTGAGCTGCCCCCCGTAAAGTGCCGCGCCGCAGCTGGCCGTCTCGACAACCAAAGTAGTGGCGGGCGTCGACACTCGGCAAGAGTCTGGGCGGTGGCCGGTGACCCCCCCCCCCCCTCGACCACCTTCCCCCCCTCGGCCAAACCCCCTTTGCTCCTCCTTCCCTCCTCGCCCGTGGCAACGGTGCAACTAGCGCCATGGCGGCCGCATTCCTAACGCCCCCGCCGGGCATTGGCCACGCCGGCCGCCGCGTCGGCCGCCGCCCGGCACTGGCGGGCACCCCCCCCCCCCGCTGCCGTGTAGCGCCTGGGCGGGCGGGGGGTCCCCCCCCTCCCCCCCCCCCCCCCCCACGGCGGGCACCACCGCCGTCACTGGCGGCACCGTCAACGCCAGCGGACGCTGCCGCCGCGACGCGACACGACGCCCTGGGCGCCGCCATTGGCACCCTCGACGGCCCGCCGCCCAGACCGTTGCCGCCGTCGCCGCCGCCGCCGCCGCCACCGCCGCCGCCGCCGCGTCGGTCGACGGCGGCCGCCACCGCCGGGGCGGCGGCGGGCGTCACCGCCGCCGCCGCGAGCGCGCCCGACCTCACCCACCTACCCCCAGAGGGGGTCGTCACCGTCGCGCTCGCCGCCCTCGCCGCCGCCGCCGCCGCCGCCGCCGCCACCGCCGCCGCCGCCGCGGACAACGAGGCGTCCCTGCCGCCGGCGCCAACGGTGCGCCGGCAGGCCCCTGCCGCGGCAGCCGCCGACGGTGTGTCACCGCCGCCGCCGCCGCCGCCGCCGCCGCCGCCGCCGCCGTCACCGCCGCCGTCGCACCGGCAGATGGCCGCCGCCGCGGCGGCCACCCTCCGCGCCTGCTGCACCGTCGATCACCCCGTGCAGCGCCCCGCCGGGGGCCCCCTGTGGGCGGCGCTGGTCGGCCCCCTCCCCGCGCCCCCCCCCCCCCCCCCCCCCCCCCCCGTGGCCCCCCCCACCACCACCCCCGCCGCCGCCGGCAGCACCCCCGTCGTGGCGGTCGTTGCGGGCCGCCGCTGGGCGGCGACCGCCGCGGCGCTGCGCCGCGCGGCGGGCCTCGGCGGGCAGGCGGTGGTGGCGGGCGCGGGCGGCGTCCGCCGCGACCGCCGCCGCGCGTGTGTGGTGACCGCGGGGGGGGGGCTCCGCGTCGCGTGGCTCCTCACCGCGGGGGGGGGGGGTGGCGCATTGGCGCCGTCTGCCCGCGCACGACGGGGCGCTTGGGGGGCGGGGGGGAGCGCGCGTTGTAGAGGACCGTGGGGGGGGGGGGGGGGGGGGGGTGCCGTCGCGGCGGTAGCGGTGCGTGCGGCCTTTGGGGGTCGCGCACGGTCGAGTGCGGGGGCGGGTCGGGGGGACCGACTCGGTATTTTCTTGTTGCGGGCTACTGTATAAACGCGTCGTAGCTACTGCAAGAAACTTGGTTTTCCAAAAAGGACCCCTGAGCGGAGTGTGGACTCGCGACCAGTGGGCAGGTGAAAGGAGGCACGTGGCGTGACCGACTGCTCTGGTCGGCGAGTGGTTTTTTGCGGAAGGAGCGGCGAGTCGGGTAGCTTCCCCCTCCCGCCTGCCCCCACCCGTGGCCTTCCCCCGCTACGGTCTTCCCCCCACCCCCCTCCCCCTCCCCCCCCCCCCCCACTGGCCATGCTCGCCGCCCTCTGCCGGCGGGAGCGGGGCGCCCCCCCCCCCCCCCCTTACCCCCCCCGCCCCCCCCCCGCACCCTCCTCACCCTCCGCGCGGCGGCGGTGGCGCCCTCCCGCACCACCCGGCTGGGGACCCCCCACGGCGCGACCATCCCCACGGTGGCGCTGCACCCCACCGCCAGCGGCGGCGGCCGCTACCTCCTCACCGCCTCCCTCGACGGCGGCATTGCCGTCTACGACCTCGCCGCGCCGCCCGCGCCGCCGCCGCCGCCCGCCGCCGCCGCCGCCGCCGCCGTGCCGCCGCCCGCGGCGGGTCACCCGACGCACCCGCCGGTCGGGGTGACGACCAACCTGGGCCTCCCGCCGGCGGCGGCGGCGGCAGCGCCCGCGGCGGCCGCGGCGGCGGTCGGCGGCCGCCCGCCGCCACGGTGGGCGCGCGGGGCGGGGGGCGGCGGCGGCGGCGGCGGCGGCGGCCGCCGCCGCCGCGGCGCGTCCCCCCCCCGCCACTACGCGGCGGGCACGGCACGGCGGCACGCGGCGGTGGCGGCGGCGGCGGCGGCGGCGGTGCCGGCGGCGGCGGCCGGGGGGGCGCCCCCCCCCGGCGCGCCCGTCGGCGTCACCGCGGTCGGCTGGTACCCGCCCGACGCGGGCCTCTTTGTCAGCCTCGACGCGGCGGGGGTGGTCAAGGCGTGGGATACCGCCACCCTGCTGCCCGCCGCGGCGGTGGCGACGCCCCCGCCGGGGCGGGCGGCCGCGTTTTCCGCCGCGCCGGGGGGGCGGCCGGACCTGCTGGCCGTCGCCGGGGGGGGGGCGGGGGCGGGCCAGCTGGTGCTCGTGGACCTTGCCGCGGGGGGGGTCGCCGCCGTGCTGGGGGGGGAGGCCGCCGCCGCTGCGACGGGCGGGGGGGGGGGCGTTGCCGGCGGGGCACGCCGGCCGGGGCCGCCGGGGCTCGGCGCCCTCGCGTGGAGCCCGACGCACCCGCACATGGTCGCCGCCGCGTCCGCGGCGGGCGGCATCGTCCGCCTGTTTGACGTCCGCCGCAGCGGCGACAGCGCGGTGGTGGGGGTGCTCGACGGCCAGCGGCTGGCGGACGGCCTCGGCACCGCCAATGCCGCCGCCGCCGCCACCGCCGCCGCCGCCTGGACCGCCACCGACGGCGACGGCGGCGGCGGCGGTGGCGGCGGCGGGGGGGCGGCGCGCCCGCCGCTGGGCGTCGCCGCCACCGTCGGGGAGCCCCCCACCGGCGGCGGCGCCCGCCGCAAGCGCCGCCGCCGCCTCGCCGCGGGCGGCGGCGGCGGCACCACCGCCGACGCGGCGGGCGTCACGGACGTGGCGTGGAGCGGCAACGGCCGCTGGCTCCACACCCGCGGCGGCGGCGGCCTCCGCCGCTGGGACCCGCTGTCGGGCCACCGGCTGGCCGCCGCGGCGGGGTGGCCGGCGGTGGGGGCGGCCTCGCCGGGCGGCCGCGCCGCCGGCGGGGGGGGGATGGCCGTCGCCGCCGACGGCGAGACGCTGTACGTGGCGGAGGGGGGGGGGGTGGCGGTGGTGGACGCGCCGACGGGGGCGGTGGTGGGGCGGCTGGCCGGGCACTGGGGGCGGGTGACCGCGCTGGGGGGGGGGGGGGGGGGGGAGCGCCTCGTCTCCGCCGCCGAGGACCTGCGGGTGGTGGTGTGGGAGCCGCCGGCGGTGGGGTGGGGGGGGGGGGGACGGAGCGGGGGGGGGAGGAGGGGGGGGGTGGGCGGGGGGGGACGACCCGGACTGGGATGCCGACGACCGCGGCGGGGGATGGTGAGCGGCGGCCCGCACCAGACGCGCGGTCGGCTGCGGTTCTCTTTGGAGGGGGGGAGGGGGGGGGGGGGGGTGGGGAGGGAAGGGATCCGTCGGGCGCTCTGGGTGTGGTGGTGGTCGCGCAGCGGCGTGCGCGCCGGTCACGGCGGGGCGGTGCCGGCGGGGCGGTGGCGGGGCGCCGCGGCGGGGCGTGCGGGGCGGGTCGGGCGTCGACGGCGACGGGCGGCGGCGTGGCGGCGTGGCGGCCGCCGCGCGCCGCGCCGCGTGGCGCGCCCGACCCGCCGCCGGCCGCGGCGCGCGGCGTGCGGCGCGCGGCGGCGGCCGCCGCGGCGGCGGGGCGCGGCGGCCGCGCCGCCGCGACGCGGGGAGCGCGCGGGGGGGGGGTGGCCGGCGGGCGGCGGCGGCGGCGGCGGCGGCGGCGGCAGCGGCTGCGCGCCGCCGCCACTGTCGACGATGGTGGCGGCCGGATGGCCGCCGCCGCCGCCGCCGCCGCCGCCGCCGCTGCCGCCGCCGCCGACCGCCGCCGGGCGGGCGGGCGGCGGCGGCGGCTGGTCGCGTGCGCGCAGCGGCGGCCGCGGCGGCCGCGGCGGCCCGTCGCCCCGCCGGCGGCGCCGCCTCGGCCACCGCCGGCGCGTCCCCGCGGCGGTGCGGTACTGGGGCGGCGGCGGCGGCGGCGCTGCCGCCGCTGGGCCGCCGCGCCGCCGCCCGCCGGCGGTGCGGCCGCGGCCGCGGCGGCACCCCCGCGGGGCCACCCGCTGTCATCGACGCCCGCCATGCCGCTGGGCGGGGTGGCGCCGCCGCCGCCGCCGCCGGTGCGGGTCGACGAATTTGGGGGGGGGGCGGCGTGCGGCGGCGGCGGCGGCGGCGGCGGCGGCGGCGGGGTCGGCGGCCCCCCCGTGGCGCGCGCGCCGCGGCCGCGGCCGCCGCCGACGGCGCCGCCCGTCTGCGCGCGTCCGCCCGGCCGCGTCGCGTCGCGGCGGTGCGGGGGAGGGGGTGGGGGCTCCTCGCGGCGCTGGGCGGCGACCGCGACGGGACGAGCGGCCGCCGCGCTGGCGGCGTGCCGGCGTGTGCCGGCCGCGGCGGCGTTGGTGGGGTGGCCACGGCCGCACGGCCGGCCGGTCCCGCCCCGTGCGGCGCCGACGGCCGCCGCGCGTGCGGCGCGGCGGTGCGCCGGCGGAAGCGGCCGCGGCGGCACGCGTGGCGAGCGCCGCGTCGGCTTGGAGCCGCCAGAGGGGTGGCGACGGACGCCGCGGCCGCGGCGGCCGCTGGGCGCTACTGCATCGTGGGTTGGCGTCGCAGACCCGCCGCGCGGATGGTCGCAAAGGGCACGCCGCAGCCTCCCCACGGCGTGCGCGAAAAACTAAAACAGGAGACGCATTTACAAGACTGAGAGAGACTACAGACGGGCATCAAAGACAACCACAAAAACAGTCTGGGACGGAACAAGCGGCATGACGTACGTGGGATAAATCACCACACGTCCAACCCATCGGATCAGACCCAAACGGCCCAGATGGCAGGCACGAACAAACACGACAAAGCGCCGAGAACGGCCACAACACTGCCGTCAGCAACCCGCCCAGGACACCAGGCCCCCGTGGACAGGGGCCCACACACCGAAACACAGCACACCAGTACGACGGGGCGAGGGAATGTACCGCGGTTATGACTCGTATGCCTCCGACGACCGTCGTCATCAAACGCCGCCCCCCCCGCGCGACCCCCACAACCAAGTGGGAGGGGTGGGGAGGAACAGAGGCAGCCTTAAGGACCGCGGACAACCCCCCCACCGCGCGGCCGCCCACCGCGCCCCCCCCCCCAAAATGGGGGCCAGCCCCACACGAGGCACCCATCACCCCCCTCCGCTCCTGGCCGCCCAAGAGACGGGGAGAGGGCGCGGAGGGGAGGGACGGGCACACCCGGCGACAGGGACCCCCCGCCGGGCGTCCCGCCCGGTGCGACGCCGGCGCCCGCGGCGCCAAAACGGCACCGCCCGGCCGGGCCGCGGTGGGCAGGCGGCGGGGGGCACGCAGCCGTCGCTCACCGGCGGCGACAAGGCGCGCCGGCAAAGGGGGCTGGCGGCTCCCGGGGGGGAGGGCGGGGGCGACACGGCGGCGGGGGGGGCGCTCTGCCAGACTGTCTGGGCGGGCAGACGTGGGGAGAACAGCGTCAATGCTCGCAATTTGGATCTGGTGGGGATGCGGGCGGGGGGGAACAAGAAAAAAAATGAGAAGCAAGGGGGGGGGGAGAGGGCGGTGGGCGCAGTGGACGAGACCAACGGGAGAGGCCCATAGAGAAGAGAGAAAGAATGAAGGCGAGCTAGACGTACGTGGCGAAACACCAGTCAGGATGCCGGAAGGAAGGAACCGCGCTGGAACGCTCGACACGCTTCCGCCTTGTCGCCGACGACGGCCGCTCGCAGCTGTGTCCAGAGGCGTTGCGGCCAAAGACGTCGGCTGCGAACGCGTCGTGTCGCGGGGTCCTTGTCGAAGGGCAAGACGAGAGCCCACGTGGTCCCTCCGCGATGTCGGACAGACGAGCCGCATCGACTCGCGCCGCCGTCGGAATTGATCCAGGCGTCGATCGTTGGGATCGAAACGACGGCCGTGATCGGCCGCAGTTGGATTTGGAGCGGCCGGATCTTCCCGCCGTCGCCGCGACGGTTGCGGCGCAGCGTGTGTTAGTGGCCAGGGCCGTCACGGACACGCCACACCCCCATCGTCCTTCTGCATGCACCTGTGTTGCACCGGGCGATCCATGGGACCTGCACGTCAATGGCGACAAGGTGGTTGTGGATGTGATGACTGGTGCTGTTGTCGCGGTGGGCGCTGATGCTCCAGTCGCCTGTCGTCCTCCCATTGGCGCCTCCCCATGGTGTCGCTGCTGTGGGGTCCCCCGTCTTCGCACCAAGAGCTGAAGGGGTCACCGTGGTGCAGGTGTTGTAAAGGCATGCTGAGTTTCTTGTACCCCCTCTCCCCCTCTCACTGTTCCTGTTATGGTGCTGCCTGTCTCTATAGGGTCCCATTGCTGTTCCCATGGTGCCGCGGTTTTTTTGTTTGGCTGCCGCTTGTGATTGTCCGCGGTGGAGCAGTCGCTGGCTCGCCGCCTACTGCGGCGGCTGCCGTTGCTCCATTCAAGTTTGGGTGTTTGTATGTTTGTGTTGTTTTGTCGGCCCAAGCGTTCCCTCTTCCCCCCTCCTCCCTCTCCCCTTCCTCCAACCCCTTGTGCGCTACAAGGACTCGGCGACAAGCTGCAAAGAGCCGCTGCGATGACGGGGGCGTGCGACGTGATGATCACAATTTTCTATTCCACAGCTCACTCGTAAGAGGCGCCTCTTGGCGCCCTGCCGATAGCAATAGATCTGATCCACGCCCCCGTTGCCATCATGCGCTGTGCCTGTGGTGTTTGCCTGCTTCTGTCATCCCTGGCTGTCCACGTAAAGTTCTGTTCTACGTCTTGCTGTGTTTACTTTTGATCGATGGACTCTTCCACGGACCGTTCCTCGCCCGTTCTTTGCTCGTTACCTCCACGACGCCCACTCGTGTATGCTCTTCCTTGTCGCCTCCTTCAGTTCGCAGCAGCCGACAGGCAGCTCATCTCTTGCGCGATGAACAGCAATCACGCACTGGGTTTCTGCCTGCATTTCCCTCATGCATTAAGACTCTTAACCTTCACGTCTGTCGCTCCTGCCTCGTCCTTCTGGATGAGCAGATGAGACTCCGGGACCTCGAGTATGCCAACTGGAGACACGTACGGTGTTACATCTTTGACTTCATGTACGACGACACTGAGGATTCGCCGCAGACTCGATGCCACGGCAGTCAACAAGAGGGCAGCCGCGGTACAGGCACGGTCATCAAAAGAGCACAGACGCGCCCGGCAGATGTCGTACATCGCCCAGCCTGGGAGAGAACAGTTGCGCGAAACCCAAAAAGGCGGGAATCTGGGGACGCTCGCACGCCAGGATCAAGACATAATTCAGTCGGGTGTGTGTCGAGTACAGCGTACTTAGCAACGTCGTTGTCGTGCCTTGCACTGTTTTCCAAGATGATTGCAGAAACCTGAAACGAAAGTGCGTGCAGACGCCCTCTGACTGTTCGCTGCCACCTGGCGTGCGATGCACCCCGAGCCAGAGCGGTGAATGCCCTCGGCATCGCCAGCCGTACCTTCCACGAGGCGACGACATCAAACCGCAAGCACAAAAAAGCGCCGGCTACCGGTCGACCACCCCCCAGCGCGGGCCCTCCTGATGCTACCACCATTCTTTTGGCAGTACGTGCCCCTGCCTGCGCTGGCGCTACTGTTAACCCGATTCCAAGTCACACTGTACGGCGGACCCACGTCTCGAGGGTCTGACACGGCAATGCTCCCCTCCGCGGCTGCTCTACGCGTGCGCACGTTGCACGCCAGACCGCAGCCGGAGGCACGCTCTGGAATGCCGCGGGGTGAGCGCGATCGGTGCAAAAAATCGAGACGCAGCGCTCGACGGCGGCGGGATTCTGCGCATTGGGAGCGTGCCATTGGTGCGTATGACCCGCCGCCAGCGTTCTCATTGGCCGAGCGGTGCTCCGGGGAGTCTACTCATGGAAGCCTTACCCCTTGCAACGTCCGCGAGCCAGTCCACCGCATCTCTTGCCTCACACGAGGTCAGTCCGGAGGGAATATGTGGATCCTTGCTGCAACAGCGGGGGGGGAAGGATCGACAGGGCCGTACCGGATTGGCTCGCACTGGGGGGTGTCTTCTGTCAGGTAGGCGTACTGGGAATCTATGATTTCTGATGGTCCGCTTCCCGCGTGATGGTCGCGGCGCGCAACCGCCTCCCCATCTGATGGTCTTCAACAAGGGGGCGGGGGCGGGGAGGAGGAAGCCGGGGGGAGTTTTTGGTATCGGCTTTGCACGAGTGTAACCAGAGAGGGTTTTCTACACGAGCCTCTGCCCTCTCGCAACGGAGAGCTGTGAAAGGCTGGCTTGTCCTCGAATGAGGGTACTCCACGTGAGCTACATACCAGGCAGAAAGGTTTAGGCGGGATAGCGTTGATGTCGATTCGCCCACTGTGCCTGGGTGTGCCCCAGAGGGCCCTCCTTGCAACACTCTGAGCGCCAGCCAGGCTGGTTTATCGTGCTGACAAGTGGTGGATTTGACCCCGACGTCCACGTTGGCCCGCAGAGGCCCCGCTGCGGCCCTCTTGACACACCCGCCAAGATGCCGTACGGGGCGGGTGTTGCTCCGCTGCATGCGTGGTGTGGCGCTGTGAAAAATGATGTCGGTTGGTCGTGGCACGGATGAATTCAACGCGTACACTGGGTCGTCTCAAGCGTGGTGGTGCTGTGGCGCGTTCCCCAGAGTGTCGCGCTATTGGCACCAGTGTCGTCAACACCCCCGCCTCCGAGTCGAGGGGGGGGTCCCCTGCTTGCACTCCCTCCAGCTCTGCGCCTATGTATATCAATCCCACCTGTTCCGACCATGGCCCACAGGCAGCGTCGTTGCAGCCCTTGACCGTACCCATGCCCCTTGTTGCCTCGCCCCGCGTCGTCGTCGAGCGGCTTTCTCGCGCACGAGACCAACTTCCTCCCCGATTCCCGACGCCGCCGCCATGGCGCATTTGGTCGGTGCCAGCAGCATGATGGCGGGAGGCGTGCCGGGCGTGCCGGCAACCCACCTCCCCCGCTTTGTGCCCGACGGCCCCCCTGCCCGGGGTTGGGCTTCTTCCACCGCCCGATCCCCCTTTGCGGTGCCCTGCGGGCGGCCGTCTTGTGGCAACCGTGGGGCCTCCCTTGCTGGCGGCTGGACCGGAAGCCCCTCTGCAGTGTCGTACCTCGCCGGCCCCTCGCCCGGGTCTTCCACGGCGTCGTCCCCCTGTGCCTCCCCGCGCTCACGGGCTGTGTGTCCGTCGACGGTGGTGTGCGCCGATGAGCCGGCCTATGGCACGCCCGCGCCTGCGTCGGACCGGTCGGTGGTGCTGATGGCGCTGGCAAGCAAGGCCCGCGGGGCGGCGGCGGAGCTGTCGCTGCCGCCGCCGCCGTCACGCTCCGTGTCGGATGTGTCGGCTGCCGAGGCGCGTGGTCGTGCCGGCGGGGCGGCCGACGGCGTCGCGATGCGCAAGGCCGCCCTCTTGGTGGGTGCCCGCAAGAAGGGCGCCGCGGACGTGGCGGGCGCCGGTCACGCGGTGGCGGCGCTCAAGAAGCGGGTGGTCGGCCGCTTCTTTGGCAAGGCCCCGGCCAAGCCTCGTCAGTATGCGGGCTGGGAAGAGGACACCCTGCGTTGATGCGTTGGGGGGCTTGGGGCGAGGAGGCTTGTGGCGTGCGGGGATGTGGTTTTGCTTGGCCCCGATTTCGTTCACGCTCCGTGCCGGCATGAGGTCGGGGGTGTTGACGGGAGGTGGCTGTCCTGCTTATGTGGCAGTGTGCATGGGAGAGCACGAGCCGCCGGTTTTCACGGGCGGGGGGATCGACCCCAGTGGGTGGACAAGTCCGCCAGCAGTGGTGCGCGGCTGCCCGTGTGCACCCCGTCCCGCCGATGCGGTTCCCGAGGCAGTCCCAACCCAGCTACTCTCAGGGACAACAGCACGTCCGAAGGAAGAGGCGGGGCAAGCACAGGGGAGCCACAGCAGGCCAATAGCGCGACGCGGACCTTATTGTGCGGCGCCGATGCGTGTGCGTCGACGGGTTCAGCTCCTCCCTGACCTTGGTGCTGCCAGAGGACGCGTGCCGAGGGCACGTGCAAAGCGCGACCAAGCACCGGGATTTAATTGCGTGTAACTTCCGTGTACACTGTGCGGTTCAGTCGGCGGCCGCACGCCACCAGATGCTGCGCACTCGTGGGAGGCAACGTCATCTCGCTACGGTCTCGTGGGACACCTCTCCATGCAGGTACATAGGTCTGCACCCACCCCAGTCGGCTTACCGTTTGGCCCGCCGCTGCTTTGTCGGTGCCTACCTCGTCCCGTCATCCTTCCCCAGACCTCCACCCCCCGCCCCCGAACCGTGGCGCCGCCCCCCTCGCCGTGGCCACCCCCTCCCCTTTCCCAATGCTTCTCTGCGACCGCACCCCCCCCCCCCGCCCGCCCGATGCGCACCCACGTCGGCCGTGGCGGCGGCCGGTGCGCCCGCGGTGAGCCGCCCCCCAGCCTCACCCATGGGACCCCCCGGTGCGGCCCGCACTGTCGGGTTGCCGTCAGTCGCCACGAGCCCCGTCCGTCACGGTCCGAGCCCCCCCCCCCTCCCCCCCGACCTATGCGGGCATGGCCGTGGTGGCATGGAGCGCGGCCGTGCCGCCGTTCCGGCCCCGCACGGCGGTGCGCGGCGGGAGGCCGGGCGGGTCACGGTCGGGCGGCGCGGCGCCGCCGCTGCCGCCGCACGCACCGCCCGGTCTGTCTGTAGGGTGTTGGGACGTTTCGTCCCGCGCCGCCCGCGTCGCCATGGCGGCGCACGCCTCTCATCCCCCCCCCCCCCCGGCGCCGCCTCTGCCCAGCAGCCTCCCGCGGCTGAGCGTCGTCGCCTTGCGCGGCGTGGCGGCGGTAGCGGGCGGGGGGTGTGCGAGGCATGCGCTGCCATGGGGAGGCGAGGTAGGGGGCGTGGGTGGGCGCCGCGCGCGCTTGACAGCCTGCTCCCCGTTTTCTACCATCGCGATGCTGTTTGCGTCTGACGGGCAGGGTGTGGTGGGTATCCCGCTGGTGTGGTGCGTGCGGGGGGGGGGGGAGGGGGGGGGTCCCAGTGTGGTTCCAGCGTGCGTGTCGGTGCGTGTCGATGGTCGTGCGCGCACGGCCTGAGGAGGGGGTGAGGAGGCGGTGATGGTGGCGTGGAGGGCTGTGCCGGCCGCCCGGCCTTGCCGTCGGTGGAGTGCATATAGGCTGTGGAGGGAGCAGCCGGTTGTGCTGCTTCCGGAGCACGGACAAGGAGCGCCCACCCTCATTCGTCGACGGTACAGCGCAGACCTTCTGCCTGTGCTTCTCTTTCCCACTGTGTCACCCCCCGCCGCCTTACCACGATGGGCTTCCGCCGCTGTGCTACGGCCGTAGCGGCCGTGGCACTCTCGGCCACGGCCGCGGTAGCGGCCGCGCAGGCGGTCAGCCTGGGCGACGCCACCCGCGACAACCCCGTGGACGTGTCGTCCTTCAAGCCGACCCGCTCTGGTCGGCTCGTCGGCGGGCGGGTGGTGCAGCCCAACGAGGCCAACACGGCGGCGGTCTTCTTCACCAAGATCTTTGTGCCCGACGGGCTGGGCTTCTTTTGCGGCGGCTCCCTCCTCGACGCCCGCCACGTGCTGACGCGCGCCGGCTGCCTCGTGCAGGCGGGCGACGTCCTCCGCATTGGGGGCGTCGGCATCTTTGATGGCCTCGAGCACACCGTCGCCGCGGTGGCCAACCACCCGCAGTGGGACGCCGCGGGCGACCTGTACGACGTGGCCGTGCTGACGATTGCCGAGCCGCCCACGACCGACGCGATCGCCGCGGCGGGGCTGGTGCCGGTGCGCCTCAACGGGTGGGCGTGGACGGAGGAGGACACGGTCAAGCCCGAAACGTTTACCGTCGCGGGCTTTGGCGCCGTGGATGCGGCGGCGACCACCGGCGGCTCCCCGACGCTCAAGGTTGGCCAGCAGCCCCTGACGCCGTGGGCAACGTGCAAGACCATCACGGACCAGATCCCCCTCCCGCTGGCGGTGGATGCGCAGGTGTGTACCAACATGAACGCGTCGGCCACGACGGGCCTGTGTGCCAACGACATGGGCGGGCCCCTGTACATCCGGTACGACTACCAGGGGTCGCCGGTGTTCCAGCTGTTTGGGGTGGCGAGCTACTGGGTTGCCGCCGTGGAGGGCGCCGTGTGCCCGACGGCGGGGCTGCCCAACGTGTACACGCGGGTCGAGAAGATCCGCACGTGGGTGTGGGGCGTCCTGCAGGCGGGCTGGTAGGGTGGGGGGACGGCAGCCACGGCTCGCCGTGTCCACGCACGCCAAGCGCAAGCCCAAGTAGACGAGTGTTTGAGATGGTCAAGAACTAAAGTCTACGTGTAATCAATCATGCTGCGGACGTCGTGTGCATGCGGGGGCATGTTGCACAAGCGGAGGCTATCCCATGGTGGGGGGGCAGAAACGCCTCGTCGACCATGACCAAACCCAGCGCGCGGAGACTGGGCGCGTTCGTCCCAGACTCGCACGAAGGAGAAACCTCGTTCATTGTCCGCGTCCAAAGGCACCGTGCCGAACGACACAAAGGGCAGGACACCACGGTGGGGGAGGTGGCTGTGGCCTCACATCGATGACGGCGGAGGACCAAAGTAACCGCGCGTGTGGGGTGGCGCGCGCGCGCGGTGAACGGCAGCCCTCGCGGAAGGAGTGTGCGGTGCTAGCCAGCAGAGACGCCTTACGGCAGAGGCGCCAAGGAAAAGAAGGGCATACCTGCTGCCTGTCATACACGGATGTGCTGCCAGCCACACGGGCAACAGGGAGAGCAAAGGGAGTCATGCCAACCCTTCACCTCTGAGCAACCTCAGGGCGCTCAGCCGTCCTTCCCCAGCGCCGCCGACTTGGCCACCGACACGGCCACCGCGTCCGCGACAGCCGCGCGGACCCCCCCCCGCTCCAGCGCGAGCACCCCCGCGATGGTCACCCCCCCCGGGCTCTCCACCGCGTTGCGCACCACCGCCGGGTGGCCGCCACGCGCGAGCAGCGCGGCGGCCCCCCCCACCCCCCCCACCGCCAGGCGCGTGGCGGCGTCACGGGGGAGGCCCGCCGCGACGCCCGCGTCGGACAGCGCCTCCACCCACACCGCCACCCACGAGGGGGCGGTGCCGGCGACCGCCGTCGCCGCGTCCTGCAGCGCCTCGGGGAGGACCTCGACGGTGCCGACCGCGGAGAGCAGGGCCACCGCGACGGCAAGGTCGGGGGGGGGGACACCGGCGCCCGCCGACACGGTCGTCGTCGACCGGCCGACGGCGGCCGCGACGTTGGGCATGGCCCGGATAACCCGCGGCGGGGGGGGGGGGGGGCCGCCGCCGCCGTCGCCGTCGCCGTCGCCATCGCCGTCGCCATCGCCGTCGCCGCCGTCGCCGCTGCCGTCGGTCAGGGTCAGGCAGGACGCCAGTGTAGCCGTGTCCACCCCCGCCACCACCGACAGCAGCGTGCGGGGCGGGGTGGCGGCCCACAGCGGGGCCACCTCTGCCAGCACCGCCAGCGCGCCCTGCGGCTTGACGGCGAGCACCACAATGTCGGCGGCGGCGGCGCCGTCGGCGCCGCCGCCCGACGCGTCGCGGCCAAGCGCGGCGAGCATCCCCGCCGCGCTGTCGTGCACGTGGTCCGCCGGGACGCCCAGCGCGGCCATCGCGTGCCGCCCGCCCGCCGACCGGTTGCACGCGTACAGCGCGGACGGGGGCAGGCCACCGGGGGCTGGGGGGGTGGCCCGCCCCGCCGCGAGCACCCCCGCCGCGATCGCGCGCGCCATGTTGCCGCTGCCGATAAAGGCCAGCCGGGGGGAGGGCACCGGGGGGGGGGCCGCCGCGGCGGGAGCGTCGGCCTGCACCCCACCTTTGGGGGCGGCGGTGGTGGGAGGGGGCGGCTGCTGTTGGCAACGGGGGGGGGGGGGTGCCCGCCGCACCGGGTGGCGGCGTGCGCGGGGGCGCCGCGTGGGGGGGGGCGCCGCGGTGCGAGCCGCCGCGCGCTCGCCGCCGCCGCAGAGCGGGGCTGGGGCCAAGAAGCACGGCAACCGGTCGGGCAGTGACGATGCCATGGTGGACACGGGGCAAGCGGGGCCGAGGGGGGGGGGGGGGGGGGGGGGGGAAAGTGGGGACGCGGGAACAGCGCGGCTCCGCGGCGGGGAACGAGGCATGCCCCAACGATGGTGAGCAGCGGTGGTCGGGACGCGGTGCAGCGGGAAGCGCCCGCGCGCCCATTGCCACGTGGCAACCGCCGCGAGCTCCACAGCTCTGTGCTGGGACACGCACAGAGTTTTCCATCTTCCGGCAAGACATTCTGTTCATACTCATTCAGTGGACGCCCGTGGCGACCAAGATGGCCGTGATAACCGTAATGACGACCGCGCCGGAGACGTACGAGAAGAACTTGCCCCACAGCCAGCGCGTGTGGACCATGAACTCCTCCGCGGGCACCTCAAACGCGCCAATGTAGAGGAAGATGCCCGCCGACAGCGCAAAGAGGACGCCCCGGACGGTCGTGTGGACATTGGAAATGGCCAGCCCGACGCCCGCCGCGACCGGCGTCACCGCCGCAAACAGCACGATCAGCGACACGTACTGGCCCAGCCGGAGCTGCTCCTTCTCACACTTGACGCCCAGCGCGATGGACGTGGCCCACTTGTGCGCCGCGATCGCGATAAAGACGCTGAGGGCGCTGCTAAAATCGGACGCGATGCCCAGCGACAGCGACTCGAACAGCGAGTGCAGCGCGACGGCGACGATGGCGAGGAGCGCGCGGAAAAAGTTGGCCGAGAAGAACCGCCCGTTGGACGCGGCGAGCGTCTGGCGGCGAAGCTCAAACGACGCGTCTGTGCTGAGGCTCACCCGGGGGGCACCGCCGCCGCTCGACACGGGCGCCAGGTTTCCCGCCTGCGCTTTCACGTGCGCGTCGAGGGTGCCGCCGCCGCCGCCGCCGCCGCCGCCATCCTCGACCGCCGCCGCGTCCGCGCCGAGCGCTGCGTCCCAGCTGTCCTTGCGCCCGGCTTCAGCGGGCGCGGTGGCGCCCGCGGCGGGCCGCGCGACGTGGAACTCGTCCACGTCCTTTTCCGCCACCGTCTCTGCCAGCGCGGTGTGGCCGTGCGCGGTCGCGTACCGGCGCAGCAGCAGGTGCTCGACAAAGAGGATCAGGAAGAAGGCGCCCATGCCGAGCGCGTAGACGGTCGGGAAGCCGCCCGGCTCCTCCTCGTCGTCGTGGTGGGGCTCCTCGCCCCCACCGGCAGGCTCCTCCTGGTGGTCGGGCTCGGCGGCGTGGTCGTGACCGGCCATCAGCTCGATCGCCTCTGGGAGGACGTGCAGCATGCCCGTCGCGAGGAAGATGCCCCCCGAGAACGCGTTGGCAACGTGCAGCGCCACGTCAAAGCGGGGCAGGTACTTGAGGCCGTACGGCACGAGGCCACCAACGACGCCCTCAAAGAAGAGTAGCGCAATGAAAACAATCTTCCAGTTGCGGATGCACGCCGAGCTCTCGCACTTGTCGTCGCCGTGATCGTCGGCGGGCTCGCCGCCCGCCTGCCGCATCGACGGCCAGCGCAACAGCGGGGGGGGGGCGCCGACGACGGCGGTGGGCGCCAAGGCCGTCGCGTCCGCGCCAGGCGGGACCGCCGTGGCGGCCAGCGCGACGAGCACCGCCGCCGCCATCGCGGCGGTCGGCGAGACGAGGCGGACCATGGTGAGCCGGGGTGGTGGGTGGGGTTGGGGGAGGGGAGGGGGAGAGAAGAGGGACGTTGATGCCGCACAGCGCTAGCCGCGCAGCTGCGGCACCACAGCTGGGGGATCCCTTGGGCGGCGGGCGACAGATCAAGATTGTGGCACGTCGGTGGGGATGGAGCACAGCCGAAAGAATACGGGACGCGGCACCGAGGCCGCGCAAGCGCTCGACGGCGGCGGCCGCTGCTCGCCCCCCAGCTGTGCCTCTCTTGTACCGCGCAACGAGCGGGGGAGTGCGTGGCGGTGACGGCCGCGGTCTGGCAGTGTGTGCAGCGCGCGAAGGGTGTGGCCGCGGCTGCCACGGCCGCTCCGGCGGCGGCCTACGTACCCCGCGTTCCCAAACTAGCGCGCGGGCGGCTGACGCACAATAGGCCCAGCCTAAAGTAGATAGACGGTGCTGCCGAGCACCCGCCCACTCGCCGCCGATGCCGCCCAGCGCGCCCGACCGCCCCGGGCGCCGCTGACAAAGTCGCGGCGGGGATACTCCCCCGCCACCCCGCCCTCCCGCGCCGACGGCTCGTGCCGCACGCACCCGCTCTCGCGGAGATATGGCGGCGCTGGCCACCGCGGGTGCCAGTGAGAGAACGCCCACCGGCGCGGGCCTGGTGGTTGACACCTTTCAAGGCGGGGGGCGGACGACCGCCTCTGGGGATGCTGCAACGAAACGCCGCTACTGCCCAGGCACACTCACGCCCCCCCCCCCCCCCCTCGCCAAAACCGGGTTGCAGCTGTGTTCAAAGCCAAGCTGACCCCCACTCGGGCAGTCGGCCGGCCGGCGGGGCGGACGCAGCCTCGCGCCGGTCGCTGTGCGTCCGTCCCCCGGTGCCGCTCCAACGTGCGCTGCACCCAGATCCACGCGCGGCTGCCCGCCGGCATCGACCCCGGTGGAGCACCGGCGCTATTGGATCAACGGGGACTGACCTCGCGCAACGGCGGTCGTCACCGCCGTCACCCATCGATAACGACGGCGTCCTAGCCGATGTCGACGACACGGTTGTGGGTGACCCACCGAGGCGGGGGTGGTGACGCCCGGGGTGGGAGGGGGCGGTGCGCACGATTGGGCGCAAGCTGGCTCAGACGGCGGCCCGCACACCCAGCCGCGAGGACTGGCCAACGTACATAGCGGTGTGCGGGGAGCCGACCGCGAGCTCGGAAAGGGAAAACCCAATCATCCATCCCCAAACCCCATGGCGTCGCTGACAGTGGCCGTGTCGTAGATGAGTCATCTCTGGGCCGCCAAGCCCGGCTGTATCGTAGATGAGTCATGTCTGGGCCGATGAGTCATGTCCCGAGCAGCCAAGGAGACCGCGTGAGCGGCGGCAAGTCCGTGGGTTGGTCGTGCACACACCGTGGCGAAGGCGGAGAAAGTCCAGACACTTTCCGAGCCTGAGATTTGTTCACTTTGCCTGCTTGTTCGAGACAAATACAACAATTATAATCGGTTCAGAACTACTGTCAGCATACTCACCAGACCAGACAGTCCCACCAACAGCTTGCGACCAACCACCACACAGCAGCTTGGCGCCAACCACCTCTCAAGCGCGCGGACACGCACTCGACCTGAACGGTCGGAAGCGTGCGTTCGTCCAGAAGCATCCCGCGAAAGGGGCGGCCCGGCCCGGCGCGGGAGCGTCACCCGTCCGTGGGATCGCGCAGCCGCACCCCGCGCGGCATCCGGCGGCGGTTTTGTTCCCGCCCGTTTGCATCCAGTCAATGGGGTGGCCGAATCTGGACTCGCCTCGCGGCACTGGAAATTCCACCCGCCCGCCGCACCGTGCGGAGCCTGCGGCTGGTGAAAGCCGCACGGGCCCTCCGCGGAGGGCCAGACAGGCCGGGCGGCGTTGGAGCGCGCAGTTTGGTTGGTGGGACACTGGCGCCGACGAGGCTGGCGTCTCCTCCACCGTGAGCGCTCTTCCCTTGTCATTCGTGCACGGCCGCCTTTGTCCAGCCTCCTCTTTTTGTGTCGTCACGTGCCGGCCGCCCCCCACCTCGTTGACGGCGTGATTATCCTTCCCGAGGAGCTCTGCGTTCGGGTTTGCGTCTGGCGCGGCGGTGGCCGCGGGCGGCGCGTCGTTGGCTCGTGGGCGGCGGCGTCTTGTGTTTTTGTGGTGCCCGCCACTGTCTACGACGCTTGGGGCGTGTGAGCCGCTGGCGGACGCTCCCACGAGTTGGGAATGACCCGCCGCTGTGTGGTGGCCTACACCCCGTCGGCGCCTCGCGCCTGGCTGCCGCTGGCAGCGCCCCGGCCGGCCTGTGTTTGCGGAGGCGGCCGGGCGGCGCGGCGGCCGCGCGCCCTGTGTGGCCCACCTCGCGGCTCGCGCGCCGAGCCGCCGTCATCGTACCCGTCGTGGCTGGGTGTCGGCTCCCGCCGCGCCGCGTGGCTTGGCGGCGCTTCGCTGCCCGCGCTTTCGTCACCGCCGCGGGCGGCGTCCACCCCCGCCGCCGACGCGTCGGGTGGCGCCCCGGCGCCTGCGCGGGAGTGGCCTCGGCCGGTCGGGCGCTCCCCGGTGACGGCGGCCATGCACCCGCTGGTGGCGGTGGCCAAGGCGGTGCTGTCGCTGGGCGCGGAGGTGCTGCTCTTTTGGGAGGCCCAGCGGCTGGTCCTGTCCTTCCTCACCCCCTCCCCCCGGGAGCAGGTGCGGCGGTCAGAGGAGCGGCTGCTGAGCTCATCGGTGAGCAACCCGTATGAGCACGTGTTTGTGCCCACCTGCGTGGGCGACCTCCACGCCGTCATTGTGGGCGACCGCACCAACCCGCCGCTGCTTCTGCTGCACGGGCACTCCATGTCGGCGGCGTTTTTTCACCTCAACTTTGACGACCTCGTCGCACAGGGCTGGTGCGTCTACGCGCTCGACCTGCCCGGCTGGGGGCGCTCCGCGCGGCCCGTCTTTCGTGGCCGCACCACCGAGGACAGCCTCGACTTTTTCTTGACGCCGACCCTGCAGGCGCTGGCGGGCCTGGGCATCACGGCTGGGTTTGGGCTGATGGCCCACTCCCTCGGCGCGTACCTCGCGCTGGAGCTGGCGTTTGCGCTGCCGCCCGGCCGGGTCACGCAGATGGTCCTCGTGTCCCCCGCGGCCATCACCTCCCGCCTCGCGCTCGGCCGTGCCATCTACTTCTCCCTGCCCCCGTCAATTGTGGCGCGCCGCGGGGGGCTGCTGGGCCTCTCGTTTTACCGGTGGAAGTACCCGCTCGAGTCGTCGTACACGCCGACGCGGGACCTGACGTGGCAGCTAGCCACGCAGGTGCCCGCGTCGGGCGACGCGGCGGTGCGGCCGATGGTGCGCATCCACCGGGAGCGGCGGATGGTGCGCGGCCGCAATGGCCGGGAGCGGCCGGCGGTGCGGCGGGTGGGGGTGGTGACGCGTCCAATGTTGGGGGAGCTCGAACGGCGGGGCACGAAGGGCGCCCTCCCCATTGACATTCAGATTGTCTGTGGGGAGACGGACAGCAGCATGCCGGTCGAAGACATCCACACGCTGTACGCGGTGATGCAGCGGCTGAACTATCGGGTGACCCTGCACGTGGTCAAGGGCGCGGACCACTGCCCCTTTTTTGAGAAGCCGGGCGGCTTCATCGAGGCAATCGCCGCCTTCCGCCCTGCGCCAGAGGTGGAATCGGAGGAGAGTGCTGACATGCGCTCGGCTGATCGCGCGGTCACTGTGGCGGCGGACGGAGCAGAGCCCCCGATGGAGTCGTGGAGGATTCCCGCCTCAGAGCCAACACGTGCCCACGCGCGGTCGCGGTCACGGTCGTGGTCGCAGTCTCGGACCGAACCGTGCGGTCGAGACATGCAGACCTGACGGTGGACGGCTACCGGCTTTCCACGTCGGGGACGGCGCGCGCGCACGTACACGGTGGGGTGGGGACGGTGGCGTGCGCGTTGAGGGTGGTGGCGGCGTCTGCCAACCTGGTGCTCCCCGGCGCGGCGCCGGTGCAGGTGGGGGGGGGGGGGGGGGGCGGGGCTTTCCACCGCGGCGGTGGCTGGTGTGCGTCGCCACCCGCGGAAGGGAGGGGTGCGGGGGGAATGTTGGGGAGGGTGGGCGTCCTCGCTGCAGGAGAGTACCTCGCCGTGGCGGTTGACGGCAAGGCTGGCACGGGGCAGCGGTGGGGGTCGACCGCGCCGCGAAGGATGAGTTGCTTGAGGCGAGCCGGGAGGCTGCCGCCGCCGCCGCCGCCACCGCTGCCGCTGCCGCCGCCGCCGCCGCGGCCCCCACGGCGGGCGACCCCCGCCACTGCCTGCGGTGGGCGTGGGGGGACAACCCTCCGCCGGCTGGGTTGGACGTGGCGCCACCGCTGCCCGGCGGCGGTGGCGGCGGTGCGCTCGGCGGCGTTTCGCCGGCGAGCGGCGTCACCTGCCCCTTGTACAGCGCACCCACCCCGATCTCTGGGCCGCGGCGTGGCGCGTATGGGGGGGCTCCTGCGTGGTGACCGTGCCACTGGGCCTTCTGCTCTCTGTTGTTGGGGGGCGGGGGAATGAAGGAGGAGGGCGTCCTGGTGCCGGGGAGGGCGCCTGCTTGGGATCGCATTCACCCTCGGCGGCCTCTAGCGCCGCCTGGTCGGCAGCATGTACAGTATATATGATTATAGACTGGCGGAGAAGCAGACGAACAAGAGGAACAGACCGTAACGACTGCCCCACGACACGACCTAGAACGTGCTGCGGAAGGCGTTGACTGCGTTCCCTGTCATCGGTGTGTCCCATAGCAGATGTTGGGGAGCTGCAGCCGCCATACATGTGGGGAGCCGCCGACGCCGGTACCGGCGGCAGGTCCACTACATCCCCCCCGTGGGCGTCCCCCCCCGTGGGCGTCCCCCCCCGTGGCGGTGTTGTCAGCACACAGAGCGGTGTTGACCGCGAATTCCGGTTGCGCCGCGCGGGGGTGGGTGTCCGTTGCGGCCGCGGCGGGGGGCCACGGTGGCCGCCGCCGCTGCACGGACGGCGGCCATGGTGGCGGTTGGGCCTATGTGGGGCCTGTGCGCGTCGCGGGGGGAGCGGGGGATGGCCGCTTGCCTTCTTGGCTTTGTGTTTGGGGGGGGGAGGGGGGCGCGAGCTAGCGGCAGTGGCTGTGAACGGTGAGAGGAGCGGCGCTTGATGCTGGGCAAGGCGGGCGCCGCTCCCCACTGCCGCCGCCTTTTTCGGTTCCGCACGTCCAGGGGAAGACGCGTGCGGCGGCGTCGGCCGCGCCCCGCGGAAGCTGCCCTTGCGGCTGGCCCGTCGCGTCACACCCCTGGCGGAACCGGCGACCTTCCACCCACACGGCCCCGCCAACGCCGCGCGAGGTATCGTGTGGTCGGGGGTATGGTCGGTGCCCGCAACGGGCGACGCCCTTACCGTGCGGTGCCCCTTTTGTGGGGCCCGCCCGCCGCGTGCGCGCCCTACCCTGGGCATGGCAAGCCAAGTCATCAAACGTGCAGAGGCCGCCGAGGTGGGGCGACGGCCGCCACCCGTCCAGGGGCTCCTCCCCAGTCGTCCGTCCTCTCCCACCCCCACGCCGCGATGGCACTCTGTCTAGGCCACCACCGCTCTCCACCCCAAAGGGGCGCGGCTGCGCCGCGGCCGGCCTTCCCCCACTCGGGGGCGCGCCGACGAAACGGGCACGGCTTTGAACATCGCTGCCGGCCGTGTGCGTCCACCCCCCCATCCCCCCCCGGGTACCCCTTCCCAGTGGGCACAGGCAGCGGAGGACCGCCGGGGCGACACGCCAAGCACTCTTGGCGTGAGCTCCTGCCTACCGCATCAATTCCCCCCCCCCCTCTCGCCCTCACCACGCTCTCTTGCCACAGGGCCGCGTTGACGATGGGCGGGTGCGGCGGCTCGCCGCGGCCGGCCGCTTTGCTGTGCCTGGTCCGCGGTGGGAAGACGGGCGGCGGCTCGCGGCCGTGCCCACGGCCGCGCCCGCGGCCGCGAGCAGCTCGGCGGGAGAGGACACACGCTCGTACATTGGCTCGCCAGTACAATGTATGTACCTTTGGATATGTCATCCCGATGGATGGCCAACATCCACATGGAACCCACTGGCATGTACACGGTACACACTCCGTTTCTGAGTGGAAAGCGTTTCTCGCCGTCTGCGCCAAGCCACCTCCACGTCCACGCCGCGGGCCTCGCGGCGGCACGGCCGCGGCCGCAGCGGCTGCGGCATTGTCCTTGCTGTACACAGTGCGGCGCGGGCACCTCCCGCGAGGGTTCCCCGCCCGCGCGCCCAGCGCGACAGGGCAAGTCCTCTGCGCCGCGCCCCCGCCTGACGAGGTTCCGCCCACCGCGGGCCTGCCGCCGCTGCACCGTCCCCCCCCCCCACCCCCCCCAGCGCACCAGCGCGGGCATTGCTGGCCACAGCCTCCCCCACCCCCCCCCCCCCCTTCCCCCACCGCGCTGCCGGTGCCGCGGCGGCCGGTGGGCCCCGCCGCCGACAGTCTCCGCGGGCCCCCCTCTTCCATCATCCTCGTGGCGGGCGGCCGCCGACCCGCCAACCTCCCCCCCCCCGCCCCCCCCCCCCCCCCTTCGCTGGCGCTCGTGTGCGGGAGCGCGTGCGCTGCGGCGAGGGGGCGGCCGCCTGGTCGGCGTGCCGCGTGCACCTCGTCAGCCCACGCGGCGAGCCGCGGCGGCGGGGTCGCCCACGCCCCCCCCCCCCGCCCGCCCGGCCTGTGGGTGCGCGCCCCGCCGGCCGGCTGCCCGCCGGTTGGGTTTGGGTGCGCGCTCTGGCGGGCAGCGCGCCTCGGCCGCGTGCACGCTGGGGGGGTGGGGGGGGAACGCTCGCGTCCCGCCTTGGCCCGCTGGGGCGCGCGGCGGCGCTGCCGTGTGCCCCGTCTGCACGGTGAACCTCGTGTGCTGTGACGGAGCCTTGTCGTCGGCGGGCGCCCGCTTTTCGTCAGTCCCATCGGCTGCCTCCCCCGCACCTCATTCGCCTCCCCCTTCCTCCCCCCTGCTCCCCCCTGCTCCCCCTTCCTCCCCCTTTGCTTCCTCCCCTGCCTCTGCCTTTTGCTTCCCTTCCGCTGCCTCTATCGTACGTCCTCCCCGCTCTCCCCCCTTGCGACCCGTTCCCCTCTTGTTGCTGCTCACAATCTCCCCTCCCCTTCCCTCGCCCCTTCCCCGCACTGAACCACTGGTCACGATGGCGGCGTGGCACCAGGTGGAAATCAAGGTTGCCGCCCACGGCCTCCGCGGCTCCATCGTCCGCACCGACCCCATCGCGGTGGTGTCATCTGTCGGCGCCGCCGCAGACGGGGACACGGAGCTGGGCCGCACGGAGCGGCTGCCCAACACCACCCGCCCCGCCTGGGTGACTGGCGTCCGCGTGCCCGCCGCGGCCGCCGACGCGACGGTCCTCCGCGTCGACTTTTACCACAAGCAGGTCGCGCCCGGCACGTCGGCGCACCTCGGCTACGCGACGACGCCGCTGGGCGCCCTCACCGCCGTCGACGGCGCGCAGGTGTCGCTGCCGATTGTGCGCGGCGGGGGGGAGCGGTCCGCCGCGGCGGTGGCGCTGCTGTCCGCGACGGACGTGTACCAGCAGATGCGGGAGCCGCGGTCGCTGGAGCTGGACCTCCAGCTCGCCGAGACGGTCTTTTATGGTGGCAAGACGCTGCTGTTTTATACGCTCAGCCGGGCGGCGGCGGGCCACTGGGTGCGGGTGGCCCAGTCGGAGCGCTGCCGCCTGTCCGAGTTCCGCTGGGGCCAGTTTGACACGCTCAAGCGCGGGCTCGACGAGCTGGGCCTGGCGGGTGCGGGCCTCGACGGCACCTCCCTGCTGCTGCAGGTGTACAAGTACAAGGGGATTGGCTCGCACCGGCTGGTCGGCAACGTCCAGTTTTCGATCGACCAGGTGGTCAAGGCGCGGGCGGGGGAGGTGGGGCTCCTGACGTTTGAGCCCAACCCGATGGGCGAGGTCGTCGCCGCCGACGTGGCGGTGATGCACGGCACCGAGTACCGCAACGTGGTCAAGGTGTCGCTCAAGCTGATCAACGTGACGTGGAGATTGAAGGCCGCAGAGGCCGCGGGGGCCCTCCAGCCGCCCATGCAACCTCGGTGACGGGGGGGGGGGGGTCCGCACGCTCTGGCATGCGCGCTTTCTTTAAAACCGTCCTGCGTCTTATTTTTTTTTTTCTCTCTCTCTCTCTCTGATTGCGGGTATCGTATCGGCGTGGTGGGACCGTGTCGAGGGAAGTTGGCGCATCCACGGTGACGAGTGTCCATTGCCCGCAGGCGTTTGTACCGTACTGGTGGACACCCTCGAGCGCACCGCTGGTTCATGGCTGGCGAGGTGCCGGGCCTCGCTCCGGATGCGGCATGCGTGGTGGCTCTCCGCCGACTCGGTTTCCCCTTCCCGTCCCTGTTCCGCACAGTTTGCCAATGCGCGAGGTCATCTGGTGCGCCACCAGCCGTCGACGACCTGGCCGACGCGGTCTCCCCACTCCTTGCAACTCCCCCCGCCCCCCCCCCTCCCCACCACACCTCTCCGTTCGTCCCGCACACACAGCCCCCCCCCCCCCCACCCCCCCCCCCTCCCCTCCCCCCTCCCCCCTCTGTTCGTCCCACACACGCCGCCCCTCATCACACCATCTGCTCCCAAATCCACTGCCGCACAAACTGCACCCGCGTGTACACGTTGGGCAGGCCCAGCGCGCACGCGTCCCCCCCCCCGTGGGCGACCCAGTAGCTCGCCACCCCAAACAGCTGCCACACGGTGCGCCCCCGCCACGTGTAGCGGCGTGCCAGCGGCCCGCCGCCATCGTTGGCGCAGAGGCCCGCCGTCGCCGCCGCCGCGTCCGCGTTGGTACACACCTGCGCCGCCGCGACGGTCGGCACGGGGATCGCGGCGGTGGCGGGCGTGCACGCCGCCCAGTCCGACCGGCGCTGCGTGCCGACGCGCAGCGTGGCGCTGCCGAGCGTCGCCGCCGCCGCGTCGGTGGCGCCAAAGCCCGCCACGACAAAGGCCGACGGCTTGGCGCCGGCGCCTTCCGTCCACACCCAGCCGTTGAGGCGGGCGGGGACGACGGCCGCGGCGTCCAGGTCCGCCGCCGTTGGGGGGTCCGCCATCGTCAGCACCGCCACGTCGTACAAGAGGCTGGCGGGCGCGTAGTCTGGGTGGGTGCTGACCGCCGCGACGCGCCGCTCGAGGCCGTCCCAGATGCCCGTGCCGCCGACGCGGAGGAGGTCGCCTGGCCGCACGCCGCAGCCCGCGCGCGTCAGCACGTGGCGGCGGGAGATGAGGGAGCCGCCGCAAAAGTAGCGGACGCCGTCCGCGGCAAAGATTTTGGTGAAGAAGACCGCCGGCGAGTCCGCGTCGGCCGCGTTGACGACGCGGCCGCCGAGGATGCGGGCGGTGGTGCCAGCGGGGATGGCCGCGGATACGTCCGTGGCGGTGGCGCGCGAGGACGAGCCGATGGCCCAGCCGGCAGCAGCGGCAGGGGCGGCAGCGGGGACGCCCGCCGCCGCCGCCACGGCGGCGGCCACCGCAACGGCGGCGGCGGCGGCGGCGGCGGCGGCGGCGGAGAGGGCGCGGCCGCACACACCCATGACAGCGAGGGGATGGACCGCGAGGGGGCGGCTGGGCGGTGAGCAACAGGCAGAGACGGCGGACGGCGGTGGCCCGCCACTCGGGGCTCGGCCGCCGCCCGCGGGCCCGGACCACCCGCGCGGTCTATCAACGCGGCGGCATCCCCGAGCGGGGTACGGTACCCCTCTCCCAGTCGCCGCGTACCGGCAGACCGCCCGCGGCAGCGCTCCCCCCCCCCGCCTCTGAGGGACGACTGTTGGGCCAGCCGCCCCGCGGCGCGCAGACAGCGCCGGCCGCACCCACTGTGTTTGCCGGCCGCACCCACTGTGTTTGCCGCCCCCACCCCCGACGCGTCGGGCGACCGCCACGCGCCCGTGGCGGGCCAGACACACCGCGCCAGCCGCCGCGCCAGCCCGGTCCGCGCCCGCACCTCCCCCCCCCCCCGATGGGCGACGCCCCCCCCCCCCCCCCCACGCGCACACCGTCAACCCCGGCAGGCCGCCCGGCACACCCCCCAACGCGGGCGGTCCACGGCAGCGGCGGTGGCGCGGCGGGGAGCCTCCCAGGCGCACCGCGGCGGGCGGGCGGGCGGGCGGGTGGGTGGCCCCCCCCCCCCCCCCCCCCCCTCCCCCCCCCCCATCCCCCCCGCCGGCCGGCCCGGCCGGCCGTACCGCGGCCGCCCGTGGCGGCCCCCCCCCGGCGCACACCCCCCCCGGGGGCGGCCGGCACGGCCGCCGCGGCGGCCGCCCCGCCGCGCGCGCGCGCGCGCGCGCGGCGGGCGGCCGCGGCGGGCGGCGCGTGCCGGTGGCGCGCGCCGCCCCGCGCCGCCGGCGGCAGCCGCGCGGCGTGGACGGCGCGGCGGCCGCCGCCGCGGGGCGCCGCGGGGCGGCTGCTGGGGAGTACTGTACCGGCGGTGGGTGCGCACACGCGGGTGCCGGCGGACGGCCGCGTCGCGAGGCGGCGCCGTCGACGCGGGGGGGGCCGCCCGTGCGGACCCGTCGGGGGGACGGCGCCACGTGGTGCCGCCGCGCCGCCGACGGCAATGGTCGCGCGTGGTTGCCAACACGGGCCGTGGCGGCCGCCGCGGCGCCCGCAGAGCTGCCACCGCGGCGGCGCGAGTGTACCCGCCCGGCGGTAGACTGTACGCGCACGGCGCGCGCGGGGCGCCACTGCCAGCGCGCGGGCGCCGCGCCCAACGCGGCCGCCACCGGCGGCCGCCGCCACCCCACCGGCCGTCGCACGCGCACCCGCCGCGGTCGGCACCGCCGCCGCCGCGGCGGGGGACGCGCGGTCGCCCTCCCCCCCCCCCCCCCCCCCCCTTCCCCACCCCAAGCCGTCGCGACCCGCGCCGCCCGCCGCGGCCGGCCACTGGCGTGGCCGTGTCCCGCGACGCCGCTCGCGGCGGCCACGCCCCACGCGGCACCGTCGACGCGACGCCGCGCGACGGCCGCCGCGGGTGGCGGCGGAGCCGCCACGCGGGTCACGCCGCGGGCGCGGCGGTGGTGGCGGCGGCGGGGGTGGGGGTGGGGGTGGGGGTGGGGGTGGGGGTGGGGGTGGGGGGGGTGGTGGCGGCGCTGACGGTCGCGCCGGTGGTCGCGCAGAGAACCCCATGCTTTTTCCCCGCATGGGGGGGGACTCCCGCCGGTGGCACCGCGGCAGTGACCGCCCGTGACCGCCGCCGGCCGTCCGGCACGGCCAATGGACGGGGTGCCGTGGAGGGCCAGTCCCGCCACAGTGGCAACCGGTTGCGGCCGTCACGGCCACCAGCCGCGGCTACCGTGCTGCCACCACTGCCCCTACTGCCGCCGCCGCCGCCGCCACCGCCACCAACGCCGACGCCGTCACTACCGCCGCCGCCGCCGCCGCCGCCGCCGCCGCCCGTCACCGCCGCGGGTGCGGCCGGGGTAGCGGTCACCGTCGGCGGGGTCCCCCCCCCGCCCCCCCCCCCCCCGCCCCCCCGCCACGCCGGGTGCCCCCGACGCAACGGCGTGGCGGGTGGCGGCGAGCTGCGCCGCGAGCCCGCGCACGTGTGGCACCAGCGTCGGTCGGGGGAGGGCGGGCAAGGGGGGGGCGGAGGGGGGGGTTGGGGGGGGGGGGGGACCACCGCTGCCGCCGCCGCCGTGGTCGTGGGCGACGCGCGCGGCGGCGCCGCCACGGGGGGAGGGCGCCCCGTCGCGGGAGGGCGCTGCGGGGCGGTGGGGGGAGGGGGGGGGGGGGGGGGCGGCCGTGCCGTGGCCTACGGGTCGGGTGGCCGACGCGTCGCGGCGGCCGCGCGTGCACGCGCGTCGCGGCAGACGGCGGGTGGCGGGAGCGGGACGGGCGGCCGACGGGAGGGATCCGGTGGCGGGTCGAGCGAGCGTGGCACACGGGTAGGTCCGTAACCCCAAGTGGTGGCCAGACAGGGCACTCGTTGCTCACGCCCGCGTGGACGGACTTTGGAGCGCTACACTGTTGGTGTGCGTCATTCGTGTACACACGACGACACAGCGTGCTACCGTCCACGATGAAACGCTTGGCGGTGCATGGCCACTCGCTGCACGGCGACGCGGGTGGAACAGGTGGAGTGGCGCAACAGGACGGCCATCATGGCGACTGGTGATTGGCGGATCTTTCCCTGAAGCGTCCAGCGCACAGGATCGCGAGCCACTGTGCGGGCCGCCGCGACGCGGACTGGACATTGGCGGGGCGGCCACGCACCACCAGCGATGCACCCGCGTACGGCCGCCGTGCGTCGCGCGCCGGCGGCCGGCACCCGCGTCGCCGCCCGCCGTGCCGTGCCGCCGCTGCTCCCGTTTTCCCCCCATTGGCCGGCGCGCACGCCCGCGCGACCGCCACCCGACCCCGCCCGCGGGGTCGGGTGCGTCCGCCCCGCCGCCGCGACCGCCCGTCGCGGCGGTCGCCCCCCCGCCCGCGGCGGCTGGGGTTGCGGCCGCCCGCCGCGGACGGCGGCCGCCCGCCGCGGGGGCGGCCGCCCGCGGGGGTTCCCCACGGGGGGTGTCGGCGCTGGAGCGGCCGCCGCGGGGGGGGGGGGGGGATCGCCGCCGCCGCCGCCACCCGCAGCCGCGGCGGCGGTCCCCGACGAGCGCGGGGGCGGCTCGCCCCGCACCGCGGGGCGGCCGCGCCCCCCACCCGCCATGCGCCGCGTCGCCAACGCCGGCGGGCGTGCGCGCGGCGCCCCCGCTCGACGACGCCGCTACCGCTGTTGGCCGCCCCGGGCTTGGCCGTCCTCCCGCCTCCCGCCAGCACCGCTGTGCCATGGACACGCCCAGCGGGGCGCCACCGCCGGCCGGCCGCCCATGGGTGCCGTACGAGCACTATGGGGCGGCGACGCGGCCGCGCGTCACCGCCCGCGTGGCCGCGTTTCGCGCCGGTTCCAAGCGCGACTCGCCGCTGCCGGCGGTCTACCCGCTGGGCGTCACGCTCGGCGAGGCGGTCGTCGGCGTCGGCGTCGCCGCCGCCACCGCCGTCGCGGCGGTCCTTGTCAAGGACGACCGGGAGGGGTCGGGTCTCAGTCGCCGCCATTGCCGTGCTGTGTGCGTGTACGCGCTCGCGACGCGGCACGTCCACCCCGCGACGCTGGTGTTTTGGGATGCCCTACCAGCGCGCCCTCCGCTGGCACTTTCCCCTGGTCGCCGCCGCGCTGGTGGCCGCGTGCATGGCGCCCGTTGGGTGAGGCTGCACGCCCGCGGGGGCGGAGGATGCGCTGTACCCGTCGGGGCTGGCGCTGCTCGTGTTGATGGGCGCACGGGCGGTGTCGTCCAACCGCCTTGTCCGGCGGTGGTGGTACTCGCTGTGGCTCGGCAGTCCCATCCTCCTTACCATCGCGCGACGGGGATGACGGGCGCCCTCCACGGGGCCGCTGCCATCACCGATGGCCTGGCGATGGTCCCCTTTGACCGGCTCGTCCTCGGCGTCGCGTACGAGGCGCTCTTTCGCTACCAGGCTGTCACCGCCGAGGCGGTCATCACCGCCCTGCCGGCGGGTGTCGTGCGCATCGCCGTCCCGGGGTCCCCCCGCGTTCCGCTTCCGTGGCGGCCAGTGGGTCCTGCTCCACATCCCGGCGGTGTCGTGGGCGGGCGTCCACGTCTTTTCCCTCTTGTCCGCCCCGCACGATGAGCTCGTCCCCATCCACGTGCGCGCGCTCGGCGGCTGGCCGCGGGCGCTCGCGGCGGCGGCGGCGGCGGCGGCGGCGGGCCCGGCCGGCCTCCGCACCCGCGTCTGGATGCAAGGCCCGTACGGAAGCACCGCGGTGAACGTGGCGGGTATCTCTGGGGGCATTGGCGTCATGCCCCTCCAGTCGACGTACCGGGAACTGGTGGACGCGGCCGCCCGCGGCCGCCGCCCAACAAGAGGTCCTCTTCCTGTGGTCGGTGCGGGAGGTGGCAATGATTGGGGCGGTCTACCCGGGCGTGGCCAGCGGCGCTGTCGACGCGGCCGCCCCGGCGGTGCCCGCGTCCTTGCAGCCAGACCTGGCCGTCGGCGCGACCGCCGCCCTCGACGCGGACGTCGGGGTGGACGTGGAGCAGGCGGTCGACGTGGCCGCCTCGGGCACCGAGTGGGACGGGCACGCCAACGCGGGTGGGGCGGCGGCCAGGACCGATGCGCCACCCGCCGCCGCGGCGTCCGCAGCCGGGGCGGCCGCCAGACCGGTCTGGCCCCGCCGACCGTCGCCGACGCGGCGGTCGGCAGCGCCAGCGACGCGGCGGCTTGAGCCGCCCGCCCACCCGACCCGCCCCGCGTCTGCCGACGCGGTGCCGGCCGCCGCGGCGCTCCCCGCCGCGGCGGCCACGCCCACAGCCGCCGCCCGCCCCCGTCGGCCCGCCTCGACGCGGACGCGGTGGCGGCGCGGGTGGCCGCCACCGCGCGCCGCGGCGGGCCCACCCGCCGCGTCGCCGTCTGCGCGGCCGCCGCCGCCGCCGCCGCGGACCGCCGCGGCGGCGGGCGGCGGCGGCGGCGGCGCGGGCGGCGCGGGCGGCGGGGCGGCCGTCGCGTTGGACGCCCACGTCGAGTACTCTTGCGTGGTGAGCGCGGGGGAAGGTTGGGGGGGGGGGGGGGGGGGGGGGGGGGGGGCCCACGCACGGGTGCCCGGCTACCCGCGGTGGCTCCGCCAGGGAGTGGGGGGGGGGGGGGGGCGCCGCCGGTTGCGTGCGTGGCAAGAGCGCCGCGCGACGGCGGCGGCGGTCGGGCGGGCCGGCACAGCGGCGGCGGCGGCGGCGGCGGCCGCGGCGGCGGCGGCGGCGGGTGGGGCGGCGGCGTCTCCCGGCGCGCCCGCGGCGGCGGCGGGGCAGCCGATGAGGCGGGCGGGGCGGCGGCGGCGGCGGCGCCCCCCCCCCCCGCCGCGACGCGGCAGGGCGCCGCCACCGTGCGGGCGGTGGCGTCCGTGACCAGCGCCACGCACCCGCCCATGCATGGAGCCACCGGCCAAATCCGGGCGAGTTGCCAAAAAACCGCCACCCACCCCGTCGCCACGTGCCACCTGGCCGCCACCGCCACGGCCCGGTCCGTGCCGTCCGCGCCCGTACACACGGGGGCGGCGCAGCGCGCGCGGCGGCGCGGCCGCCCGCAGCGGAAACCGGCCGCCCGCCGCGGCGCCGCGCGGGCGCCGCGCCGCGGCGCCCCGCGGGCGGCGGCCGCGGGTGTCTGCCGCGGCAGTGGCAGCCGCCGGCGGCGCGCCCTCCCCCCTCCCCCCCCCCCCCCCCACGGTGCGCATCCGCCCCCCCCCCCTCCCCCCCCCCCCCCGGCGCCGCCGCGTGGCGGCAACGCCGCGGCGGTACCCGCGGCGGTGGGCGGGGGGTGTGGTCCGCGCATGGCGGCGGGGGGCCCCCCCTCCCCCCCGCCCCCCCCTTCGCACCCGCCCCCCCTGGCGGCGGCGGCGGCCGCCGCTGGCGCCCTCCCGCCACCGCCGTTGCCACGCGTGCGGGGGCTCGCCGCGCAGCTCGCCGCCACCCGCTCCGTCGTCGCGTCGTGGGTGCCCCGCCGGGCGGCGGGTGCCCGCGGTGGCAGCGGCAGCGGTGGCAGCGGCGGCGGTGGCGGCGGCAGCTGCAGCGGTGGCGGTGGCGGCGGCGGTGGCGGCGGCAGCGGCAGCGGCGGCGGCGGCGGCGGCGGTGGCGGTGGCGGCGGTGGCGGCGGCGACGGCGGCGACGGCGGCGGCCGTGCGCGGAGCTCCCCGACATCGGTCACGGGGTTTCCCCATGGGCGGCCGCCCGCCCCTGCGTCGGCGGCCGCCGGTGGTGCTTGCAGCGTGCGCGGCGGTGGCGGAGCCGCCCCCGCCTGTGGCGACGACGCCCGCCACCGCGGCGGTGGCGGCGGTGCCGCCGCCGCCGCCGCCGCCGCCGCCGCGCCGCCGCCGCTGCCGCCCGTGTCGCCGACGCCGCTGACGGCCGCCATGGCCGCGGCGATGCCCGAGTACGCCCTCCTCGGCCGCTGCGCGCGCGCGCGCGCGTGGCTGGCCGACGCGTGGGACCCGGCGGCGCCGCCGTTGCCGTGCCCGCCGCTCGATGCCGCCGCGCTCGCCGGCGCCGTCGCGTCGGACCGGGTGCTCCGCTTTCCCGCCGCCGCCGCCGCCGCGGCGGCGGCGGCAACGCCGACGGCGGCGGCGGCGGCGACGGCGACGGCGACGGCGACGGCGACGACGGCGGCGGTAGGGGCGGCGGCCGCCACGGCGGCGACGGCGGCGGCGGCGGCTACCCCCGAGGACCCGGCGACGTACTTGCCGCCCGACGAGGCGGACGGCACCGGCCTCGGGCCCGTCGTTGTGGACCTCACCGTCCTGGGCGTGCCCGTCGAGGCGCCGCCGCTGCGGCGGGCGTGGACGGCGGCGGCGGGGGGGGGGGCGCCGCCGCCGCCGCCCGCCGCGGACGCGGCCACGGAGGACGCGTCCGCCGCGCTGGACGCGCTCGTCGCCGCCGACAGCGGCGCGTACGACGAGGACGACGAGGTCGTGACGCTGCACTTTGTGTGCGACGTGCAGCGGGACCTGCTGCGCGTCGCCACCGACGGGATGTTTTCGGTGCAGCCCGCCGCTCGCGGGGTCCTCCACCGCCGGACGGGCGAGACGCTGTCGTTAATGTCCCTCGCGGTGCCGCCGGGCGTGCCCGCCGCGCGGCTGCTGATGATGGAGTACTTTGTGCCGTGCGGCGACGGCGGCGCCACCCACATTGTCACCACGCTGGGCGTCGGCGCGGGCGGGTCGCTGGCGCTCCTCAGCCGCGTCGACGCGGTAATGCAGCCGTCCACCCCCCGGCCGCCACTGGTGTTTCCCCCCGCCGACGGGGTCACGGCCATGGCGTCCATGTCGCGCGCCATGCACGGCGCGTTTGGCCTCGCCTACGCGCCGTGCGTGCCGGCTGGCGGCGCGGTCGCGGCGTCACCGCCCGGCACGGGCGCCGCCGACGGCCCGCCCGGCCTGCCACAGCTGCTGCCGCTCGTCCTCCACTGCACCCCGTCGTCGGCCGTGACGACCGCACGGATGCGGGCGCGGGCGGTCGCGGCGCTGCTGCCGCCGGCGCCGCCCACGCGGCTGCTCCGGCTCGGCGCCGCCGCCGTCCCGGTCGACGCCGCGCCCACCGCCGCCGCCGCCGCCGCCGCCGCGGACGCTGCCAAGCCCCGGCTGGGGGGGCGCCGCCCGCGGCGGCCGCGGCTGGACTTGGACGCCGTCGTGTCCGACGCGGAGCGCCGGCGGATCGTGCGGAACCGGGCGTCGGCGGCGCGGAGCAACGCGGCACGGCGGCAGGCGCGGCTTGGCGCGCTCGCTCGGGCAGGGGCGGCGGCGGCGGCGGCAGCGGCGGCGGCGACGGCGGCGACTGCAGCTGGGGGGGGGGGCAAGAGTCGCAGGCGGCAGAGGCGACAACGGCGGCGGCAGCAGACCCGTTGCCAACCAGGGGTGCTTAGATACGGGATTTTCATCCAAATGTGAGTTAATCCAATCGTTTCTGGCCAGAGTAAAAACACTAATACGTACCCAAAACATCTTCAGACCGAATATGACGTGTCAGCATCCGCCCGCACAGCATCGAGCCGCGTTGAGAGCATGTCTATCGGTGCGCCAAAAATCCCATAGAAAACGCCATGCATTTTGCATATGCATCAAGGCACGTCTACCGGTCAACTGCTCAACACTCTTCCATCTGGACCAAAGTCCGTGCGAAGTCGCTGTCCAGTCCCTTGGCATCGCGCATCTAGCCGTAGCAGCCGCCGCACACCCGGCCACCCGTGAAGGCCCGGACTCGGCAGTCTGCCAATAGCCAATTGACAAGCGACCAGGTCGCCCCACCTTCCCCTCATCCACACGCGCGCCAGGGCCAAGTCCTCTGCTGCAGTGAAAGATGTGACCTTGCAGGTGCCATCGGCTGCCATAGGGGTACCGCGTAGACGCTGCAGCAGCCCGCTGGCGGCGTCGCTGGGAGTGGAAGAAGGTGGGGAGGGGAGTACGCCGGCCGGTGGCTGGATGCAAGAAGGAGGCGGGCATCACTGGCAAGGCTTGCCAGAAGCAGAAGGATCCGGGCGCGACACGATTGGTCGTCGGCTGGATGTTGCCGGATCGTCAAGGCAATTGCGTGAATTCAATATCGAAGCACGTCTGCATGGGAGAGTAATATTGGCTGATGCGGATCCGTTTGCATAGAGAAAGCGCCATCCGAGGGTGTATTCTGCTCAGATTTCGCTTTGCGTACAGCGCCTTCCATCTCCACGTGGCTTTTTTCAGCACCGATAGAGATGCGCAATGGAAACTTTTAGATGTTTAACGCACCGATCTATACGTAGACTTCCTCTAACCCTCCCCGTCTTTTGGGAAAACCAAAGCTACTGATCCAGCGTGAAAGAATGTCTGCCTGAAACATCCATACTCTGGAGTGTTCGGACAGAGGCGGAACTGACAGTTCGGCCATGGAGGCTTGGGATCTACCAATCAGAGGTTGTGCCTGTTCATGTTGACTGAATGCTGCTGGCCGCTGATCCTCACCTCCAGAGCGGGCACCGGCGCGACGCCGTCAGCATTGATACTGCATAAGGCGACACAGGCACCGACGCTGCTGTGGCGACGGCGACTGGTATCGTCGTCAATCCCTCCTTCCCCTCGTCTTCGGCCCTCTGTTACGTCGGGCGCGTGCGCTCCCGTGAGACACGCCGCCTGCCATCAGTGCGAGCCGTTGCCGGTTGTTTCAGGCCGGACGCGGCACGGGCTGCCGCCCCGCGGGCGGGCCACCATGGGCCGCCACCGGTCCCTCTTGGGCCTGCTGGCCGTGGCTGTGGTCCTCAGCGTGACGACCCTGTCGGCTGGCGGGGATGCCGGCGTTGACGTGGGTGGTGGTGGCGAGGTGAAGCTGGATGCGCCCGCCGCTGGTGGCGCCCCCGCCGGCGGGGAGCCGGGGGCGGCGGCCGCGGCGGCAGGCGGGGAGACCTTCTCCTTCCAGGCAGAGGTGTCGCGCGTCATGGACATTATCATCAACTCGCTCTACTCCAACCGGGACATCTTTCTTCGGGAGCTCATCTCCAACGCGTCGGATGCGCTGGACAAAATCCGCTTCCTGGCCCTGAGCGACAGCTCCGCGCTGGGCACGGGCGACGCGGCCGCCCTGGAGATCCGGGTGCGAGTGGACAAGGCGGCGCGGACGCTCTCCCTTCGGGACCGCGGGGTGGGGATGACCCGCGGGGAGCTGATTGCCAACCTGGGCACCATTGCCAAGAGCGGCACCCGCGCGTTTATCGACAAGCTGTCGTCGACCAAGGGGGACTCGTCCAACCTCATTGGCCAGTTTGGGGTGGGCTTCTACTCAGCCTACCTGGTGGCCGACCGGGTGACGGTGCGGACCAAGCACAATGACGACCCCGTGCAGTACGTGTGGGAGAGTGGCGCGGGCCAGACCTTTACCATCCGCGAAGAGACGGGCGGGGCGGCGCTGGAGCGGGGCACAGAGCTGACGCTGCACCTTAAGGAGGACGCGGGGGAGTACCTGGAGACGGCCAAGCTCAAGGAGCTCATCCAAAAGTACTCGCAGTTTATCAACTTCCCCATCTACCTGGAGGTTGCGGAGGAGATTGATGTGCCCGTCGAGGTCGAGTCCCCCGCGGAGGAGGAGGCTGACAAGAGCCCCGCAGCGGACAAGGAGGGTGAGGACGCGGATGCCGCCGCCAAGGACAAGGAGGCGGACGAGATGAAGGTGGAGGACGGGGATGAGGCCAAGCCCAGCGACGCTGCCAAGGAAGCGCCCAAGACCAAGAAGGAGACCGTGTACAAGTGGGAGCTGGTCAACCAGCACAAGCCCATCTGGACGCGGGATGTCAGCGACGTGAAGGACGAGGAGTATGACTCGTTCTTCAACACCATTGCCAAGCTGCCGGGCAAGCCCCTGGCCAAGACCCACTTCAAGGCCGAGGGCGACGTGGACTTTCGCTCCATCCTATACATCCCCGACAAGCCGCCGGTGGACCTGTACAACAATGCCGACTCGGAAAAGGACGCCATCAAGATGTATGTGCGGCGGGTGCTGGTGACGGACAAGTTTGAGTTTGGGCTTCTGCCACGCTATTTGGGCTTCCTCATTGGCATTGTGGACAGCGACGACCTGCCGATCAATGTGTCGCGCGAGATGCTACAAAAGTCCAAGACGCTGAGCGTCATCAAGCGCAAGCTCATCCGCAAGGCTCTGGACATGATTCGCCGCCTGTCGGAGACCAACGACAAGGCCAAGGCCAAGGCGTCGGACGGGGAGGTGGACCTGGACGAGGCAGCCAAGGAGAGTGCCGACGTCGACGCCGACGCGGAGGGCAAGGCGGCCAAGCCTAGCCCCTCGGCGGAGGAAGAGGAGGAGGATGAGGCGGACAAGAAGCCCCACCCCTACCTGGCCTTCTGGAAGGCCTATGGCAAGAGTATCAAGCTCGGGGTCATTGAGGATACGTCCAACAAGGAGCGGCTGGCCAAGCTGCTCCGCTTCCAGACGTCCAAGACCAACGCCAGCGACGAGACGGACTGGGCGTCGCTGGACGACTACATTGGGCGGATGAAGGAGGACCAGGAGTACATCTACTACTCGAGCGGCGAGTCGGTGGACGCCATCAAGCGGTCGCCCTTCCTGGAGCGCCTGCTGGAGAAGGACTACGAGGTGCTGTACCTGTACGAGCCGATTGACGAGCATATGGTGTTGTCGCTACCCGACTACCAGGGCTCCAAGCTCATGTCGGCGGAGAAGGACAACTTCAAGTTTGGTGATAAGGACCAGAAGGATGCCAAGGAGCGGCTGGACGGGGTCAAGGCCCAGTTCCGGCCGTTGACCAAGTTCCTCAAGACTTCCCTCGGCGACAAGGTGTCCAAGGTGCGCCTGTCGACGCGCCTCTCCTCCACGCCGTGTGTGTTGTCCACGGAGCAGTGGGGCTACTCGGCGCGCATGGAGATTATCATGAAGGCGCAGGCCTTTTCGGACCCCGACTCGTACAAGTATATGATGCCCAAGGCCAAGGTGATGGAGATCCACCCGGGCCACCCGCTCATCCGCAAGCTCCTGGACCTGGTGGTCGCCGACGACCAATCCAAGCAGGCGGCCGAGCTGTCGCACCTCATCTACGACACAGCGCTCGTGTCGTCGGGCTTCCTGATGCAAGACAACAGCGACTTTGCGGACCGGATGTACAAGATGTTGCGGCAGGCGTCGGGCGTTGACGAGAACGCGGTTGTGGAGGACATTGAGCTGCCGTCAGCAGAGCCAGAGAAGAGCCCAGAGACCAAGGACGATGAGGACGCCAAGGCCACGGAGAGCGACGGCGCCAAGACCGACGACGCCAAGACGGACGACGCCAAGACGGGCGACGCCGTGACCGACGATTCCCCGGCTGCGTCGGCTGCTGAGGACCACGATGAGTTGTAGGCCCCCAAAGGAGTCCATGCATTGCGTGCTGTACAGGTGGCGTAGGGTCCGGCTGCGACGTGTTGCGCTTTTCCATCAACTTTCCTCCATTATTTCTCCGTCTGCGTGGGGCCGCGGCACTTGCAACCGCCGCCACGTGTGCTGCCGCATCGCACTCGGACACACTCGAGTGTGCCCAGGTCAATGAACGCGAGCAATCCTAGCGGCTTCGCCGCCAGGCCGTCGTGGGGAGGTGCCCCGAGTCCCCCCTCAGCCGAGCAATAAATCATAGAGCTATTGTGCAGTGGCTCGATCAAGGACGCACACTGCACCGACTGCGAGCCTACCCCTCCACAAGGTCCCCCGCCGTGTGTGGCACACGGCGCAGGCCGCCCGCTAGCTCTCACTTTCTTGCCCCCATCCTGGCCACAAACGCACAAAACTGGGCCCAGTTGGGCTCCTCCATCAGCGTCGGCCCCAGCCGCAAAAACGTGAACCCAAACCGCAACTCCCGGGGGACACGCCGAAATGCCTTCCCCACCTGCCGGTACGCGTCCTCGTCGTACCGCTCCAGCGCGTTCTCGCCCGCAAACGGTACGCCTTCGGCGGCCGCCGCGTCCACCGCGTCTCGCACGAGGCGCTCGGGCTCGCAGCGCGCCGACCACACGGGCTGCTTCCACGTCCACATCTCTAGGCACGTAAAGTCAAACACCACCCCGTGGCGGCGAAAGAGGCCCGCCAGCCGCGCGTAGCCGTCGAGGGCGCCCCCGCCAGTCAGCCCAAACCACCCATCCCGCGGCAGGCACACGTACCCGGCGGTGGCCTCGGCGGCGCGGCTGGCGGTGGACCGCCACCAGTGGATGCCACTGACCTTGACCGCCAGCTCCAGCCTTCCGCCGGGGGGCACCACGCCCCGCACGGCAGCAAGGACGTCCTCCCCATGCCGCAGCAGCGCGTCGGCGTACCAGGTCAGGAAGAAGCGCCCACGGGGTGACCGCCACCCGCCAAAGCGGTGGAAGAAGGGGGCCACCCAGGGGGTGTCATTGTACGACCCCGCGTCTGTGGGGGGCCGGCCCCACTCGGGAGGGTGGCCGGCGCCCTCGGCGGCCGCCGCCAGCGACGCGAGCATCCGCCGGTCGTGGCAGACAAACTGGCCAATGCCGGGGAAGAGCCACCGCCCACCGGCGGCGGGGTAGGATGGGTAGCGGAGCTCGCCGCAGGGGCCCAGGCCGACCTGCAGCTCAGACACCACCCCAGAAGTGATCAGGTCGCCCATGGCATCTACAAACGCCCGCACGTAGGCGACGTACGCCTGCACGGCCGTACGGGGCGCCCCCCCGTCGGCAGACGGCAGGAACGCCACGTGGTCAGCCGACAGGGATAGACACTCGGGGTTGGCCCAACCGGCGGCGTCCGTGTACAGCAGGCCCTCTGCGGCCGCCGCGTCTAACGCCCACGACGGCAGGGGGATGGTCACATTGTCCCCAATGTTGCCCCCGCACTGGTGGAAGCTCATGGTCGCCTGCACCCGCAGGTCCAGCTCCCCACACCGGGCCGCCAGCGACCGGACGCGCGCAAAGTCGTACGCGCCGGGGGAGGGCTCGCACAGGCCCCACCAAACGTCGAGCATCACGCCCGCGGCGCGGGCGCCGGACAGCGCCACCAGCGCGTCGTCCAGGTCAGGGGCGGCCATAGCGGGATCATCCAGCAGCGTGTCGAGCGGGAGCATGACAAACACCGGCACGCCGCCGCCACCCTGATTGGCGGCCTGCGCCGCCATGGCGACGGCCTGTCGCACCGCCGCTTTACGCTGTCGGCGAGCACTGGCCACCAGCAGGTCGGCGTCAGGCATCTATGCTGGCCTGGCAGGGTAGTCGATACACGAGACCTGTGTGACGGGGGGGGGGACAAACGTCGCGGGGGGGGACGAATGACTCCCTGACCCGCCCGATGGTGGTGGCGATGCCGGCGGCTTGGTGAGGTCAGCTTGTTCACTGGGCGATGCCTGAAGCGCTTGGGCTCTTGAGCATGCCACTAATTGGGGGAAGAACTTAATCAATTATAAATCGGTGGTGTTCGTCAATATATAGTGGCCCTCTGCAGCGAAGTGCTGTACCACCGCTTTGGCCGGACAGGTGACCAGACTGACTTGTCGCGCATCCGGCCCACTCGAGCGACCACGACACAACTTCGCACGCGCCGTTGGACGAGGCTTGACGACCTCTCCTTGCCGCAGCGTCTTTGATGAGCACATTGGAGTTGGCTCCAGCACGCACTCGCTGGCAGAATTGTGCCCTCGGGACACCTTGTGGACCCCCCTGCGCCACGACCCCTTCAAGGACCCCCCATCGCAGTCGTGCGTGCGCGCCTGTCGTCAGCGGTCTGGCGGCGGCGCGCACCCTGCGTTGCATTTGGGGAGTTGTGGTGCACTACTCGCCCATCGTGCCCACCACGCTCCCACCGCCCGTCCCCGTCGTGCGTACCTTCCCTGTTGCGCGCGCTTCCTGCACACGACCGCGCCCGCTGCCGACGGCGCCGCTGTCGCCCGCCTCTCCCGCATTTTGTGTTCTCTCCCTCACGACTCCCCCCTCCCCCTGCCCGCGCACCTCCCTCGACCCTCACCATGGCGCGCACCAAGCAGACCGCCCGCAAGTCGACGGGCGGCAAGGCCCCCCGCAAGCAGCTGGCGACCAAGGCGGCGCGCAAGTCCGCGCCCTCAGGGGGCGTCAAGAAGCCCCACCGCTACCGTCCCGGCACGGTGGCGCTGCGGGAGATTCGGCGCTTCCAGAAGAGCACTGAGCTCCTCATCCGCAAGCTGCCCTTCCAGCGGCTGGTGCGAGAGATTGCACAAGACTTCAAGACGGACCTCCGCTTCCAGTCGACGGCCGTGCTGGCGCTCCAGGAGGCGTCTGAGGCGTACCTGGTGGGGCTCTTTGAGGACTGCAATCTGTGTGCGATTCACGCCAAGCGGGTGACGATTATGCCCAAGGACATCCAGCTGGCGCGCCGCATCCGCGGGGAGCGCGCGTAGGGCGGTGGGGTGTGGGGTGGGGGGGGGGGTGTCAAGGGGGAGGCGGTGGGAGGGGGGCGTGCGAAGGGGGAGGCGGTGGGAGGGGGTGCGTGCTGCTGTGGTTTGGTTTGGTGGTGACGGTGGTGGCGGGTGGTGGCTGGTTGGGCTGTCGCGTTGCCCTCTCCGTACCCGATACGTGCCGTGGCCTGCGAGCTGGGTGAGCTTTATGATGCTGGCAAGCAAGGGTCGTGAGTGCGGGCGCGACGGGCGGGTGTTGGGCTGTGGGCTGTGGGGTGCCAGTCCACCATGGCCACCGACCATGTGGCACCGCCTCTGAGGGGGCACGCACCGTTGGGTCCTGTGGGCGCCCAGAGTCGCTCATTTGGGGTCGAGCGGCACGCGTTGGTGTTTGGGCGTGGCCATCGGCCGTACGGCGGTGTGTCGGAGGCGTGCGGGCTGCTTTGGCTGGGTGGCGTGTCGCAGATGCGCGTGTGTAAAGGGATACACTCAGTCGGGCTCTTTTTTTTTTTTCTTCTTGCTTTGGCGGTGGTGTCCTTGTTCTTTCCGGCCGCGAGGGCAGACCTCCTCTCCACTCTCTCTTCCACCCCAATCCCTCCTCCGTTTCTCGACCTGGAGGACAATGCCGTGCTCTCTCCGCCCGTGCTCCGGACCCCCTGCTCTGCCCCCGTGCTTGGGCCGCTCTGCAATTGCTGGCGCTGTGGTCTGTCGTGCTCCTGGTTTGTGGCAGGTGGCAGACTGCCGAGCGGCCGCCCACCGCAAGACCCCCGGGGCACAGCTGTCGGATGGCACCAGGTGCTGCCGTGGCGCAGGTGCGCGCACGCGCGGCGGCGGTGGTGGTAGCCGAGGTGCCCAAGATGCACCAGAAAGCGGACGTAGGCACAGAATGTGCGCCCATTCACCTCAACCACACGAGGCACGAGACGGACAACAGCTGTCCACAGCGAGGGAGACACGGTGCGGCCCGCGCGGGACGGGGCAACGACGCCAACCCCCACTCCCACCCCCACTTGCCACCTCGTCGTGCACTGCCTCGGGGTACACAAAGTCGTGCGTCCCCCTCCCGCCGTGCTTCACCAGGTGTTGATTGCACCCGCGGCCGCAGGTCGTAGGCCGTCGGCTGCCGGTTCATACCCTATCGATTCTACCGGCAGGGGACCACCGGAGACGCCACCGGCGGCGCCACGGGGCGTGCCGCTCTGGCCGCCGCCGCCGGCGCCCACACCGCCGCTCGGTCCGTTCGTGGGGGTGTGGCTGCGCCGCGCCCCCCCGTCGGCCGCCGTGAGTGCGCACCCCCCACCGCGCGGCGGTGGCGACGGCCGGGGCGCGCCGCCATCGCCGCCACCGCGGGGCCAGCTGGCTGCCACGCGGTTCTTGTTGCCGGCGGCCGCTGCGGGCATCGGCGCCGTGGCGCCTGTCGCTTCCCGTCGTGCGCACACACCTGCACACGTGCAAGCAGCACGCGTGTGTGTGCGCGGGCGGTCGCCTGCGCTGCACGCTGTGGCTTTTACATCTGTACAACAAAAGCAAGTGCCCGTTTCGATTGCAGGGGTCGACCTCGTCTGCGCGCCCCCGTATCGGACCGACGCGTGGCCAACGAATGCCGCGCCCCCTCCCGCGGCACCAGCTTGGCGGTCACGCCAAAGTTGAGGACGCCGCCGCCGGTCACGCCTGGAATAAATCTTGCTGCATGAAAGGGGCGCGTCGGGGGATGGGGGGGGGGGAGCTCAGGCCTTGTGATGGGGGCGATTGCCCCCGGCTGGTGGACAGTCGCGCATGGGAGGTGTACCAGGATGTTCGTGTCGGCCAAGGCGGAAGGAGGACATCTCCGAGAGCGTGCCCGACTGCCACGGTGAGACGCACCGCACGCGGCGCCCGCAGCAGCTGCTCGCGTGGGGACCAACAAGCACGCCACGCACCACCAAAGCAGCAGCTCCGTCGTGCTACCGCGTCACCCACCGCGCACGGCGCGGCCCCAACGGCGTGAGGCCGCCCGCCCGCGGCTGGCGCTACCGACACTCAGCGCCGTGGCAGGATCCGTGGCAGGCCACGCGCGGCGGCGGCCCTCTGCACCCGCGCGTCCTCCCGCGCCCGCTGCCGCGCCGCGTTGCTCCGCGCCGCCGACGCGCGGTTCCGCTCGATCCGCTGGCGCGCCGCCTCGGAGGTCACGTCGGCCAGGTTGACCCGTGACCGCCGCATGCGGCGCGGCCCCGCCCGCGGGGTGGCCACGGCAGCCGAGCCGCCGGCGACGGCGGCGCCGGGGGCGCCGGCGGCGCCGGCCGCGGCGGCAGAGGCGCCCGCCGTGGCGGTATCTGCAGGACCCAGCAGCCGGGGGGGGGACGCCGCCGCCCGCAGCGCCAGAAACGCCCGTCGCCGCATCCGCTGCGTCGTGGCCTCCGATGCGGGCGAGCTCTTGAGCACCAGCGGCAGCGGCAGCGGCAAGCCGGCGCCGTCGCCGCCGCCAAGGAAACCCAGGCCGAGTGCTGCGGGTGCCGCCGCCGCCGCCGCCGCCGCCGCCCCCGCCGCCGCGCCGGGCGGCCAGGACGGCAAGTAGCCGAGTCCAAACGTGCCATACGTGGCGCGCGCGAGATTCGCGACCGCCGTCACGCCGTCGGCGGGCGGCAGCACCGGCGACGGCAGCACCGGCGACGGCCGCGGGGTCGCCGGCTTCATCTCCGCAGAGATGCGGTCGATGAGCGACAGCGTACCGCCGGCGCGCACGCCGAGGGTGGTCCTGAAGTGCTCTGCGGACCCGTCAGCGGCGGGCCGAAAGTACTCGAGCCGCAGCAGCTGCGTCATGGGTACGCCGGGGGGGGCGGCCACGTTGACCAGCGACAGAATCTCACCCGTCTGGCGATGCACGACGGCGCGGGCGGTGGGCTGGATGGGGACGTACCCGTAGGCGGCAGGGAGGAGGTCCCGCTCCACGTTGATGATCAGGTTCATCGTCACCACCTCGTTGTCCTCGTCGCATGAGCCGTCGGCCCCCACCCGCGCGTGCACTGCGTCGCCCGCGGCGTCAGATGCGGGTGTGGCTCCCCCCCCCAGCGCGGTCGACGACGCCCGCCGCAGCGGCGGCGCCTCGACGGGCACCCCCATCACCGTGTAGTCGACGAGGACGGGCCCGAGGTGAGAGCCGTCCGCCTCGTCTGGCGGCGCGTACGAGTCGGGGTCCTCGGCGGGGAGCCCCATTGCGGCAGAGGCGGTGGCCGCCGCGTCGGCGCACGGGAACCGCACCACCCGCTCGAGCGCGACGGCGCCGGCGAGCGCGGTAGGGCTGAGCGGCGGGCACGCCGGCGGGGCGGCGGTCGGGTCCCACGCGTCGACCAGCCACGCGCGCGCGCGGCTGCTGCGGCGGAGGAGGGCGTACTCGTCCATGGCCGCCATCATGTGCGGGGTGAGGGGGGTGGGCGACACGTGCAGCGGCGTCAGCGCGCCGCCGGCACCACCGCCGGCACCCGCGCCGGCCGGCGAGGCACTGGCGGGCGAGCGCCCGCCGGGAAAGCCCGCGAGCGACGCCGGGGAGGCCCACCCATGGTTGCTGCTGCCGCGACCGCCGCCAACGTCGCTGCCGCCGCCGCCGCCGTCGCCGCCGCCCGCGTGGGGCACCCACGACGCGAGGATGGCGCGGGTGGCGGCCAGCTGCGCGGTGAGCCCCTGCACGCATGGCAATGGCTGCGGCGGGGAGGGGATGCCCAAGGGGTGGGGGGCGCTGGGCGAGGGGAAAGGGGGGGGGGGCGTCGCCGCCATTCGGTGGTGCCACCTTCCGGCGTTGCCAAGGCGCACGCGGCCCGCCGCGGGGGGGGGGTGCCGTCGGCCGGTGGGGCAAAGCCGGAGGGCGGGGTGGGGCGGGCACGGCCCAGATGGGGGGACGCGGGATGGGGAGGGGCGGACGGCAGTGCCACGGCACAGCGGCACGAAACCCGCACGAGGGGCACGTCCCCACGGGCGAGGCGGCGGGTACTCACCACGGAGCCAAACGGGCCGAGCACGCGTGTGGTGCACACGGGAGGGGTGTCTCGTGCCAGCCTGTGCCAACCTGTCCCCCAAAGCCGGAGCTTTCTTTCCCGGATCCGTCTGTCCGACGTGGTGATGCACAGCGCCAGCTGCTGGGCGTGAAGCTGTCATTTCTGCTGTTGCCAAGAAACGCGCGTTGCAGACCCCAGATTGGCGCAAACTTCTGGTACACATTTCACGCTCAACGAGGAGAGGACAGGGGGTATGAGCGGGGTCCCGGCCAATCAGAACACGTTTGTGCGAAAGTGATCACGGGGCCGGGCCACCTCGCCACGACCGATCCGCCCGCGTTTGCCGACGTGCTCGGGCTCGTGCCCGCCGCACCCGCGCCGGTCGCGGCCGCCCGGAAGACGGGCGTGCCCGCCGACCGCCCCCCGCGTGGTATGAGCGCGTGAAAGTAGCAGGCACGAGCGAGGGGGGGCGGGAGGGCGCGTACGGGCAGCCGCCGCACGTGACTCCGCGTCCCGCCGCGTGGCCACGGCCGCGCCGCCCCCCCGTGTGGTGGGGCACCTGCTGTGGCCACCGCCGCGGGGCGGTCGGCGTGTGGCCACGGCCAGCAGCCGGCCGACGGTCAGTCGGCCCCCCCGCGTTCAAAACGCAAGCAGGCGACGCGAGTGGGCGGCAGTGACCGGCCGACCCGCCCCCCCCCCCTTCCCCCGCCCAAGCCCCCAATGCACCACCCTCAGCCCCAGTGGCACCCGCCCTCACGGCCCCAGCTGGCCGCTCCGCTCTCAGATGTCCACAATGACGTAAATGTCCACGCGGTCCGGCGTCTCGGTCACCTGCATCGCCGAGTAGGTGATGGCCTTGACCTCTGTCCCCTGCGCACCCCGCCCGGCAGCCCAGTCAGCCCCAACACCCCCCAACCCCCCCACACCCAGAAAAAACACCAAGGACCACAACCACACAGCACCTACCATCGTTAGTGGCTCGTGTGCGTGCGGCCAATGTCCACGGGCCGCGCCCGACCCGCAGCTCGCGCCCTCCCCTCGATTCCGGCACAGTGCGACCAACCACCGCCGACTCGCCCGAGCTCACGGGAAAATGCCACACCCGCGGCGTGCCCGTACGTACCTGCGTGTGGCGGGAGCGGTCAAAGCGCTCGCCATAGCCGCGCGCCGAGATTTTCCACGCGACTGCAGGGATTAAAGCGGGGGGAGGAGGGGGGGGAGTGAGATGTCGCCCGCCGCCAGAACCAGTCGGCAAGAGAATGGGGGAGGGGAGGGGGGGGGGGACGGGGAGCATAGGGGATAGTATTCACCGAGGGCCATCGCGAAGCCGCAGCCGCGGGAGCGACGCGAGAGGCACGGTGGGGCAGAAAGAATAGGGAGGTAGAGAGAAAACAAGGCAGCCGGGGAGAGCGAGGGGACGGAGAGGGGGAAGGCGTCAGCATGAGTGCGCGTCGACACGCACGGGGAGCACCGGCGCCGCCGTGCGCGGCGGCCGCCACCGCAGACACGCGCGGTCACGAGCCGTCGGCGCAGCGGGCCGCGCCCAGGCCCCACCCCCACAACGTGGGGGACTGGCACCCCTCGTCGTCCCCCCGCCCCGCCAACCCCCCCGCGCAATGGACTCAGCGCCCTCCTCGTCTCTGTGTCTTGCCTCGGTCCCGACCCCGGCCCTCATCCCCCCCTCCACTTCCAGCCCCTCCCCCCCCCCCCCACCCAAAACACAACGTACCCCGGTCCACGGCGTCCACCTCCACCCGCCGGTACACCCGCGCGTCCCCGCAAAACGCAAACAGGCACTCGTCCAAAAAGTTGTACACCGCGCTCTTCACGTCGTGGCCGCCCACATCCACGGTGACGGGCCAGCCCGCGGCGGCACCCGCGGGCGGACCGCCTGGCTCCCCAGCCTGCTGCTCCGCCGGGCCCGGCGCGCGCGGGTCCCCCCCAGCGCCCACCCCCTCGGGGGGCGCCTCGACAATGTCATCCAGGTCGGTGATGATGCCAAACATGGCGACCGCCGCGGCGCCGGCCGCCGCGCGCAGGTCCCGCCCCCACGAGTGGATCTGTACGTCGGCGGTGTGGTCGAGGTACTCGTACGCGCCGCCGTCGGCGGTGGTGCCGCCCGTCGCGTCGACGCCGGTGCGCATGACGTTGGGGGTGGGGGCGGGGCGGTCCGAGGGCGGCGCTGGGGGGGGGGGGGGGGCGGGGGGGGGGGCGCCCCCGCCGCCACAGCCGCCGCATCCGCCGCCGTCAACGCCGTCGACGTTGCCGCCATCGTCGCCGCCGCCCCTGCTGCTGCTGGTGCCACAGGCGCAGCTGCCGCCGTCGCCGTGGCGGTTGTCGGGGGGGGGGCCGCGGCGGCGGCCGCGGCGGCGGCGGCAACGCGGCGGCGGCGGGGCGGCCGCTGCGGGAGCGCGACCCACTCGCGGGGCGGTGGGTCGGTGGGGGCCATGGCCAACAAAGGAGGGGTACAGGGGAGGAAAGGGGTGACGGGGGGGGCAGCGGTGACGGGGAAGGGGAGAGGGAATGACGGCCGGTGGGGAATGGTGGGTGACGGCGGTGGGGGGATACAGCGCGGTGCGGAGCGGTGGCGGTGCCCGCGGCCGACGTGGCGCGGCGCACGAGGCGGGGCACGGCGCAGTGGTGTCAAACCCGCGAACGTCGGGCCATCGTGCCGCGGCGTGCACAGCCCCTGACGGGGCCTGTGAGAGGGGGGGGGGACCGACCCCGAGTGCACGCCGCGTGCGTCGATGGCACGAAATTTTGCACTCTGTGCACAGATTATTGCACGCAGTGCACGCTGGAGCGCACGCCTTGGCACGCAGCAGTGCACGGACGGTTCGTGTTGCCAGATTATTTACTACGGCCCAATTCAACAAGTGTGGGTGGCCTGTGTACTGTGCTGGACCATAAGGCAAGGTCATTGGCGCCATCCTCGAAACCGTCACCGTCCGGCGGAATGAGGATGGATTTCTGAGAGTGAGGGCGTGCTTTGGGACAGCCCAACTACTTCCAATTGGGTTGTTTTGGGAATAGATCTGGGCCCGGCGTGCATCGGAGTGCACTGCTCCTTGCAAAGGCGTGCGCTCCACTGCGCATGGCCCGTGCCATCGCATGGCACGTAAAGCACAAAAACGTGCATCGTGTTGACGTCAGAGCGACTGAGGACGACGAGCATGGATTCCGATGACATACTGCAGGACGTGCTCATGCTCCAGTGCTCCCGTACGGCGGCTGGGAAAAAAAAGTGCTCCGGAACTCATGCCTCAAAAGTGTACGGCGCCGTGCGTCGGCGTGCCAAAAAACCGTGGTCTGAGACCCCTTGGAGTGAGGTTTTCACGCCGTTGCACGGCCGATTGCACGCCCAGAGGGCGAAAATTTGATCCGCGGACGTTCGCGGGTTTGACACCACTGCGCGGGCAGGGGGGTGGGCGACCACGTTTCGGACTTTTTTCCGTTTCTTGACGGGACGCCCTTTGGCCACGTTGCGGAGCTGAGCCCATTTCCAAACACCACCCCCGCGTCTGCCGCGGGTCGTCGTCGTCTCGGCCATGCGCGCCAGCCCCACTGGTGGACACCGCCATGGCACGCCCGGCGCCGCGACCGCCAGCGTGGCGGCGCCGCGCTCGGTCGCCGTCCCCCCCAAAGATGGAGCGGCGCGCCGGCCGCGGCCCACCGCCGCTGCCGCGTGCTCCCCAAACGACGCGCCCGCGCGCGGGCGGCCCCGCCCGCGCGCGCGCGCCGCGCACAGCCAAGCACCCCGCCAGAGGCTTGCCGCCGCTCTGTGTGGCCGCCCGCCCGCGGCCGCGGCCCGCCGCCCGCGCGGTTGCCGGCCATCCCGCCCCCTCGCCAATCCCCCCCCCCCCCCCCCCCCCCGCCTGTGGCCGTCCGCGCCGGACCGCCCCGCGGCGACGCCCCCCCCCCGCCCCGCGCCGTGCCTCCCGCCATCCTCAACGCGGCGCCGCGAGCGGCGATGCCGCCCGGCAGCCTCGACGGGACGCCCCCGGCCGCGATGCCGCCCGCGGCCGCCGCGGTGGCCCGCGTCCCGCGCCGCCCCGACCCCGCGCTCGGCCCGTCCCCCCCGCCGCCGCCGCCGCCGCCGCCGCCGCCGCCGCTGCCACGCGTGCGCGGCCTGGCGGCGCAGGTGGCGTCGATGCGCGCGGTGGTCGCGTCGTGGCTGGCAGCCCCCGGTGGTGGCGGCGGTGGTGGCGGCGGCAGCGGCGGCGGGCGGCGCTCGCCGGCGTCGGTCGCCGGCTGTCCCGGCTCGCCCCCGACCGCCACGCCGCCGTCGGTGGTCGGGGGCGCGGGGCACGCCGCCGCCGCGGCCGCCACCGCCGTCAACGACGCCCGACGCAGCGGTGGGGGGCCACGGGTGCCCGCGGTGCCGACGCCGCTCACGCCCGCCATGGCGGCGGCCATGCCCGAGTACGCCCTCCTCGGCCGCTGCAGCCGCGCGCGGACGTGGCTGGCCGACGCGTGGGACCCGGCCGCCGCTCCCCCGGCGTGCCCGCCGCTCAGCCCCACCGCGCTCGCCGGCGCCGTCGCGCTCGACCGGGTGGTGCGGTTCCCCGCCGCCGCCGCCGCCGCCGCCGCCGCCGCCGTCGGCGTTGCTGCCGCCGACCCGACGGTGGGTGCGGGGGCTCCCCCCGAAGACCCAGACTCGTACTTGCCGCCTGACGAGGCGGACGGCACCGGCCTTGGTCCGATCCTTGCCGATAACACCATCTTGTTCATTCCCGTCGAGGCGCCGCCGCTGCGGCGGTCATGGACAGCCGTAGCCGTGGGCGACAGCGCCGCCGCGCCTGATGCCGCTGTGGAGGCCTCGTCCATGATGAACGCGCTGGTCGAGGCGGACGGCGGCGCCGACGACGACGACGATGAGGTCGTGACGCTGCACTACGTATGCGACATCCAGCGGGACCTCCTCGGCGCCGCCACCGGCGGGCTCATCTCGCTGCAGCCCGTCGCGCGGGGCGTCTTTCACCGCCGGACGGGGGAGACGCTGTCGCTCTTCACCGCCGACGCCGCGCCGGGCGTGCCCGCCTCGCGGCTGCTGATGCTCGAGTACTGCACGCCCGGCGTCCACGGCACGGCCGTCAACATCATGACTACCCTGGGCGTCGGCGCCGGCGGCGGCGCGTTGACCCTCCTCAGCCGCGTCGACTCGGTGATGCAGCCGTCGGTGCCGCGGCCGACGCTCGCGTTCCCCCCCGCCGACGGGGTGACCGCCACCGCCGGGTTTGCGCGCGCCATCCAAGGCGCGTTTGGCCTCGCCTACGCGCCGTGCGTGCCGGGCCACGCGGTGGTTGGCGCGGGGGGGGTGCCGCCGGCCGGGCGCGGCGGCTTACCCGACCTCCTCCCGCTGGTCGTCCTCTGCACCGAGGCGTCGGCCGCCACCACCGCACGGGTGCGGTCACGGGCGGTCGCGGCGCTGCTGCCGGCGGCCCCCCCCCCCCGCCTGCCCAGCGCGGGCGGCGCCGCGGTCGTCGAGGCCGCCGCCACCGCCGCGGCGGCCGCCGCGGGTGCCGCCCACACGCCGGCGGCCGCGCGGCGGCGGCCGCGGCGGCGGCGGCGGGACTTGGACGCGGTCGCGTCCGACGCGGAGCGCCGGCGGATCGTCCGCAACCGGGCGTCGGCGGCGCGGAGCAACGCGGCGCGGCGGCGGGAGCGCCTCGCCGCGCGCGCGGCGGCGGCCGCGGCCGCCGCGGCGCGCGGCGGCGGGCGGCCGCGGCCGCCGCGGTCGCCGCCGCCGCCCGCCCGCCTGCCCATCTTGCTGCCACGATTGTAGCGAGGCGGCGCGCGGGCAGGCGGGGGGAGCCCCGGGGGGGGGGGGGGGGGGGGGGGCGTGGTGGAAGCGAGGCGTCGGCTGCTGCTCTTGGGGAATGGAACGCGTGCGTCTTCTCTCGTTGCCCCCGCACACGGTGTGTTCGTCGCGACCGCCGCGCCGCGTGCGTGCGTGTTGGGGTGGTCGCCCCACTGGAAAGTTTGTCCGTCCCGCTGCAGCCACCAGCCACCAACCCCGTCCGCTACCAAAATGCCCTGCGGCCACGTGTCTCTCCAGCCCTTCTCCCACCGCGGCCAACGATGCCACGCTTTTGAAACGACGACCACCACAGCGCCCCAGAAGTTTACCCGACGGGGTAGCCAAATACATATTCCCGAAAGTCTATTCCTTGAGTCGAAAGCACACTTCTTCTGTGTAGACGTTTGTGATCTAGAATTTAAAGCTGAGCATGTGTCGTGAGTGAGTAGTCGTGACTATGCATGAAGAATACTGTTTGGCATGGACAATGCGGGTACATGCACGCAAGTACACTTCGGATCCTGTGTCTCAAACGTCTTTCATGGTTTTTTCGTGCAAGATGTGCTTTATTGCTATCTGCAGCATCGCCCTGACCTCCCCGACCGCCAAGCACATCTGGTGCAACAAAAGAAAGTGGATGCAGACGAACACGGCAAGGTGACAACAGCAGCGAGACCAAGATGGAGCGAGCATACATCCAAGCGACGCGAGAGGGACGGACAAGGTCAGTCAGTGTCATCACAGCATCTCAGCACAGAGGATGCTCGCAGCATGAGCAAGTACGCACACCCCGCATCGCCGGCGGTGCGGCGACCGTTACACCGAGCGCCCACCCTCTCCCCCCCCGATGGCCGCCCGCCCCTCCCGCGGCATTCCCCCCTCGCTGTCCTACCCCTTCCGCTAGCGTCCGCGAGGAGACCTGGGCCCACGCACCTCTCGCGGCGTGGGCTGCAGACCAGTCGGGCACGCCGCCACAGCCGCTGCCGCCGCCACTGCCGCAGCCGCCACCGATGTCTCTGCGGCCGCCGCTGCAGGTGAAGACCACCACCGCCGCCTTGCGGGTGCACTTGCGCGGGACAATCAATCCCCTTTTGCGGGTCGACAATGACCCACAACCCAGAGGTCGGCCAGAGGGAGGCGGCAGCGGTGGCACGTAGACGACGCCCGAGACAAGGGAATGGGGAAGGGCGGAAGTGAGAGCGGGGTACGCGCCGAGGTGGGTGAGAGGGTAGTGTGAAGAGTGAGGTGCGGCGGGGTCAAGAGAGGGGGAGGAGGGGAAAGGGAGGGGGTGAGAAGGGTGGGATGGGGAGGGGGCGGGACAGGGAGGGGTGTGAAGAGGAGAAGAGACAGGGAAAGTGGGCCCGCAGGACCCATAAGACACGCAAGGCTCGAAGTAGGCGTCAGTATCATGGCCGCGTCGCATGTCCGCAGGCGCCCCCACACGGGGAGCCGCTCTCCACAGAGACGCGGAGTGGGCTCGCGGCGGCGGTGCAAGCAGCGGCAACGGAAATAGAGGCGGAGACGATGGCGACAGTGGCGGCAGAGACACCGGCGGTGGTGAGCCGCGCGAGGATAGTACACCTCGCCCGTCCCTGCACCTTCCCTCCTGGCCCTTGCCCCATCCTGCCTCCTTCCCCTCTCCCACTCCCCCTCCGTCCCACCCCAGCTTACCGCCAAGAGTGGCCTCGCCAAGTGAACGGCCCACGTCATGCACCGCTGCCTTCGATCCCGCCGCACGCGTCCAGGCGGGACGGACAGTGCAGCGCACAAAGCAGAGGGAGGGGTGAAGTAGAAGGGTGGGAGTGGTGGGACAGAGCCCGTGGCGAGCAGGCGAGGGAAAGGCAGTGGAGAGGCGCACGAGAGGGGGTGGGAGGCGGGGGGGCAGGATGGCAAGGGCGGGATGGGGGAGGATTCGGGGTGGTCGGCTTGCACTGGGACGACCCAAGGTGGGGAGAGACGTGCAAGCGACCACTTGCACCGCTGCATTCTCGATTCTCACGAAATGAGGGGTGCCAATTATTGAGTGCGACTCAACGTGCTGACCACCAACCGGCGACTGCGTGTGGTACCGGTGATGGAGTGGAATCTATCGTGTGAAGAGGAAAAAGCGTCGTAACACAATCCTATGGTGGTATATTTATGAAAATCATGTATTCTTTTACCCCGCTAGTTTCGAAACGGGGTGCTGTGACCACGACCCTCGCGGTCGGGGCGGCACACGGCCACACGCCCGCAACCCCCCCCCCCCCCCCCCCCTCTCCCGCTGCTCTCCTCCCCCTCCGCGCCCGTTTCTTTTTTTTTTTGTTCTTCCATTTTTTTCCGTGCTCGCTGTGGCCCGCGCGCCCCGCCGTTTCTTCTCCGTCCGACGCCCCCACCCCACCGCCGCGCGGCGGCGACCGCCCACCGCGGTGGCGGCCGCGCCCCTTGCCGCCGCCGCCGCCGCCGCCACGCGGCGCGGCACCGCCCGCCGCGGCGGGCGGCGGCCGCGGCGGCCGCCCGGGGCGGCCGCGCACCTCCCCCCCACCGCCCCGCCGGCCGCGGCCGTCGCGTCTCGTCCGCGTGCCCATTGCCGCCGGGCGCTGGTGGGGGGGCGCGGGGGGGGGTGGGGGGCGGCGCGTCGGGGGGGGGGGGGGCAGAGCAGAGCGGGACGCCCCGCCCTCCCGCACCCACCACCCCCCCCCCCCCCCCCCCCCTCCCCCCTGTTCTTTCCCCCCCCCCCCACGCCCCACCCCCGTCACCCGCCCCCTGCCGCTGCCCCCACCGCCCGCTGCCGCTCCGCCGCAAGGCCGGGTCGTCGCCGCCGGCTCGTGCCGCCGCCTCGCCCCGCCCGCCGCCGCCGCCGTCGCGGCGGGGACCACGACCGCCGCCACGGCCGGCGGCGCGGACCCCCCCCCCCCCCCCCACCGTCCCGCCCCCCGACCCGCCGCCGCCACTGCCATGGCCCACAGCGTGCCCATCCGCGCCGCCACCACCACCTCTGGCGGGGGTGCCCTGCCACAGCGCACCGCCGGCCGCACGCGCCGAGGCCGCCGCTAGGCGCCGCTCGACCACTCGGTGCAGGGGGTGGAGCGGCGGGGGTGCGCATCTCCGCCCCATCTTTAATCAGGCAGCAGCTGCTGGGCCCGCCGCTCGTGACGAGTGAGAGTGTCACTGGCGGTGGCGGGTGTCCCCCCCCCCCTTCCTTCCTCCTCCCTCGCTCTCCTCCCCTCTGACCTCCTTCCGGTTGCTTTCATCCCTCCTCCTCCCCCACCTCTACGCCTCCCCCCCTCCCCCCACCTCACCCCTGACTGCCATCGCCGGCCTCCCCCCCTCCCTCCTTCCCCCATCCAACGCCGTTCCGCACCCACCCCCCCCCCCCCCCCGCCCCACTGTGCACACCTCTCGCTGCCGCCCGCCGGCACTCGGTGGCGATGGCCACCCCCCCCCCCCCCCCGGCGCACCCCCCCCCCCCGCCCCCCCCCCCCCCCCCCCCCACCGCCGCTACCGGCAGCCGGCGGCCGCGCTCCCCACCCCCCCCGCCACGGGGGTGCCCCTTTGACGCCGCCGCCGCGTGGGCGGACATGGCCGCCCGGCTGCACCGCACGCCCGCCCCGACGCCGTCGACCGCCCGTGCCGCCGCCGCCGCCGCCGCCGCCGCGGCGGCCGTTGCGCGCGCCGCGGCGGCCGCGTCGGCCGCCGCGTCGCCGACGGCCGGCGTGTGGGGGGGCACGCCCGGCGGCGGCGGCGGCGGCGGCGGCGGCGGCGGCGACGACAGCGGCGGCGGCGGCGGCGGCGGCGGCGGCGGCGGCGGCGGCGGCGGCGGCAACGTCACGACCCCGAGTCCATTGTCGTGGCAGCCGCCGACGCTCCGCGTCTGCTACGCGACCGCCGCCCGCGCCGACGGTGCTCTCCGCGAGCGCCTCGCCGCCTCCCCGCTCCCGTTGACGGTCCGTGCCGCCGCCGCGGCCGCGTCCCCAGCTGCGCGTTGCCGTGGGGGCTCCCCCGGCGGCGGCGGCAGCGGCGGCGGCGGCGGCGGTGGCGGCGGCGGCGGCACCGGCACCCCCCCCCCCGCCCGCAGTGGCCGCCGCCATCGGCCGGCACCCTCTACGCGTCGGCCGCCTGGGCCAACTACTCTGCGCGCAAGCGCCTGCCGCGGCCGCCGCCCCTGTCGGCCAGCCGCGCCGCCGCCGCCACCGCCCCCGCCGCCGCCGGCGACGGCGGCGCCGACAGCAGCGACGGGCAGGGGCGGTGGCGGCGGCGGCGGCGGCGGCGGCGGCGGCAGGTGCTGGGCGGGCCCCCGACGCCCGCGGGGCGGGTGCGGCTGCCGCCGCCGCCCGCCGCGGCGCTGGTGGCCACCCCGGCGGGGACCGCCGTCGCTCAGCGGGTGCGCCCGCGCCGCTCGCCGCCACCGCCGGTGGCGGCAGCCGCGGACGCGGCGCGCCTGGTGGCGGGGGGGGTGGCGCCGGGGGGGGCACCGCCGCGGCCGCGGCCGCCCCCGACTGCGCGGCAGCTGTGGGGGGACTCGGACGGCAGCGGCGGCGGCAGCGGCGGCGGCGGCAGCGGCAGCGGCGGCGGCGGCGGCGGTGGCGGCGGCGGCGGCAGTGGCGGTGCCGCCGCCGCCGCCGCCGCCCCGCCACCGGCGCCACTGTGCACGCCGCCGCGGCGCGGGGCGGTACCGCCGCGGCGGCCGCCGCCGCCGCCGCCGACGCGAGGATGGCACGGCACGGGCGACGCGCCGCGCGGGGCGCCGCCGCCCACGCCTGTGGGGCACGGCGCGGCGGCGGCGGCGGCGGCTGCCGGGTCGCCGGCGCTCGCCACCGCCGTGCGGGCGGCGGTGGCGCGGCGGATTGGCTGCGGCGTGTGCAGCCGGGAGCGCGGGGGGGGGGGGGGTGATACGACAGGGGGGGCGGGGGGGGGGGGCGTTGGCGTGGCGCGCGGTGGTGTGCCGGTGCGTGGGGTGGTGTCGCGTGGCGTGTGGTGGTGTGGCGTGGCGTGTGGTGGTGTGGCGAGGCGTGGCCCGCGGGAGGGGTGGGGCGGGTTTCGATGGCCCGACCGCGGGCCCGCCAAGCGCCCGCCACGCCGTCGCCCGCTGTGCGCACCGCCGCTTATGGTCAATGGGGGGAATAGTACAACCCCCTCGGCAGAGACGCGGCCAGCCTCGCCGCCGCCCACTCTGCTCCGCCCACCCTCGTTTTCACGGCGCTGCAGTGGGCTTGGCGGCAGAAACACCGCGTGGCCCAGTTTGTTGGACAGGGGGTGGCAAATGGGGGGGGGACACAAGCAGCTGGTGGGCGGGTGGCGGTGGCAACAGGGCGCAGGAGGGGGGGGCGGGTAGTGCGGTGAGGGAGGGAGAACGAGAACGACGCCCGGGGTCACTGCACCCGTCGCACGCAAGGGCCGAACAGGTCGGGTAGGTCGGCGGGGAGCGGGGGGTCACGGCCGCCAAGCATAGTAGAACAAGGCGTAGCAGCTTGCGCTGCGGATGGCCGCGGGCGTCGAGGCACCGGTCAGGGCGGGTCGAGTGGGACACAAGAAAGTAGAAGAAACACCGAGTGGATGCCTTTGGTTGCATATGTACAGACGGTCTACACGGCTCCGCCAAGCGTCAAAAGTCAAGAAAATAAACCACACGGCACGACGTACACCAGCGGCCGCCGCGGCAGAGGGCGCACGCACCGACAGCAGCCGGCCCGCCCGCCCACGGGTGCGCCGGTTAAACAAACACGCGCATCCGCGAGGGCGCCCCCCCCCCACCCCGCGCCGCCGCCCGCGGCCGCAGCGCCGGCTCGTCCCGCACGTGGTGCCAAAACAGCGCGTGGTCCGCGCCCGCCACCCCCCCCCCGCCCGCGCCGCAACGCCCCCCCCCGACGCCGGGTGCCGCAACCGCGACGCGCGGAGCCGCCGCAGCTCCGCCTCGCCCGCCTCGTCCACCCCTACCGCCGCGTCGGCACCAGCACCACCACCGCCACTGCCGCTGCGCTGGCGAGACGCGGCGCCGGGAACGGCCCACGGTCCGCTGCCAGCGGCCGAGCCGCCGGCGCCCCTACACGGCGACGGCGCCGCCGGCGGCGGCGCGTCGCTCGTCAGCAGTACGACCGACCAGTGGCAGTCGGGGGAACAAAAGGAGCCATCGTCGAGGGCGCCCCAGGAGGGCGCGCCCAGCGTCGCCGCGCAGTTGGCACACGCGGGCGGGCGGTCGCCGCGGCGGGACGAGGAGGTCGATGAGGCCGACCAGGGGCGGCGGGGGGGGTACCCGCCGCCGCCGCCGCCGCCGCTCGCCGTCGAGGCGGTCGAGCAGCCGCTGAGCAGCAGCGAGTCGGACCGTTCTTGGGGAATCATGGTGAGGAGGGGGAGGGGGGGGGGAGGGGGGGTGACCGGAGGAGGGAGAGCGTCAACAGGGAAAGAGAATGGGAAACGGCAGAGTCACCAGGGTGGGGGAGCGGTGAGGTGCGTCACCGGGGAGCGGGGATGGACAAAAGGGGAAGGAGCCCAACGCAGCGGTGGCGGCACGACGCAGCTGCTCACGGTGGCGAGCTCGGCACACATGGTAGGGTGCGTCTGGGAGGCACGTCCAAACCCTATCGGTGGCAACGATATGTACCCAATGGGGGGAAGGGTATGCCCGCGACCATGATCGCCGGCGGGCGTGCGGGCCCCGCTGCCGACGGCCACAGGCGGTCTCCGACGCGGCGGCGGCGCTGCCGCCGGCGGTCGGAGGGCGCACGGGCCAACGGCGGCCGCGTTTGCAAGCGAGGCCCTCCCGGCGGCCGCCGGCGGCCGCCGCGGGTGGGTGCCCGCGTGCCAGCCCGTTCCATGGCCCCCGACGGCGTCTTCCATCCCGCGGCCTGGCCACTGCACCAACCGGCCACGATGCGTCGCGGCCACCGCCAGACGCGCGCGCGCACACGCAGCCAATTGCAGGCCGCCGCGGGACGCAAAAGAAAAGGAGGGCGCTGTGGAAGAGCCGGGGCTGCGCGGCTGCACCCACGTGCGGCTGCGTCGAAAGCAGGCGGCGGCGGGGGGAGAAACAGTAATACTTGACCCCCCGCGGCGCGATATTATGCCTGCAACGCCCGCCCGGTGGTCGGCAGCCGCGGTCGCCCGGGGGGGATGGAGGGCGGGCGGCGGGCGAAAGAGGATATGGAGCAGCGGCTGCTGGAGTCGCGGAGAATTGGCGGGGAGCGGCCAGGCAGAGTTCACCGGCGTGTAGCCGCAGGGGATTGGACACTGGCGGGTGCAATCTGTGGAGACGGCGAACAACAGCCGCAAACGGGGCCCTCCGCCAAGGGGCCGCAACCCGCCTACGCTGATTGGGTCGATCGACGGGGGATGCTGCCTCGGCGCGCGAGTGGAGGTAGACACCCCCCGTCCCTCGAGAGGATCTTTGTCTGCCTCGTCCGGGAGGGCGGACCAACCACACACTGGCGGGATGGAGTTTGCGACGGCAAGAGAGACGTGGAGGCGTGCGTGTGTGTGGTGCAATCGGCAGGACGTCGCCAATCGATGCAGTTCGTGCGGAGCAGGGATCAAGTCCACCTGTTTGAAGATTCTGACCACAAACGGGATACTGCAAAGAAGAGAATGCACAGATCACATTAAACACTCTGAAGGCTGGAAGTACACAGACCTTGAGGGGGCTACAAGGTCTCTTTGGGTGGGTGTAAGATAATCTGTTCTGGACCAGGACTCGGGATCGTCATCGACCCAGTCAGTGCACGTCAGCAATCGGGACACGCGTCCTACCGCTACGTGTCTGGGCCTGGCGCGGGGTGGGAGTCTGTGGTCCGGCGGGGCCAGAATCGGCGCTGCTTGTGGCTCTTGCCACTCGAGGCCCGTCAGAGGCCCCCTGACGCGAACGTTGCGCGTCAAGGGCCCTGCACGACGCGCCGCGCGCTCGCTGTGCATCACAGCACGAGCGGGCGCGGCGCGCTCGAGGCGGCTGTCGGTTCACACCGATTCGGACTCTGGCGCCGCTCGGCGGGTACATACAAACGGAGGCCATCACAGCCTTCCGCGCTTGTGAGTGGATGTTGAGGTAGCCTGGACCGACGGTGAGCCGGCGGTGGCGTGCTGTTGGACACCCCAACGGCCCACGCACGAGCACAACGTTGGGTTGGGCTGTCTTCGGCACCGACACGCCCACGCTTCCTGTCCACTCACGTTCTTCCAGTGTCCACGAAAGCGTCCGGGTGGCGGTGCGCCCACCGGATCGACGCCCTGGAGCGTATCCGTTGGCGCGTCAGTGCTTGGTCATCTTCAACTTTACCCATTGGCCCCCACACCGCGGATTCAACGGTCGTGGCAGCTCGCAACAGCCCCGCCCGGGGACACTCTCCGCCGGGTGCCCAAATGAGCTTGAGACACGCCGTCACGTCAACAGGGGGCGGAGGCGGTCGCGGAAAAATCTCGCACAATCTCGGTGAGGGGCGGCGGCCACGCCCCGGGGTTGTGGCCAGCCGCGCACCGCACCACCAGTGTCAGCTGGAGGCTACACTCTCGGTATGAGGGCACGACTTCTGCCAGTCGGGTGGCGCCGGCGAAACGCCCCGTTTCTGTTTTGCCACGAGAAACGCCGCCGCGAGCGCCGTCGGCGCGAGTTTCGAATTGCGGGCGCGTGCCCGAACCGCCGGCCTGGGCTGGCGGGCACCGCGGTTGGCCCGCCTGGCCGCACAACCCAAATCTCCCCGCAGAAGACCACCAATCGCGCCGGACCGAGGCGGATACCTCCCTCCGCGTGCGCGTTTCAAGGGGGTGCTGGTCTGTCGTGGCGGTCGTGTATCTCGCGGGGCGCCCCGCGCCTCGCGCCTCACGGCAGCTGCTGGTAGGGTGTGCCAGCGGCGAGAGAACAGGAGGGGGGGGGGCTGCCGGAGTCACGCTAGAGCGGAGGCAGTGGGGGGGGCCGTGGCAGGTGCTTGGCATGATGGGAGCGCAGGCTGTGGTCGCTTATGACTGGGGTCCTCGGTACCGGCGGCGGTCGCCCGTCGGCACCCGCGTGGCACGCCTCGCGCTCATAGTGAAGTCTGTTTCTTGTAGGCTCTCCCCCTCCCGGCAGCGGTGCTGGGGCGCAGGGTCCGTGGCACCTAACCGCCTCCACTGCCCCCGGGTGTTGGTCACCCTTGTGGAGTCTTCATGCGCGTGCCACTCGGCTGCCGCTGCGTTGAGCTGGCTCTGCCAACGACCACCCTCGGGTTTTCAAGGCTGCTGTGTCCGCGTGGTGGCTCCTCCAAAGCTGCAGTCGATGAGCACGCCTCCGTCAGTGCTTGTACAGGTACCGGCTGTCCCGACACTCGTACCGTCCCCCTGCGCTTGTAAGCACCTCCTCCTCTCCCTGTGATCCAGCGGAGCTCATCCGATCATCTCCGCGGTGCCACTCCCTTCTGGCGCGTTTTTCAAGTGTCGCCGCCGCCCCCGCCGACGGCCACGACGCCGTCCACCCCTTCCAACCCTACCCAACCATGCTCCCCCCCTCTGCCGCATGGACACAGCCCTGCGATTGGCACGCCTACCACGACACTGAGGTGCTGCCGCCGCCGGCCGGGCAGCCCCCTCCACGGCGTCCGAGCGGCGGCACTGGCAATGGCCGCGACGCCGCAGCAGTGGGCGGCGCCGACCGTCGTGCGGCGGCGCGCCTCGTGTTGCTGCTCGACGCTGCCGCCGCGGCCAGCCGGTCGCCACCTCCGTCAGCGGCGAGCTGTGCCAGCCCGCTCGAGTCGCTGCTGCCGCCCAAGCGTGTGTCGCCGCTGCCGGCGGGCGCGCCTTCATCGTTGGCGACACTGTTGACAGGAGGCGGCCGTTCGGCGGTGTACGGGGACGACCCGCTTTCATGACGCTGGTGCGGCGCCCTCCGCGCGAGTCCACCCATTTGGTGTCCCCCTTCGCGTCGTTTTCTCTTTTCTTTGTGCATTTTCGTCTGCTTCTTTTAGTATTGTTTGTGCGTAGAGAGCGGATGACCTGCGAGTGACTGGAGAAGTTGCCTTCCCTGACTGCAGCACGTCTTCGCTGCTCCCAGTGTGGTCGCCATGTGCTGCGGCGGGACGTCATGTCGTCCCGCCCCCGCCCCTCTCACCCTGGCGACTTGTTGTCCGTGCGATGCATCCACCGCACTAGAGTGCGCCGTCGTGCCTTCTGCCGCGAGCGCGCTCGTGCCTGTTGGGCATTATGGGCTGCCGTGCGTGCTGTGTGACGCACGCCGAGTATCTCTTGGAGCTTTCCCCGTCTTGGTTGGACTCATGGCCTTGTTGATTGTTTTTCGCTTTTTTTCTGAAATAAACACCAGTGTGTTCTTCTCCGCCCTCTTCCGAATGCGAGCAGAACGACACTTCAAGAAACACGCGGGCGGCACGCTCGACCGTCGCTGGCGGGAAAGAAGTGGTCATAGGCGGTGAATTACGCGCGCTGCCCGGGGGAGAGCGTCGCAAAACGTTGGTGATGGCGCCCGGGACCAAGGGTGATGACGCGGGCGAGTAAGTTGCCCGGCCGCCCGACGCTGCGCGTCTTCATTGCCTCAGGTGTCACCGTCTGTTCTGTCTCCCGTCGCATGGCACGTGCTTCTCTTGGTAGCGCCTGGCGGAGTACTTGTACAGGCGGCACGTGCCACTCATTTACTCCAATGTCTCGGGCAAGCCACGCCACGGTACAAGACAGAAGGGACAGCGAAAATGTGCCTAGAGTCCAGATGAGCACCCACAACGCGTCTACACCAGCGGGTGTCACACCCGGCACGGTGCCCGTCCCCCCCTCGTTCCCTCTTTCAACCGCGTCCGAAACCTTCAACACCCCCCCGCTGCCATCGCTGTCACCGCGCCAGCACCATCGCGCAGGCGGCCGCGCGTCGCCAGCACCGCGGCGCCGGCGCCACTGCCGCCTTGGTGAACGGGCGGGTCGCCCCCGCGGCCACGACTGCCACCATCGCCGCTGCTGGCCGCGTCGACTGGCGGTTCCTCCCTGTCGCTGCCACCACCACTGCTGCCCGCGGCACCTTGCGGCGCACGCCGCCGGCGCGGGTGCCGCCGGCCGTGACGCGGGTGGAGCGAGCCACCCGCTGCCAGCAGCGACGCGGGCGGCGGCGACGGCGACGGCGGCGCGGCCGCGGGCCCGCCCCCGCCGCCCGCGGTGCGCATGACGCCCGCCCAGCACGCCGCGTGGCGGTCGGCCGCGGTGGTGACCGCTGCAGGGGGGGCGCTCGCCCGGAGCCGGCGGTCCCCGCCGGGGGCCGAACGGACGACCCCGGCCCAGCATGAAGACGGATCGTCTTTTGGGGTGACGCCTGGTGGCGGCGGCCGCAGCATCGCCGCGGTGGGGGATGGGCTGACGGCGCCCGCCGCTGCAGCGTCGCTCGCCGTCGCCACCTGCATCCCCCCCCCGGCAGCCAACGGTGGCGACGGCCGCCGCGCCACCGCGACAGCAACGTCCGCGTCCGCGCCTACAGGCAGCGGCGGGTGAACGGCCAGCAGAGGCGGCCGGCCACCGTCGCGACGAGGCCACGGCGGCGTCGGCGGGCGCGCTGCCGCCGGCGACGCCGCCGGCGCCACCCCCACCGACGTGCCCGTGCACGTCACGCGTACGCACACCGCCGGTGGCGGCGAAGGGAGGGGCGTCGGCCTGCGCGATGGCGATGGCGACGACGGCAACGGCGGCGGCGACGGTGACGGCGGCGATGGCGACCAAGGCGCGGCGGCTGCCGCGGGCCCACCACCACTACGGCCAGGGCCGGCGTCGGCCGGGGGGGTGTCACCGATGGCGGCCACGGAAGCAGCAGCCGGGGAACCGTGGGCAGCGGCAGCGGCGGCGGCGACAGCGGCTTGCTCTCTCCAGGCGAGGACTCCGCTGAACGATGGCACCGCGGGCGAGGGGGTGGCCGCCTCGGCTGGGGGCGGCGGCGGTGGGTGTGCAACCGCCGCCACCGACGCCGTCACCACCTTCCGTTTAGCCGCCGCGGGCGGGGTCCGCCGCGGAGGCGTCCCCGCCGCCCCCATTGGCCCCCCCCCCGGCGCTCAGGCGTCGCGACCGCCGTCCCTCGCTCGGCAGTCGACGCCGCCGTGGCCGCCGTGGCCCTCGTCGCCCCGTGGCCGGCCGTCGATGCTGCCGTCGCCATCGTCGTCGCAGCTGGAGCCGCCGCCGCCCCGCGGCCAGCCATCGACGCCGCCGTGGCCGCCGCGGCCGGCGACGCCCCGCGGCCGGCCGCGGACGCTGCCGGCGGCCACGCCGCCGACAGCACCGACGCCATGGACAGCTGCGCGATGGACGGCACTCGCCCGGCGGGCACCGCCGACGCCGACGGCAGGCGGGTGGCCAGGGCGGCGGCCAGCACCGCCGCACCGCCGGCGGCGCTGGCACCGCCGCTGTCTCTGCCGCCGCCGACGCTGCCGCTGCGACCGCCGCCGCCACCTCCGTGGCGAGCGCGGCAGGAACAGGCGGTGGGTGCGGCGGATTCCCCGCCCCAGCACCCACCGTCAGCGACCGCCTCGTCCTCGGACGACCCGCCATCCCACCCGTCTTCGTACGGGATGTCCTCGGTCACGTCGCTCCAACGCAGCACACGACGCGGGCGCGGCCGCGCGCCGCCACCGCTCGGACGGAGGGCCGACCGCACCGCCGTTGCCATACTGCCTGCCTCGGACGTGGTGCGGCGGGGAAGAACGGAGAGGGGAGGCCGATGCAGCGTCGAGAGGAGGGGGGCGGGACGGGCGTTTGGTGGTGAAGAGGGAAACGGAGGGTACGAAGCGACCATTCACGAAGGGGCGGGCGAAAAGAAGAGAAAGGGCGGGCCGCGGGGAGGAAGGGGTGCAGCCACTACAGATGGGTGGGGCGGGGACGGGCGCGAGGCGCGCCGTCGCCGCCCACGGCTGCCCGCGTAGCAGCCTTCGCAGCTCCGCGGTTGCCAGGCGCGTGCCGCCGCCGGCCGCTCACCACCAACACATCGGGCAGGGGTTCAGGGCAGGCCGGTCGACGCGACACCGCGAGCAGCCGCCGCGGAGGAAGAGGCGGGCGTCGCTGACCTGCCGTCCCCCCCACCCCTTCACGGCCGCGACGGGGAGGCCATCGCCTCCCCCGCCGTCAGTCGCAGCGGGGGCTGCGGGCGCACGCGCGGCAGGCTGCCGGCAGGCTGCCAAGCGGCGGAAGCGCGAAGGCGTACGAGCCACCGAGCGCAGTGCCAAGCGTCGGTCGTGGCGGCGATCCAGACGAACCTTTGCCAGGAGTTGCAATTTTCTTGTCAACGTTAGCGGCAACCGAAATGAAACAGCCACCGGAGTTGCTAGCCATAGTCCACAATGACAATTGTGGCATCAGCCTTGGAGTTGCATGATCGAAGTCACTTGACACGAGGGAGGAAGTCCTGCAAGCGACGCAGCCCAGCCCCTTCACCGACTCACACGGCACGAAAGAGACGAGAGGGGGCGACTACCTCCTGACACCACTGTGCCACCTTCCCACCCACCTCAAACAAGACTGTGTGCGTCTGGGCCAGCCGCGGCAAGGGAGCGCCTGCGTAGAGATGGAGCGCCAACTCCCGCCTTCACGGCGGCGGCGGCAAGGCAAGGCTGGGTCCCTGGCCGGCGCGGCACCAATGCGCGGACGTCCAGCCAGTACCTATTCATGCAGTCGACGGGCTATTGCACGCCTTATTGCTTGCGACTATGGCCTCATGGTTGTGGGCGTGCTGCTCAGAGACCGGGAGCTGTGGTGCGAGGTGCAGCCGAGGGTGCGGGGCATGGGCAGGCAGCATCCAGTACGCTTCGCTCGTACCTGACTTCGTGTCCTCTTGGGCGGCGAGGTGCACAGAGGTGGCGGCGCGTGGGGGACGGCGCCGCCTCGCAGATCAAAATCCCAGCTGGGACTCACAAAACATGGGTGCTCTGATGGGAACGGAAAGTTGTCCAACAGTTAAAATCTTCGCGTATTTACGGAACCGTCGCAACGTTCGCGCCTTCATGCACCTGTTGGGACGCTGTGATTTCGTCAAGGAATGAAATGGACTCATCCACTCCGTGGCCATCTTCCAGCTTCGCAGCGGAAAGTCCAGGCGCCCGCTGCAAAAAGGGTGAAGTCTCGCCGTGAAGCTCACTTAACCGAGTGGCCAGCTGCGTGCAACCCAGAAATCGGATGGCCGCTCACCCGTGTTCCCCGCGTTTTTCTCTGGCCGCACTGGCTGGCCTGGCGACGCGCGGTACCGAGCCACCACCCCCCGCCCGCCCCCCTGTCGAGGCGCCTGGCGCGGTGGGCTCACAGCGGGGACAGAGAAGACAAGACAGCACGCTCGCTCCGCCCGCCAATCGCGAGCCACTCATCCGGCCAACGGCAGCCCGCGGCGAGGGTGCCTGTTGCACACTGCTGGACACAGCGGGGTGGCGGGGTTGCCAGCGCACACCCGCCGGCGCGGCGGACAGCGCGCATGCCCGCGCTGCAGCTCCGGGGGAGGGGGTAACGGGAGCGCGCCGCGGCGCGGCGGGGGCGGGCGCGTACGCGTTGTGTGCGTGCCGCGTGTGCAAGCGCGGCTATCGGCCCGTCTCTCTCCTCGTCATCCCCATCTTCTGCTTGCCGCGCCCTGCTGCGGTGTCCACCCTGTCCCTTGCCCGTTGCGTTCGCCCTTCCATCCCTTGCCGACACCCCCTTCCCCTTTTGGCGTCCCTTCCCAATCCCGTCCCGTCCCTGTCCCTGTCTCTCTCACCCCATTCTCTTGCTCTCCTTCACCCCGTCCCCTCTCGCTGTCCCCCCCCCGTTCCCCTCTTACCCCCGCCTCTGCCATTCGACCTGTACCCGTCGTTCTCTCGTCCGCGGGCACTCTCCTCTACCCTCCCCCCCCTTCGGTCTCCCTGGTCTCTGCGGGATGGCCGCCCTCGGCGGCACCCCCCTGGGCATTGCCCGCCCCGCTCTCTATGTCGTGCACTGGCTATGGACGCTCGTCATCTTTGCGGCCACTGCCGACCAGCTACGGGACACGGTGGCGGGCGTCTCCGTGTGCTACTTTCGGGGTCGCGCGTCCATGTGCAACTTTATCATTGCATGGGGGGTCCTCGCCTGGCTCTTCACCTCGGCCGTCATTGCGGCGTACGTGCTGGGGGTGTTGGGCTCATGGCGCCTGAACCAGCGGGCCGAGGCCGTCGCGTGGGTGGCGTCCGCGGGCTGGTGGCTCGTCGGCGCCATATCCATCTCGGCCGCATCGACAAACCCGTTTGGGGGGCTGCTGTCTCGGTCGGCCGGCCGCGCCGTCGAGACGTTTGCGTGGATGCTCGTCTTCCTGTCGGCCGCTTCGGCGGGGGTCGCGTGGGTGACCGCCACAGCCGAGGACAGGGCAGGGGAGGGGACAATGGGCGACATGGGCCCCGCCCCAGACGACAGTGTTGACGCGCAGGGGGGTGGATACGTGGTGTGAGGTCCGCAATCAGTGAAGGGGATGGGGGGGCGGGGGGGGGGCGGGAGTGGGGGGGGGGGGGGGGGGGGGCTGACGTGACAGAATTTTGCGCGGTGAGGGACTGGCAGTCTGCCTGCGGAGGGGATGAGGGGATACCAAGCCGATGTGATTCGGTGGCCGCGGCGGCGGCGTGGCAGCGGTAGGTCCGGGCGGTGCAACCATTGGGTGGCCAAGGTGATGGCGTTTCGCAGCCCTGAGCTGCCCTGTGTTGGGGTTTGGCGTCGGCCGCGGCGCGTGGCGTGGGAGCGGGCGCCTAGCTGTGCCGCGAGTGGTGGGGGTGTGGCCCTTCGCGGTGGGACCCCGCCCCATGGGGGTGTGCCTGTGCATACGATTGAGTGGACCGAGTTCTCTTTTTTTTTTTTTTATTCTTCCAGCCCCCTTTTGCTTGTCCGCTACGGAGTGATAGGCTGCTGGGTGCAGGACAAATGGAGAGGGCAGAGTGTCATGAGGAGGGACAGGGCAGGGGGGGGGGGGGGGGGGGGGGAAAGCTCTCCTTGCATGATGGAGAGGCTGACGGCGCGACGGGAACGGAAAGAAGCTCATCGTGAAGGGCGACTGCCGCCGCTTGACCCCCCACCCGATGGTCAACGATGCCCATCCTCAGCAGGCCACCTCCCTCCCTCCCCCTCTCCCCCCAACTGTCCCCTGCACACTCTCCCTCTCGGACGCACGGTCGGTCGCCAGCCACTGCGGCCGGCCGGCCGGCGCGCACATCCACGGATTGTCGGCAACAGGACTGTGCGCTGGCGCCCGTGCGAGGCTCTGCCGAGCTGATCTCCCGAGACGTTGACACATTCTCGCTTCCAGAGTGTGTACAGCCATAAAGAAGTATGTACATGGTAGCAATACATGACAAATACAATGCCTTTTGATCTTTGGCGAGAACCAAGGGACCGACCGCCTCGGCACGACGCCACCCCCGCACCAGAAATAACATCGATGAAGGCCCTCTCGGTGGCCCTGCGACTCATTATTCGTGTGTAAGAAAATAGAACAGGTCTCTGCGAGCGTCAGGTGAGGGGGGTGGGCAGTCTCGAGCGATCTACGAACCGCCCCGTCGATCCAAACTGGTCTGCTGGTCGCTGGCTCATGGTGCAAGTAGCAAGTAGGTGGTTCGTCCCACTGCGTGTTGCCCTGAGCCCCCCCCCCATGAGTTTTGGATTGAGAGGGTGAGGAGGGACCAGGCGGGTTGGGAAGCCGCACCCGTCACACCGCAGATCAACTGCTGTTGACCTCTTGCCGGACACACGCCCCCGATAATGCTCGCTGCAAGTGCCGGGGCGCCCACCGCGGCGGCCGCAGCGTAGCGGTGGGGAGGAACGGGGATGTCAGCTGCGTGCTCACAACGGCAGGCCCTCGAGACCATGTGCTGGTGGTGTGTGTACGGGTGACGACGAGCTCCGTTTCCCGACTTCCGTTTCCGCGCGGGGTTCCCACCGCGCAGAGGATGTGGGTTGCACCTGCGCAGTGCCTGCTGAACCGTCTCAAAGAATACCTGCTTTTTGGTGTCTGGGCCCGGCCCGCAAGCGGTTGTCACCGTCTATTTTGACAGTGTGAGCCCTGCTTTTTCCCGACTTTTTTGGTTTTTGATTTACACAGGTGGGTGTCGGTCAATCGACGGAGTGCATCTCATACGGACAGAAGCGCCTGGAGCTGATCTGTCTGAGCGTACAAAATCACCCGTGAAAGTGGACCGAAACGCTTCACTGCAGGACTCCATGCAATCCACGTCTTGGGGACCTTGCGAATGACCGCAAGGTGGCTTGCGGCTCGCCGCAGAGTACCTTGCGGAATCGCCTCTGCTTGGGCCATTGCGGCGAAATTCTCCCGCTCTTTGCGGAGCCCAAGGGTAAGAAAAGTGACGTGAAGGCGGACGCTTTGAGGACGCGCTTGACGACCTGGCTTGGACGGATGGCGCAGCGCGAAGGGGTGGCACCCTCTTTCTCCCCCACCCCTCCACTCCGCTCACCCGCTTCTTTGGCCGCGGGTGGCCCATCACCTTCACTCCCCCACGCTTGGTCGCTCCCCCCCCGTTCTCGTCCGTGGGGATCGCAGTGATGACGGCTTTTCCTGGGAACCGCTGAGCGACAGACTTTGCGGGCTGTTGCAACTGAAAACGGTGGCGCGGCGCGGGGACGGTGCCCGCCGTCAGCTTTGCTTCAGCCGATACTAGCTCCCCCTTTCGCCTCCCCCTTCCCTCAGCTCGCCTCCGCTTCCCCCTCGCTCTCGACGGTAGGTCTCGCCATGGAAACAGCATCCACTGAGGCGTAGAAGCCGGACCCTGGCTGACTGCGGCAGGTGGTGGTAATTCTCCGCCTTGAGGTGTGCGGCTGCACTGAGGTGCTGGCGCAGGTAAACGAGCAGCTGCTGTCTCAGCGGAAGAGCGAGAACTCTGCGCTGGTCCAGGTAGCCCAGACGGCCCAGGGCTTTGAACACCTGTTCCGTCCCGGCCTCTGATTGGGTACACTCCGACGGTTGTTGACAGTCGCGGCGTGGGAGATTTTCGCAAAGGGCCGCGCAAGAATGACAGACTTGCGGACACAAGCAGACTCCGCACAAAAATCTTGCTTGTCCACGCAGACTGGCTTGCGGAAAAGCAAGATCCCACCCAAGCCCGCAAGGGGCCCCGCAACCGAAAAAGCAGGTTTTTTTTGAGACGGTTTAGCAGGCACTGCGCTGGTATCATTTGCGGCCGACTATATACTTCTCATCATGAATCTGTCAATCTACGATCCTACGTTGCCGTAACAGTGACACGTCTGAAGGATGGATACACGTGTGAAGATGGATATCAAGGCCTACCGGACCGTGACCGCCACCACGACCGCCACGTGTGCACCAGGCCAAACGGCCCAGCTGTCTGGCCACCCTGTGCCTCGCCCTTTTTTAAAGTCGGACCCGCTGCCCGCCCGCACCAAACACCTGCCCACGGCCCACCCCCCCCCCCCCACGTCGACGTGCGGCGCATGCGTCAACAGCGGGCTCGCGCGGGTGGCCCCCGCGACGTGCTGGCGCGGGGAGAAAAACAAAGAAAAAAACGGCGACGCACCCTGCCGCCGCGGCCAGCAGTGGGACACCGCTTGGCGGTTGGGGGACGATCGGTGGCGACGGGCCGCCCGCCCCGCCCTCTTGCGTCGTCTCTAATGCCCCGAACCGCTACGCAAGCGATTTGCGTAGCTTTTGCGATAAAGTGCGTGGGCCCGAACCCGGGCCCCACGGAGTCATTCTGGGGGGGTTGCGATGGACGTGTGTATGTGTGTAGCCTGCGTATCGTGCGTATGCCTTTGCGATGACCCAGGATCGTCTCACGAGATGGAGGCACGCCACGGACCGTATCGCTCTACCACCCAATCACGCCCTCAGGTTCGGTCGCTCACGGACCAACCACAGTGCATGCAGGTGGCTGACAGAACCCCTCGAGGGCGTCACGTCGGGGTGTTCTGGTGGCCCATCGGCTGCCACGTCGCACTTCTCCCCGCCACGTGGGCTCTCATCTGGCGCCACGTGCACGTTTTATTTGTTATTGTATCTTGATACAAGTAGCGGAGGTGGCCGCCCCCGTGGGCCGCCCCCCCTCACCACCCCACCGTAGCGGCACCCAGCCCGCTGACGGTGGTGAGGAGGAGAGACCTACTCGCCTCTCGCACTGCCCCACAGCTCCACCGCCCGCCTAACCATCCGTGGCGTCGCCACCATCCTCCCCGCACCCCACCCCCCTCACCTACATCAACCCACCCCCCTCACCTACGTCAACCTACCCCCCTCACCTACATCAATCCACCCCCCTTCTCAAACCTCTCTCTCCACTCCTTGACGCCGCCTTCCATCTTGAACGCTGCTCTCTCTCACCCGATCCCCTCACTTCTTGCCACTGGATGCGTCAGCCAACACCCTCCGTTCACGCCTCGTCTTCTTGACCGATCCACACACAACAGATCCACACGCATGCAAAGAAAGAACAAACAAAGAAAGAACAAACCACGAAGCAAGACACGCGGCCAAAACACACAATTAGACACCACGATCCCACACACGCAGTACATGGCACAGGTACACGAACAGATGCGCGCGTCCAAAACAATGACGAGCTCCCTCCAGCTGCTCAGACCTCGGCGAGTCACTACGAAGTCGTGCTAGCCCTACAAGTCTCTCATGACCTTAGCGCACGGTTGGACGAAGGTAAACGTGCGCACCTGCAGCCGTGTCGCCAAACAGGGAAGTGACTTGATCCATTGGAAGGGTGTCGAGTACCTCGTGGGGGAAGAGGCGAGGGGCGTGCGTGCAGGCGCGCTTCAACGTGGGGGACCGTGCCGACTTGGTGCGAGAAGGCGAGTGGCCGTTGGAAACCAGTCCACAGCACGGCCCGCGGCTGAAGGTCCGGGGCGTCCGGCGTCTCGATTCTCAGCCGTCGGGATCGGACCTTCTAGAAGACGAGTTTGGTGATCAACTCCGAAGCCGTGGACGGCAAGTCTGTCCCGCGCTCTAATTCGTCACGTCTGCGACCTGCCTATTGGTTGATGAGCACATAGCCCCCCCCCTCCCCTTACTTGGGGTGCATCCAAGTGTTCCCAGAAGAGTGCAGACGCTGCAACGCTTCCCGTAATTTGCTGCCTGCGAGATTGTCACTCGGCGACCTCACGGCGCGTCACGCGCCACCGCGTGATCGTCGAAGTGCGGGCAGCTCTGGGAGTCGCCCAGTCACATGCGCACCACGTGGCGACGAGTTGTTCGCGAGTGAACACGGGGAGGCACACGAGGCCCCCCGCACAGGCCCCTGACGGCTCGGAAGGTGCAGACAGACCAGAGCCAAGCTGTAAGGTTCTTGGGTCTCTCGGATCCGTGCGGGAGCTGTGCTCTTCCAGGGACAGTTGACTTCTGCGGGCGATGCAGCCAATCGGAGGCCGATGTGGCAGTTCTGGCGCGGAGCACTTGTGACTCTCCGAGCGGGGATCACCGGGCCCTGCCCGAACTCTCTGTCGCCGGAAGGGGGTGCAGAGGATTTTGCGATGACTTCAAGACCCCCCTCTTGTATATGGTTTCCTGGGGGGTTGCGTATGTGCGTAGCGTGCGTATCGGTTGCGTAGCGGTTTGGGGCATTTGAGACGGTGACGCCAGGTTGAAGGTGGTGGGGGGGGGGGACGGGCTCCAAGCCGCGGCAGGTGCGGTGCGGGGGGACGGCGGGGGCGATCAGGGGCACGGGCCGGCAGTGGCGGCGCGCCGCCACCCGTCAGGCGCACCGTGTCGTAACCCCCCCCTCCCGCCGCCCCTCCGCCCCCCCCTCCCGCCGCCCCTCCGCCCCCCCCTCCCGCCGCCCCTCCGCCCCCCCCTCCCCCGAACGCGTGGGGCGCGCCGCCCCCAGGTCTTCTTTTTTTGAAAATACCGCTCGCACGCACCCGCCGCCGAGGGGTGGCGTCCGCGGCGGCGCGCCGCCGCGGTGGCCGCGAGACGGGCGCGCCGCGGCACGCGGGGCAGCGGGGCGACCCGCCGTGGCGCGGGGGGGTTATTGGTGCCCCCGTCCACTCCCCCGCATCGGCCGCCGCTGTCGTCTGCGGGCGTCCCGCCGCCCCCCCCCCTGGCCGGCCGGCCGCCCTCTCGACCGCTCCCGCCGCCCCGGCCGCCTCACTGGGTCGGCGGCGCCTCGGCGCGCGCGCCGCCCGCGGCCGAGGCGTGGGCGCCACGGCGGTCGCACCCCCGTTTTCGTTCTTTCTTTCCCCGCTGCGCGCATCCTCCCCGCCCCCGCCCACCCCGGCCGGCACCCAGCGCTCCTCCCCCCCCCTCACCGCCCCGCGCGGCCACCGCTCGCCTTCCTTGCACCCCGGGCTTGGTGGCGCGCGACCACCCCCCCCCCCAGAGTCACGCCGCGCACGGGCTGGTGGGTCGTGCTGCCAGGCGGCGCCGCGGCGGCGGCGGTACCTTGGCCCCCACCGCGGTGGCGTTTCCTCTTCCCAGCGCCCCTCCCTTCCCCACCGCCGCCACGCGCCAACCCGTCGCCTCGTGCGTTTCCCGTGCGGCTGGCCCCTCGCCCCGCCGCCGCGTCCTTCCCGCCGCCCCGCTCGCCCCACCCGACCGCGGTGCGTGCGGCCGTCGTCGTCGCCTTCTTCCCCACCCTCCAGCCCCCCCCTCCCCGTGGCTTGCCCTTTTCCGCCCCCCGGCACCGCCGTCCCCTTACCCCCCCCTACATTGACCCCCCCATGGCCGACACTGCCAACCGCGGCGGCGGCCGCCGCCCGTACCGCCCCCTCCACCGGCTCACGTGGCGACGGCTGTGGGGCTCCCGCCCGCCGCCGCCGCCGTCGCCGCCGCCCGGCGGGCTGACGCTGGGGCCGTCGGCGGCCGCCGCCGCCCCGACGGTGGCGGCGGCGGCAACCAGCGGCGCCGATGGTGGCGGCGGCGGCGGCGACGGCGGCGGCGGGAATGGCGGCGGCGGCCACGCCCTTCCCCCACCTCCCCACCCCCACGCGCTGGCGCTACCCGGCCGGGCGGCGCGGGCACCGCCGCCGCCGCCGCCGCCCCCTCCCCTCCCCGCCCGCCCCTCCGCGCCCTCCCCGTCTCTCCCCCCCTCTACGGGCGGCCCACCCTCTCCCCCGCCCGCGGCCGGGACGACGCCCTTTGTCTACGACGGCCCCGGCGCCAACGTGTCGGTCGCGGGCGACTGGGACGGCTGGTTGCACCACCGGCTGACCCGCGGCGGCGGCGGCAGCGGCGGCAGCGGCGACCGCCCCGCGGTGCGCGCGCTGGCGGGCCTGCCGCCGGGTCCCCACCGGTACAAGTTCTTTGTCGACGGCGGCTGGGCGCTGAGCGCGGGCGTGCCCGCCATTGCCGACGACGCGGGCGTCCGCGCGCACGTGGTGGTGGTGCCGCCGCCGCCGCCGCCGCCGCCGCCGCCGCCGCCGCCACCGCCACCACCACCACCACCGCCCCCACCGCCCCCACCGCCGACCACACCGCCACCCCCGTCGCTGCCGCCGCCGACCACCACATTCGACGCCGCGGCGGCCCCCCCGCGGCGGTCACGGACCCCCCCGGCGGGGCCACCCCACCGCGGGGAGTTGTCTCCCCCCCCGACGCCGCCGCGCCCGCCCCCCCTTTCCCCCCCCCCCGCCGCCGCCCACCGAGACCGCCTCCTTCCCCGCCCGCCCGCCACCGCCACCCCCGCCAGGGGCGCCCGTGGGCGGTGTGGGGGGGGGACGCCGCGGCCCCGCCGGGCGCCGCACCCGCCTCCGCGCCGCGTCGTCCGCGGCGAGCCTCCCCGATATGGCGGGTGTCGGCGGCGGCGGCGACGCGGCGGCAGGGGCGGCAGGGGGAGCAGCCGCCCCCGCAGGCGGCGGCAGCGCCGCCGCCGCCGCCGCCGGTGGCACTCCCGCCGCCGCGCCGCCGCCAGTCACCGACGGCGGCGGTGGCGGTGGCGGCGGCGGCGGCGGCGGCGGCGGCGGCGGCGGCCGCGGGCCACGGTCACGGATAGGGGGCGTCCGCCGCTTCTCGCTGCCCCGCCGCGGCACGGCAGCGTCGGCAGGGGCGGGCGCTGGTGGCGGCCCGGGGCCACCCGCTGCGGCGGTGGCGGCAGCGGCCGGCGGCGGCGGCGTGTCGGCCCGCGCGCGCCGGTCGCTGCCGCGGTGGGCGGGCGCGGCGGCGGTCCTTGCCGCCGCGGGCGGCCGCGGCAGCGGCGGCTCCGCGTCATCGACCGCGGGCAGCGGCGACGGCGTGGCGGCGGCGGGGGAGGCGGCCGCGGCGGGGGTGCCCCCCCCCCCCCAGCCTCTGTGGCGGCGGCGGCGGCGACGGGGTCGGCGACGACGGGGGCGGCAGCGGCGGCGGCGGCGTCGACGCCGACGGCGCCGACGCTGACGCAGACGCCCACCCCCGCGGCGGCGGCGGCGTACGCGGCCATGGCCACCCACACCCTCTCCGCGCTCGCCGACGCGGCCGCCGCGGCGGGCCTCGCCGCCCGCGCCGCGGACACGTGGACCGCCCTCGGCCCGGCGTACGCGCCGCAGGCGGCGGCGGCGTACGTGCTGCTCGCCCGCTGCGCGGGGCGGTCGGTGGGGGTGGCGAGGAAGGCGGGGGGGGGCGCCGCCGGCGGGGGGGGGGTGGGGGTGGTGGCCACCACGGTGGGGGCGGCGCCCCCGCGGGCGCCGCGGCGGCCGAGGCGGCGCTCCGGCGGGCCGCCGCGGCGGCGGCGGGCCACGGCGCGGCGGCCGAGGCGGACATTGTCCACCACCTGGCGGTGGTGGTGGAGCGCGCGGGCCGCGTCGATGAGGCCGCCGGCTTGTACCGGGACGCGGCACGGCTGTACGTGGAGGGGGGGGTGGGGGGGGGCGACAACGCCGCGCTCTGTGCCCGCAACGCCGACGGGTGCGCGCGCCGGCGGGAGCGCGCCGCCGCGCGGGCCGCGCGGGCCGCCGCGCGCGGAGCGGTGGGGGGGGGGGCGGCGACGGCGCGCCGCCCCAGCCGGCGGCAGCGGCGGTGGTAGCGGCGGCGGTGGGGGCGGCGGCGGCGGCGGTGGCGGGGCGGGCAGAGGGGGGGGAGAGCGGGGGGGGAGAGGGGCGGGGGGGGAGCCGCTACCCCCGCCGCCGTCGGCGTCGGCCAGCCACCGCACGCGGCTGGCACCACCGGTAGGGGGGGGGGGAGCGGGGGGGGGGGGAGGTAATGCACCGGGGGCGGCAGGGAGGGGGGCCGCCACACGAGCGGCGCGGGCTGGCTCCCCTCTCCTCTCCCCCCCAACACACGAGGTCGTCTGCTGGTGGGCCAGCCACGCTCCAATCATCACGCGCCGGCCGTCCTCTCTGCCCCACCAAAGCGGCGGCTGCCCGTCAGTGGGCCGACCATCCCACCCATCACCCGCTGGCCGTCCTCCCCCCCCCCAAAAAGACGTGGTTGACCGACCGTGAGCCAGCTACCCCACTCATCACCCACTTCCCCCCACCATCATCACCTGTACGGTACACTGTACACGGGGTGTCACTCTCCGTCCTCAGCCGCCCTGCCCCCTCCCCCCCCCCAAGCCCCGCTTCCCCCCCAAAAAAAAAACGCCGCCTGGCAGCTCGTTAACCCTCCCCATTGACTGCCTCGAGCAGCCGCCGGAGCTCCCCCCCCACCCCCTCGCTGCTGCCCACGTCCACGCCCGTCGCGGCAACAAGCCCCCCCAGCGACGGCCAGCCGCCAACCGCCAAGCCAATCGCCGTCCGCAAGTGGTCCGCGTGGTCGGCGGGCGGCGGCGGCGCGCCAGCCGCCCCGCCGCCGCCGCCGCCGCCGCCGCCGCCGCCGCCGCCGCCGCCGCCGCCGCCGCCGCCCAGCGCGGCCGCGGCGGCCGCCACCACCGCCGTCGCCGCCGCCTCGCCGCCGCCCCAGCCGTGCACCGCCGCACGGGCGAGCGCCCGTGCCAGCAGCGCGCCGGCCAGCCGCACGCCCGCCGTCGGGCCTGCGACCGCGGGCGCGACCGCGTCGGCCAGCTGCTCCGCACCCGTCTCGGCCCGACCGCCGCCGCCGCCGCCACCGCCGCCGCCACCGCCACCGCCGCCACCGACACCGGCCGTCGGCGGGACGGTGGCGGCGAGGACGGCCCGCGCGGTGGCCTCGGCGGCCAACACGTTGACCGCCGCGCGGAGGGTCATCATCCACCCCGCCGCCGCGGCGGCGGCGGACGTGGCGCGCAGCGGCGACGCGGCCACCCCGCCGGCGGGCGCGTAGGTGGCCATCAGGCGCGGCAGCGCGGCGGCAACGGCGCCCGCGCGGGGGCCCGCCTCCGCGGCGGCCAGCCGGAGGAGGTCCAGCGCCGCAAACGTCGGCACCCGCTCCAGGGACGCGAGCAGTTCCCCGACGGGCGGCCGGCCGGCGGCGGCGGCACCGCCGCTGCTGGCGGCAGTCCAGCCGGGGTCCGCCGCGGCGAGCGCGGCAAGGATCTTGGGCGTGGCGCCGACCGCGGCAACGACGGGCGTCCGAACCGCGCGGGCGAGGGCCGTCTCGGTCGCCGCCGCTGCCGGTGGGGGCGCCGTCCCGGACAGGCGCGCTCCCCCGCGGGTGCCGGTGAGCTCGTGGCCGGCGCTCGCGTCCCGAATCTGCGCCTGCATGCCGTCGAGGGACTGGCGGAGCATGGCGCCGAGCGGGCTCGCCAGCGCCACCGCCGGCAGGTCCGAGATGTAGGCCGGGATGGTCACCCCCGGCCCGCACAGGTGCGCGACGACGGCGGCGGAGAAGTGGTTGCAGTTGTGGTCGAGCAGGTGGTACGTCGCGGCGGTGTAGGCGGGCGCGAGTACGGAGCGCAGGTGGGAGAGGAAGGCGTCGCGCGGCACGGCGGTGGCGCCCAGCGCGTGCGTCGAGACGGGGGTGCCGTAGGGGGTGCGCCCGGGCGGGTCCGCACAGATGCCGCCGCCAAAGTAAAACTCGGTGCCGTGCACGACGACGCCCGTGTGCCAGATGCCGTCAATGGGGATGCCCAGCGCGGGCGCAAACTGGGCGGCCATGCCCCCAGAGAGGTCATAGACGTGGAGGGTGACGGGGTAGGTGGTGGGCATCGTGGCCGCAGCGAAGGAACGGGGGGACCAAAGGGGGCAAGGCAGGTGGCGCGAGCCCAGGAGGCAGCCACAAGGCACGGGGAGCTGCGGAAGCAGCAGAGAGATGAGTGGGGAGGAGAGTGGACAGACAGCATGTGGTGCATCGCGAGAAACTGCCTCTACAGCAACCAATGGAAGACAGCAGGGTGTGACACAGGCTGCCACGCGTGACTTACAAGCTTCAAGTTCAGCACGAATGTCCAATTCTATTGCCATCTCAAAACAGACTGTCATCGAACAAATACTCAAGGAATGGTTCATGGGTCAGACTGCAGTAGCCCCCCATTCACGTTGCTGCTCACCAAGCCTCTTGCTCTTGTGGCCCGGTCGACGCCGAGCCCGCACCTCCCCCGCGCATCGGCTCCCAACCGACGCGCTCCCGCCACCGATCGAGGCGCTCCTCGGAGCTCTTCGTGCCACGGCCCGTGGCGCCATCCCTCACAACGCTTCCACGTCGGCGCCCAAGTACAAAAAGGACCGCCAAGAGGCCCTACGCGCGCCACCCTTCTTGCGTCCGCTCGGTGCCCCCCGTACCGGGCCTGCCAAAGAGGAAGGAACCGCAGGTCCCGCCCGACCGCGCGCGCAAAGGTCCAGTCGACGCAGTGTGTGGGTGGCCTCCTCTAGCCGCGGAGGAGAGAGTGCTCGGCCGTCTGCGACGGGGCCAGCAGTCAAAGGGTGTGCCCCCTTGCTGCAGGCTGGTGCTTCTTCCAGCGGCGATACGTTTCGTGCGGGGTCGGAATCCAATTTTGTCTCCCTACACTTGCCCCGCTGATGGGACACCCAGCGGCCCCCAGCGAGGCCACGTCCCACGGGGGGCCGAACGACCCCGTGGTAGTAAGGTCGGTAAATCCGATCGAAAAACGATGTCGGTAACCGACGGTATCCCGATCGGTAAACGGTAAGCTTGATTTGCTCGCTGGTCGGTATCGGTCGGTATGGTAATCGGACTTGTATTTATATTTCAGTGCGACCGTCACAAGGCACTCGCCTGACCCAGCAGTCGCCGTGGTGGTGTGGCGGCTGCGGAACTTCCGGTCCGCCAAGTTCCCCTTGCGTCTTATCGTTGGGAGCAGGGCGGGTGGTCAGTTCGCTGTCGATATGTGCACCTTGATGCGTGAGAATTAAAGGACGCGACTTGGCATGCAGGAGAGGTATGGGATGTGGAGAAGACGGGGTGCTCCCGTGCTTGCCCATGGCAGGAATGGTCAAGGTGGTGGCTCTGGTCGGGTTGAGCTGAGGCGTGCCACCGGTTCCGTCCGGGTCATCGAGTGGCCGAGGCAGTGGGCAGAATCAAGTGTGGAGCTCCAACCACGCCCTACTTTATAGGAATTGATATGAGGATTTCGGTTACCGAGATCCCGACACGAAATCGATATTTCGGTATATCGACCGGTAAACGGTATCCAGAATCGTACCGATCGGTAAATGACAACCTAAGTGGTAGGGTCTTGGAGGCTTGTGGGCTGGTTTGTGTGCCTTCTTTGCACGCTCAGCAGAGGCCCCACACCACGCCCTCCTGGCGCGCTGATGCGGGCCGTACAGCGAACGGGGTTGGCCGTGGATTGGGGCGGTCAAGGCTTGCGTGGCGCACCCGCCGTCCCGCTCGTTTGCGGGGGGGGCCGCCCACCTCCCACCGGCTGCGGGCGGCCGGTACACCACAAGCACCACGCGTCACCTATCGTACGTGTGCGGTCGGGCCAACGCTGGCGCCTGAGGTGGCGGGGGAGCGCCATCCCCACACGCGGGGGGTCTGGATTGGCGGCCGCCGCCCCCCGCACGACCGCCCGGGGGCGTCCGCCACCCGCCCGACCTGACACGATCCCCCGTGGTCGCAGTCGCGCGGTCAATACCGACGGGCTGGCTCTACGTGGAGCTGTCGCGCACGCGCCGTTGGAGTGCCTCGCTCTCCATTGCGGCCCACTGGGCGGGCGCCACTTGTGTGCGGGGCAAGCAATCCCACCCGTCGGGCCGCCCGCGCGTCGGGTGTCAGGCGGGATGGACCTCCCGCTGGCGGCGTGTGGGGGGGTCGCGGCGGCGGGGCTTCTACAGGGCCGATCCGCCCCCCAGGTCCGCGCACGCGGCCCAGCGGGGTGCTGTGCTGGCCTGGTCGACCGCCCGCCAATCACCGCCGGTGGTTGTCACTGCCGCGGAGCGTGCGCGCGCCGCGTCTACGCCGCCTGGTGGTGGGCTTGCGTGCTGCGGGCCACGGCCGAGGGCGTTGTCGGCGATGGGGCGGCTGCGACTGCTGCTGTCGCCTTGTCAGGGGGGTTTGGGCGTTGGCGTTCGCCAGCGCTGCCGCGCAGCGGCGGCTGCAGCCGCCACGGGCGCCGCCAAGGTCGGCCCGTGCCCCCTTGACCCCCCTTTGTTGTCGCCGCGTGGGCGGCACTCGCAGCGCGCCGGGTGGCGGGAAAGGGTAGGTCCCCCTGTTGTTGGCCGTCGCCGCGGCCAAGGCGGTGGGGGCACCGAGAGACGCGCGGCGTCCAGACGGGGCGGCTCGCCCCTCGTGTGGGGCACCCACCCCTTCTTCCAGAGGGGATACGCGGCGCGAAGGGCTGTCGCCAGCAGACCACCGCGGCGCGGCCCGGCGTCACGCGCTCGTTGAAGAGGTGGCGGCGGCGGACGGGGGCGCTGCAAGGCGGTGCGGGCGGGGGGCAGCGGGACACGGTGGGCGCGTGGGAACCAGACACGCCCGCCGCATCGCTTGCGAGCGTGCGCCCCCCGCGAGCCGACGTTCTAGGGACGAGGAGGGAGGGGGGCTCGACGGACGCCGCCCACCCCGGTCGCGGTCTGGAGGTGGTCGGGACCTGTTTGCCTGCAGCGGTGTGGGCGGGGGGGGGACGGGACGGTGGTCCGCCGCCGCCGCACACCCCACGCCGCGGTGCGTGGCATAGCCCCGTGACCCACCGCGGGCGTGGCCGCAGAGGTGCTCGCCCGGTGACCGGCGCCACCGAGGTGGCACGCCTGCCCACCCTTTGTGGGGACTGGGCGCCGCGCGCTCCGCCACGGCGTGGCCACCTTGAGGGCGGTCTTATCGGCACCCCCGGCTGCCGCTGTTTGCGGCTGGTCAACAGGCAGTCAGAGTTGAGCAGCCAGCACCCGTCTGTTGCACACCGGCACCACCTCACCAACCCACGGCCCTCCCCCCCCCGTCTCCTTCACTCTCGTCACCATGTCCGCGCTCGACGTCTACCGCGCGGCGCGCCTGGAGCGCTCCCTCGTCATTTTGTGCGCCTACACCCCCGCCCCCTCCCGCCCCTCCCTCGACGCGGCGTCCTCCGCCGGCGGCACCACCCCCGCCCCCCCCCCTTCCCCCGATGCCTTCCCCAGCCGCTGGGCGAGCGTGCCGTCGCTGGCGCGGCGGCTCGTCGACGCGGACGCGGCGCTGCTGCTGCTCGCGGCGGGCCCTCAGCGGGTGGCCGACGCGGACGCGGCGGCGGCGGGGCTGCTCGCCACCCGCGCCCTCCGCCGACGGGTGCTTGTCGTTGGCGACACGGACGGCGCGCTGCGGTCGGCGCTCGACGCGGAGCGGGTGCTGCCGCCGGCCGCGTCGCCGTCGGCCAGCAGCAGCGACGGCGGGAGGTGCGGCGCGGCCGGCGGGACGGGCTTATCCACCGCCGCCGCCACGGGGGGGGGGGTCAGCACCGGACGCCGCTGGTGGCACCAGCTGCTCGGCGGCATGGACTGCACGTCCGGCTCGGCAGCGGGGCCACCCAGCGGTGTAACGGGGCAGTGCTGGGGGAACGAGGTTGGCGGCGGTGGCGGCGTCGGCGGCGGTGCTTTCACGGGCGCCCCGCGGGTGGCGCTCGTCACCCGTGATGGCCGCGTCGTCGGCCGCTGGGGCGGCTACGGCTGCCCCGACTGGGCCGTCTACCCCGACGCCATCATCACCACCACCGAGATGATGATGCTCGGGCCGCGACGGCCAGCAGCGCCCGCCCGGCCCCGCCGGTCATCGTCGGCGGCCCACGGCGGCGGCGGCGGGGGTGGCGCCCGCGCGGGGTGGGACGAGCCGTCCTGGGATGCGCCGCCGCCGGCTGTGGCGGCGGGACCCCACGACAGCGACGTGCGGGGGGACACCCTCCGCGCGCTCCTCCGCGTGATGCGCAACGACTACTTGCACCAGTTGCCCGCAGACGCGGCCAAGGGCGGGCGCAAGGGCGCCGCCGCCGCCGCGTCGGCAGTGGTCAAACCGGCGTCGGCGGGGGTGGCGGGCGCCGTGACCAAGGACCGCCGCCGCCGCAGACCGACCGGCCGCCACGCCTCCGCCGCGACCGCCAGCATGGACACAGACTGCGGGTTGGCAGATGGCGAAGACGGGCACCCCCCCGCGGGTCGGCGTGTCAGCGAAGACACCCCCGCCCGCCGGCGGCCGTCCGCCCCATCCACTCGCCGTGCGTCCGAGGCGGTTGCGGGCGCACGCCCGCAGCGGCGTGTGCCACGGGCGCCGCCGCCGGCCATCCCGGCTGGCAGCATCGTCCGACCATTCCCAGCTTGGGGGCAGGCGGGCGACGACCGTGTCAGCGCCAGCCGACGCAATGCAAGCCGTCACGTGTCTGTCGACGGTGTCGTACAAGGCGCCGCCGACGCCGGGACGTCGTCGCCCCCACTGTCTGCCTCGCCGCTCACAACGCCGCCGTCTGTGAGTGATACAGACGCGTGGGAGGCGCGGCGGACGCGGCACCACCGGGTCACGTCGGCTGCAGGCGCCGCACGTGGCTCCGCGGGCGGCCACGGCCGGTCGGTGGCTTGGGCCGACGGCGGGCAGGGCGGCGGTGGCGGCGGCGGGCGCCCGCTGGCTACGTTCGGAGGCGAACGTGACGGCAGCGGTGGCGATGGCAGCCGTCGCCGGCCGTCTACAAGGCGGAGCGGCTCTGCTTCCCCACCTCCCGTGGAGCCCCCCCATCCATGGAAGACGGTCAAGTCGCTGCCCGCTTTGATGGGCTCAGCCACCACCGTTGACGCGTTTCCCCCCTTTGCCGGCGCGGGCGGCGACCAGGCCATGCCGCCACGGCGGCCTGCGCCCCCCCCCCCCACCAGCAGGTACGACACGTCTGGCTGGTCTGTCCTACCAGACAGCCCCCCATCGACGGGGAGCAGCAATGGCGGCGGCGGGCGGCGGTCGCGGGATGACCCGCGGCGGCGGCGGCAGCCGCTGCGGGACCTCGTCGAGCCACCACGGGGCGGGGGGCGCCGGCCGCCACGGCCGCCGCCCCACCCCCAGCTGCCGGCCGTGACCAAAGAGCCACCCCCGCCGGTGACAGCGGCGGCGACGGTAGCGACCCAACGCTGGACGACGGCGGGCGGGGCGGCGACATCGTCGGCGGCGGCGGCGGCGGCGGCCAAGGCGCTTCGCGGCGCGCCGCCGCCGCTGCCCCCCAGCGCCGCCGCGCGCTACAATAGCACCCCCGGTCGGGCGGCGTGTGGCGCGACGCGGCACTCGCTGGATCCCGGCGCCGCGACGCGGCGGTCGCTGGACCCGGGCACCGCCGGCCATGCCGTCGATGATGATGGCCGGGGGGAGCGCACCCGCCGGCGGACGTCGATTGGCGCGCTGGTGTCGGGGGTGGCCGGCATTGGCAGCTGGTTGTTCTGAGCTGTGCATCCCCCGACGTGCAAGGCGCGCCATCATGACGCGTCCATGGTTGGGGGTGAATGGCCTAGATAGCTAGTTCAGAGGTGGCAAGAGTGAGCAAGGCTGGCTAGTGGGCAGGCTTGCCGACCGTCACAGGCGGGTGGTGCGCTGCTTGCCTCGAGCAGTCTCCGCTGGGTGCTGCTGATGCCGTTCCTTGATAAACACAGGGCTGCTTCCTTCCTTCACGTGCACGTGCGGTGCGGCCGTGACTCTTACGCACCTGTGTGGCGTTCTAGCGAGAATGAGAAGGAGACTGAAGGGGGGGGGGGGGGGTTCAGAGGGAAGTGTCCTTCCCCCAAAAGGGCGGCACCTGCCGGAAGCACATCGACAGGCCGCGACAGACAACCTCCGCCTCCCCCCCGCCGCCGGCGGCGCGGCCCACGCCACAGCGCCGCCGCCGCGGGTGAGGCGGGGGGGAAGGGACCAGCGTCGCTGACGCGGCAGCGAGGTGATGGGCGGCCAAGGTGTAGGTGTGGTGTGGACACAGAGCAGCGTGACGCGTGGAGTGTTTCGCCTGAAAAGTACGTGACAAACCGCCGGTTTCATCTTGCCTGCCCACACGAGCTCTCGAGGCTGGAGTGACGCGTTTTGTTGGTACTCCCACTGCTCTCAGTCGCTCATTCCTGTGCTCTCGCGACCACGTGCGACGACCCGACAGAGGGCGAGACTTGGTCCTCCGTGCGCGCGAGAGAGAGGAGTGGGCCCGCCGAGGTAGTCCCCACCTACGCTCGTGGGCCCCGCGGCGCGTGTCATCCACCAGTCGGTGGCCCCTCCCCCCCGCGCTCGCCGCGTGCGACCGGCACTTTCCCAGACGGCGCCGCGGCGGGGGCCGTCTGCGCGGCGGGCACTGTGGCGGACGGGGTGACCGCCCCTCTTACTGGCGCTCCTTTGGCTTGACACTCCACCCGCAACGGCGGCGGCGGCGGCGGCGGCCGGTGCGGCTGGCAGTGGCCCGCCACGGCGGCGGCGGACGGGTGGGGCGGAGGACGGCGATTGCGGGGGGGGGGGGGTGCTCCACCCGCGTTAGTTCCCCCGACGGTGGCCGCGGTGACGCGGCAGCGGCGAAGATGGCTTGTGGGGAGGGTGATGGAACGATCACTTCTTGGGCGCCGGCTGGCCGGCTGCTGGAGCCCCGCTTTGCTCCTCGCTCCGCCTCCATGCTAGCTCTCCCGGACGGCGCGGCTCCAATTGTACTCCACCCCGCCCCTTGGCCTTACTTCTTTGCCTGTTGCTCTCGCCTTTTATTCCCCTACCCCGCCCTTTCCCCGCTGTCCTTGCCCTTTCTTCTCGCTCCTGGCGTTGGCAACACCGCTCCTTCGCTCCTGTCATCATCCTCCACGTCCCCCTTTGGTCATGGCACGCACCGGGCGGTGCCGCTGGTGCCCCCTCTTTTGCTTCTTGGCGGTAGCCGTTCCCGCCGCCGCTGCCGCCACCGCCGCCGCCACCGTCGCCGCCGCCGCTGCCGCCGTCGTCCCAGACGCTGGGCTCCCCCCCCCACCCCCCAACCTCGCCGCCGCCTACGCCGAAGCCGCCCGCGCCGCACACGAGCTGTCCCGCGCGACGGGGGAGGTGGCCGCCGCCGCCGCCGAGGCGTCCCGCGCCACCGCCGACACGGCGCGGGCGGCCGCAGAGGTCCGCCGCGGCGTCACCGAACTCCGCCGCGCCGCCGCCGAGGCCACCCGCGCGGGCGGGCCCGCCACCGCCGCCGCCGCCGCCAACACGGCCGCCGCCGCCGCCGACCAATGGCGCCGCGCGATGCCCCCCGGCGCTGCCGGCGCTTGGGCGGCGGGCCCGCCGCGTGCGCGCGCGGCGGCGGCGGCGGCGGCGGCCGCCGCCGCGGCGGCGGCGGCCGCCGCCGCGGCGGCGGCGGTGGACGACCGGGAACGAGACGCGGACGTGGCGGCGCTGCGGCGGCGGGGGGTTGGGGGCGGCGGCGGCAGGCGGGCGGCGGCGGAGCTGGTCCGCGCGTATGCCGAGACGCGCCGCGCGCGTGCCGAGGGCGTCCGCGCCGCGGCGGAGGCGGCGCGGGCGGGGGCTGCCGCCGCGCGGGCGCGCGCGGCGCGCGTGCGCGCGCGCGCGGAGGGCGTACGGGCGCTCGCGGAGCGCGTGCGGGGGGGGGCGGAGGGGTGGCGCCAGCGCTGAGGTGAAGGCAGAGAGGCGCCACAACGCAACGACTTCCAAACAGGCAGCAGCCGCGACCGGCAACGTCGTGCTGCTCGATTGGAACGAAAGTGTGTGCCCTGAAGGCAGATGCTCACATCACTGCGGCAATCCCACTGACACCGCCGACAAACGCACGGTCGAACCGCCACCCCCACGGTCACCAGCTGTTGCCGCTGCCACTCCCCCCGTCTTCACCTACACATACCGACCGACCGCCTCGCCGCGACCACCGCACCCAAAGAACCCCACGGGGCGCGGTTGCCACCAGTACCGAGGACGGGGTCGGCCACCGCCGATGTTCTCTGCAGCGGGGTTCTGTGGGCGGCGTGGGGTTAGGATCAGATTCGGGTGGTGGGGTTTAGCATGCTGGCTTGAGATTGGTCATCCGGTGAGAATTGCGGATGGGTTCTGGACGCGCCACGTTGTCCGTCTCCTATAAGATGGCACTAGGGGGTGGGGTTAGGACGTGTGTCGGCCACAAATCTGTGGCGAACAGTCGTCACATATGTTCTTCAGCGCGAAAGAGTGGCGCGCCAATGGTTTCTAAAACTGGCGCCGGGGCGGGGGCGCCCGCACGCGGCCCGCCCGCGTCGCACTCCGACGTGTAGGGGGACGCGCCAGGCGACGGCGACGGGGACGGGGACGGGGAGGACGACGGCGACGGCGACGGCAGGCGCGTGCCGCCGCGCGCCGTCGACGCCGTCGACGCCGTCGACGACAGTAGCGACGGATTGCGGGCACGAAGGCGCGGCGGGCGCCGCCACCGCCACCGGTGGTGGTGGTGGTGGTGGTGCGTCGAGGGCACCGGCCGCTTTCCCCCCTCCCCTCCGCCGTCGACGCCGCCGCCGCTGCCGCCGCCGCCGCCACCGCCGCCGCCGCCCCCTCCGTCGCTGTCACCATCGCTGTAAATGTGGCGACCGCGGCGCCAGCCCCGTTACCGCCCGCCACCGCGCCGCCCGCCGCGGCCGGCACGGTGTACTACCGGCCGCCGGGCGGCCCGCCAGCGCCCCCCCCCTCCCCCCCACCGGCACCGCCCCCCGCCCCGCCGCCTCGATTGTGGCGGGGGCGCGCAGGGTGAGAGCGCCCTTCCCCCCCCCCCCCCCCGCACCTCCCTCCCCCCCCCCCCCCCGCAGCCACGCCACCGGCGGCCGCGCCAGCAGCGCCGGCGGCGGCAGCGGCCGCCCGGGCAACGGCCCCCCCACAGCCAGCAGCAGCGGCGTTAGCAGCCGGCCGTTGAGCCCCGCGATGGCCGCCCCCACCAGCACACGTCAACGACCAGCGGGCGCACGCACGAGCCCGCCGGGGCGGCGGCCGCCGACCACACCGCCCCCGCCGCCGCAACCGCGGCGACGATGCCCCACAGCACGCCAGGGGCGGCCTACCCGAGCGACGCCGCCGCCCGCCGGCGGCGGGCGTCCCCAAGCGCCGACCCGCCGCCGCCGCGGAGGGTGGTGGCCACCACCGACGTGGGCGCACGCAGCGGCGCGGGCGCGACGGCGGGGAAGGGCAGGGCCGCTGCCGACGCCGCCGACTACGAGAAGCTCAGGCCGCTGGAAAGGGCGCGTTTGCTCGCCCGCCCGCTCCCGCCGCCGCCGCCGCCGCCGCCGCCGCCGCCGCCACCGGCGCCCACCTTCGCGTGCGCCGCCACCGTCAGGTACGCGTACGCCACGTGCATTGCCGCGTGGGTGGTCAGCCCCGCGGTCAGCGCCAGGTGGATGAGCGCCACCGCGCACACGGACGGCCCCGCCCAGACGCCCACCGCAAACGCCTGCGCGAGCGCCGCCGCCACCGTCACCAGCCCCCCCCCCGCGGGTGCGCCCGCCGGGGCGGGCGGGGCTACCCCCGCCCTCCTACGCCGGCACGTCAGAAACGCCCCCGCGCACGGCGGCCGCTTCGTCGCCGCCGTCCCTGTCCTCCCGCTCCTCGGCGCCCGCGCCGCCCGCGCCGTCCGTGCCGAAGCTGCCGCTACCATCCGCAGCACCGCCCGCTTCGACTGGCGCGGGCGCCGCCGCCGCCTCCGCCGCCGCCACCGTTTGCGTCTGCGGCAGGCGAGGCGGCGGCGGCAGGCGGTGGCGCGGCGGCGGCCCGACGGCGACCAACGCGACGACGGCGTCAGGGCCGGTCGCTGCGCGGACGGGCGCGCGGACGTCAGGCCCCGCAGGAAGACTCGGGTCGCGCAGCCAGGCGCTGGCCTATCGCCAGCGCCGGCAGCTGCTCGCCGCTCCACCTAGTGTGGGCGCGGGGCGGGCACGGCAGTGGCACCCGGCGCATCCGTTGTCGACAAGGAACGGCGCGCGCCCATCGGCACCACGGCTGCGGCAGCTGTGTTGCGTTGCTGCTGCCCGCCTTTTTGTCGCGGTGTCGCAAGCGCGTCTCAATTGTGCACCCCTCCGTTGGCGCCAGTTTTAGAAATCACCGGCGCGCCACTCTTTCGCGCTGAAGAACATATGTGACGACTGTTCGCCACAGATTTGTGGCCGACACACGTCCTAACCCCACCCCCTAGTGCCATCTTATAGGAGACGGACAACGTGGCGCGTCCAGAACCCATCCGCAATTCTCACCGAATGACCAATCTCGTGCCAGCATGCTAAACCCCACCACCCGAATCTGATCCTAACCCCACGCTCCGCACGGAACCGTCTGCAGCGTGGTGCCGGTGACAGGGCCATGGCAGCTCAGGAGCGGACAGGGCGTACTCGGCCAAGAGGGCTGGCGCATGGCAGCGGTGGTCGCCGCCTGTCTGGAGCACAAAAAAAGGGGGTTAGGGCACAGCCACCAATGTCGACTAATGGCCTTAAATGAATCAATTTAGAGCACCACGTGTGCGACGTGTACGTCCCTGAGTGGTCCGACTATCGCCGTACTAACAGGATAGTCGACAGGGAAGGACTTGAGGCCGACGCGGGAGCTACCAACGGGCTACCTTGCAACACAGAGCACAGCTTGTCCTCTCCAAATCCCACAAACGTATCGGTTGTGGGTGTTCACATTCTGTCAAAGAGCTCTACTCGAGCGCTGTGAAACGGGGACTCCACGTGGCATGCTATCGACCAATGAAAGACCTGAGATCGGTTAGCTGTGGGACTATCGCCATACGAATAGAGGTCCTTTTAGTAACGCGATAGTCCCAGGACAATTGGACCCTGTGGGGTATGCACGTTTTTGAGAAGGAGTTTATCCCGCACTCGTTACAACTCCATTGTGGCACCTTCAGGCGTTTCAGGCCTGGGATAGTCCGTTGACATCGCGGAACAGCCCGATCTGCGCCACGTTTAGTCACAGGCGCCACGTTTCGTTCACGTGGCACGAATCCGGGCCCATATGGCCATTAGTCGACATTGGTGGCTGTGCCCTCAGCCGTCTCCCTCGCAGCTGTCAGACCCGCGTCCTTGTCGGTCTCCCGCAGCGGCACTGTCAGAATTGCCGCCGTCCACGACAGCTGGCGGTCCGATCCGTGATTGGCCGCATCGCGCCTTGCCCGGCCGCGCGGACACCTCGCGCGGCGCCGCGGGTGGCCGCCACCGAGCCAAAATCAAAAGAGAAGTTCAAACGGCTCGCCCTCAGCGCGCGGGCTCCCGGCCAATCAGCTGCCGCCGCCTTGCGCGGCGGCCTCTGCCGTCCGTCCGTCGTTGCGGCGGGCCGCCTCCCCCCCCCCCTCCCAGCAAATGCGCTTGGCTGTGAACCAACACTGGGGGTGGTTGGCGTGCCTTTTGCAGTCGCCACCACTCCCCCCCCCCCGCTCCGCACCTGCGCGTGGGCCATTCCCAATGCAGATGTAGCCTGGACGTTATGGTTGGTATGACAAGGACCCCCCCATTCCTCGCTGCCAACGATGCCGCCGCTGGCCAAGACCAACTGCATCCAGAAACACGGAGAGTGGGGGGGGGGGCGGGGCGGGTGGCGTGCTGCCATCCCTACACCACACCTGGCCTGGCGTGGTGCGCTGGACGACGCGCACGGGGGCACAGCTGTGGCGGTTGCCTCGACCCGACCGGCGGGCCGGCGTGACCTCGGGCGGGACCGCCGCCGCCGCCGCCGCCGCCGCGGGGCTGCCAGCGCGGCGGGTGCCCAAGCCCACGCTGGTCCACGCGCCGCGCTGCGGCCTCGCCAGTCGCGGGCGGCGGGGTCGCGCTCGCCCTTCCCCGACCGCCCTGTCGACGGGTGCTGTCCCCGCGCCCCCGCACGCACGGTCGCCTCGTTATTTTGCCAGCGCCGTCCCTGCGGGACAGTTTTTGGCCGGGGGGGCGGGTGCGCCGGGCAGGCGGCGGCTGGCCTCTTTGGGTCGTGGCCGCTGCGCCCGCCCTCGTCACGCCGCCCCCCCCCCCCTCCCCCCTCCCCTCCCCTCCCCGCCTCCTCTCCCTGCACACACACACCGTGGGCGGTGCGGTGAGGGAGGGCGCTTCGTTCCCCCCCCCCCTCGCCCCCCCCGCCTCACCCACTCACCGCCCGGCAGGCGCGCCGCGCCCTTTCCGTGTCGCGTGCCGGCACCACCGGGACGGCCGACGCGACCGCCGGCGCCTGCCTGCCCGGCCGGTAGGGGAGGCGGTGGCGTCTCCCGCCCACCCACCCCCCCCCTCGAGATCGCCATGACGGCGGCCGTCATCGCGACGGCCGTCACCGGCGGCACCGGCGGCAGGCCGCGGCGACCGCCGCGGCCGCCACCGGCGGAGCGGCCCGCCGGCAGCGGCGGCGGCGGCGGCGTCGGCGGTGGCGGCGGCGATGGTGCTGTAGCGGCGGGCGCGCGCGGTGCGGCGCCTCCCCCCCCCCCCCCCCCGCCCCCTTCCCCCCCCCCCACCCGTCCCCAGCGCAGAGCCGCCGGCGCGGCCGTCGGTGCCGCGGCGGCTGGTGCTACCACCGCCGCCGCCGATGACCGGCATGGGCCGCCGCTGCCGCTCCACCCCAGACGCCCCCGCCGCGGCGCTCGTCCCCCCCGCCGCCCCCGCCGACGAGCCGCTGTCACTGCCACGGCGGCGGGGTGGTGGCGCCGCCCCCCCCGCCCCGCCGCGACGTTTGCCGGGGGGTGGCCGGCCGCCGGGGCGCCCCCCCCCCCCCGCACGTCCTCCCCCGGCCCTACCCCGACGCGGTCGGCCACGGTCAGCCGCTGGCGGCGGCGCCCACCATGGCCGCCGGGGCCCCTCGGGGGCGCCCGCGCCCCACGCGGGGCGGCAGCCTCAACGCGGCGGCGATTGACTCGGTGCTGACGCAGCTGGAGCGGCGGCTGCACACGGTGGAGGATTCGATGTTTGCGGCGCCGACGCCACGGGGGGGGGGCAAGGGGGCGGCGGCGCCGGCGGCTTCAGCGGTGGTGGTGGTGGTGGTGGTGGTGGTGGTGGTGGTGGTGGCGGCTGGGGGGGGGGAGTGCGGGCCGCCTGCCCGCCTCTGCGTCGGCCGCGGAGCTCGGCCCGCGTCTGTCTGGGCGGCTGCGCCACGCGTCGTCGTCGCGGTCATCGTCGTCGTCCGACTCGGAGGGGGACGCGGGCGGCGGCCGCCGCGGCGGCCGGCGGCGGTCGAGCGCGGCGCCGCCGCCACGGCGGCGGCCGCGGCACTCGACGGGCGTCGGGGGGGGTGGGGGGGCTGGGGGGGGGGGCGCCGCCTCCGTCCGCCGGTCTGCGCCCGCCCTCACCGCCGCCGCTGGCGTGCCCGGGGGAGGGGGGCGCTCGCACGATGGGCGCGGCCGCCACCCGGGCGACGGGCGGCCGTCGGGTGGCGTCGCGCGGCGGGGTGGGGCGGCGCCTGCGAGCGGTGGCGGCGGAGTTGGGGTTGGTGGTGGCGGCGGCGGAGGTGGTGACGGTGTGGTTGCCACGGCGGCGGCGGCACCCCCCCCCTCCCCCCCCTCCCCGCCACCCCCCGGCCCCGCTGCGCACCCGTCGGTGGCGCGGCGGCGGCGGCCCGCGCCGTCGGGGGGCAGCAGCAGCAGCGTGCTGAGTGACCTGAGCTCCCGCTCGAGCAACAGCGGCCTGTCGGCGCCGCGGCCGGCGGTGGGGCGGGCGGCCGGCCGACCCGCGGCGGCGGCGCGGCCCGAGGGGGCAGCCGTCGCGGCGGCGGCAACGACGACGACGCCGGCGGCGGCAGCGGCGGGGACCGACGCGACGGAGCGCTCCCGCGTGCCGCCGCCACTGGGTAACGGCATGGCAGCGACGGGCGGCGGCGGCGGCGGCGGCGGCGGCGGCGGCGGCGGCGGCGGCGGCGGCGGCGGCGGCGGCGCGGACGCGGTCCCCGGCGGGTTGGCGTCCCCCCTGGCGGCGGTCGGGTGCGTGGCGCCCGGCGCGGCGCTGCTTGTCGCCGCCGCCGTCGGCCGCTTCCGCGCCGCCGCCGCGGCGACCGCCGCGCTCGTCGGCGTTGGCGGCGGCGCGGGCGTGCGGCGGGGCCTGCACACGATCCTGACGCCGACGGAGGTGCTCGGCCTGGCGGGGCAGGTCCTCCGCGACGCGGGGTGTGGCGTGTCCGCCGCGTCCAGGCGGGACCTGCGGCTCGAGGCGGTTGTGCCGCTGCCGCCGGGGGGGGGGGGGGGGGGGGGGGGAGTCCGCTCATGCCGCCGCTGTCCCCCGCGGGGGGGGGCGCCAAGGGCGGCGGCGGCGACGGCGGGCTGGGCGGCGGCGGCGGCGGCGGCGGCGGCGGCGGCGGCGGCGGCGGCACCTCGCGGGTGGTTGTCGGCGTGGACCGCAGCAGCGACGCGCGCATCGTCGTTGTCGTCCGCCGCGGCCGCACCGACGGCGGCGGCGGCGCGTGGCCGGCGTGGCCGGCGTGGGCCCGCGCCACGCTCGACGCGCTCGAGGCGGCGTGCCGCGTGCGCGAGGCGCGGCTCAACCGGCAGACGTTTTGACGGGGGAGCGGGCGGCGGCGGAGGAGCGCGGCGGCGCGGGGACGGTCGGACTCCGCGCCTGCGCGACGCGCTAGGCGCCGTGCGCAACGGGGATGGGTAGGGGTTGCGGGTGAAGGGCGGGGGAGGGGGAGGTGGGCAGCCGCCTGTGTTTTCGGTGCTGGCTGCTGGCCGCCCTTCGCACCCCCCTGCTGGCCACGGTGGTCACGGGGGGGTGGGCTGCCGCGCCGTTCCCGCCGACCGGGCGGCTGCTGCCTCTCCGACTCATTGCCGTTTACTGTTTTCGTTTTTCCGTCGGCCGCACGTCCCCGTCGGGAGGGGGAGGGTGGCAGCGCGGCTCTCGGCGTACTTTTCGACGCCGCCCGACGCCGCCCGACGCCGCCCGATGCCGCCGTGCGGAGTGGGGGGCGCCACGGCGGCCTTGGTGTCCCTCTATCAAATTTCCCGATGCTGTCTGTTGTTCTTGGCGACCGGGTGCGTGCCCGGCAGGGACGCGTCGCCCGCACCGGGTACAGCCGTGCCCCCCGCGGTGGGAGCATCAGTATCCGCGCAGTGGGTACGGACGACGGTGGAGGAACGGGCGACGACGATGACGGTCGAGCCTATGGGGAGGTGAGGGGTGGACGGGAACGGATGGGGGGGGGGGGAGGATGGGCGGCATGAATCGTCGACTGACTTGCGTGCCCAGAAAACGGTAACGGTTGAGCAAGCGTGTGGAAACGGGAACCGGTCAAGTGATGGAAGGAGGGACACACCGCAACCACGACACTCTGTCAACGCCATCTATTTGGGCAGCCGAGCGCAGCAGCCACCGACGGACATGAAGCGGAAACACAAGACGGCCAGCGCACGTACCACCAGGGACACAAAGCAAACAATGTACATGGTGAGTTGGCCGTCCATTCAACGTGGATTCCGTCAAGGGGCTAAGACCAAGCCGCCAAGCCACGCCCACCCTCAAACGACGCGCTTGGCGCGAGGGGAGGGCAGCGCTTCGTAGGCGGCACGGCGCACGTGTCAGCAGCGGCTGTTCCCAGCCGAGGCGGGGGTGTGGTATCAATCATCCAGGGTTCAGTGGAAGAAGAAGTCGTTTTGTATAAATACAAAGCCCGCGATCATCCTTCACGAAGAGTAGGAGGGGAGGGTGGGGGGTCGGCTGTGGCAACGCGACAGACGAGGGAAAACAGAGGGGTGCGGAGGGAGGGCGTAGTGCAGGGCGTGCGGCGCGTACCTGTATCGAGTCGCACCACACAGGCCGCCGGCAGGTCCACTCGATCGGGCAGGAGGAGTACGCACCAGGCGCGCCTCTACCCGTCACCATCCGCATCAAGAAGACCGTAGGCACGACACCGGGAGCACGTCCCCATCAACGAGAAGCCGTCGTGTGGCCAAGGCAATGGGTCGTGTCGGTGAGGCGCGGCGTGGTGGCCACGTCGTCCCCAGAACAGTCGCGGCGTCGTTGCCGTGAGCGAAGTGTTCCGCCCGGGCTTGATCCAAACGAGCACCCGCCTGGTTCCGATTTGGCCTCATCGAGTCAAGAGGGCACACGTGGCGAGCACTCTCACATTTTCACTCTCCTTTCTAAGACCTGTCTTCGAAAGTGGAGCTTATTGGCGTTTCTTCGGGTGCACCGCCCGCATTGCATCCCCTGGAGGCCGTGCGTTCCCGCCTCGTGCCATGGATTCGCGTCTGCAACACCTTGCCTTCGTACGCATGATCTGGGCGCGCTCGGCAGCCGCACGGGCCTCGCCGCCGCCGGCAGGCGGCGGCCGCGCACTCCCCCCCGCCGCGCAGTGGGTGCTAGACTGTCATAAAAAAGTACTTTTTCGGATGCTGGCCCCCTTTTGGGCTTGCGTGGGATCTTGCTTTTACGCGAGCCAATCTGCTTGGACAAGCAACATTTTTGTGTGGAGTCTGCTTGTTCCTCAAGTCAGTCATTTTTGCGCGACCATTTGCGAAAATCTCCCACGCCGTGGACGGTCAACAACCGTCGGAGTGTATCCAATCAGAGGCCGGGACGGAACAGGTGTTCGAAGCCCTGGGCCGTCTGGGCTACCTGGACAAGCGCCGAGTTCTCGCTCTTCCGCTGAGACAGCAGCTGCTCGTTTACTTGCGCCAGCACCGCAGTGGAGCCGCACACCTCAAGGTGGTTAAGTACCATCACCTGCCGCAGACAGCCAGGGTCCGGCTTCTATGACTCAGTGGATGCCGCTTCCATGGCGATACCTACCGTCGAGAGCGAGGCGGAAGCGGAGGCGAACCGAGGGAAAGGGGAGGTGGGAGAGGGAGCTGCTATCGGATGAAGCGAAGTTGACGGCGGGCACCGTCCCCGCGCCGCGCCACCGTTTCCAGTTGCAACAGCCTGCAGTGGCTGCCGCTCCGCAGCGCCCCGAACTGCCGTCATCACTGCGACCCCCACGGACGAGAACGGGGGGGGAGCGGACGGGCGTGGGGGAGTCACGGTGGCGGGGCCACCTGCGGGCAGAGAAGCGGCTGAGCGGAGTGGAGGGGGGGGGGAAGAGGGTGCCACCCCTTTGTGCTACGCCATCCGCCAAAGCCGGGTCATCAAGTGCCTCGTCAAGGCGTCTCGCTCAACGTCACTTTTCTGACCCCTGGGCTCCGCAGAGTGCTGGAGATTTCCGCCGCAATGGCCCATTCAGAGGAGATTCCGCAAGGTACTCTGCGGCGGCCCGCAAGCCACCTTGCGGTCGTCGGTAACCTTCCAAGACGCGGATTGCATGGAGCCCGACAGTGAAGCGTTTCGGTCCGTCGTCATGGATGATTTTGTAGGCCCAGACAGCTCAGCACCAAGCGCTTCTTTCTGTTTGAGATGCACTCCGTCGATGGACCGAAAGGCACCCATGTAAATCAAAAACAAAGAAACCGAGAAAATGCAGCGCTCACACTGTCAAAACAGACGTTCACAATCGCTTGCGGGGCGGGCCAAACAACGGAAAAGCAAGAAATTTTTGTGTCGATTTAGCACGCACTGCGCAGCGGTGACGGCCGCGCCCCCACCCCCCTCTCCCTGCTTGGCCACTCCGCGCCGCCGCCGTTGCCCTCCCGCGTGCCCGCCAGTGGCTGCGGGTGCTGCTGTACGTTTTTGGGCGTTCCTTTTTATTCTTGTCCCCCTGACCTCCGCCCGCCGCGTCCGCATCGGCCGCAGCTACCTACGCACCGGTCGCGGCACACGCGTCAGCCGCGGCAGCCGCTGGGTTCGCATCCCAGGTGGGGACGCGGGAGCAGCGGGGGGGGAGGAGAAGCGGCCGCGGCGGCGGTGCGTTCCCCGCCATGGACCGTGGCGGCGGCCAGGGGAGGGGGGGGGACGGCTCGAGTGCTCGCGGTGGGGCGGGTTGGCGCACGACGTCTGAGGCTGCGGCGGGGCGCGTGCCATGGATGGGCGCGCACCAGCCGCGGCACTCTGGGTGTGGGCGCGGAAGCGGCGCGACGGGGAGGGGCGAGGGGAACCAGGCATCAAGGGCTTTGTGAGGGGAACCAGGCATGAAGGGCTCTGTGAGAGGAACCACGCATCAAGGGCTCTGTGAAGGGAACCAGAAAGCCGCAGCGGACAATCCATTCCGTCTGCAGAGGGGGTGGTCGTGAGGGGAGTCGCCGGCCGGGGAGGGAGGGCGGGTCGGCACCAGCGGGTTGCCGGCACCAGAGGGGTGCGTCTGGGCTGCCGGCTTGACGGGGGGGGAGGGGGAGGTGCGACGGGTGTGGGGGGTGCGGACGCCCAAGGCGGACGCGGCGGTCGTGGCGCCGCGAGCTGGCCGCCGCCGCGGCAGCCGGCAGGCGGGGGCGACCCGGTCCGCGGCGTCGCGGCCGCTGCCGCGGCGTGGGGCGTTCATAGGCAGGGCTCCCCCGCCGGGACCGCTCGCCCGCCCGCCCAGCCGTGCCCACCCACCCGTCGCGGCGTGCCGCAGCCGCCCTGGCCCACCGTCCGCTGCCGCCGCTGTCCCCCTTTCCCCCCCCCCCCCCCTCCCCCCCCCCGCCCCCCTCTTTCTCCCCCCTCGGTAGTCGCCTCGGCGGTCCACCCGATGGGCCGCCTCGTGGTTCTGGTGGCGGTCGCCGTGGCAGCCGCGGCGGCGGTGGCGGACGGCGCGGCAGCCCCCGCCACGGGGTCGTTGGGGCAGTGGCGCACGGCGCTTAGTGGCGCCGACGCCTGGCGCCGCGCCGACGCCTGGCGCCGCGCCGACGCCTGGCGCCGTGCCGACGCCTGGCGCCGTGCCGACGCCTGGCGCCGTGCCGACGGCAGTCGCCTCTCCGACGGCAGTCGCGGCGCAGACGGCGGACACGGCGCGGACGGCAGGCACGGCAGCGTCGGCGGTGCAGGCGGCGCCGGCGGCAGCGCCGGCCGCTCCTCTGGGTCCTCCTTTGAGCGCAGCCGCGTCCTGCCGCGCTGCGCGCCATGCGGCTGGAGCGGCGGTGGGCGCGCGCCCCTTGGCACCTGCGCCGCGGGGACGGCGTGCGTCGAGAACCCCGCCGCCGCACGCGGCTCCGTGCGCACGTGCGCCGCTTTGGGCGTTGCCGGCAGCGTGTGCAACAAGGGGTGCACCGTCTGCGGCTCGGGGCTGGTGTGTGCCGCCAACCGCCGGTGTGCCAAACCGCCGCACGCCGTCACCGCCGCCCGGTGCTCCCGGTGCGGTGGCGCCCGCGTGTGTGCTCGCTCGGAGTGGTGCTGGCGCGGCTTTTGCATGTCCTATGGCGGCCGCGGCGACCCGTGCTCGGCCACGTGTGGCGGCTGCGCGCGGGGCCTCGAGTGTGGGGAGGCGGGCGTGTGTTCGCCGACGCCCGCGCCGACGCCAATGCCCGCGCCAACGCTGACGCTCGCGCCAACGCCGACGCCCGCGCCAACGCCGACACCGACGCTGACGCCGGCGCCGCACGTCCTCACCGTCGGCCGGTGCGGTGCGTGCGACGGCTACCGCGCCTGTGCGGGCACCGCACAGTGCAGGGGTGGGTACTGCACGTCCCACGGCGGGTCGGGCGACCCGTGCTCGACCGCGTGTGGGGGCTGCGGGCTGGGCCTCGAGTGTGGGGAGGCGGGCGTGTGTTCGCCGACGCCCGCGCCGACGCCAATGCCCGCGCCAACGCTGACGCTCGCGCCAACGCCGACGCCCGCGCCAACGCCGACACCGACGCTGACGCCGGCGCCGCACGTCCTCACCGTCGGCCGGTGCGGTGCGTGCGACGGCTACCGCGCCTGTGCGGGCACCGCACAGTGCAGGGGTGGGTACTGCACGTCCCACGGCGGGTCGGGCGACCCGTGCTCGACCGCGTGTGGGGGCTGCGGGCTGGGCCTCGAGTGTGGGGAGGCGGGCGTGTGTTCGCCGACGCCCGCGCCGACGCCAATGCCCGCGCCGACGCCAATGCCCGCGCCAACGCTGACGCTCGCGCCAACGCCGACGCCCGCGCCAACGCCGACACCGACGCTGACGCCGGCGCCGCACGTCCTCACCGTCGGCCGGTGCGGTGCGTGCGACGGCTACCGCGCCTGTGCGGGCACCGCACAGTGCAGGGGTGGGTACTGCACGTCCCACGGCGGGTCGGGCGACCCGTGCTCGACCGCGTGTGGGGGCTGCGGGCTGGGCCTCGAGTGTGGGGAGGCGGGCGTGTGTTCGCCGACGCCCGCGCCGACGCCAATGCCCGCGCCAACGCTGACGCTCGCGCCAACGCCGACGCCCGCGCCAACGCCGACACCGACGCTGACGCCGGCGCCGCACGTCCTCACCGTCGGCCGGTGCGGTGCGTGCGACGGCTACCGCGCCTGTGCGGGCACCGCAAAGTGCAGGGGTGGGTACTGCACGTCCCACGGCGGGTCGGGCGACCCGTGCTCGACCGCGTGTGGGGGCTGCGGGCTGGGCCTCGAGTGTGGGGAGGCGGGCGTGTGTTCGCCGACGCCCGCGCCGACGCCAATGCCCGCGCCAACGCTGACGCTCGCGCCAACGCCGACGCCCGCGCCAACGCCGACACCGACGCTGACGCCGGCGCCGCACGTCCTCACCGTCGGCCGGTGCGGTGCGTGCGACGGCTACCGCGCCTGTGCGGGCACCGCACAGTGCAGGGGTGGGTACTGCACGTCCCACGGCGGGTCGGGCGACCCGTGCTCGACCGCGTGTGGGGGCTGCGGGCAGGACCTCCAGTGTGGGGCAGCGGGCGTCTGCGAGCCTTCGTTCGCTGGCCAGACGCACCAACCCGACGATGGTGGGTGTGTATCGGAGGTTTGACCCGAAAAAGGCTTGAGAGTTCACATAACTGTTTACGTAAAGCCTGAGGTAGGAACTAATGTAGGTCAGGACAATTACGAGGTTCAATGAATTCGTTATGTACGCTATTTGTTCATTCATGAAATATATTGAAGAAACGCCCACTTTCCCCACACTAGGACAAGCCTGTTAACTGGCCCGCCTGGGAGGGGGCGGCCCGGCCGCCGCGGCAAGCGGCGAGGGTGCACACGGGCCGTTTCGTTTGACGACCGCCGCCGTCGTCCGCCAGGCGGCGTTGGCGGGAGCCTGCGCCGCTTGGCAGGCGGCAGCGGCGGACCGTTTCGACCGGGACCCGCGAACCGCCTTGGCGGCGGTGTGGCGGGAGCGGCGGCGGCGCCGCCGCGCGGCGGGCACCGGCCCGCAGCCTCCCCCGCCCCACGCACGCACCACCCGGCGGCCTCGGCGGCGGGCCGCCGGTGGGGACACCGGGCGCGGCATTTAGACGGCCGGGCCGACCCCTCCGCTGCCGACCGGGAGGCGGCAACGTCCTCCTTCTTGCCGCGTCCCCTAGCCTCCCCGCGCTCTTTAGCGCGCGCGTCCGGGAAGGGCTGTCCGCCCTTTCTTCTTGTGCCGCGCCGGGCTTCGCCGGCGCGGACGGTACGAACGCGTCGGGCGATGCCGACGCGGACTATAGTTAGCTTTCTTTGCATGGTAGCTAGAGCTCTCTCCCATGGTCAGTAAAGGCTTAGCGTTTTTGGCACACTGCCCTTCCCCTTCCCGGTTACTGCGTTAGAGACCGACCAATCTGTTCATGAATACTTACATGACCACTTGACTGAAAATCATGGACAACTTAAAATTCGGATTGTGGTCGTTCGGGTGGGCCCTCCACACGCCCGCCACACTGGCGGAGGCACCAACCTCTCCCTGTCCACTTTGCCATCTTCGAGTTCCCCTCCGTCAAGACCGCGCGAGGGCCCGGCTAAGTGGCTCCTGCGGAAGCGCGGGGGTGCCCCCCGCCCTCCCCCCTTGAAGCGTCGGCGTCGACGTTCCCGTCCAGATCAATAATTGGGGAAAAATCTAGAACAACTGTCGGACACACGAAGGGGAGCCACTCTCTAGTTCTTCCTTCCGGGAAACACTCGCATTAGGGGGGATTAGAGGGGCTACATTAGGGCGTCAGCATCTTCATCTTCCTATCCCAGCAAGCTCAGATGACGTCCTTCTCAAGTCCGTCCTGAATCTGGCTATTCGGCTGGGCTCGCGAAATGTTTCCTCTGGGAGACGAATTGGGGACCCCGGCTATGACATGCAGACTCTTGCCACAATGCTCGACACGCCGACCGCGCGGTCGCGGGTGCGGCTGCCGAGGCGGTCCGCCTCGCGGCGGTCATGCCGTCGAGGCGCCCGCCGAGGCACCGCCCGCGGCGGCGGCAACGCCCGCGTCGACGCGCCGAGCGGTGCGGCGGAGCGGGGAGCTGCTCGCCGCGGCGGTCGCCGCGGCGCCGCCCCTCCCCGGCGAGGTGTGGGCGCCCATCCACGGGGGAGTGCTGCCAGCGTCACGCGCCGCGGCGGGCGCGGCGGTCGCGACGGCGGCGGCGGCGGCGGCGGCCACCGCTGGCGGCACGCCCATCGTCGGCGCCGTCCTCGCCGACCCCTACGCCGGCGAGCCTCCCGACGCGCGCTGGGCGGCGGTGCGCGCGGCGGTCGCGGCGCTGCCGCCGTCGCTGCCGCGGCACCTTGCCGGCGGGGGCGGCTCGCCCGGCGAGGCGCTCGCCGCGATCGCCGCCGGCGTCGACACCCTCGACGCGAGCTGGCCGTTTGATAGGGCCGCCGCGGGGGTGGCGGTGGATGTGGCCACCGCCCGCCACCTGCGGCTGCGCGACTGGGCGTATGTCCGGGACACGCGGCCGCTCGTGCCGGGCTGCCCTTGCTGGGTGTGTGACCTGGCGGGGCGGGCGGGCACGGCGGGCGGCTCGGCCGGCGGCGGCGGCGGCGGCGGCGGCGGCGGCCGGCTGGGAGGGGGGCCCTACACGCGCGCCTACCTGTGGCACCTGGTCGAGGTGCAGGAGCTGCTCGCGCCGACCCTGGTCGCGTACGTGGGGTGGTGGGCGCGCCTGCGCGCGGCCGCGCGGGGGGGGGGGGGGGGGGTGGCGCGCGTTTGTCGACGCGTGGCAGGAGGCAAAGCGGCGGGCGCGGCAGGGCGACGACGCCTCGGGGGGGGGGGGGGGGTGCCCGCGACGGCGAGCGCGGCCGCCGCGTGACGCGCTCCGCGCGCGGGGCCCGCCGCCGTTCGCGTACAGCACGGCCATTACCAACGGTTGCGTACGCGGGCGACGCGGGCGGCAAACGCGGGCGGCCAAGAGACAGCGCCCGCCCCACACGGCGCTCCGCCCCCCCCCCCCGCCCACCCCCTCACCTAAAGGATACTTCAACAAAGCACAGGGGAAAGCCGCGCCGCGCGACCCCGCCCCGCCTCCCGTCCGTGTCCCCACCCCTCCCCCCCCCCCTCTCCCCGATCAGGCGCGACGCTACCGCTACAGAAAAAACCAGCCCAGCGGCCGCACCCCCCCCCCCCCCACCCCCCCGGTCGCCCACAACGACCGCACCAGCCGCCGCGCGACGCCGCCCGCGTCGGCCACCACCCCGCGGAGCAGCACGCCCAGCACGCTCGGCATATCGCCGCCGCTGGCGCCGCTGCTGCCGCCGCCGCCGGCCGCGGCAGGGGACAAACCCGCCGCGCGGGCGGCCACGCCGCCGCCGCCGCCGTCGCCGCCGCCAGCCGCCGTCGCCACCAGCGCCGCCGCCGCGGCGGGCGCACGCGCCACGGGCGGCGGCGGCCGTGGTGACCCGCGCCGCAACGGCCCGTGGCCGCCGCCGTCAGCGGCGGTGGTGGCGGCCGCGCCGGCCGCCGCGTCGCTGGCGGCCGCCGCGGCAGCGTCGGCGGCGGCGGCAGCGTCGGCGGCGGCGGCGGCGCCGCCCGCGTCGCCGCGGCCCGCAACAACGTACGTGCGGACCGCCTCGCCCACCGTCACACGGAGCGCCTCGAGCGCCACCGCCCGCGCGGGCGGCGGCAGGCCCGCGAGTGCCGACAACCACCGCTCGGGGGAGGGCCGGCCGGCCGGCACGGCGGGGGCGGGCGCCGGGGGAGCGGCCGCCGTCGGTGCCGTCGCCGTCGCCGCCGCCGCCCAACCGCCGCCGCCGCCGCCGCCGCCGCCGAGGGAAGGACGGAAGAGGGCGGGTCGTCGCGCAGGCGGCAGCGGAGCGCAAGTCCAAGTAAATTCCACATCGTGCGTTCATGGTACTGTTCAGCCAGTGTAGCGCCGGTCCTACGACAGGCGTTTGCTTTGTTATTGCAAATTATTCGTCCTGGGGGGACCGTCGGCGACCTGGGGGGACCGCAGCGGGGACCGAAAGTCTGCACTTGTGGCGATTCCAGCTGCAAAAATCAACTGCTGGACGGCTCTAAGTGCACGGGACCCAATACCTATACACATCCTATTCCTTCCCCCAGCCCCCCCGGCCCCCCCCCCCCCATAATCTCCAGGATCTGCGTGAAGCCGCTGTTAGCGGCAGGTCCCGGTCCTCGTCGACATGTGACAGGGTCACATGTCGACGAGACCCTCGGACTTCGGTTGGTGCTGTGGATGGTGCGTTTCCCGTTGTCGTTGCTCACAATGCTGACGCATCCAAGACGGCATCAACTTGAGACCTGCGGCACGGCACGTCGGAAACGACGTTGACGTGGAGCTCACGGCTTCGTCCGCTCACACTGCCTATGTATCACACCGTTTGGTGTTTTGGTTGGCGCGCACACAGCGAATCGTCTGTCTTGTGCTCCTGCGCTGCCGGCAGAAGCGTAATAGCAGCCAACGTTCTTGGTAACAGCGCGACGCCTACGTAGAATGGACCGCCGCTCGCCGTTGTGTGATGCCTCGCCCACAGTCTCGTTCTTTGCTCCGTAGAGAAGCCTCGGCCCGCGTCCCGTGCAGAGACTTCACGCCCCTATCCCGTCGGATGCGGCGGGGCTGCATGGAGGGAGTGTGCCGATTTCCTGTCTCGCTTTCAATGGGTGCAGTTGCGCACCACGCCACCAGGAGCAATGGCTGGCACGCACCTAGCGACCCTCATTTAGTCGTGCTCCTGCACGCGCCTACGTCAGGTGCGCGGTGCCGACGGACAGTCGTAGCGTACTCTCCTTCCGATACTCCGCTTCCACAATCGGCAGCCAGCGTTCAGGGTGTGGACTGCGCGACGTCAACGTAGGTTGGACCGCCGCTGGCCATGGTGCGTGTTGGCTCCGGACGACGTCCCGCGGCATTGGTCCTCTGCGGCGAAATTACCATATGCCCGCGTAGACGGTTGGGATGGGGTGTGCCGACACTTTGTGTAGCTTCGCTTGCACAGGAGCGCACAGACGCGCCTGTCATGGGACGCACGCAATGTCGTCCGCTGAATGCATGAAGAGCGCAAGCTTCTCATCCATGCGCGCGTCAGGTCTTGTCCTGCTCGTCCACGGCGCCCATCATCCCCCACTGAACCCCCGTCCGGTCCATTGCACGCGCCGATTTATTTCCCACTGTCGGGCTGCCATGGGTTTTGCTTGCCGCCTAGCGGGCATGACCGCCACCGTCGCCCCGCTACTGCTGGCGCTGCTGCTGGTTGGCCAGGCCTCCACCGTCGCTGGAGACATCCCTTTGAAGAAGCTGCAGGCGTGCCGTGATGGGGAGACGCAGACCGTCGTCACGCAGACCTGCCCGTGCAAGGCGGTCCTTCGTTCGGCACTGGTCGACCTTGACGACCCCAACGAGCAGTCCTGGGACTGGATCTTCACGGCCGTGCCGGACCAGCCGGGGCTGACACCCACTCTCAAGGATCGCGTCGCAGCCTACTCAGTGCTCGGGCAACAGGCCAACGCGTACTATGGTGTCCGTAAGAACCTCGCCATCTACGAGCCCGTCAAGGTCACCCTGTCGGTCAAGGTGCACAACCCGCGGGGGAGCAGCTGCAGCCGCCCGGTGGCCGTCCTGACCGGTATGGGCACCCTGGCGCGTTGCCCTACTCGGTCGGTGGCGGTGTCGCCCCAGGCGGCTGCGGTTGATACCGCCGACGGCGGAGCCGCCACCCCCTCTGTCCGTGTGGGCGGCGGTACCGTCCTTACCTCGGGGCCGCTCCAAGGCCTGGCGGTCATGCAAAAGAACACGTACTGGCTGTCAGGGGAGGTCAGTTATTGGTACAAGGACATGTGCAACGGCGCCGCCCTGGGCCCCCGCCACGTCCTGACGTTGGCAAAATGCGCACGACGCGCGGTGCGGACCAACGAGCCCGTCTACCTCGGGTCGGCCAACGTGTCGTCTGGTGCAGCCCCGACGTCGTACGCCGTCCAACGGACCATTGTGCACCCCGGCGGTTCTGGGATGGCCATCATCGAGCTGACGAGCGACCTGCCCCGCCCGACGGGTGGATGGCCCACAGTCAATGCGGACCCCGCGGTGCCTGCCGAGGGAACAGCTGTGCGCCTGGTGGCGTACGGCAACCTGTTTCGGTCCGACGACCGCTTGGTCAAGAGCTTCCCCGACATCTACCTGTCGACGGCGGACCTTCCCTTGACGGCGTGCCCCGCCCGTCGGGCCGGGCGCGGCAAGTTCTGTGCGGGCTACAAGCGGCCGGACGTCTACTGTGGGTCGTGCTGGAAAGAGAAGGGCGCTCCGGTGCTGCAGACGGTGGGCAAGGCACAGGGAGTGGACAAGTACGTTCTCGTTGGCCTCGCGGGGTCTCCCAGCTACTGTGGGGCCGATGGCTCCGTCTTTATGAGCGTAGCGCCCGTAGCCGGGTGGATCGCCAGCGTGATCGGGGCTGGGAGTGTGTGAGGTGATACACTGCACCGCGGGTGGCGTTGGCTGCCTCACTTGTTTGTTTGGTACCCTGGGTTGACAAACGGACGGAGCGACCACGGGACGGAGGGGGACAGCATCCGGACATCCTTCCCATGCGTACAAGTAAAGTGCGCCTTCCCGGCGCCCCGTGTGCGTGACTGCCTGGAACGCAGTGACCTCGTGCGCCGCGCCCCCAGGGTGGCGGCCCCTGCCATCACGTACACACTTTCCACCCTGTCCACTCACCGCTGAAGGAAGCCGCATAGACTTGCACCGGCATGCGGGTGCCATCCCACTCCCCTCCCCCGTCCAGGCACCCCACAGCGTCGCGGGCCACTTCCACGGCTTCCATCCTGGCGTGGACGACGCCGCGAACCTCCGTGCCTGCTATCAGCAGCCGGCGACGGCGGCGGCGCCCTGTTGTACGAGAACGCGGCGGTGGCGGCGGCAGCAGCGGCGGCGGCGGCGGCGGCGGCGGCGGCGGCGGCGGCGGCGGCGGCGGTGGCCCAAGCGGCGGCCGCCTGGCGACCGCCCAGCGCGCCGCCCGGTCGGCGGTTCGTGCTGTGGTGGGCCCCTCCCCCCCTCCCCCCTCCGCCCCTCCCCCCACCGCCGCCGAGGTGGCAGCCGACATCACGGCGGGCCCCCGCTTGCCCCGCGGCGACGCGTTTGTGGCGCGCCTCACCCCCGACGGTCGGGTGGTGTGGATGCGCCGTTCTGGGTGCGCCGCCCGCGACATGGAGGTGGCGGTGCTCGGGTGCGGGGGAACGTGTACGTGGCGGGGCGCACGTGGGGGCGGTTAGGCGCCGGCGGCAGTAGGACGGCGGCGGGTGGGGGGGGAGGGGGCGTGTGGAGGGTTGTGGCGGCGGCGGCGGCGGCGGCGGTGTTGGTGGTGGCCGCGCCGGGAGCCACGTGCTGGTGATGAAGTTTCGGGACGACGGGCGGGCGGCGGAGCACTGGCAGGGCAGCTGTCGTTTTGGGAGCGCGGCCGGCGGGGACGGCGGTCTGGGCCTCCCCGCCGACGCCGACGGCTTTGTGTACGAGGTGGGGAGCGTGTCCGCGTCGGGCGCCGGCTTTGTCGACGACTACCACCGGGCGGCGGGGGCGCCGGCGCCGGCGGGGGGCGGCGGCCACGCCGTGCGACTGTCTGTCGGGGGGGAGGAGGGGGGAGGAACCCCTGCCGTGCGCGGGTATTGCCCGCGCAGCGGACGCCGCGACGGCTGCCGTCGCCCGCCCTGCCCACCCTCCGCGCTTTGGAGCGGCGCGCGCTCCGTCGGCGCTGGGGCGGCGGCGGGTGGGGGCGGCGGCGCCCGCCGAGCGGCCGCATGTGGCACCGCTGGCGCTGCCGCCCTTCCTTGTGCGAGCGAACGGGGGGGGGCTGAGCCAGCCGGCGGGCGCGATGTGACCGGCCGCGGCGGCGGCGGGCCCGACCGAGACGGCGTCCGCATCGGCGGGAACGTCTGGGGCTACGGGGGTAGAGGATGGGGCGGCGGAGGCAGCGGGGGCAGCGGGGGCCGCGGCGGCCGCAGCAGCGGCGGCAGCAGCGGCGGCTCGGGAGGCGTCTGCAGCGGAGGCGCCACCGCCGCTCCCCGCTTTCCCTTCCCCGGTGGTCGCCACCGACGCGTTTGTGGTCAACCTCAGCCCCCTTTACCCGACGGTGCTGCCCGGCGTGCAGCTGCACACGGGCGCCAACAGCACCGCCATGGCGGTGGTGTCGCTGGCTGCCGGCTCCCTGGCGGTTGCGATCCACAGCAATGGACGGCGGCAGCTCGGCGGGGACGTGAATGGCAGCACCGCCCTCTTCCTGCTGCGCGCGGAGGACCCATCGGTGAGCGGCCGGGTGGCCACCGCCCCCGCCTCCGCCGACGGCGGCGACACGACGTGGACGCACTCGGCGGTGGGTGACGGCGCCGGCAATGTGTACCTGCGGTGCTCCTCGCGGCGGCGGCACGGGCGGGACGTGCGCGGGGCGGGCACCACGACGAGGCAGGTGGTGCGCGAGGTGGCACCCCGCCGCGGTGGCTACCAGTGGCCGGCGGGGGTGGGCGTACCCGTAGCGGGCGCGCCGTCGCGGGTGGTGGTGCGGATGGCGCCCCATTCGGGCCACGTGTACGTGGCGGGCACGACGGGGGGGACGCTGTACCTGGACGGCGCCGTGTTCAAGGGGGGGGGGGGGGGGGAGGCGCCCCCGCGGCGACGCCGGCCGTGAGGGCGACGGCGCCGGCAACGGCGACGGTGGCGGCGGCTCCCGCGGCTGCGTTGACTCCCAGCTGGGTCCGCCCTCACGGCGCGGGCGTGGCGCGCCGCCCCGTCAGCGACCCCCGAAGCGGCCAGGCGGCCACCGCTCCACGCCGCTATGGGCCAACCGCAGCCCGTACGCGACGACAAGAACCCGCAGCGGCCGCTCGCGCGCAAACGCTGCGTGCCACTCGGCCCAGCGGCGCACGGCGGCTGCCGACGAAACACCGGGTCGGGGCGCCGCCGCCGCCGCGGAGGGGGGGCACCCCGCTCCGCAGCGGCTGCCGCCCGTCATTGGCGTCGTACGTCACGACCAGCTCCCGCCGGCGGATGAGGACCCGCGTCGCCCACGGCCATGGAACCCCGCGGCAGGGCCGCGTCCACGGTCCAGCCACCCGCGCTGTGGCCCACGTCGGGGGCGGCCGGCCGGGGCCGGCGCGCCGCCCCCCCCGGCCGCCGCCGCCGCCGCAACCCGCACCGACGGGCGGCCGCGCGCCACGTCCACGGCGGCCACCGCCGACCAGTGCCGCGACGCGCGGCCGCCCCGCGCCGCCGCCGTCGGGGGCGCGCACGCGGCGGCCACCGCCGCGTCTGTCGTCAGGCACACGGCCGCCCTAACGGCGTCCCCATTGGCCGACGAGCCGCCGCCGTCGGTGCGGCGGGCGGCGGCACGCCGCGGGCGCCCCCCGCCGCCCCGCGCGGCGGATGGGCAGCCAGCGCTCCCCCCGCCGAGCCGTGGTAGGCGCGGCGCACCCCCCCGCGCCGCTGCCAGCGCGTCAAGGCGGGCGTCCACCGCGCGCGGGCGGGGCGCGCCGTGGCCGACCGCGTCGGGCGACGTGGGTGGGGGGGGGGGGGGGGGACCACGCGGACGCGGGCGACCCGCACGGGCGGGGCGACCGCCGGCCGCTGGGCGCGCCGGCCGACGCTGGCGCGGACGGTGGCGGCGGCACCGACGTGAGTCGTCGCATCCCCCACGGGCTCGTAGCGGCGGCGGCAGAGGCGGCGGCGGCCGTAACGGCGGCGGCGGCGGCGGTGGCAGTGGCATTGGCGGCGGCGGCGGTGGGGGGGAGTAGTGGGGGTGCCGCCGCCGCCGCCGCCGCCGCTTGCTGCCGCCGGTGCCGCGGTCCGTACCCCCCCCCGCCGGCAGCCCCCCCCCCCCCCCGGCCGGCGGCGCCCAAAACCGCACCACCCCCAGCAGCGCCGCCTCGGCGGGCGGCAGCGGCGGCGGGCCGCCGCCGCGGGGCCACCCGGCAAACGGGCGGGCTGCGGGGGCCGGGCGGCGCGCGGCGACCGCACGTCCGCCTCCCCGCCGACGCGGTCGGACGCGGGCGCCGGCGGGGGGTGCGAGCACGCTCGCCACGCGGGCGCGCTGTGGACGGCGGCGGCAAACAGGCGGCGAGGAGCAACTCCGCCGCCGTCGGCTCCGTCACGCGGGGGGGGGGGGGGGGGGGCGGGGTGCGGGCGGGGGGGGGGGGGACCCGCCGCCGCCATGGCCGCACCTGGGGGGAGGGGGGGGAGGGGGGGTGGGCACACCGCCCCCACCCCGCCGCGCCCGCGACGGTCGTGGCGATCTTGCACCCGCGGTTTGACTCGCCCGCCTTCCGCACGGTAACGGCGGCGGCGGCGACAGCAGCGGCGGCGCCAGCAGCAGCGACAAGGTGGGGGGGAGAAAGGAGGAAGAGGGTGACCGTCTTGCATGGTGCCGGCCGCGGCCGCCCCCACGGTCGCGGCGGCCGCCGCCGCCGCCGCGCATAGGGCACGTTTGGCAATGGCACACACTCGGAAGGCGCCGACTCTCGGCAGTTGCGGCACGCGGTGTGGAGCACGGTGGCAAGCTCCAAAGGCGACGAGGCGTTGGCGAGACAGTGGCATCCGCCCACGCCCAGGCCTGGGAGCGGCGGCAGCCGCCCAGAGCGGCTCTGTCGTCCCCGCGGAGGCCACCAGCCTCAACGAGCACGGTCGAACCGACCCGCCTTCTTTGTGCGGACTGCAACACCGACGACAGACCGAGACTCAACCTTCCGCCAAGTTTTCTCCATGGCAATCACTCGACATGCACGTATTTAGTCAGCACAGTCAGCGTTTGATCAATTAAGCAGGCAGCTCGTGACAGGAACAGCGACCAACCGTGGAAAACACAGGTCACCGCCGCTCCACTCGTTCTTGTGTACCTTGTCCCCCCCCCCACCCCTCCCCTACCTCGGCCGCTATTCCCCTCACCCAGCTCCCCCTGCCCCCCCCTGGGGTGCCCGTTGCCGCCGCCGCCGCCGCTCCGCGTCTGCCACGACTCCCCGCCGGACGCCCTCGTACACCGTGTACCACACCGCCGACGCGGCGGTCACGCTGACCAGCCGCGGCGCGGTGCCGCGCCAGAGGGTGGCGACGCCCTCCGTCCGCGCTATCGCGGCGGCGGCAGCCCACGGGGTGCGCCGCGCCGCCGCCGCCGCCGCCGCCGCCGTCGACGCCGTCGACGCCGACGCCGATGCTCCCGCCGCCGCCGCCGGCGCGGTGGCGGCGGTCATGGCGCGCGTCCGCACCACGTCGAGGGGCTCGGTGACGACGCTGGTGATGGCGCCGGTGGCGGCGCCCACCACCGCCGCGGCGGCGCCACCCAGTCGCGGGGGGGTGGCGGCAGCGGGGGCGGGGCTGTCCCCCCCGCCACCACCCCCCCCCCCGCTCCCCGCAGCAACGGGGGCGGCGGCGGCCGCCCGCCGCCGGCGGTGGCGCCCCACCGCGGCGGTGAGTGCGTCGAGGCAGGTCAGCTGGACCGCCGCGTAGGGCACGTCGTACGCGACCGCCGCGGACCAGCCCGGGTAGAGGCGCGCGACACGGGCGGCGACGAGCGCCGGCACGGCCGCCGCCGCCACGCGGGCCGGGCCGCCCGCGGCGGCGGCGGCGGCAGAGGGCGGCGGGGCGGCGAGCAGGCCGCGCGCGGCCGCGACGAGCGACGGGTACGCCCCCGCCTGCACCCGCTTCTTGCACGCGTCAAGGGGCACCCGCACGAGCGAGACGGCCACCCCGGCGGACGCGGCGGCGGCAGTGAGGCGCGCGCGCCGGTTGGGGATGTGTGGCTGGCACGGGGCGGGGGCGGTGGGGGGGTTTGGGAAACAGGGGGCGCGCCAGGCGGGCGGAGCGAGGGGGAGACACGCAGTGCGGGGGAGTATAGAGAGCAAAGGGGGGGGACGGCGACGCACGTGGAAGGGGCGGGCCTGTCAGTCATTGGCCATCCCCCGATGCCGCAGCCGTGTCACGGGCACACCTCGCTGCGCGCGTCGGCCACCATCCACAGCGCGCTGTCGCCGCCCAGGGTCCCACCGCCAGCTGCCCACGCCGCCCCCCCCCCCCTTAGTTCACCAAGCCGCCTTCGTCGCATCCGCTCGCTCCACCCCCAGCAGGTCTGCCAAGTGACCTCCTCCTCCCCCGTCCCCCTCCCCCCATTCTCTATACGCACCTTGAGCGCCTCCCCCACCCCCACATAGACGGGCATGTACACCCACGCGTGCGGCAGCACGCCCACCACCGCCGCGGGCAGCCCGCCGTATAGCCGGCGCGCCACGCCGACCGCGCCACCACCCCCTTGCGCCACCCCCCGTACCGCCACACGCAGCGCCGACGCGGCCGGCGTCGCCGCCGCCGCCACTGACGCCGCCCCGCCGGCAGCCGGCGCGGCGCTGCCGCCCACGCCCGCCGCCGCCGCCGCCCCCCCCGCCGCGGACGCGGCCGCCCGGGCGACCCGCACCGTCTGCACGCGCACCTTGAGGCTGTCAAGCGGGTAGAGGACGAGCTTGGTCGCCACCCCCGCCGCCGTTGCCGCTACCCGCACGCCCGTGGAGGGCGGCAGCGGGGGGGGGGGGCGGCGGGGGCGGCCCGGGTCGCCGCCGCCTCGGCCGCCGCCGCCGCCATCGCGGGGCCACGGCGGCCGCCGGCGGGACTCGCAGCCGTGGGGTGGCGGGGCGGTCCAGAGGGACGGCCGCCTAGGCCACACCCGCCGCGGCCGCAGATGGCGGCGAGCATGATGAGTGGTGGTGACCTTGCGGCGCGGGTACAGTCACCAGGGAGAGGGAGCCGACGGGAAGGCCAGCCGGTCGAGGTGGAATCGAAGCACACCACAAGGGCGTGTGGAGTGCAGTGAGCGCAATTTCAATCGTGTCCACCCTTGCTGAAGACGGCTGATGCAAGATTAGAGAGTTTTGGCAACTGCATATCTCAGTATTTTCTTAAAAATTCTTTACAATTTTATCACTAACTCGGACTCACGAAGGCGATCTCCCGCGTGTGCGGCCGAGGACGGATGAAAATGTTCACTATCCGGCTCTCCATAGTGAATGATTCTTCAGTCCGAGTTCAGCCCAATGACCACACGTGTTGGGCTCTCACAAGCTCAATTACGCCTCGATGGTCACCCTGGCGTAGGGTTGGGAAAACCGCCCCTTGGAGGTCCGGGCGGGGGGCAGTCACCGTAAAATACGCCTTCCAACCGCCCCCTCAATGGGGTCGTTCGCCGTAATCGTGCCCATGTAGCCCCCCTCTAAATAGTCATTTGCAAGCAGTAATTCTACGGTTCAGAGATCCCTCTATTGTTCAGAGGGCGGCTGCTCGGAAGATCCTGGACCATTATGACATCCCAATTCAACTACGTAATTCATGTCTTCGCGCCCTAATCGCGCCCCCGAGGTCGCAGGGCGGGGGGGTGCGACGCGCCTTAAAAGCGCCCCAAATCGCGCCCAATTCGCGCCCCTAAAAACCGCCCCGGGCGGATTTGCCAACCCTACTGTACCGCAGGGCTGGCGGGGGGCGGCGCGGCAGTGCGGCATCAGCGGCGAACATTACGACCCTCCATGCCGTCCATCTGTCGCTCCTGGACAAGTGTTCGCTCTGTTGCCGTCCGCGAGCGTCGGTCACACCCGCCGCGGCGGCGACGACGCCCCCCCCTCCCGCCTTGCATCACGCACGCCGTCGTGTCCTTTCCCCCGCCCTCGTGTCTGTCGTTTGTTGCTGGTACTGTTGTTGATTCGGTCGTCCTCTCCCCCCGCCGCCGGCCGCTGCGGCCCCGTCGGCCGCTGCGACGCACCGGCAGCGGCACGCGGCGTCATCCGCTCGACAAGTGCTCAGGCTGCCGCGGGGCGGCGGGGTGCCACAGCGCATCCGCTCACACCGGCAGCGGCCGGGGTGACGATCGCCGGCAGCGGCCGGCGGGGCGCCGCGCTGACGGACGCGGCGGCGGCCGTCCGGGGCGGCCGTTGCAAGCGGCGGCAGAGGCGGCCGCGGCAGCGGCGGCCGCTGTGGGTGCGGCATCCGTCCTCCCCTTCCCCACTTGCACCCCTCCCTCCCCCGCCCGCTCTCTCTTTTGCCTTGTGGGGCGGCCGCTGTGGGTGCGGCATCCGTCCTTTCCTTCCCCACTTGCACTCCTCCCTCCCCCGCCCGCTCTCTCTTCTCCCGTGTGGGGCGGCCCAGCGGCGGCCGGCCGCCTCATGAAGCCCCACCTCCCCTGTCCTTCGCCAGGCTTCCGTTTCTGACGGTGGCTGCCTGTGGGAGGCCGTGCGGCGCATGGGGAGGGGAAAGGGAGGATGGCTGGTGGGGCAAGCCGGGCGGGCGTGAGGGGGTCGCCGGCCGCAGGCCACCGGTGGTTGGCCGGTCTCGAGGGGGTGCGGTCGGGGTGTGTGCGGGCATGGGGGGGAGGAGCGGAGCGGCGGCAGGCGGCACGACCATCTGGGGTGGGCGGGGCGGTCGTGGCGGTGACGCCGGCAGGGGGCAGTCGCGAGTTCGCTGGTGGACTGGACGTCGGCCGCGGGGGGCGGCGCGCGCCGTGACGCCGTGGCGCCCGCGGCCGTGAGGGGTGGTCATAAGCAGGGTCTCCCCCGTCGTGTGTGCCCGCCCGGCGCTGTCCGTGGACCCATCGCGGCGTTGCGCAGTCGGCTCGCCACTTTGCTCCTTGTCGCCGTCGTTCCCTCCCCCTACCCCCTCGCCCCCTCCCCCCCCGCCTGGCTGGTGCCGTCGCAGTCGTCGTCATGGTCCGGCTCGTGGTGCTGGCGGTGGCCGCCGTGGTTGCCGCGGCGACGGTGGTGGCGGCCGGCGCTGCCCCCGCCACGGCGGGGGCCACGCCTTTTGCCGGCCGCGACGACCACGACGGCACCGCTGCCCGCGTCGGCAGCGACGGCCGCGACGGCACCGCTGCCCGCGACGCTCTGCTACCGCTCACCGACCGGCGTTACAGGGGCGTCACGCGGCGCTGCCACCCGTGCCGCGGCGGCCACGTTTCCTTCAACGCCTGCGAGGCGGGGACCAAGTGCCTGAAGAATGCATTTGCCAAGGGCGGCAGCACCCACACGTGCGCCGTCGACGGGCACGCTGGCCATCCGTGCAAGACGGCGTGCACGGTCTGCGGCAACGGGCTGGTGTGTGCCAGCCACGGCCGGTGTGTCCGGCCGCAGACGGGGTGCGGCGTCCCCCGGTGCGGCCGGTGCGGTGGCTCCCGCACGTGTGCCAAGGGCACGACCTGCGTGAGGGGCTTCTGCCGGCGCACCGGGGTTGTGGGCATGAAGTGCTCGCGTGAGTGCGGTGGCTGCATGCCCGGCCTCGGGTGTGTGTCGGGCGTCTGCACGAAGCTCGTCGTGGTCGGCCGGTGCGGCCCGTGCGGTGGCTCCCGCACGTGTGCCAAGGGCACGACCTGCGTGAGGGGCTTCTGCCGGCGCACCGGGGTTGTGGGCATGAAGTGCTCGGATGAGTGCGGTGGCTGCATGCCCGGCCTCGGGTGTGTGTCGGGCGTCTGCACGAAGCTCGTCATGGTCGGCCGGTGCGGCCCGTGCGGTGGCTCCCGCACGTGTACCAATGGCACGACCTGCGTGAGGGGCTTCTGCCGGCGCACCGGGGTTGTGGGCATGAAGTGCTCGCGTGAGTGCGGTGGCTGCATGCCCGGCCTCGGGTGTGTGTCGGGCGTCTGCACGAAGCTCGTCGTGGTCGGCCGGTGCGGCCCGTGCGGTGGCTCCCGCACGTGTACCAAGGGCACGACCTGCGTGAGGGGCTTCTGCCGGCGCACCGGGGTTGTGGGCATGAAGTGCTCGCGTGAGTGCGGTGGCTGCATGCCCGGCCTCGGGTGTGTGTCGGGCGTCTGCACGAAGCTCGTCGTGGTCGGCCGGTGCGGCCCGTGCGGTGGCTCCCGCACGTGTACCAATGGCACGACCTGCGTGAGGGGCTTCTGCCGGCGCACCGGGGTTGTGGGCATGAAGTGCTCGGATGAGTGCGGTGGCTGCATGCCCGGCCTCGGGTGTGTGTCGGGCGTCTGCACGAAGCTCGTCATGGTCGGCCGGTGCGGCCCGTGCGGTGGCTCCCGCACGTGTACCAATGGCACGACCTGCGTGAGGGGCTTCTGCCGGCGCACCGGGGTTGTGGGCATGAAGTGCTCGCGTGAGTGCGGTGGCTGCATGCCCGGCCTCGGGTGTGTGTCGGGCGTCTGCACGAAGCTCGTCGTGGTCGGCCGGTGCGGCCCGTGCGGTGGCTCCCGCACGTGTACCAAGGGCACGACCTGCGTGAGGGGCTTCTGCCGGCGCACCGGGGTTGTGGGCATGAAGTGCTCGCGTGAGTGCGGTGGCTGCATGCCCGGCCTCGGGTGTGTGTCGGGCGTCTGCACGAAGCTCGTCGTGGTCGGCCGGTGCAGCCCGTGCGGTGGCTCCCGCAAGTGTGGCGAGGGCACGACCTGTGAGAGGGGCTTCTGCCGGCGCACCGGGGATTTGGGCATGAAGTGCTCGGATGAGTGCGGTGGCTGCAAGGCCGGCGTCGCGTGTGTGTCGGGCGTCTGCACGAAGCTCGTCGTGGTCGGCCGGTGCAGCCCGTGCGGTGGCTCCCGCAAGTGTGGCGAGGGCACGACCTGTGAGAGGGGCTTCTGCCGGCGCACCGGGGATTTGGGCATGAAGTGCTCGGATGAGTGCGGTGGCTGCAAGGCCGGCGTCGCGTGTGTGTCGGGCGTCTGCAAGAGGCTCGACGTGGTCGTCGGCCGGTGCAGCCCGTGCGGTGGCTCCCGCAAGTGTGGCGAGGGCACGACCTGTGAGAGGGGCTTCTGCCGGCGCACCGGGGATTTGGGCATGAAGTGCTCGGATGAGTGCGGTGGGTGCAAGGCCGGCGTCGCGTGTGTGTCGGGCGTCTGCAAGAGGCTCGACGTGGTCGTCGGCCGGTGCAGCCCGTGCGGTGGCTCCCGCAAGTGTGGCGAGGGCACGACCTGTGAGAGGGGCTTCTGCCGGCGCACCGGGGATTTGGGCATGAAGTGCTCGGATGAGTGCGGTGGGTGCAAGGCCGGCGTCGCGTGTGTGTCGGGCGTCTGCAAGAGGCTCGACGTGGTCGTCGGCCGGTGCAGCCCGTGCGGTGGCTCCCGCAAGTGTGGCGAGGGCACGACCTGTGAGAGGGGCTTCTGCCGGCGCACCGGGGATTTGGGCATGAAGTGCTCGGATGAGTGCGGTGGGTGCAAGGCCGGCGTCGCGTGTGTGTCGGGCGTCTGCAAGAGGCTCGACGTGGTCGTCGGCCGGTGCAGCCCGTGCGGTGGCTCCCGCAAGTGTGGCGAGGGCACGACCTGTGAGAGGGGCTTCTGCCGGCGCACCGGGGATTTGGGCATGAAGTGCTCGGATGAGTGCGGTGGCTGCAAGGCCGGCGTCGCGTGTGTGTCGGGCGTCTGCAAGAGGCTCGACGTGGTCGTCGGCCGGTGCAGCCCGTGCGGTGGCTCCCGCAAGTGTGGCGAGGGCACGACCTGTGAGAGGGGCTTCTGCCGGCGCACCGGGGTTGTGGGCATGAAGTGCTCGGATGAGTGCGGTGGCTGCAAGGCCGGCGTCGCGTGTGTGTCGGGCGTCTGCAAGAGGCTCGACGTGGTCGTCGGCCGGTGCAGCCCGTGCGGTGGCTCCCGCAAGTGTGGCGAGGGCACGACCTGTGAGAGGGGCTTCTGCCGGCGCACCGGGGATTTGGGCATGAAGTGCTCGGATGAGTGCGGTGGCTGCAAGGCCGGCGTCGCGTGTGTGTCGGGCGTCTGCAAGAGGCTCGACGTGGTCGTCGGCCGGTGCAGCCCGTGCGGTGGCTCCCGCAAGTGTGGCGAGGGCACGACCTGCGTCGGCGGCACGTGCACGTCGGCAGGCCGGATCGGCGACAAGTGCTCCAAGGCTTGCGGCGCGTGCACGGGGTGGCTTGAGTGTGGGGCGGAGGGCATCTGTGAGGCGTCGCTTGATGACTTTTCCTATTGAGGCGGTTCCTGGTAGGGGAGGTGTGTGCGGCCAGAGTGGGGGGGTGGCGGGGGCGACATGGCGTTGACGCGCGGCTCCCTCGCGGCGGCGGCACTCCGACGAGGGTGGCGGGGCAGGGCGTCGCGGGGTGCACGACCCGGTATTATGTATGCGCGTGTTGGTGCGTTTTTTTTTTTCCCAGCAGCATCCGTTTGTCGTGGCGGCTGCCGCGGCGGTCGCCCGCCCGCACCGTTCTTGCCGCGGCAGCGTGGCGTGCGGGTCGCAGGCGAGCTCCTTGCGAACGTCTGCGGCGACGGGCGGTGCCGGCGGCCATCATTCGGGCCCGTCTCTGGTCCGGTTCCTTACGGATCCGGCCCGCCGCGGCGACGCGAGCGTCCGTCACCCCCCCCAACGGCCACCCGGCTGTCGGTTGCCCCCCCCCGCCGCCGCCCCCCCACCCCCCCCCCCCCCCCCCCCCGTCCGAAACGGCACTCGCTTCTCACACCGTGGTGGCGTCCCCGCCGCGGCCGCCGCGCCGCCCCCTCCACGGCGAGCCGTCCATCCCCCGCCGCCTCGCGGACCTCTGCCCGGCAACCCCCCCCCCCTTCCCTCTCCCCCCCCCCCCCCCGCTCGCCCCCAGGATGGCCGCCGCGGCCGCCGCCACCGCCGCCGCCGCGTTACCCGGTCCGCCCCTCGCCCATGCCGCCGGCGCCACCACCACCGCGGCGGCAGGGACGCCCGCAGCGGCGGCGGCGGCCACGACGGCAACAGCGTTGGCGGCGGCAGAGACGAGCGCAGGGGCAGCGGCGGCCGCGACGACGGCGGCGGCGGCGGCGGCGGCGGCGGCGGCAGGGACGACCGCAGCGGAAGCGGCAGCAGAGGCGACCGCAGAGGAAGCGGCGGCAGAGGCGACCGCCGCGGCAGCGGCGGCAGAGACGACCGCCACGGCAGCGGTGGCGGCCACGACAGCCGGACCAGCGGTGGCCGCGGCGGCCGCGACGGCAGCGGCGGCCGCCGGCCGGGGTCCCCCCCCCCACGCCGCGCCTGCCGCGGCGGCCGCGACGGTGGCGGCCGCGGGTGCGCGTGCGGCGGCCGCCACCGCCACCGCCACCGCCGCCGCCGCCGCCACCGCCACCGCCGCCGCCGCTGTTGCCGGCGTGGAAGCCGCCGCGGCGCCCCCCCTGCGCGTGGTGGTGACGCCCACAGAGGCGCGCGTGTGTGCGCTGCTGGCCGCTACCGCGCGGCGGCTGTCGCGGGAGGCGACGGCTGTGGGGGCGGACCCGGAGGGGGGGGCGCCGAGGGGAGAAGGGGGCGGGGGGGGGGGGGGGGCGGTGACCGTCCGCATCGTGGGCGGGTGGGTGCGGGATAAGCTGTTGGGAGGGGCGGTGGAGGGGGGGGGGGGTGGCGTGAAGGCGGCGGCGGTGGTGGTGGCGGGGCAGACGGCGGCGGCGGTGGTGGTGGCGGCGGTGGTGGCGGCGGGGGTGGTGCGGGGGGCGTGCCCCTCCCCCGCCCCCCCGGGGCGGCGCGGCACCACCCCCTCGACATGGACACGGCCGTCGCCGGGGCGACCCCGTGGGCGTTTGCCACGGCCCTGCACGCGGCGGCGGTGGCGGCGACGCCGCCGCCGCACGCGCCGCCGCCGCGGCGGCCGCGCGGCGGGAAGCCCCACCCGACGGTGACGCTCAAGGTTGGGGGCGTCCACGTGGACGTGACGCGCCTGCGCGGCGCGGGGGCGGGCGGGGCGGCGCCCACCGCCGCCGCCGCCACGGACGACGCGGCCGACGCGCCAGCCGCCGCCGCCGCCGCCGCCGCCGCCGCCGCCGCCGCGGCGACGGCCGACGCGGCCGCCACCACGATGGCGGCAGCGTGGGCGGCCGACGCGGCGGGCCGGGACCTCACCGTCAACGCGCTGTCGGTGGACCCGGCCACCCGCCACGTTGCCGACCCGACCGGCCGTGGCGTCGCGGCGGCGGCGGCACGGCTCGCCGCGACGCCCGCCGCCGCGGCGGTGACGCTCGGCGGGGACCCGCGGCGGGCGCTGCGCGCGGCCCGCCTCGCCGCCGTGGCGGGCTTGACCGTCGACGCGGCCATCCCGGCGGCGGCGGCGGCGGTGGCGGCGCCCGCGTTGGCCGCCACCGTCGCGGGTGGGGGGGGGGGGGGAGCCGCCGTCGCCCGTGAGGTGGACGCGCTCGTCACGCTGGGGGGGGGGGCGGCGCTCCGCCTCGCCACCGAGTGGCGCGTGTGGGCCGCCGCGCTGGGGGGGGAGGACGGGGGGGTGTCGGCAGCCGCGGCGGACGCCGACACGGACGCCGGGCTGGGTGTGGGCGCCGGGAGGGGAGGGGTGGGGGGGGGGGGGGTACCCGCGTGGGTGGCAGCGTGTGCCGCCGCCCTGGAAGCGTACGAGCGCTGGGGGGGGGTCGCCGCGCTTGGCGGCGGCGGCGGCGGCGGCGGCGGCGGCGGCGGCGGCGGCGGCGGCGGCGCCGCGGCAGAGGCGGCCGCCCGCGGCGGCACCGACGCGGCGGGCGGCTGGCGGGGGCTCGACCGCCTCGGCCGGTACGTGGCGCTAACGGCGCCGCTGGTTGCCGCGTTGCGGCAACGGCCGCCGGCGGCCGGCAGCAACGGCGGCGGTGGCGGTGGCGGTGGCGGTGGCGGTGGCGGTGGCGGCGGCGGTGGCGGTGGCGGTGGCGGTGACGCGGCGGCGGCGGCGGCGGCGGCGGCGCGGTCGGCGGCGGCGGTGACGGCCTTTCTCCGCGGCCGCCTCGGCGTGTCGGCCCGCCACGCGGCGGCGGTGGCGGCCGCGCACGGGGCGGCGGCGGAGGTGGCGGCGGTGGCGGCGGGGGCGCCCGTGGCCGACGACGTGCGGCTGCCGGCGGGCACGTCGGCCGCCGCGCGGCGGCGGGTGGTGCTCGGCCGGCTCGTCCGCGGTGGCGGGCCGACGTGGCGGCTGCGGCTGGTCGCCGCCGCCCTCCACGGCCGCCGCTGGCTCGCGGTCCCCCCGGGCGCCGCCACCGCGCCCCGCCACAGTCGCGACACGGGCGACGACGGCGACGACGCCGCCGCCGCCGCCGCTGCCGCCACCGACGACGACGACGACGACAAGGACAAGGACAAGGACAATGGCAGCGGTGCCGCGGCCGCGGCGACGGCGGCGGCCGCGGCGGTGGCCGTGGCGGCGCGGCTGGGCGCCGAGGTGGACGCTGCCGGCCTGGCGTGCGCGTGGGCGGACCGCCCCGCGCTGGCGGGCTCCCGCCTCGACACGGCACTGCCGCGGCGGCGCAAGGGCGACGCCGCCGTGCAGGCGGCGGTGGCGGACTGGGCGGCCGCGACGGGGGGGGGGGGGGAGGCGACGCGTGCGCCGCGTGGCTCCGCGCCCTCTTTCCCGCCTATGCGTGACGCGACCCGCCCGCGTCTCGTGCGGTACGCGCCCATGCCCGGCCGCGCCGCCGGCAGCTGGGACGCGGGAGACGCCGGCAACCCCCTCTGCCTCCGCTTTCATCCCAAAGGGCGCGGTGCAGCAGCAGCCGCGACCGGGCCGCCGCTGCGGGGACGGTCGGACGGTCAACGGCGCGCCCGTCGGGGCGCCCGTGGGTGGATTGGCGGGCGGGACGGGCGCCCGGCCGCTCGCCGCGCTCGCCGTGCGCGGGGCTGCGGGCGTTCCCCGCGGGATTGTTGGTTCGCGCGGACGGGGGGGGGGAGGCGGCTGCCTGCCGGCGGCCGCCGGTGTGGCGGTTGCCCCGTGCTGGTGTGTCACTCCTGGCGGGTACGGCGGGCGTGACGCCGCGACGGCGGCGGCGGCGGCGGCGGCGGCGGCGGCGGCGGCGGCGGCGGCGGCGGCGGCGGCGGCGGGCGACGGTGGCACGTTGGGCGGCAGCACGACGCGGCCGCCCGTCTGGTCCCAACGCACGCGCAGGGGTGCGGCGGGGGTTGGCGGCCTGGCGGCCGCGTGCGCACGCGGCCGCGGCGACGGCCCGCCCGCGTCCCGCGCGGCCTGCGTCCATTGGTGGCTGGCAACACGGCACCCACCCCCCTGCGTGCACGCAAGGGGCGGCCGGGACACGGTGGGGCGCGTGGCTCCCAGCCACCGCGCCCACCAGCCGACCGGCTGGGGTGCTCTCCTGGCGCGCGGGTCCGCCGGCGGGCAGCGGGCGTTGAAAAAGACCAGACGGCAAGCAGCCCACAAGCGTGGAGGGGGGAGGTGTTGGCCGCATGGCGTCCCGCACCCGAGACGACCCGTGCGGGTCTGACCACTCCCCAGTCTTCCGCTTTGCCCTTGGCCCAAGCAGGCAAGGTGGAAGCGGCGGATGCTCAACAAGAAAGACACCCCAGGCCACCCTCGATGAAGCCACGACACCCCGCCGACAGTGTCAAGGCCAACAGCTCGGGCGGCGGCGTCCATCCCGCGCCCACACCCTCGGCAACGACGCGGCCGCCACGGTGCCGTCGTCGGGAAAGCGGGCGCGCCCGGAAGACGGACAGCGCTCGCTTTGGCCAACCCCCTATGGCGGCACCGCCTCCACCCGGTGGACGACGAGGACGTGCCCTCCCCCCGCGAGCACCCCCGCCACGTACTCGTGGACGCTGCCAGACCCCACCCCCGCCGCCAGCGCCCGCAGCGGCGCGGCGCTATCCACCACCACCCACCGCCAGCCGCCGCCGCCGCCGCCGCCGCCGCCGCCGCCGCCGTCACCATCACCACCACCACCACCACCACCACCACCACCACCACCACCACCGCCACCACCACCACCACCACCGCCGGCGTGCACCAGCCGGACGGCCAGCCAGTGCGGCGACGCGCCGAGGAGGCCCCACAGCCGCGACGCGCCCGCGTGCGTCGTGTGGACGAGCAGGCCCGCGAGGGCGGCGCCCCCCCCCCCGCACCCGCGGGCCCGGCCGCCAGTGGCGGCGACAGCGGCGGCGGCTGGGCGGCGGCGGCGGGGGGTGCGGGTGGCGGCCGCGGCGGAGCGCGGGGGGGGGGGACGTCCAGCGGCAGCGACGACAGCGCGTGCCGCGCGTCGTGCCAGCGGAGGGTGTGGGGGGGGGACGCGCGCGCGAGGGCGGCGGTGATGACGTTGAGGTCATAGTTGCCGATGAAGGGGATGGCAGACCTGGGGGGGGGGGGGGGGCGGGCGGGACCGGGGGGGAGCGGGCACAACAGGGTGGCCCGCCAGGGGAGAGGCAGACGACAAAAAAAAAAAAAAAAAAAAAAAAAAAAAAACGAGGAGCCCCACATGGAAGAGCACGTTAGGGCCTGGCTGCCCACGGAGGGCGGCCCACCACTGCACCACAACGACGGCACGCCGTGCAGTCACCGCACGGCCACGCCAAAACAGGGGGACGGAAACCGCCGCACGCGGCGGCTCCGCCCCCCCAACCCCAGGACGGCGCGCCCACCCCCCCGGGTGGGCGCCCACCAGCGGCGGCCGGCACCTACCGATGCGGGTTGGCCCAGCGGGACGGGCTGAGCTCCTCACAGATCGCGTCAAAGTCCTGCGGTCGCCCGCGTGCGCGCACAGCGGCGGACGGCGCGTCGGGTCGACGGCGGCCGACAGGGACGGGCGGCACGCGCCCCACCCGCGGGGCGGCAGGGGCGGAACGAATCCGCGGCGGCGGCGCAAGCAAAGCCAACGGAGCTCAGCGGGACGCAGCCAAAAAAAAAAAAAAAAAAAAAAAAAAAAACAACAACCAAGAGGCGGCCCGGCCCGTGAGTACAACACCCCGCGCTGCCGCGGGCACGCGGCAGCCGTCACCGGCCGGGGCGGCGGCACGGCCGGCCCGCCGCTGGCCCGCCGCGGCCGCCGGCCATGGCGAGCGCCGCGGCGACGCCACCCCCCCCACCGCACGCACCCGGCACCCACCCGCGGGGGCGGGCGCGCCCGTCAGCGGGAGCTGTCCCCCCCCCACCCCCCCCCCCCCACCCCCCGCCGCCACCCCGCCCGCCCGCCGCGTACCCGTGCGCTGTAGACGGGCCCGCCGAGCAGGTTGTTCACCGCGTGGACCGCACACCGGGACAGCTGCTGGCGCTCGTGGTAAATGCCGGGGGGGGGGGGGGGGGGGGGCGCCATCGTGGCCCGCCCGCGCGGCGACGGCGGCGGCAGCGGCGGCGGCGGCGGCAGCGGAGACGGCGGCGGCGGCGGCGGCGGCGGCGGCGGCGGCGGCGGCGATGGCGGCGGCAATGGCGGCGGCGGTGACGGCCGAGGACGAGAGGGAGGGGAGGGTTTGGGGGGGGAGGGGGGGGGGGAACCAGGACGACCCGCGCGGACGCGCCGTGACGCGGCGCCCGCCCGCCTCGACGGCCGTTTCTGGGCGGTACAGTAGCCCCCCCTGCCGCGGGTTGGCCGGCCCGCGTGGCGCGCCGCGGCGCCGCGGCGGCGGCGCACCCCCTCTCGACGCGACGGCCACAATGTGGGCGGCCGGGGCGGCGCTCCCCCCCCTCTCGGCGCACCCGCGGGCGGGGGCGGCCGCCGCGGCGGCAACGGCGGACGGGGGTCGTTGGCGGCAGGTGGAGCGGCCGACGCGGTGGAGGGGGGGTGGTGGCGGCGGCTGGGGTGGCGGCGCTGGCCGCGGCGGTGGCGGCGGCCGCCGTCGGCACCGGGTGGCCGCGGCGGCGGCGGCGGCGGCGGCGGCGGCGGCGACGGCGGTGGACCCCGCAGCGTCTGGCACCGACGGGCGGTGGTGGCCGTACGGGCTTGGTTGTGACTCTGCCGGCGGCGGCTGCGTGTACGCCGGGCCACCACAGCGGTGGCGCCGCGCATCGCGGCGGTCTGCGGACGGCGGGCGCCGCCGCGCGACGGTGCGAGACGGCGGCGGCCTGCGTGCGCTGCGCACGGGGCCTCGGCAGGCCGGTCGTTTCCAACCCAGTGGTCGGCTGCTCTTGGCGCTGGCCTGCTCATCCCGTTGGTGTGGTTTGTTGCCCCCCCTCTCGTCCACACAATGGTCTTGGTTGGGTCGGCTAGCGGGCAAACGTGGGGCGAAGGGAAAGAGCACAGGCGACGGAGAAAGCTCCCCGTCCCTCCCCCCCTTTCCCCCCCCCGCCCCCCTCCTCGCCCCGCGGTCACGCGGTCTTCCCGCTCAAAAGCAAAAGAGCCCAAAGAAGCGGCACCGCGGCGCCGCCGGCGTCGTTGCCGGCGTCGTGGCCGGCGTCGTTGCCGGCGACGGGGCGGGGGCGGCCGGCGCGGGCGAGGGCGTGGGCGCCGCCGCGGGCACCGCGCAGCGGCCAAAGCGCCACCACGGGCAGCCGGCGGGCGTGGCCGCCGCCACCACCACGGGCGTCGTCGACGGCGACACGGTCGGCGACGCGGTCACCGACGCCGCCGCCGGCGGTGAGGCGGTCGGTGCCGCCACCGCCGGCGGTGACGGCGGCTCCACGGGCACCTGCCGGCAGAAAAAGAGCCACGTGCATACGGTGCGCGTCGGCACCGCCGGCGGCGCCGCCGCCAGCGTCGTGGGCGTGACCGACACGGCGGGCGGGGTGGTGCCCGCCGTGGGCGGCACCGCCGCGTCGGGAAACAGCTGGTTGAAGAGCGCCTCGAGCGGGCTGAGCGCAAACGCCACCCGCCGGATGGGCGCGTCGGGGTAGAGCGCGTCGTCCGTATCAATCCACGCCTTGCACGCGGGGAAGGCGGGCGAGTAGAGCATCGCCGCGGGCGCGCGCAGGGTGTACGCGCCCGACCGGGCGACGCGCGAAAAGTCGACCGCGACGGCGGCAACGTTGTTGGCAAAGTTGGCCTCCCCGAGCCGGTTCCCCGGGTTGACCGTCACGCGCAGCGTGTACGGGCGGCGGAGGTCGAGGCCCGTCACGTCAATCCACTGGCAGGTGAGGGCGTTGGAGTAGATGTCGCCGCAGCCGGCGGTGATGCCCATGTTGCAGCACTGGAACTTTTTGCCGGGGCAGTTGGTCGAGTCCTCCACACAAAACTGTGGCGGCGGGGCGGGTGGCGCGGGGGACGGGGGGGGCAGCTCACCCGCAACCGCCACACAAAGGAAAGGGGAAGCCACCAGAGGCCAGGGAGAGGTCGTTCGGTGGGGGGTGAGCACCACGCCTGTCAGTTGCGTGGTCCAGCCGTGCGACGGGTGCACACACCGCGAGAGTGGTGCGAGTTGGGCGAGGGGGACGCACGCCGCCGCACGACCCAGGCACCACCAGGCCCACCACCACCACCATCCTCCCCAGCGCGCCCCCTCCGCCCCCCCCCCCGCATGCAGCGGCGGTTGCGACCGCCCCCCTACCCCCCCCACCGTTCCCCACCCCCACGTACGCCCGTCTTTTGGCCATTGACCGCCTGCGCCGACGTGGACGGGGTGAAGCCAGTCCCCGCGTCCCGCCCCGTCGTCTCGTCAATCAGCTCGTACGAGGCGTAGCTCGCATAGTGCCAGTGCATGTGCGTGGCGCCCCACTACAAACGACGCGCCCAGGCGGTGCGCAGCAACACAAGGGATGCCAGGGACAGACAAGGAAAATAGGGAGGGGGGCGGACACGAGCACGCAGCATCGTTGGGGTGGGGCGGAGCAAGACGCGCGCGCCCAGCAGGGATGGGCAAAAACACAGACCAAGGGCAGGTCAACAGCCGCAGGCAAACAGCAAGTCAGAAGCCAGAGCGCAGGCGCCACACACACGGGCACCACCAGCAAGCAAGCCTCTTCCCACACACCACCTGCCATCGCTTCAAGGGCGACCAGACGCGCCGACACGAGGCCAACCCCAGAGGCCACCACGGACGTGCGCACCCGGTGGACCCCCCACCCGCCCCCCGCCTTCCCCATCGAGTACAAACTCCCGCTACCCCCCCCCCCCCCCCCACGCGCGGCGCCCCTCCCCGCGCTCCCCCCCTCCCCTCCCCCCCCTCCCCCCCCCCCCCCCCCACTCGTCCGTACCTCCCAGTTGGCGTCCGAGTACGAGCGGTTGTGCGGCGGCAGCCCAATGACCAGGTCCGCGTCGCCCACATTCCGGATGGTCGTCGTGAACCGCAGCACCGCGTGCGTCGACGCGGCGGCGTCACCGCGGAGGCAGTTCTCTTCCATCAGCGCGGCCGCGTAGGCCGCGTTGGCGCCCGCCGACAGGTCGAGGGTGGAGAGGAGCAGGTCCGACACGCTGACGGCAAGGTCAAACGCCGCGTCCGCGGGCGCGGCCGTGAGGAGGACCGCCGCCGCCGCCGCCGCCGCCGCCGCCGCCGCCGCCGCCGCCGTGGCGATGGTGGGGGCGGTCGGCCGCCGACGGGCACCCATCATGGGAGGAGGAATAGGGGGGGGGGGGGGGGGAGGGAGGGCGGCGGGGGTGGGCGTGCCGCCAAGGGGCGGGCGCAGCGCGCCCGACAGCGGCGCGCCGCTACACAGCAGCAGCCGCCCGCGGTGCAGGCGGGGCTGGGAGCGGCGGACGGACGGCGCGCCGCACCGCCAGTGGTCAACGGGCGGGCTGCCGTCGCGGGACGTCTGCGGGAAAAAAAAAAAACGATGGGAGCGGTCGGCCGTGTCGGCGGCACCCGCCCCGCGAGGCGGCGCGGGGGGGGGGGGGTAGATAAGGCCCCCGCCGGCCGCCCGTGCAGACCGCACGCCCCCGCCGCGGGGACGCCCAACGCCGCCATTCCGCGCAGGCCGCAGCGCAGACGGGCAGCGGGGCGGACGCGCCGCGGCGAGCAGCGGTGGGGGGGTACGGGCTGGCAGACGGGGCAAGTTGGGGGGGGAGGGGGGAGGGGGGGGGGGGGGGAGGGGGGGAAGACGACCGCCGCGCGCGACCCCGCCCCGCGCCTGCACGGCGACCGCCTGCACGGCGCGCACCTGCACGCGCCGCCGGCGGCCGCGGCGAGGCGGGCCGGCCGGCACGGCCCGCCGCGGCGGCGCCCGCCCGCCCGCTGGCCGCGCCGCCGCCCCCACCCAGCCGTCGTGCAGGTGGGCGGCCGCGCGGCGGCGGCGGCTGCCGGCAGGCGGCGGCGTCCCCCCCACCCCCCCCCCCCCCGCGCGGGGGCGCCGCTCCCGCACCCGGGAGCGGCGCCCCCCCCCTTTCCCCCACGCCCCCCTCCGACGGGCGGGCGGGTGTCTCCCCCCCCCCCCCCCCAACGCCCCGCCCCCCCCCCCCCCCCCCTCTCCTCCCCCCCTTGGCACGCCAGCGGGCGTCACCAGGCGAGGCGGTGGCGGTCGCGCCAAAACCCCCCACTCGGCACCCCCCCCCCCGCATCGGTCAGCCACACCATCCCCGCCGCCGCCGCGGCGGGCGGCCGCGTGCGGCCCGCCGCGGCGGCCGCCGCGTCGGCCATGCGCGTGGCGACGTCGCCCGGGCAGACGGCGTTGACGCGGAGCGGCCCCCCCCCCCCGCGGGCGGCGGCCCCCCCACGGGTGTGGGCCGCCGCGTGCCGCCGCACGCGGGCGGCGAGGATGCGCACGTACGCGTTGAGGGCGGCCTTGGACAGCGCGTACGCGGGCTGCTCACCGTGGACGAGGGTGGCCAGCCGGGTGGTGCCCGCCGCTACCGCCGCGGCGGTCGTTGCGATGGTCGTGAGGAGCTCCCGCTCCCAGCGGTCGGGGGTGGCGAGGTCCGCCGCCGCCGCCGCCGCCGCCGCCGCCGCCGCCGCCGCCCAGACGGGGGCGTCGCCGCCGGCGGCGTCGGCACCCCCCCCCCTTTGCACCCGCCCGTCCGCCACCGCGGCGGCTGCCGCAGCGGGCGCACCGGCGGGGACCCCCCCCCCGCCCCCCCCCCCCCCGCGCCGCTCCGCCCGCGGCCGCGGCTGCTTCCGCGGCGGCGGCGGCGGCCTCGGCGGCGGCCGCGACACCCCCAACCGCCGCCGCCAGCGGCGACGCGAGGAACGCCAGCTCCCCATCCCCCGACGATACAAAGACCAGCCGCGGCGCCGCGGACCGACACAGCGCCGGCAGCAGCGCCGCCGCCACCGACCGCGTCGCGTAAAAATTGGTGCGGAGCGCCGCGGCCAGCGGCGGCGGCGCGTCGCGCCCACCACCCCCACCACCACCACCACCACCACCACCACCACCACCACCGTCTGGACAGATACCCGCGTTGAGGACCGCCACGTCGAGGCCCCCACCCCCCGCCGCCGCGTCCGCGTCGACCGCCACGGCGAGCGCCGCCACGCTCCGCGCGTCGGTGGCGTTGAGCACCCGCACGCGGGCGCTGGGGGGGAACCCCCCGCCCTCGCCGTCCGTGTCGTTGCCGCTGCCGTCGCCGCCGCCGTCGCGGTCGCCGCCGCCGCCGCCGCCGCCGCCGGCCGCCGCGCGGCGGACGGGCGGGTGGCGGGCGCAGAGGAGGACCGCGTCGCCGCGGCGGGCGAGCGCGGCGGCGATGGCCAGGCCAAGGCCCCGGTTGGCGCCCGTCACGAGCGACAGCCGGGGGGGGCGGGCGGTGGTCATGGCTGGCGCGCACTGGGGGGGGGGGGGGGGGGGGGCGCGACCGGGGTGGGGGGGGTGGCGGGGGGACGGTTGCGGAGCGGGCCGAGCGTGTCTTGAGTCCCCACCACCCGGAGCGCGGCTGCGTCCATCTGGAGGAACAAACGCCGAGCATTCAGAGTTGGTCTCCGCGCAGAGGTTTTGGGGCCATGCGCCGTGTCGCCGTGACGAAATACCCTTTTTGTTGGTTGACTGACCTCTTTTTTTTTACATGTCTCCAATCCAGCCAATGAGAAGACTCATTCGTATCCGTGTTTGAGTTTGTGACCAAAACGTCTGATTAGAAAACCACCTTTCCTTTTCTTGGGTGTACGACTTTTGATCGGCTCACCCGCTGATAAATCCAGAAGAACGGGGGGATACAGTCATAGGAGCGGGAATACAGCCCATTGACCCCCGGGTCTGGGTGAGCACCTCCCGCCGGGCCGCGACGCGCGGGCGTCGCGGTTGTGTCTGGCACGGTCGCCGACAGACGCCGCCCCGTCCTCTACTATACACCCTACTGTACACGCACGGCCGCCTGGCGGGGTCAGCTGGGCGGGCGCTCCTCCCGCGGGCCGCCCCGCCGCGCCCCGCCCATCTGCCCGGCCGCCCAGGCCGCCCCCGCCCCCCCCCGCCCGGCTGCCCGTCGGCGACGCCCCCGTCCACGGGGACAAGGCGAGGCGCTCGCTCCCCCCCTCCCCCCCCACCTCTCCCCCTGCAACCGCACGCCGCCGCGGGGTGGACGACCGCTGCACGCGCTCCGACACCGCGCACGGCCACGCCGCCGCGCGGTGTCGGCGCGCGCGTCGGCACCTCCGCCTCCCGCTTGGCCGGCCGTCCCGTCCGCACCCCCCTCCCCTTCCCCCCCCCCCCCCCCCCCCCCCCCCCCCCACCGCTGGCCACCCCCCCCCCCCCCCCTGCCCCCACTTCCGCTCTGCCGGCCATGGCCACCACCCTCCGTCGGCGGCCCGCGGCGGCCGCCGCGGCGGCCGCCCCTGCCGCCGCCGCCGGCGGCGCCCCCCCGACGGCGCGCCGGGCGCAACCGCCGCGCCCGCCGCGTCGGCGCCCGCCGCCGCCGCCGCCGCCGCCGCGCCGGCCGCCGGCGGCTGTGCCGCACCCGACGGGGACGCGGGGGCGACCACCGCCGCGGCCGCCCTCTTCCCCCCCAGCGACGCGACCGCACCGCCGTCGGCGGCGGCGGCGGCGGCGGCGGCGGCGGCGGCGGCGGCGGCGGCGGCGGCGGCGGGGGTGGTGGCGCGGTGGCTCCCCCGCCGGCGGCCGGCGCTCCCCCCCCTGCCCGCGTCGCCGTCCCCCCCCGCGGCGGCGGCGGTGCTCGCCGCGCACCTGGCGGTCGGCGCCGCCGGCGGCGCCGCGCTGATGGGCCTCGGCGCCGTCGACGCGGCCTACTGGGCGACCGTCACGGCGCTGTCGGTGGGCTACGGGGACGTCACGCCCGCCGCGGGCGGCGTCGGCTGGGCCCGCACCTTTGTCGGCGCCTACGCGGTGGTGTCCGTGGCGGTCGCGTCGCGCTGCCTCGGCGTCGTGGGGGGGGGGGCCGTCCGCGCGGCGGCCGCCGCGCTCGGCCGCCGCCGGTGGTTCCTCGGCGGGCCGCCGCCGCCGCCGCCGCCGCCGCCGCCGCCGCCGCCGTCGTCAGGTGGCGGCGTCGGGGCCCCCGCCGGCGGCGGCGACGGCCGGCACCTCGCGGCGGTGGCGGTGGTGTTTGCGGCGGTCGCCGCGGCGGGCGCCGCGGCGCTGACGCGCGGCATGGGCCTCGCCACCGTCGGCGACGCGGCCTACCTCGTCGCCATCAGCGCGTCGACGGTCGGCTATGGGGACCTGTCGCCGACGGGCGCGGCGGACCGGGCGGTGGCGGTGGTGTGGCTGCTCGCGCTGACCACCTCCTTCGCGACGCTCGTCGAGGAGGCGACCGCGTACGCGACGACGCCGGCAGACGACGACGCCGCCGCCGCCGTGGCGCCCGTCAAGGCCGCGGGCGGGGGTGGGGGGGGGGGGGGGGGGGTACGGACGGCGCGCCGGGAGCAGAGGCCGACTACCTCGCCGCCGCGCTCGTTGCCGACGGCGCCGTCTCGCAGGCGGCCGTCGACGCTGTCCGCGCGGCGTGGCGGGCGGGCGTGGCGGCGCGGGGGGGGGGCGGGGAGGGGGGGGGCGGCACCTCGTGACAGCCCCTTTGGGTGGTGACTGCGCGGTGGGTGGTGGGAGCGCAGGAGTGCGGCAGGGGGGGGCGGGGGGGGGGGGCAAACGGCAACACATACAAACAGGGTGCTGGTGGTTTTGTCGGCACCCCGCGGGGGGCCATGCCGCCGTCCGCGGCGGGCAACCCGCCGTCCGCGGCGGGCAGCGCGACGGAGAGCGCGGCGCGCGAGCAACGGGCGGGCGGGCCGACTCACTGGCGGCGCGCCCGCCGACGCGCGCCGCGGCGAGCCGCGGCGCCACTGGGGGCGAAGCCGCCCGCAACCAGGCGGGCGCCCCCCGCGCGGTGCGACACCGCCAGCGGCGGCGGCTGCGCCACCCGCCCAGCCGCGCCGCGCACCGGCGTGCGTGGTGGCGGCGGCACACGCACGCCTCCCCCCCCCTGCTCCCCCACCCGCCGCCACGCTGGCCCCCCGACGACGCCGCCGTGCGCGGCCGTTCATCCCCCGGCTCGCCTCGCCACAACGCCGCCGCAGGCGCCGCCTCCGCCACCCATTGTACCCCACCAACCCACCACGCGCGGCCGGGGTGGACGAGCGGTGCGGCACGGACGGCCCACTGGAAGGGGCGGGCGTCCGCGTCGTCGCCGCCGTGGAGCCGGCCGGGGGACGGCATCGCCCGCGGCCACCCGCACCTCCTACAGCGCAGACCTGGACCAGTTTCGAAAGCGGTCGCCTCCCCCCCCCCCTCGCCCGCGGGAGGGCCCCCAGCCGCCACCGCCGCCGCCGCCGCCGCCGCCGCCGCCGCCGCCGCCGCCGCCGCGCCCTCCACCCCGGCCACCACCCCGGCCACCACCCCGGCCGCCTCGCGCCGCCCGGGGCCCCCCCCGTCCGCCGCCGTGCATCGCCCCCCCCCGCCCGCCACGCCCACCGCTGCGGCCATAGGCGCCGCCGCCGCCGCGACCATCCCAGCTGCCGTACGGCCTTCCCGTCCCCCTCGCGGCCCACGCAGGCTGAGACACCTGCACCGGCGGCGGAGCAACCGTCGCCGGCTTCCACACCCACTCGCCGGCCGCCCCGTCGACCGGTGGGGCGATGGGCCGCGGTGTGGGCGCACCCCCGCGGGTGCCGCCGCCGCCGCGCGGCGACAGCGAACGCCGCGGGGCGCAGGCGGAGCGCGAGCGCCCGCCGTCGGCGCCGCCGCGGTGGCGGTGGGACCGGTGGCCATCGCCGCTGCGGTGGCGGCGGCGGTCGGCGTCGTCGTCCCGCCGGCGGCCATCATCGCCGCGGTAGCGGCGGCCGTCGCGGGTGCGGGAGTGCTCCCGCCCCCGCCCGCGGTCGTGCCCACGGGCGCTGGACGGGTGGCGCTGACGTGGGGACGGCAACCGCCGCCGGGACCGCGAAAGCGACCGCCGCCGAGACTGCGACCGCGACCCCTGCCGCCGCGAAGAACGCGCCTGTGGTGGACGGCCCAGGGACTGCGAGTGTGGCCGCCGTGGTGACTGGTGCTGGGACCGTGAGGGCGAGTCGGACCGCGATGGCGACCGTCGATGCGAACGACGAGGCGACCGGGACTGCCGCCTCGAGGACGTGTGTCGCTTTGCCGATCGGCGAGACCGCCTCGAGCGCCGCCGCCGTGACCGCGACGGCGACCGGGAGGACGACGACCGTGACGACCGTGACGACGACCGCGACGACGACCGCGACGACGACCATGACGACGACCGCGACGACGACTGCGACGACGACCGTGGAGGCGACGGCGCTCGACGCCGCGGCTGCGGCGCAGACTTGGACACTGGGATGCGTGGCACGGATGGGACATGAGCCGTCTCCCACGGGACGCTGCCACTGGAAGAGGTGGGAGACGCAGGCGCCTCCCCCGTCGACGGAGCGTCCTCGCCTGCCGCCTGCGGACGCGGCGTTCCGGCCGCTGACCCGCGCCGCGTCGTCGAGGTCGGCGCTCTCCGCCGTGGTGGGGGTGCAAGCGGGTCTACGGCTGCCCGAGTCGCCTCCCGCCCATAAACGAGGGCATGGACCCGCTGTGCGTGTACCCACGCGCCCAGACCGCCGTCCAAATCGCAGTCGTAGGTCTCACGGCACTGCACCACCGTTGGGAGAGGCTCGTAGTCCACGTCCTCGGGTGCGTCCTTGTGCAGGAAGGCCGCGTGCCAGGTCGAGTCGTAGATCTCATCCGCGTCACTCGCCTCGCTCTCAGCCAAGGACGCCAACGATGTCGTCACACCCGGCAAGGGAGGCGCACCGGCACCCTCTTGATCCGACTGGTCGAGCGTCGGCGACGCGACCGTCACTGGGGAGGAACCTTCGACGCACGTCCCAGGGACCGCATCACCTTCGAGCAGTGTGCCGTCACGGCGGAGGCCACCACTCGAAGCCGGCACCTCGGGGGTCTCTTGAGAGACCGTGCTGTCATGGCGTCCGTCAGAAGGCGACGCTGGCGCATCAGTCTCCCCAGGGAAGGACATGCTGCCAGAACGCACCCCAGGTGGGGCCGACGGCTCTCTAGCAGGTCGCGCGAATGGCATGCCGGCGGTCGCACCGCCATAGCGCACACCAGAGGATGCAGCCGCCTCCCTGGCAAGCCGTGCGGCCAGCGCCGCCTGTACCTCTGCAAGCGGAGCACGCCGGCCACGGGGGCCAAACGACACCGCCCCGCGGCCGGTACCCGCGGGAGCTGCGGTCGGGGGCCGCCTGGAAGCGCCCACCGCCGGGGCGGGTCGGCGAGTGCCACTCCTGCCAGCGGCCGCGTCCGTAGTGGAACGTGCGGGATTGGGGGGTGGTGGTGCCGGCCGCGCTGCTCGTGGGCCCTCCCCACGTGGGGGCTCCGGAGGTGCCCGTGGGGAAGCCGACACACCACGTGGGGGCGATACCCCCTGCGCACCCGACACCGCCGCCGCCGATGCACCCGACGCCGGCGCTGGTGCCGGTCTACCCGACGCCGCTGCTGTCGCTTGCGCACCCACGGCCGCGGAAGACGCGGGTGGTGCCTCCGGTACACGCGCTCTTGCTGCAGCTGCTGCACGTGCGGTTGCGGCTGCCGCTACAGCGAGTTCACTCCCTGCCACAGCTGCCGCTGTGCGTGCGCCCGCGGCAGCCGCAGCTGCCATGACCTCACTCGGCAGCGTAGTCTCCATCCGGTCGTGGACGTAGTGGTACGAGCCTGGTGCCAAGCCCCCGGCACTGTGAATCTCCTCCGTCGACAGGTCGTCAGGCACAATAAACCATATCGCATGCTCCTCCTCAATGCAGGGCTCCAAAACGGGGGGGGGAGGGATGCTCGGTGCTTGCAAAGAGCCACGCGTGAGGACACATTCGGCCGCGTCAGCAGGGTCAGCCGGGTCAACAACATCAGCCACGCCATCGCCGGCAGAGCCGGTGTCACCAGCCGCAGGGATAGCGGCAGACGAGCCGTCGGCGCCAGCCGCAGCGTCCACAGGCAGTAAAGAGGCTATCAGCTCACGCGCACCTGACGCCGGCCCGGGGCCGTCTGGTTCCGCATCCAGGACGGCTGTGGGCGTCAACGACAAGGGCTCCGGAACTTCCTCAGCGGCGGGGGGCATAGGCAACAGCTCGATGTCCCGCTCAGCCGTGGGATCTGACGGTCCAGGCCTGGCAGAGAGGTCTACGTGAATGAACGCTGGCAGGAGCTCCACGGGCGGCTCTGTCGAGGCGGCCACAGGAAGGACACTTTCAGGCCGCTCCGTCGCGGGAGCCCCAGGCAGGCGCTCGGTGTCGAATTCAGCAGCAAACACTGTCGGCGAGGGCACAGACGGCAGTTCGACCACGGTCCCCATCTGCCTTGACTCAACCTCCACCACAGCGGCAGCTTCATCCGTGGCGGGCCGACCCGTCGTCGGCCGAGAAGCAGGGTGCGGCGTCGCAATGGGGGTGTCACCGCCAACGTCGTGTCCGCGCGGCGTGAGTCTGATCTTCACAGGCAACACAGTGCGGGCTACTGGCGCGGATTCCGCAGGTCGCTCGCCCGTGCTGGTCACAGTTCGAGGTTCATTCTCCACCACGGCAGCAGCGTCATTCCCAGCGGGCCCACCGGTCATCAGCCCAGAAGCAGGGCGCGGCGTCGCATCGGGCGCGTCACCACCGGCGTGGTGGTCACGGCGCCGGGGTCTAATCCTCACAGGAGGCACCGTGCGTGCTGCCGGCGCAGACGCGGCATGCCGCTCGCCCGTCGTGACCACCCCCTGAAGCTCAGGTTCTACCGCATCTGCAGCGACAGCGTCGTTCATCGCGGGCCCCACCGTGGCGGCAGCGTCATGCACAGCGAGCCCACCAGTCATCAGCCCACAAGCAGGGCGCGGCGTCGCATCGGGCGCGTCACCGCCGGCGTGGTGGTCACGGCGCCGGGGTTTAATCCTCACAGCTGGCACCGTGCGTGCCGCCGGCGCGGACTCGGAACGCCGCTCGCCCGAGGTGGCAACCTCCGGAAGCTCAGGCTCCACCGCCTCTGCAGCGACAGCGCCGTTCACCGCGGGTCCACCGGTCATCGGCGGCGAAGGAGAGCGCGGCGTCGCAACGGGTGCGTCACCGCCAACGTCGCGCCGACGCCGCCGGGGTCGAATCCTCACCGGCGACACCGCGGCAGCTATCGGCGCGGACTCGGCACGCCGCTCGCCCGTAGAGGCCAATTTCAGAGGCTCAATCTCCTGGTCCACCAAAGCGGCAACATCATCCACGGCAGGTCCACTGGATGATGGCGAGGAGATGGTGCGCGGCGTCGCCAGCGCCGCTGCCGCCGCCGGCACGGCGGCACGGCGGCCGCAGCGACGCACAGGGGGGTCTACCTCCGCAGGTGGACTGGGTGACCGCGCAGGAACGACGTGCCGGTCATCAGGAGTGACCGTGGCGGCGGTTTCGGCGACGACTGAAGCCCTATCCGGGGGACGATCGAGCGAGCCCGCGGCAGACTCGCCAGCCGCAACCGAAACCTCCGCAGAGTCGCTCAGGAGCGGCTCCACGACCGGTGCCTCTGCCGGCTCGTTGGGCGGCGATGGCGTACACAGGTCAATGCAGCCACGCGGCTGGGTGGCGGCCGCTTTGCCACTCGCCTTGCGCGTGCACTTGGCCGCCGCACGCCGTGTTTGACGACAGGGCGTGTCCGCCGGTAAACGCGCCGGTGGGCGCATGGCGGCAGAGCCATCGCCGGGCCCGCGCCAATCCGCGTCGTTTGTATCGTCCTCAGACGCCGACTGGACACTCGGGGAGTCCTCGTCCTCAGAGTTGGACTCGGACGACCACAGGCGCGGCGGCGGCAGCGTCGCCTCGGTCGATGGGGTCCGCTCCGACCGCGCCGGCGCCCGCGCGGGTGCCCGCGCCGGCAGCGGCGACGATGACCGCGACGGCGCCGACACAACCGGGTCGTCAAACGCGCGTAGCGCACGCGGCGTCACGGCGTCGGCCCGCGGCTGGGCGCGGTGGCCCACGGGCGCGCCCGCCGACCCGCCGCCACGCCCGGTGCGGCCGCCGCGGCCGCGGGGCGACGGCGGGCCGCCCACGTCGGGCGTCACCGGGGAGGTGGTCACCGCCGTCGACGCCACGGCGCCGCCACCGCCCGTGGGGGCCCCCGACCGGGACACAGCACCGGCCGTCGCCTGCCTGGTCAAGAGCAGCGTCGACTTGAAAATGCCCGGCGCCATGGTCGTCACCGGCTCACCCCCGCCACCCCCACCGCCGCCGCCGCCGCCGCCGCCGCCGCCGCCGCTCCCCCCTCCCGACAAGCTCGCCGGCGGCGACGGCGCCGTGAGATCCACAAACGGCAAGGCCTCTGACGCGCGCGGCGACCGCCGGCCGGGCGGGTCCCCCAGCCGGGGCGCCGCCCGCGCGACGCCGCCGCCGCCGCCGGCGGCCGCCCCCCCGACGCGCTGGCGCTTGCGGAGCGGCGCGCCCGGCGGGCACGCAGCGGGGGCGACCGCCGCCGCCGCCGCCGCCGCCGCCGCCGCCGCCGCCGCCGCCGCCGCCGCCGCCGCGCCGCCAGCACCATTGGCGGTGGCCGCGTCGCCGCCCGCCGGCGGGGCGGCCGTCGACGGCGCGACCCCGTGGGGCGCCATGGTCGGCAACACGCGAGCGCACGGCGGGGGGGGGGGGGGGGGAGCGGAGGAAAAACGCGACGGGAAAGGCGGGCAAAGCGAGTCCACACGGGCCAAGAGGTGGGGGACCCCGGCCGGCCAAGGGGGGGGAAACCAAGCGGGGAGCGCGGGCGGACGGTGGGGCGTGGCCCGCACGCACAGCCCAGCAACGACAGCGGACGACGCGGCCGGGGGCGGGCGGGGGCGACGCCAGCGGTCGCGCCGCGCCACGCGGGTGCAATGGCGGGCGGCGGCGGCGGCGGCGGGGCGGCCGGGCCGCCGCGGGCGCGGACCGGCGCGGCGGGCGCGGCGACGCGGCGGCGCGCGCGCAGCGGCGCGCCGCCGCCCAAGGGGCCACGGCGGGGGCAGGCCGTCGAACGGGTCGACGACCACCGCCGACCCCCCCCCCCCCCACCCCCCCCCGCCAAACCCGCGTGGATGCACCCGTGTATCCGACGCGCACGAAGCGTGGCCCCAGCGGCGTCTCTGGCGAGGGGCTGCGAGGGCGCCGAAACAGTGCCTGGGTGGGGGGGGGGGGGGGCGGAAGGCAGAGGAGGGCGGCTGTCCCTGCAGGTGCAGCGCCGCCACCCCCCCCCCCCCTCGCGGCCACGTCGTGGCGATCCATCGAGATGACGGTCACCGATCGTGGGTGGGATCTGCGTGACAGGAATTGGGGGTGACTTGTCCCTTGTCGGCGGCGATGCAGGGTCACGCCGCTTTGGGGAGAGACCCTCCGAAGGGTCCGCCGTCTCGGCCGCGGCGGCCTTGCCCACCGCGGACGCATCCCCTCTCGGGATGGGCTGGCCAATCCTGGTGCGGAGGCTGCCCAGCAGCAACACCACCACCACCACCATCGGCACCGGCTGTCGCCGCCCACCACCCCACCAAACGTGTCTCTGACTCTGTGGACACGCCTCTGCTTCTTGATGCGGCGGTGGCGGCAGTCCACGAGGCGCTGCAAGCTACACAGAAACATACCTTGTTGGTCACGGCTTGACGTGAGGCGTGACCGCATCTTGGGGTGCACGTGCTCCCCCGCATGTACGACTCTGCAGCCACAGCTAGCGAGCACGGATGGGTGTGGGGGCGTGAGCGGAGAAGTCTGGATGACCCCGCGGCCGGCAGACAAAACGCGTCGCACCGTCGGTAGGGGGGGGACCGGGCGCGACGGCGGAGGGGTCACGGACCCGTCCCCGGCGTCTGAGCGGCGGAGACCCCGCTCACGAGTGCCCAGAGGGGCGGACGAGCAGACGGAAGAGGTGGAGGGGGAGCGCACAGCGCACGCGCTCGCTGCGCGCGGAGCGTGCGCCTGCGGACACCAGGCAGTCGGCTCCCCGACTGGTGCGCTCCCCAGAGAACAGATCAGCCCATAGCGGGCGCCCCGGCAAAATGGCATGCCCCCAGCAGCGTCGGCAGCCGCCGCTCAGACGTCGGTCATGGGCACCGCGGCGGCCGCGGCGTCCCCCCCCCCCTCGCTCCGCCGGCGCTTCACCCCCCCCCCCCCCCCCCTGTCCGCCTTGGCCGCCACCTCTGGGGCGGCGGCGCCCCCCGCCCCCACCCTCCCGCCCCCGCCCGCCCCGGCCGGCGGCAGCACCCCCGCCTCCCGCGCCGCCGCGCGCGCGCGCTCCACCGCCGCCCGCACGCCCGCCACCTCCTCCTCCTTGCGCGACACGAGGCGGACGAGCTCGACGAGGCGGCCGACGCCGCCGCGGAGCAGGTCGTACGCGTCGACAACGGCGGGGGTGGGCGTCACGCGCGCGCCGACGCCGAGCTCCTCGAGCACCGCGTCGACGCGCTTGGCCAGCCGCGCGGAGCTCGCCGACGGCGCGTACACCGCCCGCGACCGCGCGTACGCGCCGGGCGTGACGCGGCGGTTGGGGAAGAGGGGGGCGGGGGGGCGGCCGAGGAGGCGGCGGCGGCTGCCGCCGCCGCCACTGGCGCCACCACCGGCGCCGCCGCCCCCGCCGCCACCCCCGCCGGCCGGCAACGCCGCCGCGCTCGCCGCCGCGGCCGCGTTGGCCGCGGCCGAGGCCGCCGCGGCAGCGGCGGCCGCCGCCACCGACCCCCCCCCCGCGGCGGCAGCGTTGGCAGCCGCGGCGGCAGCGGCGGCGGCGGCCGCCGCCGCCGTGGGCGACGCGGGCCCCGCGCCGCCGCCGCCCGCCGCCGCCCCCCCCCGGTGGAGCAGCGGCGGGGGCCCCGCCAGCTTGGCCACCCGCGCCCGCTCCTTGGCCACCCGCTTGCGCGTCGCCTCGATCCGCCGCGCCTCGCGCACGACCTCCTCCTCGGCGCGGAGCGTCGCCTTGGGCACCGCCGCCGCCGCCGCCAGCTGCGCCTTGCGCATGCACTCGTACTCAAAGTCAAACGGGTTGTTGACGAGGGAGGTGCAGTGCTTTTGGAGGGCGCCCACGCTGCCGGGCAGCGGCGCGCCGGGGGGGTGGGCGGCGCGCGCCGCCGCCGCCGCGGCGGCCGCCGGGTCCGCCGCCGCCGCGCCCGGCGTGGCGGGCGCGCCCGCCGCACCGGCCGGCTCGGCAGCCGCGCCGCGGCCGGCGGCGGCCGCCGCGGCGGGCGCCGCCGCCGCCGCTGCCCCTGGCGTGGCCGCCGCGCCCGCGGGCGCGGCGGCGGTGGCGGCGGCGGCGGCGGCGGCGGCGGCGGGCCCCGCGGGGGTACCGCCGCCGCCAGCCGGGACGGGCACCCCCTGCGGCCCCGTCGCGGCGGCCGCGACCGCCGCCGCCGGCAACGCGCCCGCCGCGACGGCGAGGCGGGCGCGGCCCTCGACGAGCCGCCGCGTCAGCGAGTAGTAGCGGTCCTTGAGCTCGTCCACCGACCGGTCCCCCCAGCGCGCCCCGTCCCACCGGTCCGCCATGACCACCCAGCGGAGGTCGTACGCGGCGGCGAGCCGCCACAGCGCCTCCGTCTCGGCGCGGCTCCACGGCCGCACCACCGGCACCGCGTCGGTCGGCCGCACCGGCGCGGCGGCGCCGCCGCTGACGCCCGCCACGTACACGCCGCCGCCGAGGCCGACGTGCCGGCGGCCCGCCTCGGCGCCGGTGCCGACGCTGGGGGCGTTGATGGCCATTGGCGGCAGCGGCTGGAGCGGCGCGAGCCACGCGTCCCACTCGGCGTCGGTGTAGGTGAGCAGCGCGAGGGGCTTGAGGTACCGCGCAAAGGGGGACACCTCCCCGGCGGCGGCGGAGCGGACCCAGTGGTGGAGGCCCGCGGGGGAGGCGGGGGGGGGGAGCCGCACGGGCGCGTGCGTCCAGGTGACGCCGCGGGGGCGGGGGGGGCGCGGCTGCAGGGGGCGAGGGGTCGCACCAGCCACGCCATCGGCGGCCGCGGCGGGGGTCGCAGCCGCAGGGGCGGCGCCGCCGCCGCCGGCCGCCGCCGCCGCCGCCGCCGCTGCCGCCGCCGCCCCGGAAGGAGGGGCAGCTCCGGCGGGAGGCGCAGCGGCGGTGGGTGCAGCTCGGGCAGCGGCGGCGGGAGCACCAGCGGCGGTGGCGGCGGCGGGCGCGGGCGCGGCCGCGGCGGTGGGGGCGGCGACCGCTGCGGCCGGCGCGGCGACAGGTGGGGCGATAGCGCGAGTGGCGGTGGCGGCGGTGGGCGCAGCGGCGGCAGCCGCGGGAGCGGCGGCGGCGGTGGTGGGGGGCGCGGCCGCGACCGCGGCGGGCGCACCAGCGGTGCCGCCGGGTACCGCAGCGGCGGCGGCGGGTGCGGCGGCGGCGGGGGTGGGCGCGGCCACGGCGGCTGCGGGTGCCGCCGCGGCAACGGCGGGCGCCGCGGCGGCGGCGGCGGCGGCGGCGGCGGGTGTCGCGGCCGGCGGGACAGCGGCGGCGGCAGCGGCGGCGGCAGCACCGCCACTGGCGGCGGCGGCGGCGGTCGGGGCACCCCTCACCGGCGGGGGCACCACCAGCAGGGGCGCGGACGGCACCAGCGGCGGCGGCGTCACGCCCCCCGTCAGGAGGAACAGCTGCCGTGACACGGCGTCCCGGCGGGGCGCCAGCGGCGGCCGCTGCCGCGCCGCGGCGGCCGCCGCAGACGGGGACGCGGCGCCGCCGGCCGGCGGGGACGCCGCGCCGCCGCCCCCCCCCCGCCACCGGCGCCCCCGCGGCCGGCGCCGCCGCCGCCACCGCCGCCGCCGCCGCCTGCCGTCGCGGCGGGCGTCAGCGCACCCGCGGCGCCGCCCGCGGCGGCGGGGTGGGCCGCCGCGGGCGGGGAGGCCGACAGCGCCGCCATGCGCGTGCCGCCCGCGGGGGTGAGCGACGCGCCCGCGCTCGCAGGGGTGGCGGGCGCGGTGGGCGTGGCGGGCACGGCAACGGGCGTGGCGGGGGTGGAGGGCGGTGCCGCGGCGTTGGGGGGGGGAGGGGGGGCGGGGGGGGGCGGCGGCGGCGGGGCACGACGGTCTGCCATGGCGTCGCCACGGGAAAAAGAAAAAAAACAAAAGAAAGAGAAAAAAAAAAAAGCAGAGAAGACGGGAGCACGGGGGGATGGCGGGGTCAAAAAGCTTGGGCAGACGTAGTGCGGGTCGGTCGCCGCGCGGGCGCCCGCCGTGGCCGTGGGGTCAGTGACGCTGTTGACAAAGGCGAAGGCGACGTGAAGGGCGCGCGGATGCCTCGATGTGTGTGTACCGAAGAGTCCAGCGAGCAGCAGTCTCACCAGGAACAGTACTGGTCAAGTGTAGAATTGTTCCAAGACAGATCCAGTCCAACACCCCATCAGTTTGACTGTGTACGACTTTGGTGGACTTTAGTCAAGAGGCGTGCGGCTGACGGTCGCCACCACGTGGCTGCATTAGCTGACGCCAGCGCTCGTGTGATTTGGTCATCATATGGCTTGGCCGCAGCTGGCGCCAACCCCCCCCCCCTGACCGCCGCCACAGCTGTGTTTTTGCAGCCGTTCCAATCAGCACAGGCCGCGAACCGGTATGCTGCTTTCATAGCCACCGACGGCCGTCCATTGCCGTCGGCCGCCCTTCGGGAGTGCGAGAGTGGAAGGTGCGCGGGGTGGCCCTGCCAGCCCGGTTCTATCCAGGCACCCCCGCTGCGATGGCGCGCGCGCGGCGGCGGCAGAGACACAGGCCAGACAGCTGTGGCGCGCCTCGTACGTTGCTGGTGCGGCGGCCGCAGGCGGCGGGCCACTGCTCCGCCGACATGCGCCGCCACGCCCTGGGGCCTCTCCTGGGGGGGGGGGGGGGGGGGGGTCGGCGCATGCTTCCACACTGCGCCCAACACAGCGGGGACAGATACACGGCCCGCAGGGGGGGCAAGACGTACGGTGGCCCTTGTGGCAGACGCTGGGGGGGAGGGCCGCCGCCGCGCGCCCAATTGGATTTTGTTGGCGCCTTGCCGGTGGCAGTGCACGGTGGAAGGGCCGCCGGCAGCGAGCGTACAAGACTGCGCACGTGGGACGCTGTCGTACCCCGGCGTAGAACCCGTGCATTCATTTCGCGCCGTCGCGCTTCCCGTCCCCTGCACCGGTGACTGCGCACTCGCCGTTGGGTCCCGCTTCATAAGCTCTCCATCCCCCCCCCCCCCCCTGACTCCTACCTCGCACAGTCTACTATCGCCGTCATTCCCTCTTGCTGGGCGCTCGTTTTCCCGCCCCGTTCCACACCCACCTTACCCTCCCACCATGGAGTCCATTCCAACGTTTGTGCCGTCGACAGGCGTGGCGCTAGGGGGCGCCCTCCCCGCCTGCGCCTGTACATGCCGGTCGCAGCCCCGGCGGGGACTGCGGGCGTCGGCGCCGGCCACGGTGCGCATGGGGGCGGGCGCGCCGGCCCCCCCCCCCGGCGATGGTGGTGCCCGGGACGCTGCCGACAGTGGCAGCGAGGACGGCAACCAGCTGCGCGACCGCCTGGAACGGCAGCTGCTGCTGACGCTGGTGCCGACCAACGTGCACGAGGACGGGGTGATGAAGGACGGCCGCACGAGCTGCTTGTGGTGCGCCGGCTCGGGCCGGTCAAGGTGCACCTGGTGCAAGGGCACCGGCACCCGCATGCAAACGGTGCTCAAGTCGTGGGCGGAGCTGACCGAGGACATTGACAATGCGCTCGCTGGGCAGCCCGTGCCGCAACCAGAAACGGTGCCCGTGCGGTGCAGCTGCTGCGATGGCACCCGCGAGATGCGGTGCTCCAAGTGCCGGGGAAGCGGCACGGGCTCCTACGGCCACGCCTACTGATGCGTTCCTGGAGCCGCAGGAGGCGAGGGGAGGGGGGGGGCACCGTACGGCCGGCACACCACGTGCATATACCTTAGGCCCGGCCTCGAGTGCCGCTCTCCACTCTCACCGTGCGAGGTGAACGTTATCCCTTTGCTCGTCTGCTTGATCACCGTCTGTTTTTTTCTTTCCTCTTGTTGTGTGTCGTTTTCGGGTGAGACTTCCTTTCCACTGGGGTGTACCTTCTTTTTTACTTTTTTTGTGGGGCGTGGCAGGGGCTGCTGCCTTTGTCGGGCAGTGCAGCCTCCGGTCTGTATCGTACGACTCATTTATCCTTCATCTCTTTCTTCACCCAAAGCAACATCGGCCGGGCTTCTTAACATCTGTTCCATGCTTCCATCCGTCTGTCTGTACACCAAGCGGCGCGGGCTTCCCGTGCGCTGGCTTGCGTTTTTGAGGGCCCAACCCTGGCAGCCAGTTGGCCTGCCCGCCCAGTTTGTTTGTGGTGTGTGGCCGAGTGTCGGCAGTCTCACGTGAGGAAAGGCTGCGGATGACGTTGTTTTGCTGTCAGATACTGCATGGGGTGATGTCGGCAAACACTTGACAGGCCGTAGTGCCACAGTCCTGGTCGGCTGTGCGCTTGACGGTGGTGCACGACATGCAAGGCAACATGGTCATCACGAGCCGCTGAGGGGTGGCACTCAGTGTTGGCATGCCGGTAAGCGCGCATAGGACTGCGACAGACTCGCACAAGAGCGGCGGTATGGTTCATGCCCGTCATCCACAACGTATCAACAGCAGCAATCACGCGACACAAAGCGCATAACCGCACAGGGCTAACGTCATCGCTCCACAAACAATGCAACACTACACAAAGACCCCGCCAGTAATCCCCCACCGGTATGTACACCACACACACCTCTGTACACATCACACAACTTGGCACCAACAGTTGACCAACGCTTCGCAAGTCCCAGTCGGCCCGATCGACTCGCACGGACACAACTAAGCAGGGTACTGCTCGGACTCGTAGCGCTTGATAGCCGGCACCTCAGCCATGGTCTGCATCACCTTGCAAATCCCCTTGTACTGGTCCAGACAATCTTTCGGGATGCCGTCAAGCACGCCCGAGCTCAGCCAGTACGCAGCCGGCCGGAGGGCACAATCGGCGATGGTCAGCTCAGAGCCGACAAGGAAGCCGCTGTCGTTCGCCTTGGCCGCCTCGTCCACCCACTTGAGCACCTTGGTGAGGTCCCCGTCCTCGCTCAGCATCTTGGTCCGCATCGCCAGCTGCTCCTCGCTCGGCAAGCCAAACGACTTGGAGAGGATGGCGGTACACGACCCAATGATGTCGACCATCTCGTCCACCCGCAGCGCAACGACTGGGTCCTCGGGGTAGAGACGGGGAGTGCCCAACTTGCCAGCATAACGAAGGATGGCAATACTTTCAGTGACCTGAGTGCCGTCGTCCAGCGTCAGCACAGGGGTGGAGCCCCGCGGGGTGGTGGGCTTGATCTCAGGCCACTCGGTGCGGGCAAACCGCACGTCCTCGAACGAGACGCCACCAGCGTGAAGAGCAAGGCGGATCATCTCCGCGCGCCCGCGCAGGTCAAAGTACAGCAGCTTCATGATTGGCTTGGGGGTGAGGAGCCGAAGGTCCAGGGAAAGTGCAACCGAGGTGCGGGGGAAAGATGGGTTGGCAGTGCGAGGGTGGACGGTGCGATGGGGATGGGCACAGCGCAGGAGGCAACGGCGTCGGTGGCCTCAAGTAGGTGCGGATGAGCGTTTCGTTTGCCTGAGACGGCAGGCCGGTGTCCCCTCCCGCCCGCTGACGCTCCGCCCACGTGCCCTGCGACACATGGTGATGGCGACGGTCCCCCCCCCCACGTGCCTTGATGGCGCCTCCCACTACTGGGGGGAGGGTACGTATTGGTGCGCGGAACTCCTCGGCCCCTGCACAGTTGATCCCGCTCTCGTTGGCGACTCTGGGACAGCCAAATGCGTCATCGCGCAAAGCTTACAGAGGTGGAGGGTTCCATGCGCTCTTCGTCGCGCTGCGTGGGGGTTCCATAACCTATCTGCAACACTGGTGGGAGAGACGACCCCGCTCGGCGCTCGGCGGGGAGGCCGCCGTCTGGCCAAGCATGGTCGTCGGCCGGTCCAGCTGGGACTTCTGGTGAACTGACCCTCCCTGGTTTGGCAGGACCTGCTGCCCTCGGCACGGTACCGCCAAACGGTGGTGAACCACCATAGTGGGAGCGCACCAACCATCGCGTTAACCGGCGACCATAACGGTGGCGGCCGACCATCATGATGGCAGCTGACCATCACGGTCGGATGAGGGGAAAGCACCGACCATGAGCAAAATAGGGCGCAAGCCAACACAGGGGGGGAGGGAGCCTACCATCGTAGGGGTCCAACCATCACTGGAGGGGCCGCTGTCCCTCGCCTGGTACACGGGCCTCCTCGGCATGGCCGACGACACGCACCTCCGCAACGCGGCGCTCCCCTTCCCCGGCGCGTTTGTGCGGGCGGGCGCGTCGCAGATCCACCTGATGGAGCTGCCAAACCTAGACCCGGTGGACGGGCGGCCGCCGCACGGGGGGCGCGACCGCCACGTGGCCGTGACGGTCGCGGCGCTGGGGGGGGTGGTCGCGCGGCTCGAGGCGGCGGCCTGGCTGTATACGATGAGCGCGAGTGGCCGCCGCGCGCTGTTTGTGCGTGACCCGGATGGGAACGCGGTGGAGCTGATCGAGACGCCGGGGCTCTGAGGCGGCGGGGGGGAGGGACAGGGGGGGGGGGGGGGGGGAGGGGGAGGGCACCAGAGAACATGCTGTGGGCGGGAGATGAAGCCGTGGAGGGCGGCGCGAGCCCGCGGGTCTCGGCGCGCGTAACCGAGGTGGCGGCGTCAGCGGCCGGCTGGCGGCGGCAGCACCGGCACGCGGCTATGGGCGGCCGGTCCGTAGTGCCGGCGCCGGCGTGACGCCGCGCGCGGCGGCGTTGCCGTCGGGAGAGGGGATTCGCGCCGCCGCCGCGCGTCAGAGCCGTGGCCCCCGCTACTGCTTCCCGTGCAGCACGGCGCTTGCGCTTTGGTTTTTTCTTTTCCCGCCGTCGCACCGCTCACGGGCGTCCGTCCCCGCATGAGGGTATAGACACCCCCCCTCCGCCTCGCGTCGCGGAACCCCTCTCTACCGTGCACGTGGGGGGGACGGCCGCCCCTGCCGTCGCGGTGGATGCGCTCGCCCACCGCACGCGCCGCCGACGTCGCGCTCTCCCCCCAAAAAACACGCGGCCGCAACAAAAAAAACAGTCGGTGGGCCAGACGGGGGGGGACCCTACGCCCCCGGCAGTGCCACCCACCGCCCGTTGTTCGCCCCAACCCCGGTTGTCCATTGACGACGCGTCGCCGCCGCCGCCGCCGCCGCCGCCGCCGCCGCCGCCGCGCGGCCGTGCCCACAGGTCGAGGTCAGGCCTCCCCCCCGGCCGTCGGCGGCAGCGGCGGCGGCGGCGGCGCCGAGGCAGAGGCCAGGGCGCCCAGCACGTCGGCACGCGCGGCGGCATACCCCGCCGCGTACGCCTCGCGCAGCGCCGCGTCCGCGGCCGCCGCATCCGCGGCGGCCGCCGCCGCCGCGGCCGCCGCGTCGGCCCCGTCGCGGCGGCCCTGCTAGGTCGCTGCTGCCGCCGCTAGAGCCACCGCCCTGGAGAAATCAAACAGAAGCGACGGGAAGGGAAATATGTGCGAGCTGCGCCAGCAGGTGGCTGCCAACGGCACCCCCCACCGACAGTCACCGTGGATGAGGGTGCCGTACTAGCCGAGCTCATGTCACGAGTGGGTTAAGGAAAGCGCGCGGCGGTCACACCAAGGACATTCTCCGCACGGAGAGCAGCTTCCCGCGGCGGCCACCTCGTCCATGGTAGCGGTCGCTGCTGCCTCTGGGTGGCGGCCGGCGACGAGCACACCCGCCAAGGTCCTGGCAACGGCGGGGAAGTCCCACCAATACTCAGAGCAGACTAGGGAAAACGCCTTGGCCATTCTCCGCCAGCCCACCTCGGGGGCGAGCATCGAGCGCCAGCAACCGCCGCAGCGCCGCCGTAGCGCCTGGTTGGTGCCGGCGCTGACGTCCGGGCCGCTGCTGCCCATTGCTGCGACCGCCAGACGGGACCGTCGCGGACCGAAGTACCGACAGCACAGTCCAGCCCGGTGCGAGCTGTGGACCGCGGCTGCCGTCAACGAATGGAATCTGCGCGGTGCTGGGGCTGCTGGACGTCACGACCACCTGACTCCTGGCACGGCCTCCTCGGCACTTTGAGAATTGGGAATGGGTGTCGTCAGAGTCTTTTCTCAAGTAATTGCAGTACGGGGTGACGGACTGAGCACACATGTCACCTTTTATTCCACAATCCAACTCGACCGGATTGGGAATCAGAAAATGTGACACCTGAAGACCATCTTGTGAGACCGCGTGTGTCACCGTGTGTGCTGAGGGAGATCCACTGTGGGACCTCGATGATCGAGGTCGGGCGGGCCTCCCGCAGGATCCGTCCGGGTTGCCCCCCACGTCACAATTTATCGTTCACCGCGGTCTGCTTGTCTGGCGCACGGCGACCCCCCATCGTTTCCATAGGGCAGTCTGCCTGGGTTGTATCTGCCGCCGCGTTGGCGTGGTCGACGAAACACAGTGCTCCCTACAATCCACTTACGCACTCCCGCATCGCCACCTCCACCTCCCTCCCCACCATCCACTTCCCTTCCCCACTTCCACACCCACCGCTTTCCAGTTCGTCTCACACTCCGTTGCCGTCATGTACGCGTTTGCGCCAGCCGCTGGTGTGGCCGCCCTTCGCCCCGCCGCTCTGGTACGTTTTTGCACTGCCAGCGTGCGTGTGTCCAACCTGTTGTGTGCATCCTTTTTGTCTTCCACCTCTCTTTTTTTTTTGTGCTGGCTGATCGTCGAGCTCCGTTGACGCGCTCGCGAGCAGTCGACTGCTGTGCTTCTCGGATGCTCTGGTGCTAACGCTGTTCTCTGCGGTCGACGCGCGATTCCCCCACTGGATCGGTCTGCTGTCTTTGTCGCTATGTCGGGATGGTGCTTCATTGGTTTGGGTATTGCAGGCGTCTGTCTCCCAGCGGTCGTTCGTTGGCGCCAAGGCGCCAGTGGCGGTTCGTGCCCGTCGCGCCCAGATGACAACGTACGTTTGCACAGCGGTCGAGGGCTGTCCTTGTGAATGTTGACGATCTCTTGTGTGGTACGAGCCTCGATGGTGTACGCCTCTTTGTATGTCTTTCTTACGTGTGTGCTGGTGAGTTTCCGCATGTTGGGATGCTGACCACCTGTCCTGGACTCGACCTGTGTTCTGTTCGTGAACATCTTGCCTCGTACGCGCCGACTGCGTCCTGTCTGTTTTACATCTGCAGAACGGCGTCTCTTGAGCCGCTGGCGTCTGTACCCCTGCCGTCGTCGCTGCTGCTGGCGGATGGCATGACCGTTACCTTCCCCGCGTACCTGGCCATCTTCCTGGGCACCCTGATCCCCGTCGCGTTCCTTATCATCCTGTACATTCAGGCTGAGTCGAGGAAGGCGGGCGAGGAGAGCGTCCGTGGGACCTCGGATGAGTAAACCCCAAGGGGTGACATCTCCTATCAGGACGGAAAGCGCATCGCGACGCTGCTGTGGAGAAGTGGCGGGGTGTGACGGTTGGCTACTGGTCAGCCCTCGACGGCACTCGGATCCCCTCGTTTGGACCGGTGGTCAGGGGACCGGGACACGGCTTGGGGTCTGACCTGGAGTCAACGTCCACCCCTTTTTGCATGCCATTGCTTGTCGCTTCATCCTCGCGCTGGTCTCGTCAATAGCTTTTTCCAATACGCCTCTTCTTTTCTCTTCATGAGTACCATGAGTGGCAGAAGTTGTCAATGCGTGTGCTCATATCCTTGCCGGCTGGCTCTTGCCTGCACTGTTTGCGCCCCACGCTACGCTCCTCTACTTCTTGCTTTCTCTCTACCAGACACCCAGTCTTCTGTGTTCTGCCTCGGTGTGACCAACCGTTCTCGTCCAGCCTGCGTAGTCCTTGGAGGATGCACGCTGGCACAGGTCTGATCATCCGACAAAGGTCGCCGCATCAGCTGCCAACAAAGTTGAGTGCCTCATTCGACACCACAGTGAGGGCCATCCCCAGAGCGGCCGTTGTGCAGTAGCGCTGTGTGCGTCCGTCCATCTCGCGCGTGCCGAGATCCGCATCTCCGACCCTCCTTGAACAAGTGATTCGAATTACTGTCTTTGTAATTGTCTTTCAGCAAGACTTACAGAGTTGTCACAGTACCGTGCCAATTTATCTTCCCCCTATCTCGTGTGAGGCTGGCAGGCAGAGCTGCGATTTGAGCGAGATCTCGCGAGGTCGGGAACCCAGCAACCCCCCTCATGAGTGTTTCCGACTGGACAACAACAGCGCTGCACGATGGCCCGTCGATGCGTGCCCGTTGCCGGACACACTTCAGGAGACGCCCGTGCCCCACGACGCTCCCGCCTGCATCGTCACGCTTGGCTGTGTCTCCCCCACTTGCCGTAGCTACTTCCCCCCTGGTTGTACCCCAGCTCCACACTCCCTCCTCCCGAGTCCGACGCGTACGCCTCATTGCTGTCGGTGTTCTCTTCCCCTCTTCGCCTCCATCTGTCATCATGTACGCGTTTGCGCCCGCCGCGGGCGTGGCTGCCCTCCGCCCATCTGTGGTACGTTCGGGTCGCGCGCGTCCCGCCGGTTCTTCTCGCTGTCGTATTCTATTTTTTTGGTGGTGGGATGGTGTGCGGTTGGTCTGTGGTTGCAAACCGACGGGGACGCGCGTGGCGAGCCCGCCGCGGGTGGGCATGGGCATCGTGCTGACCTCGTCCCTCCTCGCCGATGGGTGGCCCCCTTGTGCTTGCAATTTGCTAAATGGGGTAATTTGCCCTCAGGCGGCCGTTTCTCAGCGGTCTTTCACGGGCGCCAAGGCGCAGGTGGCCGTCCGTGCCCGTCGCGCCCGTGTGACGCCGTACGTTTGCCCTCGCATGCAACCAACTTCTTTGTTTTGTGTTGTTCTGGGAGTCGCTCAGTCGTCTGGGGCGCGTGAGTGGACCACGCGCGACTCACATGTCCCCCTCCTGGCGGTGGGCCCTGGCATTCCATCCCGCTACGCGGGGAGACAACCCCTGCTGTTTTGGGCGTACTCGCTAACGACCCTCCGCTTGTTTTCTGCCGTCTTGCTGTGTGTGTCATCCCTCCTCCCTCCCGTTGGCACCCGCTTTCTCGTGTGCTGCATAATGCAATCACCCACAGGACGGCGTCGCTCGAGCCGCTGGCGTCTGTGCCCCTGCCGTCATCGCTGCTGCTGGCGGACGGCATGACAGTTACCTTCCCTGCGTACCTGGCCATCTTCCTGGGCACCCTCATCCCGTGCGCCTTCCTCATCATCCTCTTTATCCAGGCCGAGTCGAGGAAGGCGGGGGAAAACAGCATGCGGGAGTAGCCAGCCAGCGGGTCGAGCAGCTCGGCCGCTGCTCGCGGCGTGGCCTGGACTGGCGGGGGGAGGCGGCGGGGTCGAATTGGGCTGTGGTGGTGGGGGCGGCAATCAAGGCCCATTGCGGGGCCTCGTTGCTTGGTCTGCTGAGCTTGGGGGCGTACGACGTGACGTCATGTCGATTCCTGTTCACCTGTTTTTTTTTTTTTTTTGTACGCGTGCCCCGCGTGATGAGTTACCCCCATGAGCCGGCCTGTGCGCGTCGGTGACGCGCCTTTGCTCGTCGTCCGCCACCGTGGCGACCGCCGTCGCCGCCCCCAGTGGAGGCTTGTACTGGTCGTTGACCACTGGGGGCGGCCCCGCTCACGCAGTGGCCCCATTGGTGGCCGCGGCCGCTACTGGCCCTATGTCACGTTGCAGTACCGTCTGGGTCACGCTGGGCGATTGGCACGCGCACCACAGGCCCGGGCCGCGAGGTCCCAGACGGGCGTGGGGGGAATATAGAATAGCAGGATCGCGCAGTCATATATACTGAGGGGCGCCAGGGCAGACCGCGGGCAAGGGGAAGGTGAGCAACGGGCAATCCCCCCCCCCCCGCAGCGGCCGCGGTGGGCTCATGCGGGAAAGACGCCGCCCAGCCACGCCGCCTCCCCCCCCTCCCCCCCCGGTCATTAAAAAAGTCAAACGCGCCGTCGAGCGTGGGCAGGCCGTCGCCATACCCACAGCCGCCGCCGACGCCGCCGCTGGCGGCGACCGCTTCCACCCCCCCCCCGCGCGTGTCGTCCACGTCCCGCTCGTCCGCGTGCGCGGGCCCGTCATCGGCGAGGCTCTCCCCCGTGGCGAGCAGGAACTCATAGCACAGGTCCGCCGCGCCGCTGGCGGCGGTGCCCAGCAGGGGCGGCACGCCCCCATGCGCGCCGCTGCCGCCGCCGCCGCCCAGGCCGGCGCAGCACAGGCCGCCGCCCCCCGCCTCCATGGTCGTCGGGAGCGACGGACGCTCCCCCCCCCTGCCGCCGCCACCATCCTGGCAGCCGCCCACGCCCACCCCCACCCCCGGCGCCGGCGCCGGCGACGTGACGGGGCTGACGGGGAGGCGGTCGAGGAGGAGCCGCCCGCCGCCGCCGCCGCCGCTGTCGCCGACGCCGCCGCCGCCGCGCGGCGGCGGCGGGGTGCCCCCCCAAAAGAGCGTCGGCGGCTGCGGGGGGGAGCCGCCGTCGGGCGACGGCGGCAGCACCGCCGCCGCCGCCGCCGCCGCCGCTGCCGTCGCCACGCCGAGCGTGGCCGGCTGCCGCCACGGCGTCGCGGGCGTGGCGACCCCGACGGCGGCCGCCGCGGCGGCCGCCGCGGCGGCAGCCGGGCTCCACGCCCCCCGCGGGGGGCGCTGCTGCTGCTGCAGTGGGGTGGGCGGCAGCCCCGCGGGGGGGGAGTAGCCGCCGCCGCCGCCGCCAGTGCCGCCACCGCCGCCGTCGCCGGTGCCGCCGCCGGCGCAGACGGCCAGTGCCGCCGCCGCTTGGGCGCCCCGCGGCGGGCCGCCGCCGTCGCCGCCGTCGCCGGCGGGGTCGACACGGCGGTGACGGTGGCGGCGGCGGCGGCGGGGGCGGCCGCGCCCATGGCCGCGCCCACCCGCCCGGCGTGCGTGGCCGCGTCGGCGACGGCCGGCGGTGGCAGGCGCAGCGTCGGCTGTGGTGGGGGCGGCGGCGGTGGCGGTGGGGGCGGAGGGGGGGGGGGTGGCGACGACGGCGACGGCGGCAGCGGCGGCGGCGGTGTGCCGCCACTCCCGAGCAGGCCGGTCTGAGCCGCCCGCGCCGGCGGGCGGACCGCCGCCACCGCCGCCGCCGCCGCCTGCCGCTCCGCGACGAGCCGCGCCACCGTGTGGCCCGACAGGAGCACCGGCCGGACGGGCCTGCCGCCGACGGCAACGCCAACGTCCACGGCGCTGCCGCCCGGGGCGACCTCGAGGCGCACCTCGGCGCCGACGGGGGCGTGCAGGAGCCAAAACGGCAGCGCCAGCACCTCCCCTGGGTGGGCGGCCCGCCGCGGGCCGCGGCGGCCACCCGCGGCGGCCGCGGCGGCCGCCGCCGCCGACGCTGCCGCCGCCGCCGCCGCCGCCGCGGTCGCCGCCGCGGTCGCCGCCGCCGCGTCCACGCGGGCGTTGAGCGACGCCTCCTCCGCCGCGCGCGCCGCGACACGCCGCCGGGCGGCGGCCACTTGCGCGGCGAGCGCCGTCGCCGCGTCGGCGCGCGCACGAGCCGCCGCCGCGCCAGCCGCCGTTGGCCCCGCCGCCGCCGCCGCGACCGCCGGCTGGCGCCCCCCCCCCAGGTGGGCGGTCCCACGCCAGACGAGCACCTTGCCTGCCCCCGCCGCCGTGGTCGCCCCCCCCCCCCCGCCCCCCCCACCCCTTCCCTCCTCCCGCCCCACCACCCGCAGCGCACACAGCACCTGCAGCGCGTCGTACACCCGCCGCCGCACGTTCTTCTCCACCGTCGCGGTCAGCGGTGGCGGCACCGCCGCGGCGCCGGCCGGCCCCGCGGCGGCGGCGAGCGTCGCGAGCGCCGTCTGGATGAGGCCGCCCGTGACGGTCGCGGCGGGCGCGGCGCCGCCGGGTGCGCCCGCAATCGCGGCGGCCATGGCGACCGAGACGGCGCGGAGGTTCTTGTTGGCCGCCGACGCGGCGGCGGCGAGCGCGGCGGCGCTGCCGGGGGGGCGGGAGGGGGGGGCGACGCGGCCGCCGGCACCGCCGGTGGCGGCGCTGGGGCGGGCCCCGCCGAGGCCGCCGCCGCCGAGGCTGCCACAGCCGAGAACGCCGCCGCCGAGGCTGCCGCCGCCGCCACCGCCGCCGCCGAGGCTGCCACCGCCGGGGCCGCCAACGCCGAGGCCGCCGGCGCCCACGGCGCGGACCCCCCCACGGGTGAGCAGAGCCCCCGACACGCGGGTGGGTGCGCCTGCCTTCCCCTCTCCCCCTCCCCCCCGGGCACGTACAACGGCCGCACAGACGGTGGCGGCACCGGGACGCTTGAAGGCGGGAAGCGGCTCCAGCCAGGCTGAGCGCCCAGCGGTGGGAGCGGCGGCGCGAACCGGGTGGCCGTCCCTGCGCCCGCCGCCGCAGCCGCCGCCGCCATTGCCGCCGCCGCGGCAGTGGGCGCGCCCCGGCGGCCGCTGCCGCTGCCGCCGCCGCCGCCGCCGCCGCCGCCACCGCCGTCGCCCCCCAACGCGACCGCGGCGGCCTCCGTCGACGCGGCGGGCGGCGGCAACCGCCGCGCGCGGCGGGCGGGGCGCCCCCACGAGGACGCCGCGGACCCACCCGGCGACGGCGGCGGCGACCGCCGCTTGACGCCTACCCCTCCACCACCGCCACCACCGCCGCCGCCGCCGCCGCCACCGCCGCCGCCACCACCATGACCTGCCGCGCCTCTACCACTGCTGCCGCAGCCGACGGCCGCCGCAGGGGTGCCGCCCCACCCGCCGGGGGGGGGGGCTTGCACGGCGGCGGCAGCACCGTCCATGGCGGCGCGGCGGCCGCCGCCGCGGCGGCCGACGCGTCGCCGAGGTGGGCGTCACCGGCAGCGGCGGCGGCGGCAGCGGCAGCCGAGGAGCAGCCGTGGGGGTCCCCGCTTGCCGCGGGCGTGCCGACAAACCCGCCGCCGTCGGCCGGCGCGGGCCCGCCACGAACGGTCGCCGCGGCAACCATGGGTGGAGTCCCCGTAGCTGCGGCGGCAGCGGCGGCGGTGGACGGACAGCCGAGGCCGCCGCCGGCCATGTCCGGGAAGGGGTAGGGCATGGCGGTTGGGGTGACGGGGGAGAGGGTGTTGCCCCACGGGGGTGTCGGGGGTGGATGGTGGATGGTCATGGTGGGTCGCCACGGGGTCCAGGGAAGGCAGGAAGGAGGGGCGAGGGGAACGGGGCGGGACAGGGACAGAGGGAAGACCAAGACAGCCAAGACGACCGCGCACGGGGAGCACGTACAACCGCTGGCGTGATGGAGTGAGCGGGGTGGCACCGGAACGCGAGGGCGTGCCTGCGCGGAAGGCAGCCGCGGCGAAGCGGCGGGAGGAGGGTGGAAGCGCGGGGGAGCGTGGGGGGGGGGAGGCGTCACGTCGACGGCGGCGCCAATTGTGCAGGCGGGCGCTGCGGCGGCGAGCCGCCGGCGGCCCAGCGCCGACTGCCGCTTATACGTGCCCCCGCGGGCGGCGCCGCTGCCCCTCCCCACCCCGCCCCCTCCCGCGCTCCCGCGCGCCACGTACCGAGATGGGCGTGCGGGGACAGCGCACCCGCCGGCGCCGCACGGCCGCCGCACCCACCGCCGCCGCGCCCATTGTGGCGGCGGCGGTAGCAGTGGCGGCGGCGGTCCCGGTTGGCAGCGTCGGTGGCGGTGGCGGTAGCGGTGGGTGAGGGGGGGGGGGTGGAAGGGTGCGTGTGTGCGTACGCTCGCGACGGGGGGGGTGGGGGGGGGGGGGGGGATCAGGTGGGGAGGATTGCCGGCGCGCGCGCCTGTGACAGCGGCGGCGGCGGGGGCGGCGGCGGCGGGGGGGCACGGCGTGGCGGGAAGAGCAGCTGGTGGGGGTGACGGCCATACCAAAACGGCCGGGGGGCGGGAGGGAGCGGGGTTGGGGTCGCCCCGGAGAGGGCCGCGCCGCGTGCGCCCGCGGCCGACCGTTTCGCGCCCGGCGGGGGCGCTGCACGTGGGACGGCGGTCGGAGGCGGGGTCCGCCGCCGCCGACGCGGCGGCGGCGGGACGGCCGCGCTTCCCGCCACCCGCGCCCCCCCCGCGATCGCGGTCCCGCGGTGGCGGCGGATGCACCGCGCGCGTGGCCTCGCGCCGCGGCGTGGCGGTGGTTGGCGCCACGCCGGCGCGCGCGTGCCGGGCGTTGGCGTAGCCCGTTTGGCGTGGCGGGGGGGGGTGGGACGGCTGGGACGGGCGGCCCGTGATCCGTTCTGGGTGGGGACCTGCGCTTCCGGGCCGCCGTCGGCGCGTGCAAGCGTCTCGGGGGCGCTCAGTCGGTGACCTCCCGAGATACTGCTGGGAAGAAAGCCGGCCGTCGGAGAGTCTGCAGATCTATTTACCCTTCTTTGGGGCATTAAGTACGTCACTGGGCAGTTGCAATCAGCCAGTATCAACCGCCTCTCACGTCGGAGCTGTCGTGTCTGTGATGCTCTCTGCCACGTGTGCCAGCGGCACCAGTACGTCCGACACCCACAGTCGCCTCGAGTCGGGCGGCGTCGTTTGCCAGGCGACCGTGACGCGGGCGGGTGGCGCGCGACACCAACGCCGACCCCGCGCCCCGGTCCTTCCCCGTCCTGGTTCCCCCTCCCCCCTGCCACTTCCTTCTTCCCACACCCCCCCCCGCCCCTCTCCAACCCCCCATGCCATCATGTTCCCCCCCCCGCGGCTGGGCCCCATACGCCCTGCCGAGGCCGAGGCGCTGCCCGAGTTTGGCCCCCTCCGCCGCTCCGCGGCGGCGCGCGCGTGGCTCGCGCCGCTCTCGCCGGCCCTCCCCGCGGCCCGCGGCCGGCACGTGACGGACGCGGAACTGCTGGGCGGCACCATACCCGCGTCCTTGCGGTCTGCGGTGTACCTCGACTCGGACCACCGGGCACTGGCCGGGGGGGGGGGGGGGCGCCGCAGAGTAGCGGCAACCGTGGCGGCAGCGGCCGCAGCAGCAGCGACGGCGGCGGCGGCGGTGATGGCGGCGGCGGCGGCGGCGGTGATGGCGTCGGCGGCGGCGGTGGGGTCGTGAAGCCATGGGATGTGGCCGGCGCGGCGGACATCGTGCAGGGGGGTACCCTCGGCGCGCGTATCGCCCTATTGTCGAGCGCGTCTGTGCCGCTCGCCACCGACGGAAGCTACGTCTTCGGCGCCATTGTCATGGATGTGCTGGTGAACGACGTGATAGGGAGCAGCGAGCTGGGCGACACGGCCTTTTTCGGTCGCGTCGGCCGCTTTGTGTTTGACTCCTCCACGGGAGAGCTTCTCACGCTGACCCCCCGCTCTGACGGGAGGGCGGTGATAGTCTCTCATACAACGGGCTGTGCAGCCGACCTGGAGTGGACCGTGTCAGTGTTTGGACGGCCGTCCGGGGGGGGGCGGCGGGTGGAGGCCAACGCTGACGCTGGCTCCCCGCCGTCACACACTGCGGACGACGGGCAGCTGCCGACGCTGGTGTCCCGCCTCAGCTCCCTCATGCAGCGGACAGAGCCGTATGACGCTGCCCTGAGGGCAATCGCCGAAGGGGCGGTTGCGGCCGGCGGCGCCGCCGACCCGGTGCGCCACTTTCGGGACCTGTCGCTCGTGGCGAGCACGTTTGGGGTGGCGGGCCCGCCCGTGGCAGGCCGCGACGCGGCTGCTGGCGCCGACGGTGGCACCTGCCCGCTGACGGTGCTATCGGTGGAGCCGAGCTCGCGCTCCGCCATCCACCGGCTCAGCACCCTCACCCTCTCGTGCCTGTCTGTGCAGCCGGCACGGCTGCGGGTGGTCCGGCCACCCGCATCGGAGGACGACAGCAGGGGGGGGGCGGCGCCCGTCCGCCGCCGGCGGTTGCTGCCGCTCGCGCCCGCGCCCGCGCCCGCGCTCGCGCCCGCGCCCGCGCCCGCGCCCGCGCCGGTGGGTGGTCCACTGGTGGTCGCTGGGCGCGCGGGCGCCCCTGCTGGTGTCGCCCCCCTGGTGACGGCCGGCCAGCCCATTTGGGTAGCCGTGGCGGCGACAGCGGTCGGCGCAGGGGTGACGGCTGGCGCCACGGCGGCCACGTGCGCGGCTGGCGGCGTTGCGGGCACGCCCGCACCGCCACCGACGGGCGGCCGGCGTCGGCGGCCCGTAGACCTGGCAGGCATTACAGACCCGGTGGTGCGCGCACGGGTCATGCGCAATCGGGCGGCGGCGCGGGCGTCCAACGAGCGACGACGAGCGGCGCGAGCAGCAGCGTCGTCGTCGCCACCGCTGCCGCCCCCGCGGCCGCCACCGCCGCCGCCGCCGCCGACAATAGACACACAGTCGTTGGGGGACCACGGCGCTGCTTCCCTGTGACTCAATTGCCTGTGTTGGAGAGTACGTGCTGCGGCTCGTCGAGCCTTGTCGCGATTCTCCTCAAAACGATGCACGCTCACTCCTCCCCGACTTGTCCGTGGGAGGGTGCCGCAAGGCAAGAACGAGAGCGCTCTCGTATGATATCGGCATTGTGTAGCCCCCACGGAGAGAGCTGCCATCGAGAGAGCGGCTATCGCCACGTGTTCTGTACCATACAGTCCATCCTCGACGACAGCAGGTTGTGTGCCACGCTCCCACAGATAGTAATTACAGTCATTTAACACAGTCGTCCGTGGGCACTGCGGGATGGTCCGAGGCACTACGTGGGCGAGAGGTCCGAATCTACCATGGTGCCTGAACATGGGGACCACTTCCAGCTTGAACGACTTTCGCGTGCGTCGACGGCCTCTTCCGTGGCAAAGCAAAGCCCCACGACCACCGAGGACGAACGCCGCAGTCCCGCACACGCCGTTGACCTTCTCCACCCCGTCGTCTGGCCGACTCCGCCGCGCACTTGACCGGCGCATCCCTGTACGGTCGCCCCTCCCACCTTTGTTATCCTCGTTTCATGTTGGTGAGCAGACGTACTCGCACTGCCGATTGTACACCGCCCCGTTGCCGAGTGGGTGAGAGTCTTGTCGCGCGCCGCCGCCCTCTACGACACCACCCCGACCGTGACGCGGCGCACGTGCGCACCCGTTTTTTTTTTTGTTGTCGACCGGGGTGTGTGGAGGCGCTTGTTCTCCCTTTTACCTCTTCCTGCCGAGTACCTGGCTCTTCCTATTCATCGCCGTGGGCCCCAGTCATGACGAATCGGCCACGAAGTGGGGATGGGGGCGGCCCACGACCCAGACCCACCTCTGGCAGGCCCCCGCTGGCGGCTCCCCTCCGCTGCGGTGACCTCTCCCTGGGCGCGTATACCCTCTCCCAATGGCGCTCATTACTGGATGCGCCTCCCTCAACCCCCGTCCTCTACTTGTCAACCCGACCGGCACCACCCTCTTCTCCCCTTCGGCGACCTCCCCACGTGGCGGCATCCCCTCTGCCAAGATCACCTGCAACCGCCCCCTCCACCCCACCTGTGGTCGCACCGCCACAACAACCCCCGAGGCCCGCTCTGCTGTCAAGACCACTGGCGCCTGACGCCCGGGCTGCCGCTTCCCTCCCCCCATCCCCTCGGCATCTGGCGGTGCCGGCAAGAGAGGGTGGTGGGCCTACATCCAACGGTGCGCTCCCTAACGGAACCCCCCCGGTGGCAACCATTGACTTGTCGGCCTCCAGCAGGGTAGCCTACCCCAGCAGCACGACCAGCAGCGTCGCATCGTCGCAGAACCCGCCGTCGACTCCCGTGCTGGCTGCGACGGTGCCGCCTGCTGTCACTGCCGTCTCACCCTCTGGCGCTGCTGCTTCCCCATCCACGAGCGCAACAATACCAGCGACCGCCCCCGCTCCCGCCCCGGGTACGCCCAAGGCCGCGGCGGCGGGTGGAGCGCCCCGGTCGTGGGCCGCCATTGCCGCTGCCAGCAGCGCGTCTGCCACGGCGGCGGCGTCAGCGGCGGCCTCCTCCCCTTCCGCTCCCCAGGCGTCGTCAGCGACGGTGTCTCGGAGCCCATCGCTCCCGTTGCGCAGCTCGCCGTCTGTATCGCTGCCACCTTCGTCGGCGTGGTCTACGGGCCGGCCGCTTGTGGTGGCGGATGAGGCTGCCGCGACGGCGGCTGAAACTGTGCTGTTTGGCGGCCGGACCGCCGCGGCGGCTGTGCGGGCACAGCTGGCGGCGCTGCGCGTCTCCCGTGGTGCACTAATGGCTGCCGCTGCTGAGCCGTGGCTGCCCCGGGGGTTGGTCAATGTGGGCAATGCGTGCTTCACCAATGTGGTACTGCAGGCACTGATGGCGTGCGGGCCATTTCGGATCTTTTTGCGTGCGCTCGACGCGCCCGAGGTGGTGCTACCACCCACGACCGCGCCGTTGCTATCTCGATTTGTGCGGCTCGCGGCCGAGATGAACAATGCGGGCAAGCTGAAGGCCAATGCTTTTGGGGCTCCTCGCAGGGGTGGGCCGTCGACCGCGGACGCCTCTGCTGCTGGGGGCGTTGCGTACCGTCCCAGCGGCCGCTACCTGAGCGCCGACGACGACGATGATGACGATGAGGAGGAGACGGAGACCCAGGCTGATGCTTCGGCGCCCGCGGAGCCGATGGCGGCTGCCCGCAAATTACCGAACGAGGTGGCGACTGGGTCCAAGGCGGGTTCCCCCGCCAGCGTGTCTGGCAACACCACCAGCGTGTCTGGCACTACCAGTGTGTCGAGCGCTGACCCAGTCACCAAGAATTCTGCAGAGGGTAGCGAAAGCAGTGTTGCCAAGGCCCGGGCGTCCACGCGGAGTCCGTCACCTGCGTCGCTCCCGCCGCCCCCCTCGGGCTGGGCCAGTAACGGCAGTCAAGGAGGCCCTGCCGACGGCGGCGTGGCGCTGGGTACCCCTGCTGTGAAGCGGGCCAAGGGCAAGCTTGCTGAGGCGGGGGCCGCTGCTCCCAAAGGAGCTGTGGCCAACTCTACGCGCCGGGTGATCCCATGTGAGCCGCTGCTGCCAGACTACTTGTACGACGCACTACCGGCAGCCGGCCCATCTTCAGGGACAGATGGCGGCGGTGTGAGTGGCGCACGGGGCCAGCTGGGGCGCAGAATACGGGATGAAGGGGCTGCGGTGCGGGACCTTATGGCGCGGGGCTCCCAGGAGGATGCACAGGAGTTTCTCACTCACGTGCTCAACGCGCTGCACGAGGAGCTGGTGGCGCTCATCGCCGCACCCCGTGTGGTGTCCGACGGTGAGGCAGCTGGCAGCGCTGGTGGGGATGCGCTGACCAAGGCTGCAAGCGGCACCGAGACGAGCGGGTCGGACGTGGGCTGGTCCGAGGTGGGTCGCGGTGGCCGCACCGCCGTGGTGGTGCGTTCGGCTGGCGAGTTTGCCCAGTCGGTTGTGACGTCCATCTTTGGGGGTACCCTCCGCAGCGAGCTCATCCGCCGCGACGGCGCGTCGTCGGTGACACGGGAGCCCTTTCTGTGCCTGCAGCTGGATGTGGACCGGGGGGGGCTTGTGCGGGGCCTGCGCGACGCGCTGCGTCTCTACTTTGAGCCCGAGGCCCTCGAGGGGTTCACGTCGGAGTCCACTCGTCAGGCGGTGGAAGCACGCAAGCACGTGACACTGGACCGGTTGCCGCAGGTGCTCATCCTCCACCTCAAGCGCTTTGCGCACAACGCGGCGACCGGGGCGCTGACCAAAATCGGTCGGGCCATTGATTTCACCGAGACGCTCTACGTCGAGCCGGGGCTGCTGAGCTCCATCTCGGTGGCCCCCGCCACGGACCACCGTGCGTACGCGCTGACCGGCGTTGTGACCCATGTAGGTCGCGAGACGGCGGGCGGTCACTACATTGTGGATGTGCGGCGGAGCCACGCGGCCGAGGTCCACGCGGGAGTTGTGGCGTCCTCCCCCCTGGGGCCCCCGGCTGGCGCCGCGGCGGCCGCGGTGCCGAGCACTGCTGCGGCCTCGCGGGGCGCACCCCACGGCGGCACTGCGGCTGGCGATGGGGCGCAGCCACCCCGACCGGCCGCGGACGCTTGGGCCACCTGTGACGACAACATTGTGACCGATGTACAGCCGGCCGCCGTGCTCCGGCGGCAAGCCTACCTCCTCTTCTACACGCGGAAAAGCCAGCTGTTGCCACCACCCATTGTGGGTGGCTAGGTTGCCGGTTTTTTTTTTTTTTTGTGTCTCCTCTTTGGCTGTGCGTGGGTAGGGATGTTGGCGGGCGAGCGGTTGGTCTGGCTTGCGCGCAGGGGTCGTGTCACGCTGAGCCAGATAGGGGAGCTGTCTTTTGAGGATGTATCCGTTTTGTGTGTCGGGTCCACGGCTAGCCCCGCCGTCCATGCGCGCACCCATCCCCGTCTTGTTTCCCTGGCGCCCTACACGCAGCAAGCCCCTCTGGACGCCGCCGTGGCCTTCCCGGCTGTACCTTTCTCCTTTCTTCAAGCGCGCCCCGGCAGGACACCTCTGGCTGTGGACATTCTCCCGCCGCGCCACCGCTGGCCTACCCAGCGCCTCACAGCCGGGGACGGTGTGTGCCAGGAACGCCCTGTCCCACACCGCCGCGCGTGCCGACTCGCCGGCAGTGGGCGGGGGCCGCCGGGCGAAACTGGATGCAATTCACCGCACCTCGGTCCGTCCGTATGTACACACTTTCCAGTTGATTCAGCCAAACCGCGGCAGATTTGGGAAGTGTACCGGGACGGGCCGACGACGGATCGAGCATGCGGCACCCCCCACCCCTCCCGGCTCTCACGGTCGCTGATCCGAGCCGCATGAAGGGTTGCGTGGTCCCCTCCCCACCCCATTCCCTGCTCCCCCCGCGCCGCAAGCAGAAACGAACAGAGACCGAACGAGACAGAGCGGGGGGTGCCTGCTCGCCCCCCGCCGCACGCGCCACTGGCCCCGCACGCGGCGGCGCCGCCCACCCGCACCCGCCGCCGCCGTTTGGGGCGTTGCTCCCCCCCCCACCACGCGCCCGCCCTCTGCGGCGCACCGCCAGGGCGGTGCGGCGGCAGTGGTGGCAGCGGTAGCAGTTGCAGTGGGGACGGTGGCGGTGGCGGCGGCGGCGGCGGCGGCGGCGGCGGCGGAAGCGGCGGCGGCACCCCTGCCCCGCCTCAGCCTCCGTGTTTCCCCTTGCGTGGGGGTGCGGCCGGCCACGGGGGCGGCCGAGGTCTCGATGCGTTGGGGGCTGGCGCAGACCGGGGGGGGGGGCGGGGCGTGCCGCCGCCGCTGCGCAGCCGCGGCCCCGCGCTCGCGTCGGGGCGCGCGGCACCGTACCGCGCGGGGCGCCCGCGCTGCACCACACGGCGTGGCGGTGCAGCGGTGGGGGACGCACGGCTGGGAGGGGGGAGCCTATAGAGGCCGCCTGCCCGCCGGCTGCGGAGGGATGCACTAGCGTACCATCTCAGGTCAGCGCCGCCGTCTACCCTCTCACCACGCGCTGACTGCCATCTGCTCGACTGGCGCCACTCCATACTGCAACGCCTGCGCACGCCCGCCGCAGCTCCCGTCTTCCGGTGGTGTCCACGCTGAGCACGCCCTTCCCTCCAACCTCGCTTCTCCCCCGATTTCTCCACCTCTCTCTCCCCCCTTGGAGCATGGACGCGGGGGCCTTGTTCAAGCGCGCCGCCTCGTGTGACTACCCCCCTTCCAACACGGGCTCGCTGGTGGTGCGGCAGCTGGCGCACACCCGCCGCGTCGTACAAGCGCACGTGCCGCTGCTGACCAAGGCGCTGCTGGGCGCGACGTTCGTAGAGGACGCCATCCGCACTCTCTGTCAGGCCGACGCGCAGCTCTACTTTTACCAGTCGGAGCTGGGCGTCCCCGCCGCCGTCGCGGGCACTCTCATTGGCCTCGCCACGGCCGCGGGTCTGGGAGGCGCCGCGGCGCTGCTGGCGCCAGCCACCGAGGACGGGGCGGTGAGGGTGCTCCTCGGGCTGGTGCTCTACCAGCAGCTCGCGTACGGGCGACACGCGCCCGTCACGAGCGGCAACGCCGGCTTCCTCCTCCGCAACGCGTGCCTCGCCGCGGCGCTCGCGCTCATCCCCGCGACCAAGCGGCTGGCGGCCGGCCGCAGCCCGCTGCCGGGCCTCCCCGCGCCGACGGCGGGCGCGGCGGCCGCGGCGGCGGCGCGCGTTTCGCTGGGCAGCCGGGTCCTCCTCGCCGCCCTCGGCCTCGAGGCGTTTGTGACGCTCGGCCCGCGGGGCGGGGCGCTCACCCTCCCACTCGTCGTGGCCGTCGCGGCGGGCTTCCGCACCCGCGCCGCGGCGGTGGCGCTCATGGCGGTTTTTGCAGCCTCGTCGGTGGCAGCCACCCCGTTTTGGTCTGTGCTCGGCGACTCGGCCTACGCCGCCTACACCCGCGACGTGATGCGGTTTGAGTGCGTGCAGACGCTGTCCATCATGTCGGGGCTCTTCAGCCTCATCCGCGCAGAGGTGAACCCGTTGAGCGTGGATGGGCAGCTGCGTCGCCGCAAGTCGTTTTAGAACGGGTGCCCCCACGCTCGACCGCGAGACGGACCGGACCCCTCCCGGGCCGTCGGCCGGTGCCACGACCTCAAGCGCTGCCACCCTACTCCCTTGAGCCAAGCTCCCCCGCCCATCGCGGGCGGCTGGCCCTGCTGGCCGGCAGCGTCTGTCGGCCACTCGCCTGTGCGATGCTCGTTCCCGCTTGAGCCTCTCTACTTGTACATCTGCCCCCCTCGCCGCTAGTGCCACTGGCACGTGAACCTGACTGTGTCTGCACCAATGAAGCCAATACACTTCCTATTGTGTGCCTCTCAAGCCACCCACCGGCTGCATGCTGCCGTTGTAGAACCGAGCCGCCCCCGGGCGGCCTGGTCTGTACTCTGCCATCCCACTCCAGCCTTTGGAAACCAACCTGCCGTGGCCAACACACCTGCCCAGTGAACAACCGGGGAGGTTTCAATGATGTCGAACGTGCCTGCAAAACAGACCCCCACCACTGCAGGGAGGCAGTGAGTAGCTGGTGTCTTGGCAGTGGCGTCCAGGCTCTGGGCCTCGCGCGCGCACGGACGGCTGAGTGCGAGCATCTTGTGCAGACGATGCTAACTTTTCGGGCTGCCGCTGTGCGCATCGAAGGGTCACTAAATTACAGTCCGGTGGGAGAGGGCTTGGCATCGGGGCGGCGGGTCCTGCCGGAGGTGGTGTCTGCCAGTACCTGAAACGCCATCGGTGCTCACTTTTCGTCAGCTCTTTTTTCTCTGAACCCGCACGGTCGCCCCCCCTGCTTGTCTTCCTTGGACGGGGAGGCAGTGTGGGGCCGCTCACCAATCAGCCTAGACCATTCAATTGTGTTCTGGATTTCTTTCAAGACGCGCCGCCACCCCCGCGCGCGCACCGACGGTGCATGTCTCCGGCGCTGCCGTTGCGCGCAGCGTCGGTGGGCGCGCGGGGTGCGCGCGCGTCGGCAGCGACGGCGGCGGACGGCCGGGCGGCACGGCGACGGCGCCAAGCGGGTGGGACGACGGCGACGGTGGCGGCGGCGCGACACGGCTGACGGGCGGTGCGCACGGGCGGGCAGGCGGGACGGGCGGGCGGCGCTCGATCCGGTTGTGGCGTGCTTGGCGGCTGGGTGGACGTGGGGGGGGGCGGGCGGATCCCCGGCGTACACGGGTTGGCGCGGCGTCGTCACGCCCGACCACGGCGGTTGAGCGACACGCCGCTGGGCTGGTGGGGTGTGCCCCTGCGCCGTAGGGGTTTTCTCTCTCTTTCTCTGCAGGTCTTTCCGTACACTCGTACCAACGCCTTTGCCACCCCCCGTGTGCGTCCGAGTGGGATCTAAGGGGTTTTTGCCACCAAGGGACGTCCCCTCCCGTCTCGTATCCGCCGTCCGCCGTGAGGTGCAACGGTCCAGAGGTTGGCTGTAGAGGGAACCCGCGACTAGTTTTCTTGTCTATCTGATCTGCACGCTCCATCCGCACTTCCCATTCCCCCCCCCCCCCCCTTCCCCTCTTTCCCCTCTCCGTCCATTTCCGTCTTTCTCATCATGGCCGGAACCCGCATCTTTGTGGGCAACCTGTCCCGCCATGTGCGGACGCGGGAGCTGGAGGACATGTTCCGTCGCTACGGCCGGGTGGTGGACGTGGACATCAAGACCGACTTTGCTTTTGTAGAGATGTCAGACCCGCGCGATGCGGACGAGGCGGTGTACCAGCTGCACGGCCGTCGTGTAGACGGCGATCGGATGACGGTGGAGTTTGCGCGCTCCGCTGGCCGACGCGGCATGGATGGCCCTCCGCCCATGGGCGGGGGCCCCATGATGGGCGGCTTCCGCGGCCCCCCGCCGGGTATGCGCGGTGGCTATGGGGGCGGCGGCGGGCCGGGGGATCCGGACATGCGGTGCTACAATTGCGGGCAGCCGGGGCACTTTTCTCGGGAGTGCCCGAACGGGGACTGGTCGGACCGTTGCTGGCGGTGCGGCGACAAGGGCCACACCCAGCGGGACTGCATGTCATCGTCGGTGATGCCGCAAGACGGTGCTGCCCGCCGCATGCCCGGCAGCCCCGTGCGTCCGGTCGGCCGTCGCGCCAACGGCTATGGCACCAGTGGCAGTGGCTACCGCGACAGCGGCAGCGGTGCTGGCTACCGTGATGGTGGCCGCGGGATGGGGGATGGGATGCGCGACGGCGGCGGCGATGGCCACCGCCGTGACGGCGGATATCGTGACAGCGGCCGGGACTCGTACCGTGACGGGCGTGACGGGCGTGACGGGCGTGATGGGCGCGACAGCCGCGACGGGCGCGACGGGCGCGACTGGCGCGACAGCCGCGACGGCCGTGACGGGCGCGACGGGCGCGACAGCCGCGACGGTCGCGACAGCCGCGACAGCCGTGACCGGGGCCGGGACGGCGGCAGCCGCCGTGGCTCCCCGCCGCCGCGCAGCCGCTCGCCGCGGCGGAGCGTCTCGCCGCGGCCGCCGGCTTCGCCTGGCGGCGCACCACTGGGCCCCGCGGCACTCGCAGCGTCCGGGGGTTCCCCGGCGGGCTCCCCTGGCGGAGTGGCCGCCGCGGGCGGCTCGCCCGACCGCGCGGCCGCTGGGGCGGCCAAGAGCGTGTCGCCAGTGGCGGGGGCGGGCGGCTCTCCCTCCCCGCGGGGTTCGGCGCCGCTGACCCGTGGCCGCAGCAGCAGCCGTTCGCCTGTCGGGTCACCTGGCTCATACGGCCGCGGCGGCCGGGGCCGCGAGCGCTCCCCGCGTGATCGGTCGCCGCGTGACCGGTCACCGCGTGATCGTGAGCGGTCGCCACGCGATCGGTCGCCCCGCGACCGTTCTCCGCGCCACCATCGGTCCCCGCGCCGGTCCCTATCGCGTTCTCCGAAGCGTATGTGCCTCCGTGTGCCCGTGCGTCTGCTCTGCGCTGGTGCTTTTCTCTCTCTCTTCGTGAGTGTTGCTGAAGGTTTTGGTGGCACCATGATGGCAATGTGTTGTGGGTTGTTTTCTGACGTTTTTCTTGATTTGTTGATTTGTCTCTCGTGTTGCTGTCCCCCCCTTGGCGCTCTTGGTTGTGTTTTCCCCACAGGCTCCCGCCGCGACTAGCCGTGCATACCAGGACTTGCCTTTTGTGGTGTCTGCTAGATTCGTCTTCCAGCTGGCGGCTCAAGGTTGCGGAGCTGCGACGGACGAGTTGGCTTGCGCCTTGCGGACTGCTTTTTCGTCCACTCCGGGCTTCCTCTCGTTCGTGGTGGGAACAGTTGCTGGCTTTGTTGCGCCTCTCGAACGATGCTTGTCTCCAGGTGGCTATAATTCCCGGGACAGTGCTTGCTGCAGGCTCGTTGCTGTGATGGCTTGGCATGGTTTTTTTTTTTTTTTTTTGTGTGTGTAGCCACACAGGCTGCGTCCACTGATGGACGGCGGCCGAGCTGGTTGATGGAATGCAACCGGTCTTGGGTCACTTGCGCTTTTTCAGGACGGTCCGTGCTTGATTGCTATCTCGTGCCCCTCCCCTCCCCTTTTGTTTTTCTTTGATTGTGGTTTATGATTCTTTTGCCGGTGGTGCGCGGGCGTGTTTTGGCGATCATCTGCGACGTACTTTTGCGCGTCCCCGTCGTTGGCATCATCTCTGTCGTTTATCCGTGCGCTCTCGCTCTGGACGCGTACGTCGCGCCATCTCCGTTGTTCGACCTCGTCGCGCCTTCATCGTCGCTGGCGTCCTCGTTCTTGCCCCCTGTCACTCGCGACGTTCGAGTGTGGCGCGCCTCTTCCCCGCCACGTCGTTTGGGTGCACGTCATCTCTACGTTGGCGTTGTCCGAGCGCGACAACACCCTTTCCTTCCCTTCCCTGGCCGTTGGCGAGCGCGCTACCGATTCGCCGGTGTCGCCTGAGCGTCGCGCTTCGCCCTCGATTTCGTCGTCGGCGAGCGTGTTGGATCGGGACCTGGCACCCGATGGGCTTGGCGCTTGTACGGCGCTCCGCAGCCGATCCGGCTTGGCCGGCCCGTTGAGTGAAAAGGATGTGGTTTCGTTGGATGGCCTATACAAAAAGTGAGAACTTCTCATCCCCCAACAAAGCACTGGGAAGCAAGAGCTCTTGCACTTGCGGGAGGCCACTCAGGGCGTCAGGCGCTTGGGGTCGCGTGGGAACAGCGAGCACTCGCGCACATTCCCTGCGGCGAGGAAGAGCATCACGACGCGCTCCAGCCCAATCCCCGCCCCACCGTGTGGCGGCGCGCCGTACCGAAAGGCGTCCAGATACGACGACAGGGACGCGACGTCAATGCCCTTGGCCTCGGCGCGGCGGGCCAGCATCTCTACATCGTGCACCCGCTGGGCGCCCGACACGATCTCCTCCCCCCGCATGAAGACGTCAAACGAGTTGCTGTAGCGGTCGTCCTCGGCTTCGGGCATCGTGTAGAACGGCCGCACCGCCGACGGAAAGCGGGTCAAGATGAAAAAGTCGGTGCCGTAGCGGGCCTTGACCAGCTCCCCCAGCTTGCGCTCCACCTCGGTGGACAGGTCGTCAAAGTCGCCCTGTTCCACCCCCGCCTCACGGAGCATGGCCACGGCTTGCGGGTACTCGAGGCGCAGGTTCTCGCCAGCCGGGGAGTAAACAAAGGGCTCAAACGGGGACTTGGCGCGAATGACCTCCAGCTCCCGGCTATGCCGTGCGTTGATGCCATCAAAGATGGACACGAACAACGCGTCCAGGCAGTCAAGTACCTCAGAGTAGTGCTCGGTAATCTGCAGCTCCAAGTCCAGCCCCGTGAACTCGCACAGGTGGCGGTGAGTATGCGAGTTCTCCGCGCGGAACACGGGGCCCACCTCAAACACACGCTCCATGTCCCCACAGATGGCCATCTGCTTGTACAGCTGCGGCGACTGGGCGAGGCAAGCGGGGCGACCGAAATAGTCGAGCGTGAAGACGTCGGCGCCCCCTTCGCTGGCGCCGGCAATCAGCTTTGGCGAGTGGATCTCCACGAAACCGGCGGCGGTGAGGAACTCGCGGAACAGCCCCGACACGCCAGCCTGTACCCGCAGCAGCGCCTGGTGTGGCGGCACCCGCAAGTCCAGGACCCGCCCGTCCAGGCGGGTGTCGCGCCCCACCCGCGGGAGCACATCCTCGGGGCCCGTCGGCTCGCCACGGGCAGCGTCCTCAAGTGAAAAGGGCAGCGTCGGCGCCGCGCGGGATACAACGTACAGCCGTGCCACAGACAGCTCCACGTTACCCTGTGTGCAGCTCTTCACTTCCGCAGGCGCCAGCCGGGCATGCACGTCCACAATCGTCTCGGCGGGGAGCTCCTTGGCCGCCCACTTGACAAACCCGCGGCTGACGTCGCAGCCCTCGGCCAGCACCGCCTGAACCGTGGCGGTGGCCTGGCGGAGGATCAGGAAGACGTTGCGGCCGACTGACCGGAGCGTGTGCACCCGGCCGCGCACCCACACCATCCCCGCCTCGTCGGCCGCCTCCATGCACAGTGCGTCCACTCGAACAAACGTGCGGCCCGAGCCGGCCGCCGGCGTCGTCGACTGGATCACCGCATAGTCGCCGTACCGCTGCGTCGGCGGCGGCGCGTCGCCACCCTGGTAGGTCACAAGCTCCAGGGGAGCAGCGGCAGCCGCGGCGGCGGCGGCGGCGGCGGCCTTGCGGGCCTCCTTCTCCGCCTTTTTGGCAGCCTTCTCCGCGTCCTTTGCCGCCTTCTTCTGCTCCTTGTACGCCGCCCGTTCCTCCTCCGTCATGGCCGCCATGGCCGCCTTCTCGGCCGCCGCGGACGAATCCATAGTGCCGCACTCACGCGGGAAGAGATCGCAACGATGTCACCCGTCAGGGTCTGAGTTGTCTGCCGGAGGGCGAGTCGCGTGGAGGGGGAGGCGGGTGCAGGTAGCGTGCGGGCGTGGAGAAAGTGTTTTGCTCAACTGCCGCCAAGGCGTGAAGGGCTCATGTGGCTCCCAGGCATCAGGTCGAGCCGATGCCGCCTCCATGCTGACGTCGGTCTCAGCAATCGACGTGGCGCACCAGTCGGATCATGGCACGCTCGACTAAAAGTGGTACCCTTGAGGACGTAGTCGGACTTTCTGCCAACCAAGTGATCGAAACGCGCTGTAACTAGTCTGGGATAACTACATGCATGCGGCGTCAACCGGCCCCCGCAACTAGAGCGTGGAGCGCGTCAACCTCTCTTGCCGGCATGTGCTTGGCACACGGTCGGCTGTCCGCCGCGGTCGGCGGCCGCGCGATGGGCTTGACGTCAGGCGGGCCCCTTCCCCCCCCACCCCACACCCCCTACCCGTCCCTCCCCCACCTCCCCACCGAGTGCCTCGCCGCCGTCGGCGCACACCTCGACTCGGCCGACCTCGCCGCGGTCGCCCGCGCCGACGCGGCGCTCGCGCGGCACCTGGGCGCCCTCCCGGGCGACGCCGCCCGCGCCGCCAACCTGTGGGCCGACCTCTACCGCGCCACCTACCGGCCGCGCGTGCCCGCCGACGACGGGCGCGCGGCGGCGGCGGCGGCGGCGGCGGCGGCGGCGGCGGCGGCCTCGCGGCGGCGCCGCCGCGTCGGCGACGCCGCGGGCGGCGCTGTCCCCCCCCTCCCTCCGCCGCCGCCGCCGCCGTGGCGGCACGCCTACCTCCGCGCCGAGGCGGCCGCCCGCGGCTGGCGACTCCGCGACCCGCCCCCGGTCGACGCCTACACCCTGTCGTGTGGTGGGGCGGCGGCGGCGGCGGGGGGTGACCCGCCCGACGCGGCCGCCGTCTCGGCGCTGCTGCCGCTGCCCGCCTGGGGAGGGGCGGGGGAGGGCGGCTGGGCCGGCGCCGCCGCGATTGTGGGCGGTCACCTGGCGGTCGTGCCGCCGCCGCCGCCGCGCCGCGCCGCCACTCCGCGGGCGGGCGGCGCTGCCGGTGGCCCGCCGCCGGCGGCAGCCGCGGTCGTGCCGGCCGTGGCCGCCGGCGGCCTCACGTGCCTGGCTGTTGCGCCGGGCGGCGGTGGCGGCGGCGGCGGCGTGCGGCTGGTGGGCGGCTCGGCCGACCGGTGCGTGCGGGTGTGGTCTTCCGGGCCCGACGGCGGCGGCGGCGGCGGTGGCGTTGCGGCTGGCCGCGCGGCGTGGGCGGGGGGGGCGTCGTGGGTGGGCGGCCGGCCGCGCCCCCCCCCACGGCCGCCCTACCCCCCTGATGGTGCCGCCGCCGCCGCCGCCGCCGCCGCCACGGCGGTCGCGGCGGCTGCGGCGGTGGCGGCCCCGCCCCGCGTCCTCCGCGGCCACACGTCGGCGGTGACGGCGGTGGCGGCGCACCCGCGGGTGCCGAAACTGGCCGCCACCGGCGGCCGCGACGGCACCGTGCGGCTGTGGCGGAACAAGGCGGCGAGCGCGCCGCTGCGGGGGGCGGGCGACTGGGTGACGGCGCTGGCGTGGGTGGGCGCCGGCGCGGAGGAGGGGGGGGGCGCCGCCGGCGGGGGGGCGGGCGGCGGCAGCCACCTCGTCGCGGGCACCCGCGGCGGCCTGCTGGCGCTGTGGGACGTCACCGCCCGGGCGGTGGTGGCGACCGCGGCGGTGCCGCCGCCGGCGGCCGCCGCCGCTGGTGCCGGCGCCTCCCCTCCCGCTGTGGCCGTGTCGGCGCACGGCGTCGTCTACGCCGCCGCCGCGGGCGCTGCGGTGCACGTGTGGGACACGCGGGTGCCCGCGGCGGCGGCGGCGGCGGCCGTCCTCAGCGCCCCGCCCGAGGTGCTCACCGCCGGCCGCAGCCGCCGGCGGGTGGCCATCACGGCCCTCTCGCTGTCGGCGGACGGGTCGGTTGGGGCGGGCCTGTCGACGGGGGGGGGGGTCGCGTGGCCGCCCCGCGCGTCGTGGACGGGCTGGGCGTGCGCGCCGGTCGGGTCGTCCGCGGCAGTCACGGCGGCGTCGTCGTCGGTCGGGGGGGTGGCTGGCAGCGTTAGCGGGGGTGCGGGGCTGCCGCTGGGGGGTGCGGGCAGTGCCGCCGGCGGCGGCGGTGGCGGCGGCGGCGCGGCCGGCCGGCTGTCGGCGCCCACGCCGCTGCACACGGTGGCGGTGTGCCGGCACCGGCTGGTTGGCGCGTGCGCCGGCGGCGTCCTCGCGTGGTCCCTGGCAGACCCCGAAGGGTCCGCGCCGGCGGTTGTGGCGGGCGGCGCCGGCGGGGGGGTCACGTCGGCCGCCGTTGTGGATGGGGGGTCGGGCGGCGTGGGGGGGGGGGGGCGGGGTCGGGGGACGTGCTGCTCGTGGGCCGGGGGGAGGGGGGGGTGGATGTTGTCGCCGTCGGCGCCGCCCTGCTGGACGTGCGGCGGGGGGGAGGGGGGTGGGGAGTGCGTCTGGGGGGGGAGGGCGGCGGGAGCAAGTTTTGGGCGCTCCCGCCGGGGGTGGTTGGCGGCGCGCCGTGAGGAGGCGGTCGGAGGTGCGTCTGTCGCGCCCCAGGGAGGCGCGCGTGCCCAACGGTGGCGATGCATTTCCGTACAGCCGCCCGTCCTCGTACGCGGTGTGCTTCTTCCTCGTACGGCCGTCCGCTCTGCGGCCCAGAGTGCGGCCGTTCCCCATCCCTCATGGACTTGAATCCGTGTATTGCAGGCGCCCCAATTTTGGCGGATGTGCATGTGTGCAACTGCACAACAGTGGATGACCAATGACTGTTTGTGCATTCCACAATGTTCCATGGGGTGTTTTTGACAGCTGTTGCTGGGTGCACAGGACGGTTCGGGCGACATACACTCTGCTGGGTGACATGTTCTTGTAGCTCTGCACTCGTTACTTCACGTAATGGTCGCACGCAGGGCCGGGACCGGCGTCGTCCACGCGCTGAGGCGGTTGCAACAGCATGTCAGCCCATGCCACTCTCTCCACGCAATGTGTTCTTGAGCACCGTTGCTGGCAAGTGTCGGCAGACTGTTGGCCGCGGGATGCTTGACACCGCACCCCGCCGCACGAGATCGATCTTGGCCCCCCTCGCTTTTGGGCACTCGCGGATGTTTCCCCTGGTAGATGTCGAGCCGCCACGGCCTCTGCAGTCGCCGCGAGCCGCCATAGTCGCAGCCACCACCGGTACCGTCCGTGCCCGCTCATTCGGGACGCGTCAGGTACTCGGTTTTGGCCCCCACAGCGTAGGCAGCCGCCGACGTCGCCGACGGCGCGACGCCCGGCCTATTCATCGGCATCCTCAATTCGACATGAAAAGTTATGTATTTTCAGCATTCCAACTTTGGAATGCGGACGACGTGAAGTCGGGCCAAGAAATTACTTTGCAGAACAGATGGCTGGGTGTGCTGTTCGTGGCACTTTTTGTAAGATTCTTTGAATTCAGACATTAAAGCAGAGGACGAACGTTTGGCGTCCTCACCTGCTTTTCGGCACTGACGTGGGCTCCTCGACTACGGCATTGTGGCGCCCGCCAGCGTCCGCGTGTGCCGCACGGACGGCACTTTGCGACCCTGCTCCCCCCTTCTCCTCCCCAGTCCCCCTTTTCCCTCATGGACCCGCCCCACGGTTCTCCCGGCTCCCCCGCCCCTCCCCCCGCCTCGGACGCCACCCGCGGGGGCGTGAAGCGGCGGGCCGCTGCGCCGCCGGCGGTGCGGGAGCTGGAGGGGGCGCTCGAGGTGGGCGCTGACGCGCTCGCGGGCCTCGTCGGCGCCGTGTCGTCGTTTGGGGTGGACGGCCAGGCAGACCTGTTTGCCAAGGTGTGCGTTGCGCCTGCCGCTGTGGGAGGGTGATGATGAGGGGGGGGGGGTGGGTGCCGCGTGGCGAGGGGAAGGGGCGCGCACGTGCTCGCCGCCGGGAGTGTGTGGGGTGTGTGGGAATGCTGGGGTGAGGTGCTGGGTGGAGCTTGTTCAGAAGGGGACCGGACGGGGGTGCTGGGAGAAGACTGCGGCGGGGGTGCTGGGAGAAGACTGCGGCGGGTGCACCATGCGGTGCCGCGGCGGCCGGACGTGAGTACCCGCCGCGTGTGGCTGCTGGCCGTGGTTGCTGGCTGCTGGCTACCCGACGTCGTTTGCCACGTTGCCTGGGAGGGCATGCATGGCGGCTGGCCACAGGTGACCCTCTGCCTTTTTCTTGCACGGCCGGTACTGATGCCTCCCCCGTTCCTCCGCTGCCGTCCCCCCCCCCGTGTCTGTCGAGTTGGAATGCTATTGTTTTCTCTTCTTTCCATGCTGGTCTGGTGCGTTCTGATCACGGCGTTCCCCATCACCGACGCCCCCCCCCCCCTACCCCTCTTGGTCTGACCGCGATAGGAACGAGTTTGTGAGGGACCTCCGCCAGATTGACGTGGCCGGCGCCGCCGTCACCGACACGGTTCCCCTCGAGGTGCTCGCCGCGGTGGACCGGGGGCGCAACCCGGAAGCGGTGACCAAGGACACGCTGTACGTGCGCGAGCGTGTTCTTTGTCGTTTTTGTTCGTCACGAGTCGGGGGAGGACGGGGAGCAGAGGGGGGGATGGGGTTCGGATGCCGCGTGAGGCTGGCGCTTGTCAGCGCGGGCAGTGCGACCGCGGATGGCGAGGGGGCGCAGTGTGCGCGCGTGGGAGCGAGGGGGTTGGGGGGCGGGTGTGTGCGCACCTGCCGGACGGTGGACCCCGTTTGTGAGGGGGCGGGCGGGAGGGCTATGGCTGTCTGGCTTGTTGCTCCTGTCTGGGAGCGCGGTTTCGAGGAGGTAGGGGCGAGGGAAGTGCGAATACCTGGCGCGGACGCTGACGTGCCCCTCCTCCGGCCCCCACTGCCGTTTTCCGTCCTCGGTCGTCCTCTTCCTTCTCCCCCTCTCCCCTTGCCTTTTCCTCTGTGCCTGTGCCGCGGCTGCAGTGAGACCCTGTCTGAGGCCAACGACATGGCGCGCGGGAAAATCACTGTCATGGCCAACTTTCGGTATGTCCACTCGCTCGCTCGCCTCGGCCTGTCTCGTGTTTTGTTGTGCTTTTTTTTTTTTTCCTTGCTCGCGGCTGCCCAGCGGGCCGAGGCGGGGTTGGTAGAGCGCCAGAGGATCAGTGGTGGCGAGTGGGTGCTTGAGGGCAGGCTGCTAACCGCCCGCTGCTGCACGCTCCCCGCCGTCCCGCCCCCTGCCCCTGCATGCTCCTCTGGATTCCATGTTCCACCCTTGTGCTGCCTAGGGATGCGCTCACCAAGGCCGTGGAGGCTGACGCGGCGCTCCCGCGGCCGCCCTGACGGATGCCTCCCCCCCGGCCTCGGACGGGCTGCGTCCCTAGTGGTGTGGAGGTGACCGCCGTTGCCGTTCGATGCTCCGCACGTTGCATCTGCGAACGCCCAGCTCGGCGGACCGAAGCAGCGCGACGGGGGATGTCGCGGACCCGAAAGGAAGGAACTGCACGAAGAGACGCTCGATACAAGCAAAACATCAGCTGCGCAACACGCACGTACCCGCCACACACACGCACGCGCCGACAACCCTCCGCCCCACCGAACAAACTGTCTCGCCATTCCTGTCCACGCCCCCCATCAAGACCTCCCCCCCACCCACTCCCCTCCTCTACAGTCAGGACCACAGCCACCGCTCTCCCCAAGCCGCCCGTCCCTCCACGCAAGCCCCCCTCTCCCTTCTCCCACTGGTATCCTTCCAACGCGGCGGCTCACCCTCTCAACCGCTCTGGAATGACGAGTCGGGCGCAATGGAGCTGGTCAGGCCATGCACTTGAAGACCCTTGGAGTAGTCCTCTGCCTGCGCCTTCCACGTGCTTGTGACGGTGGCCATCCCGCTGCTGTGCGCTTGCATCGTGATCCGGTGCGCCTTCTTCCGCGTCACCGTCTTGACCACCTTGACGATGGACTGCGTCACGTACTCAAACGTGTGCACGTCGTCATTGTGCAGGAGAACCCGCCACACCTTCTCCTTGTCCGTCTTCTCCTTACGCTGCGTCGACTGCTTGGTACCCGTCTTTTGCTTGGTGATGACCGCCACGCCGCCGCCCGAGGACTTGCCCCCATCGTCAAGAGCAGGACCTTTGGGGCCCCCAATCTTGGGCGCCTGCCGCCCAATGTCTGCCATGGCCGAGGGGATGTCAGTAAGGTGGAAGGGGGGGGGGGTTGGGGGGCGAGGACGCCACCGGGCGATCCCACGCACCCCGCTGTGGCGGCCGCCATGCCCACCACCGACCGGCGGGCCCTCGCGGCGGGCAGCGGGGGCTCCCCGCCGAGGCGGCGGGCGCCAACCGCTGGCCGCCCGTGGCCCGCGCCCGCTCCAGGGGACGCCCGGCACACCCGCGCCGCGCCACCATAACGGCCCGCTACGGCCACCGCCCCGCCGGGGGGGGTGGTGCGGAGGAGCCCCAACGGGCGGCAGGAGCAGCCGACGCCCGCAAAGGCCGCCATTGCTACAGCCCACCCGGCGCCCGGAAACACGGGGAGAGAGGGGCGGACGAGGGTGGCCCACGTGGGAGTGGGAGGGGCCGAGAGAGGAGGGGGAAGGGAGGGACGGATAGTCGGGGAGAAGGGCGGCACAAGAGAGCGAAGCCTGCGGGGGGAGATGAGGCAGCGGCGGAGCGTGCCGGTGGTCCCCCGCTTGCAAGTGCGGGCGGTGCGAGGGCGGAGGCGGGGAGGTTGAGCCGGTGCAGACCCACCTCGGGTGATTGGCACAGCAAGTTCAGGAATTCTATGACGTCAAGTGCGATATTGTATTGAGATCCGGCCCGTGGTGTTTCCACGCTCGAGACGCATCAGAAGGGGTAAAGAGCCACGTGTCCATCCGTTGTAGGGTACTGTACCGCAAGAACCGCCCTGCAGCACGGTCATGTTGAGCACGTCATGTGCGGGCTTTATCTTTTTTCCGCTCACCGAGTCTCCTACGCTTCAGTTTGCCTTCACCCGCCACCTCCTTGGCGCCTCCTCCCCCTCCCGGACGAGCGTGCCGCACACCCAGTCCCACGCCATCGTGAATTGTCCATAGTTCCCCCCTCCCCCGTGATGCCGCGCGTGGGCCCCCCCCCCCATGAGCCCCCACGCCCCCCCGCTCTCCCCCACCCCGTCGTGGACAAGCACGGACCAGGCGCCGAGGGCGGCCATGAACGCCGCGTACGCCCCCCGGTGGACGGGCACGACGAACGGAAAGACGTGGAAGTAGAGGCCCTGCGCGTAGCCGTCGAGCGGGTGGAATGCAAACGCGGCAAACGGGGTCGGCGCCCCCACCGCGTGGTGCGTTGCGTGAAGGCGCGCCAGCGCCGGCACGGCGTGCAGGGCGCGGTGCAGCCAGTACGAGTAGGTCTCGCCGACGACGAGAAAGAGGATAGCGGTGGCGGCCGCGTAGCCGATGCCACCGGGGTGGTCGGCCAGTGTGTCGTAGCGGCGGTCGGCGCCCGCGGCGGCGGCCACGTCCCATGGCGCCGCGAGGAGAGACATGATGCCCAGGGACCACACCGACGAGGCAGCGTGGCGTCGTAGCCGCGCCGCCGCCGCCGCGTCGAGGGTGTAGTCCGGGTGGCACCGCCGGCGGCAGAGGTGGAAGCACACCCCGTAGTCGATGCCCGCTACCACCCCAAACATCACCAGCGCGATTGCATAGTTTGCCAGCCACACGCGCACCGTGCGGGCGACCATGTCGGCCGCCGCCGCGCACGAGGCGGACCGCCCACACGCGGCGGCGGCGGCGGCGGCGGCGCGGGCCACCTCGCCGGCGCCGCCGCCGCCGCTGGTGGCGCCAGGGGGGGGGAGGCCAATGAATACCCGCCGTGCCGCCGACATGGCGGCGTCGGCGGAAGCGGTGGCAGCCACTACCGGCCGCACCGCATCGGCAATGCAGAGGAGATCCATGTTGGGGTTGAGGCGACGCCGAGAGACAGGGGCGGCGCTGAGCGAAGGGGATGCGGAGGTTCCGCAGAAGCGTGACGTGGCTGAGCAGGGGACCGGAGGGACGGGAGGAGGTCAGGGGCGAAGGTGGCGCCTGATGTGTTGGAGGGGGGGGTGGGCACTCGCTGTGCGCAAAGGGGGGGTCAGCACAGAGAAGAGAGGTCGGTTGCCGAGGGTGCCGTGGCGATCGTTCCCTCCCTCCGCCGCCGGCACCCCTACCACTTTATACCCACCCCCGACTTCGCGCGGGCGCCCGTTGACGGATGGCCGGGAGCGTAGTGCGTGCCGTTGGTGGGGGGCGCGAGCTGCCCGGCCGTCGGCTGCCGTCGCGGGCGCCCATTGACGGCAGGCCCGCGGGGGTACGCGCGCCGCCGGGGCTGGCGCCGCTGGGAGGCAGCCATCAGCGCGGGGGTGCAGCGAGGCGAGAGTGGGGCGATGGTAGGGTACCACGCGCCCCCCCCCCCTCCGACCCCGTCACGGCGCTCTCGCCGCCCCCCCCAGAGGCTGGTGCTCACTTGTCTTTGCGGCGGGCGCGGCGAGCCGGGGCCTTTGCGCTGGTCTCTTCTCTTTGTAATGCAGGGGCGGCCGCCCGACGGCCACCAGCGGAAGCCATTCACCCCGTGGCGGCGCCTCCAGCGGCTGTGCGCGGGGGTGAGAGGATGGGATCATCACACGATCCGCCTCTCCTCCAACACTTGCTCTCCCCTCCCGGACAAAGGCCGAGGACCCACCAGGCTATGGCGCGGACCGCCACGCGGCGGTGGGTGCGTGGTCGTGCGTGTGGCGCTTGCGAGTCGCGGCAACTGATGTCACCGCAACGGAATGATCTCGTCGAGCCCCCCCGCCCGCATTGCTCTCCTACCTGTCCTTCTTTCCGGCCATCTCGCGACAACGTCGCAGTCGCGCACTGACGGGTGAGTGCGAAGTGGGGGGTCGCGTGAGCGTAGCTCGGCAGACATTGCCGCCGCCCACACGTCGCTAAACCCTTTTCACAACACAGACACTCTCACGCGCTCGTGTGACAGCACATCATGTGCCCCCGGTAGACGACCGCATGATGTAGCAGCGACGTAGGGGCAGCGGCGGCCGCGGAGCGGAGCAAGCTTCACGCCTATCCCGCCCCTGGAACGGAAGGGCAGAGCGAGGGCGCGCGCTGTCGGCGCTGGAACGAGCCTTGGGAGGGGAAAGGGCGGGCGAAGAAAAAGCCACCCGCGGCGCGACCGTGGCGCCGACCCGAGCGTAATGGCCAACGAGGGAGAGCCCCCCACGCGCCACCCCCACCCCCCGCGCGCAGCCAATGCGGTGGTGTCGGCGGGACCCGGTGGCGGCGTGGCCGCGACTTCCCCCCCAACCTCGCCACTTACGAACCGGCACGCGTGCGGTGGCGCAGCGCCGGCCGGCAGCGGCTCGCCGCGCCGCCGCGTGCGGCGCAACCAGTGGGGAAGGTAGTGGGCCAACGGCGGGGCACCGCTTGCTGTAACTGCCGCCGCCACCGCCGCCTCCACCCGCCTTTCTCGGCACGTTTGCGTGGTGTGGGACGCGAGACACAGCGGGAGTGCGGCTTGGAAAACTGGGCGGGTTGCGACGACGCCGCGGCGTGGCCCATTGGGCGGGCGGGCGGGCGGGCGAGGACGTGCCGCTGGTGTCAGCCGCTTGCCCGTGTCCGTACCGCCTCCGCCACCGCCCCGTGGCGGTGGTGGCCGTGTGTGGGTGGCAGCTGCGGCGGCGGCAGCGGCGGCCTTGGCGGCGATGGGGGCCCTGACTACCACTGGGGGGGAAGGGAGGGAACGGGTTCCCGCGAAGTCCCATCTCCAGAACACTTTCGACACCCACCGCGCCAGCTAGAGGGGAAGGCTGAAGCGGGCCCCTGTCGCGAGTTCCTCTGATACTTTCTACGGCCGACGCCGGGGCGCGGGGCGGGACGGGCGGGTGGAGGCGGAGACGAGGGGAGGAGGGATCGTCACTATTGACCGAATCCGCTACGCAACCGGGTTTGCGATATGTTTGTGATAAGTTCGGGCCGTCCGAAATCGGGCCCCATGGGGCCATTCTGGGGGGGTTGCGATGGACGTGTGTATGTGTGTATGGTGTGTAGGGTGTGTAGGGTGTGTATCCCTTTGTGATAAGCCCGGGATCGTCTCTCGCGATGGAGGTACGCCACGGACCGTTTCGACCAACCACCCAATCAGAGACTGATGTTGGTTCACGCATGGGCCAACCACAGTGCCTGCAGAAGGCTGACAGCACCCCTCGAGGGCGTCACAGCGGGGTGTTCTGATGGCCCATCGGCTGCCACGTCGCTCTTTTCCCCGCCACGTGGGCTCTCATCTGGCGCCACGTGCACGTTTTATTTGTTGTTGTATCTTGATACAAGTAGCGGAGGTGGCCGCCCCCGTGGGCCGCCCCCCCTCACCACCCCACCGTAGCGGCACCCAGCCCGCTGACGGTGGTGAGGGGGAGAGACCTACTCGCCTCTCGCACTGCCCCACAGCTCCACCGCCCGCCTACAAAACCGTGGCGTCGCCACCATCCTCCCCGCACCCCACCCCCGTCACCTACATCAACCCACCCCCCTCACCTACATCAACCCACCCCCCTCACCTACATAAACCCACTTCCCTCACCTACATCAACCCACCCCCCTTCTCAAGCCTCTCTCTCCACTCCTTGACGCCGCCTCCCATCTTGAACGCTGCTCTATCTCTCCTGATCCCCTCATTTCTTGCCTCTGGATGCGTCAGCCAACTCCGGGCCGCACAGCATCACCAGCACCCTCCATTCATGCCTCGTCTTCTTGACCGATCCACGCACAACAGATCCACACGCATGCAAAGAAAGAACAAACAAAGAACAAACCACGCAGCAAGACACGCGGCCAAACCACACAATTAGACACTACGATCCCATACACGCAGTACGTGGCACAGGTGCACGAACAGATGCGCGCGTCTAAAACAATGACAAGCTCCCTCCAGCTGCTCAGACCCCGGCGAGTCACCAAGAAGTCGCGCTAGCCTTCGTGACCTTAGAGCACGGTTGGACGAAGGCACACGTGCGCACCTGCAGCCGTGTCGCCAAACAGGGAAGTGACTTGATCCATTGGAAGGGTGTCGGGTACCTCGCGGGGGAAAAGGCGAGGGGCGTGCGTGCAGGCGCGTTTCAACGTGGGGGCCAGCGCCGACTTGGTGCGAGACGGCGAGTGGCGGTTGGAAACCAGTCCACAGCACGGCCCGCTCCGGGACGCGCGGCGTCTCGATTCTCAACCTTCGGGATCGGACCTTCTAGAAGAAGAGTTTGGTGTTCAACTCCAAAGCCGTGGACGGCAAGTCTAACCCATGCTCTAATTCATCACGTCTGCGACCTGCCTATTGGTTGATGAGCACGAAGCTCCTCCCCTCTTCTCACTTGGGATGCATCCATGTGTTCCATGAAGAGTACTGACGCTGCAACGCTTCCGGTAATTTGCTGTCTCCCAGATTGTCACTCGGCGACCTCACGGCGCGTCACGCGCCGCCGCGTGATCGTCGAAGTGCGGAGAGCTCCCGGAATTGCCCAGTCATAGGCGCACCACGTGGCGACCAGCTGTTCGCGAGTGGACACAGCGAGGCACGCGGGGCCCCCGGCACAGGCCCCTGGAGGCTTGGGGAGTGCAGAGAGGCCACAGCCGAGCTGTAAGGAAGGCGGGTCTCTCAGATCCGTGCCTGAGCTGTTCTCTTCAAGGGACAGTTGACTTGTACGGGCGATGCAGCCAATCGGAGGCCGATTTGGCAGTTCCGGCGCGGAGCACTCGTGACTCTCCGAGCGGGTCTTGCGGGCCCCGCCCGAAAATTCTATCACAGGGGGATATCGAAAACGGGGTTGTGATGACTTGAACCCCCCCCTCTTGTATAGGGTTTCCTGGGGGGGTGTGTCTGTGTGTAGGGTGTGTAGGCCTTGCGTAGCGGATTCGGTCAATAGTGACGATGCTGCCGCCGGGCCGACCGTTCCCTGTCTGACACCCACGGCCTCGGTGGTTGGCGGCGGTCGTCGACGGCGCCCCCCCAGTGGTCGGTCCTCCCCGTTGCACGCCCTACCCGTTCCCCTGGCGGTCTACGTCTTGAAGTGTCTGCACAAGTGGGCAGCCGCCCTCGACGCACCCGCGCCGTCGATGGGCGGCCGCGGGGATGCGGCGGCCGGCGAAAGCGGTGACAAAAGGCGGGGCGCGGGTCGGAGAGACAAAACCACCCGCCCGTCAAAGGCCGACAGCACTACAACAGAGTATGGGAGTGGCGGCACGCGCACGTTCGCCCGTTCCTTCCTCCACTGGGGCGTATCAACCCGGCTGTGCTATCTGCGCCAGCGCTGCCGGCGCTGCCAACGGGCTGCCCCCCTGGACAGGTTGGGGGGGGCCTACCGCGCATCCAGGTGGCGGGGGGGGACAGGGACGCCCATGGCGAGAGTACAGTCGGCTGGCATCTCGCCGTCCTCATCAGCTACGGCGCCGGTGCCTCCATCGCCGCCGGGCTGCGGCGATGGTGCCGGTGGCGCCAGCCGCCCGAGTCAATGGCCGACGCGAGCCGCCACTGGGCCAGACAGGGCTCCCCGCGCCAGTTGTCTCCACCTCCCCGGGTGTGTCGGTGGCGGAGGTTCGCCGCCGTGGTGTAGCGACACGAGGTGGGAGCCCCCGGCACTCACTACGAGGTGGCCGCGCGCCACGCAAGTGGGGGTATCCACCACGAGGGGGGGGGAAAGCAGTAGTGTTCCACGACAGCCACCACACGTGGTCGAAGCTACCGCATGGTGCTGACGGCAGGCACTGCAATCCGACCTTGCGACAGTGCAGCGTGGCGACCAACGAGACAGGCGGCGGAAGGCGGCCGCACGCGCAGGGACGCGTCACCCGTCGACGGGCCAACTCGGCAACCTTTCCCAGAGGAGTGACGGTCATTAGTGACGGATGAGCCAAGGTGGAAGGACGGCGGGCATGGAGAGGGGAGGCGAACGCCGCCGGCATTCACCGTGCAACAACGCGCAGACCGCAGACAGATGTCGACAGACTGACGGGTTTGGGACTGCAGTCCCAGCTGGGGCTAGGTGTCCCTGTCGGAAGCTCATCCCCAGTCAACGCCATCTGGCTCGTAGCGCGAGGTCACGGGGCCGCCCGGCGCAGGTTGGCCCACCCTGAGATAAGAAGAGGGTGACAGAGAGAGCGATACCTGAAAGCAAAGGGAGCACGAGCAAGGTGAGTGGCGGTCTGCTGTGCCGCAGCTACAACCATCATGGCTGACTGCCGGCGGCACGCGGAAGGGGAGTAGCGGCCTGCTGTCACAGTAGTACTGTGTAGGCCGCTGCAGACATGATGACTGCATGCCCAAAGGAAAGATGGGAAAGTTCATGCGAGAAGACAGCCGGAACGTGCCAAGCGTGGCGCCACGTACGGCCGCCCACAAGCGTCGCCGAAGGCCGCCGCCGCCGCCGCCGCCGCCACCGCCGCCGCAGCTGCATCGGACCAGCTCCTGCGTGCTTCCGCGCCTGTGGCTGGCGCGCGCCGCGGCAGGCGCGGGTGGAGCGCCCCGGGCGTCAGGCCATACCCCGGCGGCCCGCACAGACGTCATCGCTGATGCGTTCAGCGCAACCGCCACCAATGCATTGCCGCCACGCCCAGAAGTGCAGCGAGGCGGAAGGGGGGGGGAACCGCAAACGCGCACCGCTGTAGCACCACAAGTAGCTGTGGGTTGATAGGCAGCGGGGTGCGGGAGCCACCCGGCGCTGTACCGAGGGAGGTGCGCGGGTGGGACCGTCAGCCGCCAGGCTGGAGGGGAGAGGAGGCGGGGGAGTGGGCGCGGGGGGGGGGGGGGCATCCGCCAAGTCGCCGTGACTGCCAGCCCTGCCGGTAGAGCGGGCTGGGGGGTAGCGGCGGCTCCGCCTCCGCTGCCCACCCGCGCGCCCGCGCGCCCGCCCGCCCGCCCGCCCGCCTGCACCCCTGGCCACGCATGGAAAACCGCCGTGAACGGGGCTGCGCCAGCGGGCAGCGCCGGCGCGTGCCGGCGGCCCGCGGCTACGCCGGTGTCCAGTGCCGACGTGTGCCGGCGGCCCGCGGCTGCGCCGGTGTGCAGCGCCGCCGCTCGCCGGCGGCCCGCAGTACCGTCGCCACGTGCCGGCGGTCCGCGTGCGCGCACGCACGCCCGCCCCTGCGGCCATGCACGGTACCACTGTCGGCGCGCTGCGCCGACACGCTGCGGGCGGGCGTGACGCGGCGGCGGCCGCTGCAGCGGCCGCCGCCAGCACTGGCGGTACTGGCGGCACGTCTGCTGGCCGTGGGGCGGCCCGGCAGCTGACCATGATAGTGCCATGCCGGCGATTCGTGGTGGTGCAACGCCGGCGGCAGCAGGCGACACAGAACGGGCACCGGATGCACGGTCGGCAACCGGAGGACATCCCTGTGACGACGCGCACGGTCATCCTTTCCGCTCAGCCCCTCCGCATCCCTCCTCCCTGCTCCCACGAGAAAGCTTGCCAGCATTTGTCAAAGCGCCGCGCGTGCTCCACTTCCCTCACCTCTCTAGCGGCAAGGCCCCCAGGTTCCGCACCACCCGCGCCTCTGTCCACACAATGTGCTTGTCGTGGTCGGGGGTCCAAAACGCGCGCCACGGGCTGGGACTCCGCACCGCGTCCATGACCCGTTCAGACGCCACCACCATCCGGTCCGCCTCGTCGACGGGCACCTCCGTCGACAGGTCCTCCGCGGCGTTCGTGACGAAGTAGTGGCACGCCGCCAAGTCGTCCCACCACTGGTCGTCCACGCCCTCGTTGCGGCCATTCACAGCGGCAGGCGCGGCGGCGGCGGTGCCCGCCCGCACCGACGGCACCGGGGGGGCGTAGTAGAGGGGCATGGCGGGGGAACCAACCGGGGGACGGAGGAAGCGCAGGCGGGAGGTGGCGGGGAGAAACCAGTGCGACGGGAATCGGTGCCACTGAGTCGCAACGCACAGGTTCAGCGGGTGGCTACTGTTGGGCACAAAGGACGAGTGCCTCGGCGACCCGTCTGCCTGCAGCTCCGTGCGGGTAAACGACTCGTAGACCGCGTGGTGGCCAGTGTAGCCTCGGTGGAGCGCCACCTCCCGCGACCCAAACAAGACGGCGGACAGGGCGACGGCGGCCAGAGAGAGGAGGGCGCTGAGGATGGTGCCAAACGAGAGCCCGCTGGGCCGACCCACCGGCGCAGACGTCCCCGAGGCGGGCGGAGCGACGGGTGCCCGGGGGCGGAAGAGGAGAGACTGCCAGTCCCTCAGCGAAACCGCCCCTGACAGCGCCAACAGCGGGTAGATGGGCGCGAGGAATCGCTCCTCCTTGTGGGGCTGTGGCCAGAACACACCGAGCCACACCCACAGCGGGGAGAGGAAGATCACCCGCGTCAGCATGTCAGACATGCGCGGCCACACGGGCGTCACGTAGCCTTGAATGTGCCACAGGAGCACGCCGACCGCCACACACGCCGCCGCGACCGTCCCGTTCAGCACCAGGCTCGACGCGTAGTACGTCCACGGCGCAACGCCAAACACGTTGGGCCCCCCCTCCCCGTTGATCACGTTGTAGAGAAGCAGGTTCAGGGGCGGGATGACCAGCCGCCCATAGTGCAGGCTCTCCACCGCCACCAGCGGCACGGTAAGCGCCGCGCCTGCCGTGACCGCCACGCGGGCGACAAACAGCACCCCCCGTCGGTAGCTGGCGTGGACGGCCAGCGGAATGCCGAGGGCGGCCGCAAACGGCCAGCCCACCACCGCCGCCACCGCGACACCCACAATGGCCAGCCCAAACTCGCCCACCATCCACCACCCCATCGCCGCGGTGGTGACAATCATCGCAAACGAGCTGGGCAGCAGCTCCGCTCCGGCACGGAACAGGCCTGGGGAGGTAACGAGAAACGCCAGGCACAGGCGGGCGGTGGGCTTGCCAAACCGCCACACCGTCGAGTCGTAGAGGAGCGTCTCCGCGGCGGCGGCGGCCAAGCCGAGCGCCCCCTTGACCACCGTCAGCGCGTGGCGCTTGTCCGACCCCCCCGCCGCGGCAAGGCGCGCCACCACCGCCGCCGGATAGAGGAAGGAGTAGCTGCGCAGCGCAAACGCCGGCGCGTGCTCCCACGTGCGCAGGCCGGAGCCGTGGACAAGGTAGTGCAGGGGCTCCCAGTAGTTCATCGTCTCGTCACAGTCGGCGGGGAAGGGTGACACGAGCGCACCCGCAAGGTGAAAGACCGCCAGAGCGAGGAAGGCGGTCGCGGGGTTGGGCGTCCACCCGGGCAGCCGCGCGTCGCGGTAGCGGGAGAAGGAGGCGCCCACGAAGCGGCGGGTGGCGGCGCCCAGCCGGGAGCGCCGGGGAGGTGGGGACGCCTTGGTGGCCGACGCGGGGGACAGCCGCGGCGGGGGGCCCGGCGGGCGCGTCCGCCGCCGCTGCCGGAGGGCCATGGTAGATACCGCCGCCCGAGCGGCCGACGCGGGGTCTGCGCGTTGCCGCCGCGTCGATGCGATGCGCCGTGCGCTGAACACGCCGAAGTCCCAGATCTTGTTGGCCTGAGGAGCACCGCGGGCTGTCAGCGGATCAAGGTGGTGCACCGGAATTCAAAAGCCGATACTCGCAAGCCTGCACACACGCAATGGCACTCGACGCGCGCCGTCCGCTCGCCACGGCGAATACACCAGGGATAAAAAAAAAAAAACTTTGACGCGTTCTCTCTGTACACACCTCGAGGACGAGCAGATAATGGGGTACATGGTCGTCTCAAAAGATAGTGATTAAAGCAAAAGAAGTGTAGAGCAGCGCCAGCGGGTACGCCACGAGCCACATTTGTTCCTACGCCGCTCACGGACCATCCGACAGCAAACCCAGCAACGAAACGAGACCGACCAGGACCACTCAGCAACAGACAAGTCCAGGATGCGAGTCAGAGGTCTGGACGAGCACCATGACAGAGCACTCCACAGCCTGCATCCCACCAACGAGACAAAGGTAACGCGCTAAACCACGACACAAAAAATAGCAACACATACCTGCATCGACAGAACGGCCACAAAAATCTTGGTGGCCGTCGCCGTGGACCACGTAATGGCCAAGGCACCCACAAGGTAGCCCAGAAACAATATCTTCCTGCGTACCCAGCATCAAGCGACAAAAGAAGCAACAACCAAGCCGCGCTTCCTCGTCAGAAAACGGGAACCCACACCGCCACGACCAAGGAACAAACACGGCACCATGTTCATACAAGAACCGACCAAGACACACACCAGCTTCAACGTACTTGACAGGCAGCACGAGCATGGAGATGGAGAGTACGACCATGGGGAGCAGCGCGTAGCCCACCACCGATGTGCATCGATACAAGTCGATGCCGCCCTCCGACATGAGGTTCAGCACGACGTAAATCGATACGCAGCCGGTGATGGCCTGACCGTAGATGACGCCAAACTGGAACTTCCCAGAGAGCGACAGGAAGAAGCCGAGTGCCAAGCAAAACGCGACGGGCCCGCTCATGTCGGCCTCTTCCGCAAACGTCGGTGCAATGGAGGCGAACGGGTTCATCACCAGCTTGGCTTTCGTGACGATGTGGTCCACGTTGATGCCCAGCTCTGCGCATACCGATACGTACCGTCGCAACGAAATACAACATCAAGTACATGATGCGGTTAGTTGCTGACCGTAGCCCAGAGAACACACATCCCGCCGAGACTCTCGAGACCGAGCTCGCCACACAGAGACGGCGGTACGAAGGAATACACCAGGAGAAGTCAACTGGGATACTAGGTGTCACATAGAGCCAACGTACCTTCCAATAAGGGTGGCTCGTTATCAAAGTCATCTGCAGGTGGTGCAGGAGCGGCGGGCATGTAGTAGTCCGGCACCTGAGGTGAGAAAGTGCACCAACGCACAGACACCCAACACAAGCAACAGGGACAACGGTGATCACCACAACGTCTTACCTGTCAGTCAATCGTGCGAGTCGACGCGCAACGGGAGAGAAAAGGCCCTCAGATTGCCACAATGGCAGGCTCCTCCAGACGTCCAAGCAAGTCCACCCCTCCACCAGCCTCCATGCTAACGGAATATCCCCATCACCACCCCACACGGCCATTCAGACCCGATGCGAAGAACCGCAGCAACGTACACCGCCAAGCTGGCCGAAACTGGTTTGATAAAAGCTGTTCCCGCCTCCGCCGCCGCCACCACCTCCGTTCCCGCTTTGCATGAATCCTCCGCCAGTCTACGCCAGACAAAAGGAAGGAAACCAGAGAACACAGGCAAGTGTACCCAACCATGGACAGAGAAGGCGGCAGACACCAAAAGCAAACGGATAATACTAACCTGGTCAGGCACAGTCGTTAGCTGAGGCACATGAGGCAGAACGCTAGCAGGCGGGCAGCCCTACACTAGACCGCAGGAGCGCGTATGACGGTTGAGCAGTCTCGACCTGTCGCTCACAAGCGGGCAGGCACGTACAGGCTGCTGGGGAAAGACGATGTTGGCAGACATGATGCTGAGCTGCACAGAACAGCGCTGTGTACAGGAACCCAAGAAGACAGCGTCGAACAGAGGGGCCGGGCGGTGAACAGGAGAGCCCGGCTTGCGAACGAGAACCACACCAAGTCGAGCCGGTACTGTAGACGGTGCATGCTCGAGCTGACACAGTGTCCGTACTCTCAGACGGACTGTGTACTGTAGTCAGTAGAAATGCAGAGTAACAATTCAATGTCATCATTATCGAGGATTAATTAGGAGGTCTTTTTGCTGAACACGTAAGTCAACCGGAGACTTGAACCATCGACGCCAGGTGCGGAGACAGGCTGTGTCGTGCCGCAGTCGTCGTCACGCTCACGTGCTACCCCGTCCGCTGAGCCGCACGTGCCGAGGCGGGCTGGGCTGCAGCGGTCTGGGTGCTGTACCATCACCAACCTCTGTGCTTGTCTTTGGGCTGTGACAATGGTCAATATTCGGCGAGCCAAGGTACGGTCGTTCTCCTCTCGTTGCTTTGGCTTGCGTGCTGTTGCAGTTCCCGTTCACAAACATCCTGCGCTTCTCACTCGGATATCCTGATTGTTGTGTCACGCTCTTCGTCAGGGTGTTGTACAGGGGCTTCTTCTGACATGAAACACGCTGTCATTGGTTTCTTCGACGCATGCGCTGCACTGTTTTCTTGTTGAATGACCGCGCTCTGCTGTATGCGTTCCCCAGCCAGAGGACCTGCTGGCCATCCAGTCATGTAACCTCTCGTGCCTACCTGAGAACTACCAGATGAAGTACTACTTCTACCACATCCTCTCTTGGCCGCAGCTGATGTACGTGGCAGAGGACTCGGCAACGACGCCTCCGAAAATTGTCGGCTACGTCTTGGCCAAGATGGAGGAGGAGGACAACCCCGCTGACATTCACGGCCACATCACCTCCCTTGCCGTGCTGCGGTCGCACCGGAAGCTCGGCATCGCGGACCGGCTCATGACGGCCGCTCATTTTGCGATGCGGGAGAGCTTCCGCGCCGGCTACGTCAGCCTGCACGTGCGCAAGAGCAACGCTGCTGCCAAGCACCTGTACGTGGAGAGCCTCGGCTACAAGATCCACGACATTGAGGCGAAGTACTACGCCGACGCCGAGGACGCGTTTGACATGCGGAAAAAGTTTGTGGAAGCCGCAGAGAGTCTGGGCGACGGCGGAGGCGGCAGCAAGCGTTTGACGGGACCAGCACTTTGACCGGCGTGCCTTGCGAGCAAACTGCGCGTAAAATTGGACACCCTGTCCGTCTCTGGTGTGGACAGTGGTCGTGGCGGTTTCCCTGTTCCCGTCTGCACGGTCATCTCGCTGTGCCATCTCTCTTCTCTCCCGACGGTGGGGATTTTGCTAGCCAAGCCAACGCTCAGCAGTCCACCCGCCCCCGCAGCGTTGCCGGCACGGCGGCCAGCTGCCGCCGAAATGCCACCTGCACCCCGTTGGGTCGGCCGTTCGCCACGTCAAGACACCTCAAATCGGCCCGCCACGTGCGTCCCTGGGGCGGCAGTTGCAGACAAGTCCAACGTGGGGTCGTCTGGTCAGCCCCGGCGTGGGCACCCCTTCCCCCCCAGCTCCTTCTTCGCCAGTGCGACGCTCCTCGCCCCGTCCGCCCCGCGGCCGCGCAGGTGTTCCCCACGCCGTGGGCGGCCACGGACACCGCCGCATCCATGAGGCGCCAGTCAGTGGCGCCAACGCGCTGCCAGAGGGCGCGGCGGGGCCGCAGGCAAGACCGTGGTGTGGTTGCCCATCACGACCGCCGGGAAGGGCAGGGGTGCTCGGGACGGCGCTTGCGACCATCGCAGTGGTCCATGCTGGCGACGGAGGGCGGCCACGTAGTCCCGCGCCGCCGCGGGATGAGGCGTGTCGACGTTGTTCTTGTGGTGCGCCACGGGCCCGCCGCCCACGCCGCCGCTACCGCAGACGTCGCTGCCGCCGCCACACCTGCCCCGTTTGGCGGGTGGACGGACACCGCGACGGCATTCCTCCATTCGTAGAGGCGCCCCCGCGCACGCGGCGGTGACTGTCCGGCTACGTTTGGCGGCGCCGGTGGCGGCGGGGGTCGTTGGGTCGGGGAATGGGCGCGAGACGGCACGATGCCCCTGGCGGAGCCTTGCTTGGGTCAGCTTGCTGGTCCTGAGCACGAATGCGGCAGACGTGCGAAAGTAACTGCTGCCGAGGCCACGCCGGGGCCGCTGCTGCGGCAGCGACGGCGAGTCGACAGTGTGCTGCGCCAAGGGGCAGATGCTGGGAGGATACCAAGGGCGTGACGCTGTCGGTGCAATGCCCTGTTTCTGCCTGCGTCCTCCCCCCCCCCAGCACACCATGTTATGTCGGCAGGGCTCTTTTGCTATGGTTTGCCGAGGCCGTGCCTTGTGCCTATGTACACTTACAATGCGAGGTGCGGGCCCATGTGCGCCGCAGCCGCATCGACGGCGCGCCGCATCCCGCCGCGCCACCTGCGGCGCCGCACCCCACTTCCCACGCGCGCGCGGAAACAAAACAAACTACACGTCCACGCCCGCTTGCTGCGGGAAGGGATTTCCCTACCCCCCATCCACTTTCCCCTCAGCTGCCCCCTCCCCCTCCAAACCCCATCCCCCCCCTGTCCGTTCACCCATCGGTGGACACTCTACATGTGCACCCCCGCCGTCGCAATCGCCTTGCGGCCGCGCTCCGCCACCGCCAGCAGCTTGCGGCCGCCGCGCGCGGCCGCCGCGCGGACAGCCGCCACCTCCCGTGCCGAGCGGGCGACGAAGCGGCTCGTCACGCAGTCCGTTTCAAACAGCCCCGACACCCGGTAGTCGGCGTCGACGCCGTCCATGGCAAAGCCGTCGGCGGCCGCCGCGTCCGCCTCCTTGTCCTCGTCCACCGCGGTGCGCGACACGGCGGCCGACGTGAGGTGGCGGGCGGTCTGGCCAAGCACCCCGTGCGGGTCGGTCGGGTAGCCGAGCAGCTCGGCGGCCACGTCCAGGTGCGGCGTGTCCTCGGCGCCCCCCTTCCACACCGTGTCCGCGATTGGCGACGACACCTTGAGCCGGTACGTCGCGTCCTCAAACTCGACCGTCGCGTTCTCCCCGCGCGTCAGCAGCAGCCGCGCGCCCGACGGGGTCACCGTCTCGGCGTCCGCGACCAGTGGCTCGCCATTGACGGTCGCCTCGATGCAGCTGTACCCACAGTGCGCGATCGATACGCGGTCGACGCCGCCGCCCGCCTGGATGCCAATCTCGCCCATAAACGTCTGGCCCGGCACGGGCCCGCCGATAAACGCCGCGTTGACGTGCACCGCCGCGTCGGAGAGGAGGTTGAACACCTGGTCGCGGGCGCCGTCAAAGTCAAACCAGGCGCGGTTGAAGCCGTAAAAGTGGGGGTCCCCGGCGCCGTACCCGTACGGCGCGTAGTAGGACTGCCGGTTGGTGACGGACGGGTCCTCCACCTTGAACGACAGGGGGAGGTGCGAGCCGCCCGCCCCGCGCGACGCAAAGTGCACGTCTTCACCGGCCGCCGCCGACGCGGTGGCGGTGGCGACCGCCGCGGCGGCGGCGGCGAGGAACAGCTTGGAGACGGCCATGGTTGGGGGGGGGAAGGGAAGGCAGGGGGAATAGCGGTCACGTCAAGAGGGGAAGAGGAAGGAGGAACAGGGTGGGGCAGTCGAGACGACGAGGAGGGCGCGTCAGACGTGAGGTGAGTGGTGCAAGTGGTGTGCGTGGCGTGCTGAGTGGTGCGACGGATACGACAGACGCTCCTCCCTCCGCAGCGGGCGAACCCTCATAAAGCGACCCCAACCGGCGACCGCGCCGCTGCAGCTACTCCACTAAGGCCGCCCCGCCGCGCCACCCCCCCCCCCCTCCCCGTCAGGCACCCGACCGCGGCCGCGGTGGAGGCAGCGGTGGCCACCCCCCCCTCCCACCACAGACACGCAAGCGCCGCCACCTCCTCGCCCTCCCCCGCAGCGTCGCCGCACACACACCCCGCCCCGTGCTGTCTGCCTGCCGTCCGCGCCCTTCCCCCCCCCCCACCCCCCCCCCTCCCCCCCTCCTGTCCAGCGCGCCGCCCGAGTGAGCCTCCCCGTCCGGGCGCCCCCCACCCTCCTCCTCCCCCGCGGCGGCGCGCTTGCGCACGCCAGGTGCCCGCGGCGGTGGCACCGGCAGCGCCGCGCCGCCGCTACCGCCACCCCTTCTCCCCGCGGCCGGCCAGCCCGCGTGCGCGAGGCGGCCGCCGCGACCGCGGCGGCGCCACCCCCCGAGTGGCAGCGGGCGGCGGGGACGCGCGGCCGCCCGCGTGCGCGCCGCGGTCGCCGCAGCCGCGGCGTCCGTCCCGGCGGCGCCCCCCCCCGCCCCATCCGCCAGTGCCGCCTTTCCGCCTCCCCCTTTTCCCCTCCCTCCCACGATGCCGGCAGTGGCGGTGCCAGGGGGGTGGCCCGCCTCGGCGTCGCAGCGTGCGCCGCATCCTCCCCCGCACGCCCACGGTGGGGACACCGGTTGGCGAGGCCGCAGCGGCAGGGGGGGGGGGGTGGGGGGAAAGCCACCGCAAGCGAGAAAACGATGCGGGGAGGGGGAGGCATCAGAGCGGTGGAGAGTGGGGGGTGGTGGTGACGCGGGAGGGGGGCAGGGGGCGGGGGGGTGGGGGGGCGCATGCGACCACGCCGCGTGCCGCTGGCCACATCTGTGCAACCACACTGGGGTGCGCCGCCGCCCCGAACAAGAGAACGTGCGTGGGGGTCCCCCCCGACGCACCGCCGGCGGGGCGGTTGGGGTGGCCAGCGCCGTTGTCCGCGGGCCCCGTACGCGTGAGGCGGGAGCGTTCCCTCGATGGCCGCTCGCCACCAGAGCGTTCCCTCGGTGGCCGCGGGACGATTGCGCTCCACCGCAACGGTCGTCACAAGCGTGAGGGACCCATTCACGTGTCAACTACAAGAGCTTGCCATGTGCATTGGCTCTTATCTGCAATTACCGCAAGTCTGTCGCTTGGACACGCATACTTGAAAGCAAGGAGACAGCGAGCAGGGGGCGTGTGGACGTGCTGACAGATCCACCCACATCCTCAAAAAGTTCGACCGGATGTGCCCAGATCCCATCTGCCTGAGTCCCGCCCTTGAACCTCTGGACGCTATACACGCTGCGCGTCATTGGCACGTCCGACAGAGGGGAGGCCCACGCCGACGCGCCGTCCGCCGTGCCCGACGGCCGCTTGCACCGTCGTTCGCCTCTGCTAGCGAACGGCACGCAGACGGCGAGCGCATCTGGCTTACGCCGTCGCGGCCGTGCCCCACGGACCGCGGGCGCATCGGCGCGCGGCTCCCTGCATCCTCCCCCCTCGACCCCAGGCTGCTTGCCCTGGGTACGCCGCGGGTGCCCTGCTGCCCGCCCCGACTCGGTCGTCTTCTGGCATCCCGCCCATTCAATGAGCCGGCGCGCGCCGTCCCCATCCTTGGGGCCCCCTCCCCCGTGAGGGTCCCCTATGCTGCCGCTCCCCCTCCACCCACCCAGCACCACCCCCACGCCCGTCCCCGTGATGCGCGGCCCGGCCGACGCTCTCCCCCCCCATTTCCCATTCAACGTATTCCATGACCTCGTGCGCCCCGGGCCGTCCATGGTGGACCCCCTCCCTCGTCAGGGTCCCCGCGCACCACCACCGCCGTCCTGGCCTTCCCCCTTCCACACCGCCGCCGCCGGCCCTCCTCCCTCTCCCCAAACCGCCGCCGCCCCGCCCCTTGTGTCTCTCCACCCCGCCGCCCCTGCTGTTCCCTCTTCCACCGCTCGCCCCCCGTCTGGCGACGGCGCAGACCACCCAAGCTATGCGACGGGTGGGCATCCCCGCTCCATGGCGGGGCCGCCGACGCGCCTGTCCATCTCGTTTTTTTCTTCTCCGAGCTGCGCTGCATCGGCGGGGACACGTGCGTGCGGCTTGCGCTGGGGAGGGCGGGCGAGCGGCTCGCGCCGGGTCTCGGTGCGCGCTCGAGGTAGCCGCGCCTGTCGGCGGCGGTGGCGCGTGGGACGGGCTGTGCGCGGGGGCTCGCGGGGGAGCGCGGCCGCGGCGCGCGCCCCAGCACGGGCTGCCGCCCCCTCCCGCTCTGGGCACTGGCGGCGGTCCCCTCCCCCGGCGACACTGGCCGCCGCCACGTCCCTCCCCGGCGCTGGCGGTCTCCCCTTCCCTCCCTGGCTGGTCATTCCCCTCGCCCGCCTGCCGGCTGGTCGTCAAGTGGGAGGCATAAAAGGGTGCAGCATCCCGTCATTCCAGAGAGGCTGCCCCACACCAGAGCACCCAACTCAAGCCTCTTCACACCCACCTCACCAGCCCACTTCATCGCGACAAGAAAGTCTTCAACCCCTTCGATCCCCAACGTCCCTGCGGCCAACCTGTGTTCTGCTGCGCCGCCCTCTTCCGCGCCGTCACCATGAAGTACACCACCGCAGCCGTCGCGGTGGCGGCCTCCACCATGGCCATGGCCACTGCCGTAGCGGGCGCGCCGATGCCGCCCCTCCCCCGCATGCTCGGCGCACCCCCACCCGCGATGGCGGCGCCCCCGCTGCCACCCATGGCGGTGGCCTACGCCGGCCCGGCAGACAACGACGAGTCGCTGGATACCGTGGCCCGGCAGGAGCAGGGCGAGGAGGGACCCCCCCCCGCTGAGCAAGGGGAGCAGGGGCCCGACGATAAGGGGGACGGGCCCGCCCCGCGGGGCCGCCACGGGAGGTATGGCGGTTACGGCGGCTGGGGCTACCCGGGTTGGGGGTGGGGGCCGGGGTACGGCGGCTGGGGCGGCTACGGTGGGTGGGGCGGGTACGGCGGCTGGGGCTACGGCTGGTATTGAGGCGGCCTCGGCTGGGGGGCCGGGTGGGGCAGGGGTTGACGGCGGCGCGGAGCCAGCGGCTGCGGCCGGCCTTGCAAGCAGCGTCTTTTGAGGCGGGAGGGTGCACAGGTGTGGCAGGCAGTAGTCTTGGGTGCCGTGAGAGCGTAGCGATAGACGTAGGCTGGCAGGACAACGCCGGCGCGTATTGCTTTTTTATCGCTAGCCTTTCTTCTCCGTGGCGGTTGGCCTCGCAGGGTGGGATACTAGGGGGATTGGGCTGATGCCAGTGGTATCTCGGGGCGACTCTGGAGAGGCAACCTAGAAGGGCGGACGCGCACCCCTGTCTTCTTCGTATTCCCTTGACCGGCTCTGCTGGGCGGTCCTCGAGGGAGTCGGCCACCAGTTGCCATTGCGGCAGCTGCGGCCGGGTCAATACTGCCGCCTCGATTGTACAGGCCGTATCGGGCAGTGTGGCACCCGGCGGTGAGAGGGGGTGTCTGCACGACCCACGGTAGCCGCCGCCGAGTGCTCCCCGTATGTCCACACGGACGCACTCGCTGACCCCACCTCCAAGCCGAACCGTCACACACCCCAGTACCAGTCGCTTCTCCACTCCCTTCAACCCCCCCCCCCGCCCAGTCTACTGTAGCGAGTCCCAAGCACCAGTACCAAGCTGCCAGCCCCATTCAAAGTGATACCAGAGCATGGCGTGCGCAGCCCGCCGCCGGCGCCGCAGCTGCTCCCGCCAGTGCCGTGCCGTGACTGCCCACCCGACCAGACGGCCGCGGCTGCCGCCGCTGCTGTCCGCTGCGGCCACCGCCAACCGCAGCTACCCACACCGGCCGCCGCCAAGAGCGGGCGCTGGCGATAGTCGGCGGGAGCCGTCACGCGTTCCCCCTCTCTCGGCAGTCGTGGATTGGTGGCGGAGCTCTCGAGTCCTGCGCAGTGCTACCAAACCCGTGGACCCCTGGAGAACAAAATTTGGCCGGAATCGGGCGTGCGCGGGCGTGCAGCGGCGTGCAAACCCCCCTCTACGGTATCGCAGAGGCCGATTTTTCCAACACCTGCCCTATAGCGCCGCTCAGTCGTCCGTGCACGGGCTCCGGTGCACTTTTTTTCCACCCATACATGGAGGGCGTACTGGAGCTCGTGATGGACCTCGACCATATCACTGGAGGGCGTGCACGTCGTTCCCCGCCGAACGACAAATCGCAGTGCACGCGGACGCCTGTAACTCGTGCCGCCGATGCACAAGTTATTCTGGAGTCGTGCAGGCGATGCACGAGTTCCGCACGCGGCCCAGCCGAGGATCGTGCAACGCGTGCGTAAGTCGGTCACATTTAACCCGGAATGATGCACGGTTTCGCGACATTGCCTCGCCATGTGAGCAGGCCTTCCAGAAACTACTGGGTACACCCGACCAGAGAGCCCTTCATTCCGTGCTGTTTGTCCGACATGATGGACTGACTCGATCCTAAGACCATCAGATGGCCCACACAGGAAGCCCATTGCACGGCGGTTGCCCAATCAGCAAGGACGTTACGGCCTCACACAGTCATACCCTCCCATTTCCAAAATCTGTTGTGACCTCATACCAAAACGCAAGTCGACTCAACAAGTGAAAGCACTCCCCCCCACCCGTACCACACGCATACCTCGTGCAGCAAACTGACTGGGTGCGGAAGTCACCAGCACCTGCGTTGCCGTTGCAGCCGACCCACCAATGAAGGCCCAACCCCCGCGACCCGTCTCTGTCTGAGCGACCGCCCGACACCGCCCGTGCTCTTTACACGACCACGACCCTACTTCGACAAGAAGACATCGAGTCGCAAGCATCTCCCCCGTCAAGACCCTCCCCACAAGGCCGCAGTTTGGTAGATGACGCAGACCCACCCCCCCATCAAGGTGAGGCCGCCGCCACCCTTCCCCGCGACGTCGGCGCGGCAGCTGCCGGCGGCCGGTGCCGCCCCCACCGGTCCCCCCTTCGTGGCGGGGTCGGGGCCCCCGCCGCACCCCCGACGGCGGAGCGGCAGCTACCAGCGGCTGGTATGAGGCACCCATTTTTGACGAATGTGAGCGTACAATGAAGTGTATATATCTGGCGAAGCTGGTGCTGTCGGAGACCTTGGCAATAAATGCAACTCAAGTGCAGCGGGGTCGCAGTATAGCTTCAGAAGACTTGGGCTGTGGCTGGCCCAAGTCGCAGTGTGCCTTTTGAGGGCTTGGCCCGCACTAGACCGAAAATGCTCAGGCAATGCCGAATTGAGGCACGCCGCTGCACGAGGAGGAGCAGCCTCCTGCACGCCCCCTCCCGTCGGCGGCCCGCGGCGCTCACGAAGGCTGACACGCCTCGCGTGCCGCACATGCACAACTTCGGGCCGGAGTCGTGCTGATTTCACGTCCCGCACGCTCGCCAGGGGTCCACGGGTTTGGTAGCACTGCGCTGCAGCCTGCTCGCTCTCAGTAGGCCCCGTCACAGAGTCAAGAAATCATGGTCACAAGACGGAGCCATCGTCCAGGTCAGCGTCCCCCCCCTCCGCCTCCCTTTCCCGCGTGCAGAGGGCGGTCGTCCCCCCCCTCGGAGGCGGTGCGCCGCCGCCACCGCCACCACCGCCACCGCCGCCACCGCCGCTACCACCGCCACGGTGCGCGGGCGGGTGGCCGGCCGCCCGGGAGCTTTGGGGGACCACAGAGTGGGGGGAACCTCCCTCGGCCACGATGCTGGGCTGAGGAGGGGGGGGGGGGGGCGGCGGAGGGGCGGACGGCAGCCAGACAGCGGGCGGCGGCGGAGTGCGGTGCGCAGCGGCGGTGCGGGTGGGTCCGAGGCGAGGGGAGCTTGTGCGTCTGTAGTGGAGGGGGGGGGGTGCCCGCCGCTGCCCTCTCCGCGGCCGCGGGTGGGTGTCTGGGGGGGCGTGGCGGAGCAGCTCTGGTGGGGTGTCCGCGGCAGCGTGGTCGCCGGTTGGGGTCGCTTTATGAGGGTGCGCCCGCTGCGGAGGGAGGAGCGTCTGCCGTATCCATCGCATCCACTCAGTACGCCACGCACACAACTTGCACCACTTACCTGGCGAGCCACTGGTCACCGACGCCGAGACGGTGACCCCGTCGGGCGCGCGGCTGCTGCTGACACGCGGGGAGAACGCGACGGTCGAGTTTGAGGGCGCGACGTACCGGCTCAAGGTGTCGTTGCCAATCGCGGACACGGTGTGGAAGGGGGGCGCCGAGGACACGCCGCACCTGGACGTGGCCGCCGAGCTGCTCGGCTACCCGACCGACCCGCACGGGGTGCTTGGCCAGACCGCCCGCCGCCACCTCACGTCGGCCGCCGTGTCGCGCACCGCGGTGGACGAGGACGAGGAGGCGAACGCGGCGGCCGCCGACGGCTTTGCCATGGACGGCGTCGACGCCGACTACCGGGTGTCGGGGCTGTTTGAGACGGACTGCGGGACGACGAGCCGGTGGGTCGCCCGCTCGGCACGGGAGGTGGCGGCTGTCCGCGCGGCGGCCGCACGCGGCGGCCGCAAGCTGCTGGCGGTGGCGGAGTGTGGCCGCAAGGCGATTGTGACGGCGGGGGTGCCCATGTCGAGCGCCGATGGTGTGCGCCCGTGGGAAGGGAGGGGGGTGGGGGGGGGGGGGGAAGGGAGGAGTGGCTGGCACGTGGCTACCACCAACCGACGCGGTATCGAGAGAGAGGGCGGGGACCGGCCGCGCGCCCCAGAGCGAGTAATTGCGCAAGCCTACCGCACCATGTATGTACGTACCTGTGCTGTGGCGTGCGGCGCAGCTGGCAGGTTTGGCTTTGGTGAGTCAAGCTGGCCGCCGCCGCCGCCACCAGTGTCTTGAGGTACAGTTGCGTCGCACGGTATAGAGCGAGCCGAACATACGCCAACAGGTCTGTTGCAAACAGTGTGTGTCGACGTCTGCTGGTGGTGGACACGCACCCACTGGTCGGCGGGCCGCCTGCGCGACGGTGGCCGCCCGCCGCCGCTCATCCCCCACTCTCCTAGAGACCTCCCCCTCTCCCCTCCCCACTGTTCCCGGCCATCTGAGGGCAGCGGCAACTGCGCTCTTCTCTCCCGTCGTAGCAGGGGAAGCCCGCCGTCGGTTTTTTTGGAAAAGTCCGCAGTCCTGTCTTGGGAGGAAAGCACTCCTCTGGGGCACGTGTGACCGGCCAACTGCCGTTCCCACCCCCCCCCCCAGTCCAACTGCTCCTGGCGTGCGATGGAAACGTTGTATCAGGAGCTGAGGCCCCGCCGCCTGCGCCGTGACCAAGAAGTAAACGCCCGGGTTGAGCGGCACAGGCTCTGACATGGAGTGCGCGCGGAAATCGTCCCTGGCACAGGTGCCTGCGCCAGAGCACGACCTCCAGTGACGGATGATCAGAGAGAGTAGGTGGGGGGAAGGAGGCGAGGGGGGGGGAATACGCAGACACTGCGTTCAACGCCTTGTGGTGTTGTACGCGCAGCGAGGCTGCTCTGCCGCGTGGCGGTGGATGCTGAGGACGCCATCGCCCTATGAGAAACGACGCAGGCTATTCGCAGTCCGAAATACCTTTCTTGCCGATTCATAAGCACTTTTTTTGGAAAATTAGCAACAAAATGATGACAGAAGATCCCGGCGCCCCTCTTCACGACGCATGTTCGCTGAAAGAGAAAATAGTTCCGCTCCTTACAGTCACGTGATGTGGTCGTCCACCTCACCCCCCGAAAAAGCGTGTCCATTTCTGGCGGCCCCCCGCTGACCAAGCACAGTGACCTTGAACGCCACCGCTCTCGGCACACGCGCGCGCGTGCGTTGCGCCCTTGGCCAGTCCCCGCCGCCACCCCTGCCCCCCCCCTCCACCCCCGCACGACCAGTTCGCAACGACGCCATGACCTTGCCGCCCCCCCCCGAGAGCGGCCCACGCCGCTCCTCCACCCGTGGCCGGTCGTCTTGTCCTCTTTGGCGCGCACCCCGCGGCTCCCGGGAACGACCCCGTTGCCCTTGCGGCCTGTGGGGGCGCGCGGGTGTGTTGGCCGGCGCCGCGGCGGCGGCCGGTGGCAGGCGCAGCCGTTTTGCACACCGCCGCCGGGTGGGATGGCGAGGGGGGGTCTGGGGGGACCGCCCCCCAACCGGGTGGGGTAGGTGAGCAGGGGGGGGAGGGGGTGCGGGGATGAGTGTCCAGATCGAAAGAGGAGTCGTGTTTGTCCGTACACCCCGGCGGTGATGCGGCCTGTCCGACGGAAGGGGGCGCGGGGGGTGGGGGGGAACATAGATACACGGCGGCGCTCCTTGGACAAGGGCGGCGGCCGGGGGATCCGGCACGCTACCCTCCAGCAGTGCCGGCGGCGGCGTCTTTGCGCGCGCGTCTCGACTCGGTCGCCCGCCCTGCGCGCGCCCCCCCCCGCGCCGCCACCTCACGCGCCGCGCGCCGCCGCCGCACGGCGCGCCGCGGCTTGTCGCTGCGGCCATCCCCACCCGCCCGGCGCCGCCACTCGCGACGCGGGCAGACCCAACGCGGACGGTTGGTCGCCCGTGCACGTGACGGCGGCGCGCGCGTACAGCACAGGTACCGCACAGAGGCGGACACGGGATAAATATGTGGGGGGGGGGGGAGGGGACAGGATGCAGGGGGTGTGCCTTGCCGCCCACGCCGTTCCCCAACACGCGTCAGCTACCCCCCGCCGTCACGGGGTGGGCAGCAAAAACTCACCGACAAAGGCGTAGCGGCCGTAGAGGGCCACCACCGCGGCAATCACCGGCACGGGCGGCGGGGCGGGCGGCGGGGTGGGGGCGGGAGTCGGGGCGGGAGCGGGGGCGGGGGCAGGGGCGGGGGCCAGGGCGGGGGCGGGGGCTGGGGCGGGGGCGGGAGCGGGCGGGCCGCCCCCCTCGGCGGCCGCCCCCTCCCCCCCTCGACCGGCAGTGCCGGCCGCGCCGCCACTGGCCGTGCCGCCAGCGGCAGCGGCGGCGGCGGCAGCGGCGGCGGGACGCCGCGCCAGCGACGCGGCCATGTAGGGCGGCGTCACGCCCACCTCACCCGCGCCGCGGCGGGCGACCGCCACGAGCGTGGCGGTCGCCGCCGCCGCCGCCGCGGCGGCGGGCGTCACCGCCGCCGCCGCCGCCGCCGCCGCCGCCGCCTCTGCAAACGGGTGCGCCGCGGCGGCGGCGGGGGTGGTGGGGGCGGCCACGCCGCCGACGCCGCCCCCAGCCGGCGGCTCCGCGACGGTCGCGGCGGGCCAGACGAGCCCCTGCGGCCGCGGCACGACGCGGGCGCCGTCCGCCCACGCCGTAAACACCGCCGCCCGCGGGCGCTCCAGCACCATCTGGTTCACCGCGCGGAACGCGTCGGGGAGGGTCGGCGGCGGGCCGCCGCTGCCGGCCGCCGCGCCGCCGCCGCCACTGCTGGTGCCGTCGCCGCCGCCGTCGCCGCCGCCGCCGCCGCCGCCGCCGCCGCCGAGGTGCGCGGCGACCGCCGCGGAGGCAATCCCCATCGCCGCCCTGACGTCCTCGATGCGGGGCATGCCGCAGGGGGTAGCCGGGAAGAAGGGCGGCGGGCGGGGTGGTGGAGGGGGGGGGGAGGGGACGGCGGGCGGGGGGGGGGGGGCGCCACCCGTGGCCGCGGCGGGCGGTTGGGAAAAAACCGCCGCCGGAGGGGGGGAGGGGGTGGGGTGGGGGGGGCGACGGGAGGGGGGGGGGGCGGTGGGGGGGGAGGGGGGTCCCGGGCGGGAGGGGGGGGAAACAGGGGGGGGCGCGCGGGGGACGCGTAGGCGGTGTGCAGGTAGTCCATGTCGTGGACGCCGCCACCGCCGCCACCACTGCCACCGTCGCCTCTGCTGCCGCCGCCACCGCCTCCGCCGCCGCCGCCACCGCCTCCGCCGTCACTTTGGCCGACGCCGAGGCTGCCGCTGCCGCCCGCGTCACCGCCGCCGCCGCCGCCGCCACCACCGGGGCTGTCGACGCCGCCGCCGCCGCCGCCGGCGTGGCCGCCGCCGCCGCCAAGGCGGCTCCCGCCGTCGCCGCCGCCGCCGGCATCGTCGCCGCCGCCACCGTCGCCGCCGCCGACGCCACCGCCGCGACCGTCGATGAAGGGGCTGCCGCCGCCGCCGGCGCGACCGTCGTTGAAGCGGCTGCCGCCGCCGCCGCCAAAGAACGAGCCGCCGCCACCGTCGCCACCGTCGCCGCCGCCGCCGCCACCGCCGCGACCCGTGTTGAAGGGGCCGCCACCGCCGCCGCCAAAGCGGCTGCCGCCGCCGCCGCCAAAGGCGCTGCCGCCGCCGCCGCCGCCGCCACCGTCGCCGCCGCCGCCGCCGCCACCGCCGGCACCGTCGTCGAAGCGGCTGCCACCGCCACCGCCGCGGCCGTCGTTGCCGGCGCTGCCACCGCCGTCGCCGCCGCCGTCCCCACCACAGGCGCCGCCACCACCGCCTCCGCCGCCACCGCCACGGCCGGCAGGCTCTGCCGGCTGCCACGGCGGCGCACCCGCCGCGTCGGGCGCCAGCAGGTTGGAAACGTCCATCGCGTCGGGGGAGAGGAGGCTGGCAATGGCCATCGCGCCGCGGACGCGGGCGTGGTCGGCGCCGGCGGCGGCGCGCGGGGCGGGGCCCCCCCCCCCGCCCCCCCCGCCGGCGCTGGCAACGCCGCCCCCACCGGCGGCGGCGCCCCCCCCCCAAGCGCCACCGGCGACGCCGCCCCCACCGCCGGCGGCGCCCCCCCCCCAGGCGCCACCGGCAACGCCGCCGCCGCCGCCACTGGCAAAGCCGCCCCCACCGCCAGCCGCACGCACGGCCGCCGCGGCGTCACCGCCTCGACCGCCGCCGCGTATGGTGGCGGGCGGCCCGGGCGCGTCGGGACCAGCGGGAGGCGGCGCCCCCCACCCCCCCCCCCAGGCCCCCCCCCCCCCCCCATCCCCCCCCCCCCCAACCCCCCCGGCCGGCGCACCTCCCCTACCCCCCCCCCCCCCCTCCCGACGCCGCCGCCGCCCCACCCGTCCACCTCACGGATCACCGCCGCGAGCGCGCCGCACGCACACGGCGCCGCGCGGTAGGCGGCGGCGGCGCGCGCCGCGCGGCGCAGCGCCGCGGCGGCCGCCGCCGACTCCCGCCGCGCCGCCGCGAGCTCCGCGTGCAGCGCGTCCAGCTGCGCCTGCGCGTCGGCGAGGGAGGTTGCCTTGGCCGCCTCGCGCTGCTTGTGGGCGCGCCGGAACCGCCGCGCCGAGTCCCGGTTGGACGCCCGCTTGACCGCGAGCGCCTCGGCGGCGGCGGCGGCAGCGGCGGCGGCGGAGGCGGCGGCGGCGGCGGTGGCGGCGGTGGTGGTGGCGGCGGTGGCGGTGGCGGCGGTGGGCGGGGGAGTGGCGGCGGCGACCGCCTCGGTCGCCGCCGCCCGCCACGGCGCGGTACCGTCCGACGGCACTCCCGCCGCCGCCGCCGCCGCGGCAGTGTCCGCGCCGGTCGGCGCGACGCTGGCGGGGCTGGAGTCGAGCCGCGCCTCCGCCTTGATCCGCCTGCCGGCTGTGCCCGAGCCGCCGCCGCCAACGGCACCGCCGCGACTGTGGCCACCAGGAGCACCGCCCCAGATGCCACGGTCAACGCCACCGGGACCGCCACCGCCACCGCCACCACCACCGCCGCCGCCGCCACCAAGACCGCCGCCGCCACCGCCACCGCCGCCGCCGACGCCACCACCTCCAGCACCGCTCCAGGCGGCACGGTCCATGCCGGCGGCACCGGCACCGGGACGGAAAAGGGGACCGCCACCGCCACCGGCAGCCGCACCGCCGCCCGCGCCGCCGACGCCACCGCCAACAGTGCCGCCGCCCCAGGCGGCACGGCCAATCCCACCGGAACCAGCACCGGCACCGCCACCGGCACCGCCGGCGGCGACGCCACCAACGGCGCCACCGCCCCAGGCGGCACGGTGAATCCCATCGGCACCGGCACCGGGACGGAACGTGGGACCGCCACCGCCACCGACATCCGCACCGCCGCCCGCGCCGCCGGCACCAACAGGGACGCCCCAGGCGGCACGGTGAATCCCATCGGCACCGGCACCGGGACGGAACGTGGGACCGCCACCGCCACCGACATCCGCACCGCCGCCCGCGCCGCCGGCACCAACAGCGACGCCCCAGGCGGCACGGTAAATCCCAACGGCACCGGCACGGGGATGGAACGTGGGGCCGGCGCTGGTACCAGCACCGCCACCGCCGTCACCGCCGCCGCTGTCAAGAGCAGAGCGCCTGGCGTCACGGTTCATCCCAGCGGGAGCGGGAGCGAGAGCGGCAGCCGCACCGGCAGTGACACCCGCGCCACCGCCGCCGCCACCGCCGCCACCAACAGCGCCACCCCAGGCGCCACCGTTACCGCCACCGCCACCGCCACCGCCACCGTCGCCGCCACCGCCGCCACCACCGCCGCCGCCACCGCCGCCACCAACAGCGCCACCCCAGGCGCCACGGTGTCCGCCACCGCCACCGCCACCGCCACCGTCGCCGCCACCGCCGCCACCACCGCCGCCGACACCGCCGCCGCCGCCGCCGCCGGCGTTGCCACCGCCTCCACCAACAGCACCGCCCCAGGCGCCACCACCACCACCGCCACCGCCGCCGCCGCCGCCGCCGCCACCTCCCCCTCCGGGTCCCCCCCCATGGCCTCCTTGTCGTCGTCCGCGTCTGCCAAAAGAGGCGGGCGTGCGCGCCGGCGGCGCGGCCGAGCCGGGCCGCCGCCGCCGCGCGCGCCCCACCGTTTGGTCCCGCCCGCGGCGCGGAACGAGGGGGGAACGGCGCGCCGCGCGTCAAGTCGAGCGGGCGGCGGCGCGGCAGGCGGCGGGCGGCGGGGAGGAGCGGCGGGCGGGCCGCTCCGTCGACGGTCCCCCCCACCGCATCCCCCCCCCCGGGACGGGTCTGCCCGCCGCCGCGGACGCGCGTCGCGCCGCCCCCGCCCGCCCGCCGCCCGCCGCGACCGCGCCGCCCGCCGCCGCGTCGCACCGCACCCCGCCGCACCCCGCCGCACCCGCCGCACCCGTCGCCGCCGCCGCCGCCGCCGGCCGCCGCCGCCGCCGGCCGCCGCCGCCGCCGGCCGCCGCGGCGGGCGTGCCGCTCCCGGGCGCGCGTCGAGCGGCGGCCGCCGGCCGCGGCGGACGGGAGCGGCGCGTGTGCGGCGCGCACGCGCTGCCGCGGCGGCGGTCCCGGTGGGGGACGCCGCCGCGGCCCGCGCCGCGCCGCGGCGGGCGGCCCGGCCCGCCGCGGGCGGCCGCCCCTCTCGTGCGCGGCCCGCCGCGGCCCGTCCCGTGTTTGAAATCCAAACGCGGTGGATCTGTGGCGGCAGGACGCACGCGCGCGCGTTCCCGCCCGCCCACCCTCCCCGCCCCCCTCCTCCCCCCTGTCCCCTACCCGCGGCCGGCCCGCGTGCGGGGGCGGGTCTGGCCGCCGACCGCGGCGCGCCTGCCGCACGCGTCTGGCGGCGGTCGTCAGCACAGCCAAAAAAAGAAAACGGGCGCCTCCCGCCGCACCCCCCCCCACCCGGCGGGGTCCCCCGCGGGTCGTCTGGGCGTCGCGGCGGGGCGCCACGACGCGCGCCACCCAGGGTGGCCCCACCAGCCCAAGACCGCCACCGCCGCGGCGGGGCCGCCCCCGCAAAGCACCGCCGCCCGTCGTGGCCGCCGACCCGCGCGGCACGCGGCCGCCAAATCGCGGCGAGCCACCGCCACCCCCGTGCACCAGTGCGGCCACAGCGGCGGCGGCGGCGGCGGGTGGAGGCAAGGGGGGGGGGGGGGGGACGCGGCGGACAGACGGCCGCGCGTCTCGTCGCGCGGCCGCCCCCGCCGCGGCGCCCGCGCCGACCGCGGCCGCGGGGGTCTTTTTTTTTTTTTCCAAACCGCCCCCACCAGCGGGCGGCCGCCGGTGGTTTGGCGTGGCGGGGCCAACGGCACCAACAACCCGCTGCGCCGCCGACGGCGCCGACGGTGGCGGCGCGCCGCGGCGGCGGCATCCCTCCCCCCCCCCCCCCCCCCCGCGACGCCCGACGCCGCGCACGCCGTGTGCCGCGTCGGCGGCGCGCACGGTGCGGCGCGGCGCGTCGGCGGCCGGGGTCGCCCGCCCCGTGCGGCGACGGTCATTGTCTGCACGAGCGGCCCGGCCGATGGCGGTGTGGCGGGGGCGGGACGGGGGGTGTGACCACCACCGTCACTGCCGGCGGCGGCAGCCGCGGACGCGGCACGCGGCGGGGCATGCCCTCGGCCGTGGAGGAGGTCTCGGTTGGACACGGCCCCACACGGTCGGTGGAGGCAAACAAAAGGTTGAAAGAAAGGGCGTCGTCTGGGGCTACTGGAGGCAAAAGTCGCTAAAAAGAAGAACCTTTGAAACGCAAGGTCCATGCGGCGCCATCGGAGTTCAATCGGTACCTACCCATATCGTACACATATGTAATGTACAGAACTGTACCATGTGGACCCCCAGACGGCCAGACTCTGTCTCCGCGCGGGGCGCGCGGGAGCGGCGAGGGTCTGCTGCCTCCACCGTCGGCGTCGCGTCCACCCTCGCCGTCGCCCGTGTTGCCCGCCCCCCACCCCCCGACGCCCGCGGCTGCCCGCCCTCTCCTCCCCCCTGTCCACCGCACCGCCTGCCGCGGCCGCTGCCACCCCCCCCCGCTGGCCCCTCCGCTCTGTGTTTGAGAGCCAACGCGCGACGCGGACCACCCGGCGGGTGGCCGTCGGTGCCGCCGGTCGCCGCCGGCCGCCGCCGCCGCATCCCCCCTCTTCCCCCCGCGCCGCGTGGCGGCGGTCTGCTCAGCGGCCGCCCGCCGCGCGTGCGCGGTGCCCCCGCGGCTGGCTGGCAGCGGCTGGCTGACCGCCGCGGCGTCCCTCCTCGTCGCGCGTTGCCGCCCTGCCGCCAGCCGTGGCCCCGCCGCGCCGCGGGTGGGCCGCCGCCGCCCCCCTGCGCGCGGCTCCCCTGCTGGCATTCTCCCCCCATCCCGCAATCGCCACGCTGCTGACGCGGAGGCGGCGCCCCCTTCCCCCCCCCCCCCCCGTGACCCCCCCGCCCTCCCTCCCACGCCCGCGCCCCGCTGTGTGTGCCGCGTCCCGCTGTGTCTGGCCGCCGCGGACGCCGTCCCGGGCGTCCCTCCCCGCCCGCCGTCGGGTCCGTGCGGCGACGCCCATGGCGTCGGCTACCGCCTTTGTTGGTGGGGTTCCCTCCCCCCGCGTGGGGGCCCCCCCAGCCCCCGTCGTAGCCGCCGCCTGTAGCGGCGGCGGCCGCCCCGCGCCGGCGGCCGCGACGGCGGCGGCGGCGGCTGCGGCGGTGGGCGGCCCCCGCTGGAGCGGCCGCCGCCGTTGGGCCGCCCCACCGCCGCGGTGGGGGGCGGCGGCTGCCCGCCGCCACCGCCGCGCCGCCGGCGGCGTGTGCATGCGCGGCGGCCGTGGCGGGGCGGACCCGCCGCCGCCGCCGCCGGCGGCCGACAAGGACGACTGGGATGACCCCGACGCGGCCGCCGCGGCGGCGGGTGGTGGCGGCGGCGGCGGCGGGTCTGACGCGGCCGGCGGCGCGTTTGTGGTGGACATGGACGCCCTGCGGCGGCGGCTGTCGTCGGCGACGGCCGCCACGCGAGACGGCGGCAGCAGCAGCAGCAGCAGCAGCAGCAGCAGCAGCAGCAGCAGCAGCAGCACGACGGTCGGAGCGGATGGCGGCCTGGTCGGGCTGGGCGTCTCGGCCGACCAGGAGGAGAGCTTCCGTGCGGCGACCGTCCTCCACGTCATCCTTTTCCCCTCGAGTGGCCAGACGGGGGATCCGTCCTCGGGCGACGGCCTCTACACGGTGCAGATGGGATTGGTCAACGTGGTGCTGGCGTTTGCCGAGGCGGACGATGCCAAGCGCTACGCTCTCATGCTGCAGGCGCTGGACTTTCCCGCCCCGGGAGTGCCCATGAACGTAACGGTACGTGCTGGCGAGGGGGGGGGGGGCGTGGTAGACAATGGCGGGGAGGTGCGGCGGGATGGACGCGACGTGCATAGCTGTCGACTTCTTTCGTGGGGCGGCAATGGGCTGGCCTGGGGCGTGCGGTGCGGTCTGGGCGACGACCGCATAGTGCCGACTGGTGCGCGCTGGTCACCCGGCACGGTCGAACACACCTCGCTGGGGCCGCGATCTGACTGCCACGCCCGTTTTTTCTTTGTGATTGTGCTTGGCCGCCCCCGCCGTGCTCGTGTGCTGGCGGGCGGCGGCTGTTGACGGGCGGGTCGTGTCGCCCCCCGTTTTTGGCGCCCCCCTGCGTTGCTGGCCTCGCGCTTGCAGGCGGTGAGCCGGTCAGAGCTGCAGTCGTTTTGCGACGAGGACGGCCACCGTCTCGGCTTTGTCCCCGCCGACGCGGTGGTGACCCCGCCAGACGGCGCGGCTGCCGACGCGCGAGCGTGGCTCGAGTCGTCGAGGGGGGCGTCTGCCGCGTCGTCGTCGTCGGCGGCGCCGTCGCCGCCGCCGCCGCCGCCGCCGCCACCGTTGTCGCGGGAGGACCGGGAGCTGCGGGACCGCCTCAACCGGCTGTACGACCAATAGCTGCGGGCAAATGCGATGGAACGTTGTTTTTTGGGGGGGGAGCGCTGTACGTGACACAGCAGAGTCTAAAGGGCGCCCAGCCTTGCTTGTCCTGTTCCCCACGTTTGGTCTCCCGCTTCCAAGGGTCCTCTGTACTGCGACGGTTGTGGCGGCGCGGGTGGTTGTTGGGGTGGACGACCCGCAGGCTGGTCCGCTGGCGGGTCCCAATGGCGGCCACCGCGTCGCCCCCTCTCGCGCGCGTCGCCGCGCAGAGGTGCCGTGCGCGGCCACCACGCTGTCCACCTCTTCGCGGTGCGCCCTTGCCGTGGAGCGCGCCGCCGCCGCGGCGGGCAGCTCCCCTTTCTTCATCCACCAGCATCCGCGCAGCCTTCCCCCCCAGCCCCCCTGGCGTTCCACCGAGGGCCCTGTCCACCCCCCTTGCCGTCACACAGCGGCAACCCAACTGCTCCATCTGCTGCGCTGAGAGAAGACCACTGCGAAGGAGCAAGAGGCCCAGCAAGAAGAAGGGCTCGCATTGCTGCTTTCCCAATAGTGTTGGATATGGTCAAAGTCAACTGTGAAACCAGCTCTCAGCCATTCATTGAGCCGGATAACGTCCATTGAGCAATGGGAAGTTGAGCGGGACTCGGCCTTGATCGGACAAACTTGGGACAACAGCCGTACCACCAGATTTCTACAAGACCACCCTCCACAACCCACCCGGTGTGGCCCTTGACGCGCACGCCCCGTGTGACACACCGGCGCTGTGGACGCGCGGGGCAGAGCGCCGCGGCCATTGGCAACATCCGATGATGGCCCCCGCCTCTGACTCGCCCGTGCCGTCAAGACGCGTTCTTGCCCCAACGCGCTGTGCGTGTCGCCCCCCCGCGGCCGCCGTGCCGCTGCCGCTGTGCTGCTCGCGCCCGCGGCGTGCGCTCCCGGGGCGTCCCGTCCCGGCCGCGCTCCCCGCCTGTGGGCGCTTTGACGACGGGCGCCCGCGCGGTGCTCGGCGGCGGCGGCCGCCACGCCGGTACCGAGTGCCGCCCCGCTCTGTCCGCCCGCGTACCGGTCGGGCGGTTCCCCGCGCAGCCCTCGTCGTCTGGTGGGCAGGGGGGATTCCACCCCTGGCACGGCCTTGGCATCTTCGCCCCCCGCTACGCACCCCCCCACCTTGTCTCTGACTCTCCTGGCGGCTCGGCGTGGGTGTTGGTTTGTGTGTGCACGCGCCATGGCTTTTGCGGCCTCCCCTGTGGGGTGGGGGACAACCACCCCCTACCGACGGCGGAATACGGAGGGGACCCCGGCTGGTGCGCGTCCGCGGGGCCGGGCGGATATCCCCGCTGCGTCACCCACCACCGCCGCCGCCCGCGTTCGCGTCGCGGTGCGGTTGCACCCACCGACGGGGGGCGGGGGGGCGGCGTGCCAGGTCCCTGCGGGCGTAGCGCCGCGGGCAGGGGGGGGGTGGCCCTCCGCCGTCGCTGCCGCCGCCGCCGCCGTTGTCCAGCCAGCAGCCGCCTCCGCCGAGGTGGTCGCAGCGGCCGGGGCTCTGGCCGGCGGTCACCCCGGCGGCATCGCCGGCGCGAGGCTGTTCCCGTCGGCGACCCTGGCGGGTGGGGTGGCCTCGACAGCCGGTAGCAGCGGCAGCGGTGGCGGCGGCGGCGGCGGCGGCGGCAACGGCGGTGGTGGTGCGTCGGGGGCTGCGGGGGCGGTGGGGGCGGCGACAGTGGCGGCGGGTGGAGGCGCGGGATGGGGTGGCGGCGGCGGCCGCCGGGGCGGCGGCCGCGCCGGCGGCTCCGCCTTCCCTCGCCCCCGCTCCCTCCCCGACGGCAGCGACGGAGACGCCGCCGTCGACAGCGGCGGCGGCGTGGCGGCCGTCGTTGCCAGATGGCTCCTTTGGACGGCGTGTGTGGGCGGTGCCGCCGCGGCGGCGGCCGTGGGCGTCTTTACCCTGTCGCTCTTTTCGATATTTTCGGGTTGTTGGTGGCGGGGGGGGGGGGGATTCGACGGCGGCGGCGACGGGTCGGGGTGGGAGGCGTTCGTTTTGGGGGCGCTGCTGCTGCTGGTGGTGGCGGCGGTGGCGCTGCCGCCGGTGGCGGCGGCGGTGGTGTTGATCAAGATGTTGGCGTAGGGGGGGCGGCCCCGGCGGGGGGGGGGGGGGGGGGGGGGTGGGGGTGTGCGCTTGGCGGTGGGGGTGCCCTTCCCTACTGGGCCATGGGGGCACCGCCGGCGAGGGCGGCGGCGTCGGTCAAGCCCGCCGCCGGGGTAGCAGCGGTTGACTGCCGCCGAGACGGGGCGGGAGGATCGAACCCGCGGTGACCGCTCCTGGGCACGCACCGGGCCGCGTAGCCGCGGTCGCCGCCGCCGCCACAGCAGCCGCTGCTCTTTCCGCCGTGTCCCCGACCGCCTGTTTGGGAGGGTGGCGGCCGCTGTGGCGGCGGCAGCGGCGGCGGCGGTGTCGCCAACGTGAACGCCCTCCGCGTCAGTGCGGAGGTGGCGGGAGGACGCCCTCCCGCTGCCATGACCGTGGCCGGTGGAGGTCAGGGTGCTCCTCTTCTGTTTCGTTCGTGTCGTGATTTGGTACGTACATGGGAGACCCCCTCCCCGCTGCCGCGTCGACCGGCCGACGCCGCGGTGGACACAAACCGATGCTGACGCACCGCCTTCACCGGTCGGGCCGTCCACCTCCTCCCCCCCGCTGTCGGCCGCGCCCTAGCTTTGGCAGCCGCAGGAATGCGTTCCCCACCAGTTCCGGCCGCGCCCATGCTGCCGCCCCACCACAGAGTTTGGGGAGCCCTGCGACAGGTGCGTGGCACACCCGGAATTGACGCAGCAACGTCACAAAGAAAAAAAAAAGCCGTCTCGCCCCGCCTCTGTTCAAGCCATTCCCCCTACGCCCGCCGCCGCTCCCCCCCCCCCCCCCCCCTCCTCCGGTCCAACGCCCCCCCCCCCCCCTTACGACTTGTACGCTGCCCCCCCCCGGCCGGTCCGCTGCTTGTGCCGTGGATTGTCCTCGCACAGCACAAACACGCGCTTGCCGCGGGTGACGATGCGGCAGCCGCGGCAGAGGCGGCGGAGGGCGGTCTTGGTCTTGAAGGCGCGCACGCCCGCGACAGCAGCGGCAGTGGCGCCGCCGGCGAAGGGGGCGGTGGTGGCAGCGGCGGCGGCGTCGGCGGGCGACGCCAGGCCTGGCCTGCCGGTGGGGGCACCGCAGCCGCCGGCCGCCGCTCGGGCCGTGCGGCTGAGGGGAAGGCTCGCCGCGGGGGGCGCAGCCCGAAGAGCGGTAAAGGTACCGGCGGCGACCCTGGAGAGAAGGGAGGCCATGACAGGGTCGGGGGGTGGGGGGAGCGAGGGTGGGGGGGGGGAGGGTGGGAGGGGGCAGGGCGGGAGGGGGGCAGGGTCACGGCGCCCCAGAAGTTTACCCGACGGGGTAGCCAAATACATATTCCCGAAAGTATATTCCTTGAGTCGAAAGCACACTTCTTCTGCGTTGACGTTTGTGATCTAGAATTTAAAGCTGAGCATGTGTCGAGAACGGGTAGTCGTGACTATGCATGAACAATACTGTTTGGCATGGACAATGCGGGTACATGCACGCAAGCATACTTCCGATCTTGTGTCTCAAGCGTCTTTCATGGTTTTTTCCTGCAAGATGTGTTTTATTTGCTATCTGCAGCATCCCCCTGTCCTTCCCAACCGCCAAGCACTTCTGGTGCAACAAAAGAAAATGGAAGCAGACGAACACGGCAAGGTGACAACAGCAGCGAGACCAAGATGGAGCGAGCGTGTATCCAAGCAACGCGAGAGAGACGGACAAGGTCAGTCAGTGTCAGCACACCATCTCAGCACAGAGGATGCTCGCAGCATGAGTAAGCACATCCCGCATCGCCGGCGGTGCGGCGATCGTTAGACCGAGCGCCCACCCTCTCCCCCCCCGATGGCCGCCCGCCCCTCCCGCGGCATTCCCCCCTCGATGTCCTCCCCCTTCCGCTAGCGCCGCGAGGAGACCTTGGCCCACGCACCTCTCGCGGCGTGGGCTGCAGCCCAGTCGGGCACGCCGCCACTGCCGCTGCCGCCACCACTGCCGCAGCCGCCACCGATGTCACTGCGGCCGCCGCTGCAGGTGAAGGCCACCACCGCCGCATTGCGGGTGCACTTGCGCGGGGCAATCAATCCGCTCTTGCGGGTCGACAATGACCCACAACCCAGAGGGCGGCCAGAGGGAGGCGGCAACGGTGGCACGTAGACGGCGCCCGAGACAAGGGAATGGGGAAGGGCGGAAGTGAGAGCGGGGTACGCGCCGAGGTGGATGAGAAGGTAGTGTGAAGAGTGAGGTGCGGCGGGGTCAAGAGAGGGGGAGGAGGGGAAAGGGAGGGGAGGAGAAGGGTGAGATGGGGAGGGCGCGGGACGGGGAGGGGCGTGAAGGGGAGAAGGGACAGGGAATGTGGGCCCGCAGCACCCATGAGACACGCAAGGCTTGATATAGGCGTCAGTATCATGGCCGCGTCGCATGTCCGCAGGCGCCCCCACACGGGGAGCCGCTGTCCACAGAGACGCGGAGTGGGCTCGCGGCGGCGGTGCAAGCAGCGGCAACGGAAACAGAGGCGGAGACGATGGCGACAGAGGCGGCAGAGACACCGGCGGTGGTGCGCCGCGAGAGGATAGTACACCTCGCCCATCCCTGCACCTTCCCTCCTGACCCTTCCCCCATCCTGCCTCCTTTCACTCTCCCACTCCCCCTCCGTCCCACCCCAGCTTACCGCCAAGAGTGGCCTCGCCAAGCGAACGGCCCACGTCGTGCACCGCCGCCTTCGATCCCGCCGCACGCGTCCAGGCGGGACGGACAGTGCAGCGCACAAAGCAGAGGGAGGGGTGAAGTAGAAGGGTGGGAGTGGTGGGACAGAGCCCATGGCGAGCAGGCGAGGGGGAGGCAGTGGAGAGGCGCACGAGAGGGGGTGGGAGGGGGGGGGGCAGGATGGCAAGGGCGGGATGGGTGAGGATTCGGGGCGGTCGGCTTGCACTGGGACGACCCAAGGTAGAAAGAGACGTGCAAGCGACCACTTGCACCGCTGCATTCTCGATTCTCAGGAAATGAGGGGTGCCAATTATTGAGTGCGACTCAACATGCTGACCACCAACCGGCGACTGCGTGCAATATAGGTGATGGAGTGGAATCTATCGTGTGAAGAGGAAAAAGCGTCGCAACACAACCCTATGGTGGTATATTTGGCAAAATCGTGTATTCTTTTACCCCGCTAGTTTCGAAACGGGGTGCTGTGGTGGGAAGACGCGCGGGTGGCACGCTCTGGCGCGGGTGCGAGCAAGCGGCTAGCGTTCTAGATTGAAGGGGAACCAGCGACGAGCTGTAATGTGTGTGTGCCGTCGGCTGGGTGCCCATCGGATGATTTTCAGAATGAGGCACCACGCGTACTTTCCCGGGTACTTTTCTTGTCCTCGTACCAGTCGAGCGTAACATCCAAAGCAGTCCGTGAGCGTATTTTTGAGTGTAGATCTCGTACTGACACTGCACTTAAGATACCAACAAGTATTTGAGTAACCCCTCATCCTCTTCCGACGACAAGTGATTCTCTTCCCCAACGACTTGTGGATGACCGGCGGCTGAAACGTACTTCTCGAGGGCTTAGCACATTTGCATACTCATAAGTCGTACTTCGCTATTTTACGCGCCAGACCCGACTTCAAGCGTACATTGTTCGGGTCAGGTGAGGCGGCTGCGCACTTCTGCCTAGGTGAAGAAGAGACAAGCAACCGCGTATATACGCTAAAAATCTATGCGCAACTACGCTTGATGGAAGTACGCTTGATAACCTGTGATGTATACCCCCCCTACATACGCGTCCCATTGGTACGAATAGACGCTTGCCCATTCGTCGAATGAACTCATTCGGCCTTCATTCGTTTATTTGAAGCGCCATTGGGGTGCACACCTTTTACTGATGGTCCTCCCCCTTGGCGAACGCCGCGCACGTGACGATGCGGCCGCGGAGGTTGCAGCGGGCGTCATTGCCACCCGACTCGCCCTCACAAAAGTCGGTCGAGCAGGTGGGGGGCTTGCCCTCCACCACCTCGCAGGTGCCCGCGTCGGGCGCGTCCGCCGCCAGAAAGCCCAGGTCCGTAATCACACATGTGAGGCCATCGGCACAGGGGACGGCGGGGATGAGGGCGCCGCTGGTGCACGTTTCGCCCTTGCCAATACACCCAACGCCAAGCTCGGTGCAGCAGCGGGGGGCATCAAAGACGTCAATGTATCCCGAGCAGTCCAGCTCCGCACCGCCCCCGCCACCGCCGCCGTCGCCACCATCGTCGTCGCCGCCATCATCCCCGCCGCCGTCCCCGTCGCCGTCCCCCCCGTCCCCCCCAAAGGAGCACGTTGCCCCCTCCACCGGCCCCGTCGCGGTAAAGCCCCCCCGGCACAGCGCGACGCCCAGGATGCACCCATTGCAATACGCGTTGCCGTCACTGTCACAGAGGAGGTCTGGCAGGCAAAACTGCGCACAAAACACATCACACACCCCCTCCACCGTCGCGTACACCCCACAGGTGGTCACCCGGTCGGGGTTGTTCAGCCGGCACACGCCGTCCGCTCCCGCCGTGGCACACCCCTCGAGGGTGCAGGCGGGCACCTTGGCGGGCGTGGCCTCGCACGTCCCCGCGTCGGGGACGTCCACCTCGGGGCGGCCGAGAGAGTCCAGCACGCACGTCAGGCCATAGGCACACGCTACGGGGGGAAAGCCGCGGGAGCCAGAGACGGTGCAGCGGGCGCCCTTGGCCAGCATCCCGGCCGCGGGGGTGGCGGCGGCGGCGGCGGCGGCAATGGCAGCGGCGGCAGCAGCGGTCGCCGTTAGCAGCGTGTGCCGCCGCCGCAGCGCGGGGCGGGGGCCCGCCATGGCTGCACGAAAGATGAGGGGGAGGGACCGACCAGGGGGGGGGGGGGAGCGCGCGAGGGCAGGGGGACGAGGGGAGGGGGCGAGGAGCTCGTTGGCGGGGTGGGCACAAGGGAGGGGGGTGGGCCAGCGACGAGGCCGTCGCGGGGGCGGCGCACGCGGCTGTGCGGGGCGCGACGGGGCGGCGCTTCCCCCCGTCGCCTGCCCCTACGGGGCGGGCTCAAGTAGGCGGGTCCACTACGGGGGCGCCGCCCATCCCCGCCGCCGCGGCCGCCGGCCGCGTGCCACGCCGGGCCGCCGTGCAGGCAGAGGGGCGGGGGGGGGCGGCGGCGGGCGGCAGATACCCCTACCGCGCGCGCGCGCGCGCGCGCCGCGCGGCGGCGGCAGCCCCGGGGGCGGGCGCGCGCGTCGGGGGTGGCGCGCGCCTGATGGTCACGTCCCCCGCGTGCTGCCCACCCCAACGTACACCGTCCAACGGGGCGGCGCAGCGGCGGAAAAGAAAAAAAGAAAAGAAAAAGAAGCGAGCCGCGGCGCGCGTGCGCGCGGGGGGGTCCCAGCTCAACAGCTCCCCCCGTGCGCCGCCGTCGCGCCGCCGCTCGCGGCGGCGGCGATCGCGCGTGCGAGTGGATTCCACCCCATCCACAGGGGGAGGCGCGGCACCAAACGCACGGGTGTCCGCCGTCGGCGTAGCCTACCGCCCCATTGAACGCACCCATGGGAAGCAAGCGGCGGGGGGGGTTTAGGGGGAGGAGGGGCCGGCCCACATAGCCCCCGCACTCGGCCCGTGCCGCACCCGTGCCATTGACAGGCAGGGGACCCACAGCGGTGGAGGTGGGTGGGGGAGTTAACAGAGACGCAAGCACGACGCCGCATGTAGCCATTGACAGTGTGTCTATTCGTTTGGGTTGCGGCATAGATAAACAAACAATAAATACAATAATGGTACACACCCCGCACTTGTTCAGCATGGGCGGGGCCGAGTAGCCCACGAAAGACGACAAGATGTGCGTTCGCGGTACGTGCGCAGGGAGGATGGTGGGAGGCGCGAAAGACGACGGACGTGCCGGCCCGGCGAGAGGGAGAACAGAGGTGCGGCGGGGTCGTTGATAAGCGGCTCGGCGCACAGCCGCCGCCGCTCGACGGCTCGGCTCGCAGCCGCCGCCGCCCGACACAGTCCGCCTCTCCCCGGCAGCCCTCTCCTGCCGGTGGGGCGGTCGTGTCAGTCGGCGCCTCTCCCACTCATGAGGTTGTCTCGCTCTCCGCAACGACCCAGTCAATCGATCGTAGTTACCCGGTGAAGAGATGATAAATAACGAAACAAAAGTGGGCCCCGTGCCACGTGGTTCACAGCGCGGCGGCGGGACTGCTGTCGGCGCCAGCCGCCGCTGCCGCAGCGACTGCCGCCACCACCGCCACCGCCTCCACCCCCCGCAGCGGGTACGGTCGCCGCCGTCGCCGCCGCCACCCCTCGCTGCTGCCAAGGCTGTCGGCGCCCCCGCCTTTACCCCCCGCAGTCGGTGCGGCGGCCGCTGTCATAGGCGCCTGCGCGGCGACGGTCACTGCAGAGGTGCGGTTGGCCGACGCAGCGGCGGCGGCAGAGGCGTTGGTGGCGGCGCTCACAGAGCCGCACGCGGGGAACGGAGGGGGGTGGCACTGGCCATTGCGAGGTGGGGGGGGGGGGGGGGGGCTTGACGACTGCGGGGGGGGGGGAGGTTTGAAGAGCTGAGTGCGCGGCGGCCGCCCCGGCGGCCGCTCAAAGTCGGCTCGCTGCCGCGGTTGGCCGTGCCGCCGCCGCGGCTAGTGCCGCAACCGTGACCGCCGCCGCGTCTCTCGGTGCTGCTGCGGCCATGGCCGCTGCCATGATAGCTGTTGCTGCCCCTGGCACTCCTGTTGCCGCTGCCGCTGCCGCTGCTTTGCAGTAGTGTGATGCAGTCCTGTCGCGCCGCCGGCTGCCGATGGCGCGGGTTGGTCTGGTGTTAGCTGGGGGCGGGACGATGGCATGAGTGCAGTGGCCCCGTCTCGCCCCCACTTTCAGCGCCGTTTCGCTGGTGTACCGCCGGTGCTCCGCGCGTCTGGGATGGCCACTCGCGGTTCATGGAGCTCCCACGATCATCGCTGCCTCCACGCCAGTGTCGACTCCCTCATCCTACCGTCGGTGCCACGCTATCTCCGACGTCGGCGCCGCGGCTTTTCTGCTCCCCGCCTCCCCATTGATGCCGCTATACAGCTGTCGGCGCCACTTTTCGCCGCTATCGCCGCCGCCGCCGTTGCCTCTGTCGCAGCCGCCCCCGCGGCCTCTGTCGCGGTCACGGCCGCTTCTGTAGTCGCCGCCGCTGCCACTGCCGCTGCCGTCGCTACTGTTGCTCCCGTGGCTGCTGCCGCCGTCGCCGTCGTTGTCGCTGACACTGCCGGGGTGCCTGTCGTTACCGCCGCCGCGGCGTACGTCGATGGCGCTGCCGCTGTTGCTACCTCGGCCGCCGTCGCGATAGGCAACTTTTGTCGCGGCTGCTGCCGCTGTCGTTGCCGCCGCCGCCGGCCGTTGTCATGCCCGTCGCAGTGGCCTGTGGTGCCGCTGCCGCCGTGGCCTCGCTCGGCGCCGCCGTCGCGGTGGACTGCGCGTGTCACTGTGGTCGCCAGGGCGTTTGTCGCGGCCGCCTCAGTCGCTGTTACTGGTATGCTCGCTTGTCAGAGCAGGCGAGCCGCACGTCTAGCGCAGAAAAAGTGTGAAAGCAGAGAAATTTCTGCATTAAACGTGCTGGCTTGGTACGTTCACAGGTTTTCTGCAGGGGAACGCACGCGGCTGTTTGACTCTGTAAACAGTATTTGCAGCTAAAACGCAGAACCAGCTAAAACGCAGAACCACCGCCGCGGCCGCTGTCGCTGTTTCTGTCGCGGCCTTTGTCGTCGCTGCTGCCCCGGCCACAACCTCAGCAGGTGTCGCTGCGTCCGCTGCGGCATCTGTGACAGCAGCCGTGCGGCGTCTGTTGCCTTTCGCGAGGCCGCTGTCATGGCAGCCGCCGCAACGGCCACTGTCGCGGCCACCGCAACCGATGCCGCGGCGGCCGCCGCGGCGACTGTCGCCGCCCGTGGCATTGCCGCTGTCGTGGCCCTTGCCGCTGCCGCCGTCGCTGCGGTGCCGCCACGTGCGTCGGTGCTCCTGCCGCTGCCGCCGTCACGGCCACCGCCGTGGGCGCTGTTGTCGCTGCTGCTGCAGCCTCAAGCGCTGGCGCTGCCACGGCTGCTGTATCAGCCACCGCCTTTGCCGTCGTCGCTGTCGCCGCCGCGGTCTCGGTCGTTGCAGCTGCCGCTGCCGCCGCCGAGGCCGCTGTGGTTGTCGCTGCCGCTGCGCCTGTCGGTGGCGCCGCCGCGGCCGCTGTCTTTGCCTCGTCCGCGGCGTCTGCCGCTTCCGCCGCCGCAACCATTGGCGCGGCCGTCGCCTGGCTGGCCGTCAAGCCACCTCTTCTTCCCTGCCACTGGCGCCTCCTCTTTCACGACGCTTCTCTCCGCGTCACTGTCACCCTATCGTCTCCGGATGTGCACCTGCTGTCGTTGGTGCCGCTTCGACAGTCGTGACAGCTAGCTGGCGTGTCTGGATGCTGTATCCTCTCCATCATGGTTGGAGCTCGCGCGTGGCGGCGTTGGCGTTCCCGGCGTGCGGGCGCGCGGCCGTCACTCGTTGCCGATGTCGACACATCGATGCGTCGACCTCCGCCGTCTCGACGTGTCGCCGCCTCCGTTGTGCGCGTCGTCCGTGCGTCGTTGCCGTCAATAACTCAACGTTGTATCGTCGCCGCATTCCGCCGCCTGATTCGACGCCCAACTATCGCCGCTGTCGCAACCTCTTGTGCCGTTCCACCGTCCGTGTCGATGCCCGACGTCTGGCATCGGCCACGCGCTCCTGCCGTGGCGGTCTACCCTCTTTGTCGCGCCGCCATCCCGTCGAGGCGGTCGCCCGCCGCCGCGCCTGCCAGTAGTGGCGGTGGCGTCAGCAGCGGCGGCAAGGTTTCTGGATGGCGCCCACTGCTGCAGTTTGCTTCAGGCGCCACCCGCTTTGCACGCCGGAAGTGGGCGCCGGCACATGGATGGGACAGCGCCACCAGCTGCTGGGATCGGCGCTGAACGGTGGCGGCCGGTTGAGGCGGTGGCGGCCGTTCGCGGCGGCGATGGCATGCGGCAGCGGCAAGGTTTGCGGTTGGCACGCTGTACTCCTGCCGGCAGCCGACGCTACTACTGTTGGCCGTGGCGGCGCCCGGTGCCGCCATTAGTCGCGCCGTCGGTGGTCACTGCCTGCTTGTCGGGGCGACGATGCTTGCTGCTGGTGTCGGCGGCGGATGGGGCAGAACACACGGGCGGGTGACGCCCGTTGGTCGCGCTGGCAGAGAGCCACGGCAAGATGGGGCTGTGACTGCCGTTGCTGGTGAGTGGCGGCCGGGAGCGCGTGCGATGATGAGAGGTAGCGGCCAACGTCGGCTCTGGTAGCAAGAAGTGGCGCGCGGCGGGACCGGAATAGGGCTGTCCGATGGGGGCGAGAGGCACGCGAGTTGGCTGCCACGGTATTAACCCCGCCGTGTCCACCGCTCCTGCTGATGGCAATGTCGGCGCCCTTGCCGGTGCCGGTGCCGCGACCGCTGCTGAGTCCGTGTCCGTCCCCAGTGCCGCTACTTTGGCGGTCGCGCGATGGTGTCCCCTCGCGCCACACGCTGCCAGCGACACGGGGTGGTTGGCGGTAAGTTAGACGACGGTCGTCCCGGACGTTGCCGCTGCTGCCGCCACCGTCGTGTCGCTGCTCCCGGCACCAGATGGCGCACTCCCCCCCCGCGACCGTCGTGGATGCCGGCAGCCGCGGCGGCGACCGCGGCTGCAGCGGCGCGTGCGGTGCCCCCCCCCCTTCCCGTCGCCCGGCGGCCTTGGCGGTTGTTGCGCGTGCTCCACCTTCCGCCGGCGCGCGGCGGCAGGGGTGGCGGCGACAACGGTGGCCACCGCCGCCGCGGCCGCCGCTGCTGCCGTGGGCGGTGCCCTTCGCGCGTACCGCGTGGGCTGGACTGGCGTGGATCGTTGCGGCCGGTGGCAGCGGCGTCTGCCGCGCCGGCAGCGCTGCCTGGCGTCTGCCGCGCTGGCGTGCGCAGGGCCGTCGCGGCGGCGGCGGCGGCGGCGGGCGCGGTCCACCCCCGCCGCTCGCCCCATCCCTGCCGCGTCGCCGGTGACAGACTCGGTGCGTACATACAGGATGCGGCAGGCGTGCGCGTTTATTCGCAGTGCCGCGGCGGCGGGGTGGTCCCCGCCACCCCTCCCCACTCCCTAGCACGTCGGTTGCTGGTGGCCACGGGTCGGCCATTTCCTCCCCCCTTCCCCCATCCGCCACCCCCCCCCCTCCCCCCGCTCCCCCCCCTCCCCCCATGGGTCCGCAAGTCGCTGGCGCTCTACATGTGCACCCCCGCGGTGGCAATCGCCTTGCGGCCGCGCTCCGCCACCGCCAGCAGCTTGCGGCCGCCGCGCGCGGCCGCCGCGCGGACAGCCGCCACCTCCCGTGCCGAGCGGGCGACAAAGCGGCTCGTCACGCAGTCCGTCTCAAACAGCCCCGACACCCGGTAGTCGGCGTCGACGCCGTCGATGGCAAAGCCGTCGGCGGCCGCCGCGTCCGCCTCCTCATCCTCGTTCACCGCGGTGCGCGAAACGGCGGCCGACGTGAGGTGGCGGGCGGTCTGGCCAAGCACCCCGTGCGGGTCGGTCGGGTAGCCGAGCAGCTCGGCGGCAATGTCCAGGTGCGGCGTGTCCTCGGCGCCCCCCTTCCACACCGTGTCGGCAATCGGCGACGACACCTTGAGCCGGTACGTCGCGTCCTCAAACTCGACCGTCGCGTTCTCCCCGCGCGTCAGCAGCAGCCGCGCGCCCGACGGGGTCACCGTCTCAGCATCGGCGACCAGCGGCTCGCCATTGACGGTCGCCTCGATGCAGCTGTACCCACAGTGCGAGATGGACACGCGGTCAACGCCGCCGCCCGCCTGGATCGCCACCTGCCCCATAAACGTCTGGCCGGGCACAGGCCCGCCGATAAACGCCGCGTTGACGTGCACCGCCGCGTCCGAGAGGAGGTTGAACACCTGGTCGCGGGCGCCGTTAAAGTCAAACCAGGCGCGGTTGAAGCCGTAAAAGTGGGGGTCCCCGGTGCCGTACCCGTACGGCGCGTAGTAGGACTGCCGGTTGGTCACGGACGGGTCCTCCACCTTGAACGACAGGGGGAGGTGCGAGCCGCCCGCCCCGCGCGACGCAAAGTGCACGTCTTCGCCAGCCGCCGCCGACGCGGTGGTCGTGCCGACCGCCGCGGCGGCGACGGCGAGAACGAGCTTGGTGACAGCCATCGTTGGGGTAGGGCTGGGAAGAAAAGAGAGGTGACGACGACGACGGGCAGAGGAGGGGAAGAGGGAAGGTGGAAAAGCGAGCAAAGAGGATCGACAAGCGAGGAGTGGTCACGACAAAGAGGAAGCAGTGTGCTGTCGCCGGTGTGGTCGGTTCTGGTGTGCGGTGGTGTGATGAGTGGTCTTGGAGCGCCTCCGCCGCCGCGGCGCCGCCCCCTCATAAAGCCAGCCCCCCCACCCACGGCGCGACCCCCCCGCGGCCACGCCGCCGTCGCCACTCGGGCACCGTCGCGACGGCGGCGGCGGCGGCACGCCACCCTCCCCCCCCCAGCGAGCCGGCCGCTCCCGCGCCTCCCCCGCCCCGCCCCGGTAGGACGCCGCCGCACCCGCCCGCCGTCCACAGCCACCCAGCTGTCTGTGCGCACCCACCCCACCGCACCCCCCCAGCCCGTGCCTCGCGGCACTCCCAGCCATGGTCCCACCCCGCGCCCCCCCCCCCCATCCCTGCCCCCCCCCCCCCGCCGCGACGCCACCGACAGCCACCGTCCGCGGCCGCCACCGCCCCAGCAACCAGCAACTGGCGGCGCGCCCGCGGCACGCGGCGCAGCTCTCCCCCCCAGCGCCCCGGCCGCGGGTGAGCCCGCCCCATCACCCACCACCGGCTGCGCCCCGCCGACGCACATGGGCGCCGCCGCGACCGCTGGTGGGGGCGGCCGCGCCCGCCTCGCCTGGCCGGGTGGACAGGTGGAGGTCGGCGGCCGCGCCCGCCTCGCCTGGCCGGGTGGACAGGTGGAGGTCGGCGGCCGACGGGGGTGGTGGGGGGGGGCGGGGCTGCCAGGTGGGGGCGCCCATGGCACGCGTCCCCGCTGGGGGGGGCCACCGCCCCTCCGCCGGCGGCAGACCCGCACGGTGCGGCAGACCCGCGCGGTGCGGCAGACCCGCGCGATGCGTGACGTCGGGGACGACAAGGGGTGTCATGGCATGCATGCACCGCGGGCTCGGGAAGCGGAGGGAAGAGGCGGCGAAAGTGGGGCACACGAGGACCGTGCACGCTCAAAGCTTGTGATAAGAAGGGTGGAGTCGCTTTTCATACAAAGTTGATGCTTGAGCTGAAAACGGAGGGGGTGCAGCGTGTGTGCGGAATGATGTTGGTTTTTCTTACACGTTTTGCTTTGGAGAAGCTGATCATCGTCCCATGCAGACTACACCCAACCGTTAAGAAGAGCAAGAGCTCGTTGTTCTCTTGGTGTAGAGACAAGAGAAAAAGAATACGATGTGTCCGTATAGCTGCGGCCGCTACTCGGAGGACTGAAACCTGGTGACGACCGCACCGTCCAATGTGTTGGCGCTGGATCCTAAATTAATGCTCTGTGATAGCTGCGGTGACCATGCCGTCCTCTCTGGAGGAGACATAGCGAGTTCGCACGTAGCTGGTGAGAGGCCCCTCCTGTCGGTGCGGCGAAGGGTTGAACCCACACCCGACTGAAAAAGGAGCACGTTTTCATCTCTATCGGGACGCGCCGCGTCTTACAGATCAAAAGAGATTCATCCAGCGTTCTTTCTTTAGTCTGTCGCTCGCGCATCCTCTGCCGGTCCGCCTCCTCCACCGCGGCGGCACCAGCATAGAAGGGGGTCCCCATCGCCCCACCCCCCGCCGCACGCACCTCTACTGTCCGCTCGCCCCCACCCCCCCCACGCCGCCACCGGCCCATGGGTGCCCCACGAGTGGACCCGCTGGTCGCGGCGGCTGCCATGCGGCGCACACCGCCACCTGGGCGACTGCGAGGCGCGACGGTCAAAACTGCACCCGGCGCGAGAGGAGGCGCGCGACAGCGTGCCTGCTTCGCATGTGAGCCCGGGGGAGGGGGAGAGGGCGTGGGGAGCGGCCCACATACCCCCCTCGACCACTCCCTCTGAAACCGTGTCCTGCCACTATTCCTCCCCTCCCCCCCCCCATGCCTTAGCCACGCTGACGCCGCCGCACATGCCCGGCAGTGCAACGCGGATGGTGCGGCAACGTAGCGCGGCAGGACTAATGGGAAGTGTGGTGGCGTGGTGGTGGCGTGACGGCGGCGGAGGATAGGGGGGCGGCGGAGTCCCCCCTGTGAGGGAGGAGGCGGCCACAGTCGTGGTGCAGCGGCTGGGGGGCGTGAGCATACTCGAGGAGAGAAACTCGAGGGGGACAGGGAAGAAGTCGCGCCACACCTGCTGCTCGGCAAGTTTAATTGGCAACTGGCTGTCGACCGTCGGTCGACGTGGGTGCACGCTGCCGCCGCACGCGTTTGCTTGGCAGCTGGCGGTTGTGGGGCCGCGTCGCGGCTGTTCATGGTGGTCAGTGGCGCCCGTGAAAAAAACATGACGGCGAGTCACCGACACAGGGGGATGAGTACTGTCACTGTAGCCTTGGAGGCCTCCTCCACCTGTGCAAGGACGGAGGCCATGCCCAATGGGGGCGCTGGAAGCCAGCGCGGATACCAGCCAGGTGGCTCCCGTCGGCTAGACCGCGATGCTGCCGGCATGGCCATCGCGACTGCTGGTGCCTCCACGCCCAGACCAGTCGGCGAGCCCGTCTCCTTAGTCACAGCCGTGCCTAAGGTCCCCTCGTAGAGAAAGAAAGCGGTAGCCCGAACGGGACCAAGGGAATGCTGGCGTAGCAGTCGGTACCAGATGCCCGTGCGGGGGATGCGGCGTCTTCCCACTATGCATCCCAGTAGAGCCGTGTGACGGAGCTGGGTGGACGACCAGTCGAGCTGAACAGGTGCGGAACGCGTGCAGGCGTAGAACGCTCCGGTAGGTGGCTGGCGACCCGCGAGTAGCGGAGACTGGCGTATCCATCGAGGCCTGAAGCAGCAGCACTGCGTTGGCTGCTCAGGCGCTGAACCGCAGCCGGAGTAAACAAAACCCAGAGGATGACAAAAGAGAGAGCACTCGAGTCGTGTGAGCCGACGAAAATTCCTGATTGATGCAGCAGTATCAGTACATCAAAAATTCTCTCGTCAGAATCAACTCTTGTCGCCTCGGAGTAACGCCGGTAGTGTAGTGGTAATCATCATCGCTTCCCATGCGATGGACCGGGGTTCGATTCCCCGCCGGCGTAGATATCCACGCAGTGCCTTGCGAGTGCGTCACGTGAGCATCATTTTGCTTTGTGCGAGTGCAGGCATACTTGGTCATTCGGGAAACCGACTGAGGCTGGCAGCGCTCTGCCGTCAGAGCACACGTCCATCAGTGCGCCAAAGTTCACATGAAAAGCGCTATACATTTTTCATGTGCATCATGGCATGTCTACAGGTTAGCTGTTCAACACTTTTCCATCTTGAACAAAGTCCGTGCCAAGTCGCTTTCTAGTCCCGCAGCGTCGCTGATCTGGCCGCAGAAGCCGCCGCACACCCGGCCCCCCGTGATGGCCCGGCTTCCGCAATCTGCCAACAACCAATCGACGAGCGACCAAGTCTCCCCACCTTCCCCTCATCCACACGCGCGCAAGGGCCAAGTCCTCTGCTGCAGTGAAAGATGGCCTTGCCAGTGCCATTGGTTGCCATGGGGGTACCGCGTGGACGCTCGCGGCGTCGCAGGAAAAGGAAGACGATACAGAGGGGAGTACGTCGGCCGGTGGCTGGGAGCAAGAAGGTGGCGGGCGGGCGTCACTAGCAACATGTGCCAGGAACAAAAGGATCTCCCGGGCGCGACACGTTTAATCGTCGGCTGTTACTTGCCGGATCGTCACGGACATAGCCGCGTTCAAAGAATGTGCGCTCGAAAGTCACCCAGATCAACCTCTGCTCGATACTGTAAGTCTTGCACGGAAGCCAACTGGTATCGTTGGCCGCGTTAAGAGCACATCCAACAATGCCAGAATGGTCGCGAATACGTACACGTGGCTCTCATATTTGCTGGATGGGGTTCGAACGCTCAGCAGTCAATACAAACGGCCGCATGACGCCCCAACGGCATACCATATATGACGAATCTGATTCATATATTACTGCGGTGAAACCGGAGAGCACTGGGTTGGAGCAGTGCATTGGGAAGGCAAGACAAGTCCTGCATCTTCACAAGTCGTGATCGTGACAACACCCCGGAACGTTGTCGGACGTGGGCCAATCAGATGGCGGCGGTGGGGGTTTCCCCGCTGTCGGCACCTGACTTTTGGGCGGTTGTGCGCGCTGCTGCGCGGTTTTCCGGTGACCGCGCTTCCTCCCACGCGGGGGGGGGCGGCTACGACTTTGGCGGCCCCCTGGGGGCGTCCAGGGGGAGCTGAGCCGCAGCTGGCGGCGGGGCTGGCTTCGTCCCGCCCCTCTGCGGGGTGCTCGGCGCCGCCGCCCGCGGGGGTGGCGGCGCCTGCTGTGACGGCGGCTGGCAGCGCTCGGCGGCCGGCTGGGTCTGCCCTCCTCTTGGCTTGTGCCGCAGTTGCGGCGGCGTCGCGGGCGGGGGCTGGGCCGGCGGGTGGTGCTGGGCCCGAGGCCCACCCCCGCCGTGCCGTGGGTGCCGTGGGAGGTGCGGTTGCGAGGGGTGGGGCGGCAGGCGGACGTGCGGGAGCTGGTCAAGGTGGCCGAGGGCGGGCCGGCGGACAAGACGGTCGCGGTGGTCGGGGAGCGGAACAAGACGGCGGACGTGCTGGCGCTCTACATCCTCAAGGTCAAGACGGTGGGAGTGGGCGAGGCCAGGGCGGGTGCGGGGAGGGCGTGGGGGGGGGGGTGCTGGTGGCCCCGGGTCGGCCGGCGCCGCTCTGCCTGGGGGTCCCCGTGTCCCCCGTGCTGGGGGGCAGGGTGGCGCCTGGGTGGAGGTGGTGCGGCGCGGCGCCTGGGCGCGCGGGGGGGGGAGCTCTGCCCCCGCCCACGCACGCGGTGTTGGGGGGGGGGCTCCGGCCCCCGCCCCTGCCGCCACGAGTGCCCTGTCTCCCCCCGGCCCTGCCCGCGCCGTGGCCCCTGAGGGAGCGGGAGCGGAAGGACCAGACGATCAAGATGAGCGCGCGCGTGAGAACGGGGCGGCTGCCACGAGGGATAACGGACGTGTGGGGGGGGGTGCTGGCGGCCGCGCCGGCGGCCGCGGTGGCAGTGTGCGTGCGGTGCGGAGTGGGGCGGGTGGCGGGCGTGGTGGCGGTGTGGCCGGGGCGTTGGGGGGGGGGCAGGTGCTGTTCCGCCCCCTCCCGCTGACGCCGCCGCGCGTGCTGCCGCGGCTGCGGCCGAGCTCACCCGCAGCCGGCCGCGACCGGCGTTGGCGGTTCTCCTCTAGACGATCTACGTCTCGGGGGTGTCCCGCGACGCCCGCGCCCACCGCCTCCGCGCCGCGGTGGCAGACCTCACTGGGGTCGACGTCCGCCACGTGGCGGACGTCGACCGCTTTGGCACCACCGCGGCGGTGACGGTGGTGACCACCGCGGCCGACGCGTTTCGTGCCGCGGTGCGCGCCGGCCCCGCCGCGTTGGTGCTGCGCGTGCTGCCTGGCGCCGACCCGTGGAGTGCCCAGCTCCTCGAGTCGCGCCTCCAGGCGGGCCTGTCCGGCGCCGACGCGGCGGGGGTCGCGGCGGACTTTTACCGCCGCCGCCTCACCGCCAAGCTCGAGCAGCTGGCGGTGCGGCCGGTGATGCCCCCCCGCCTTCGCGCGTCTTTGCGCGCCCACCTGGAGGGCGCGTTTGCGGCGCACGCCGGGGGGGCGACCGCGCCCGCGGCGCCGGCGATGCCTGTTGCCGCCGTCGTCGCCGCCGTCGCCCCCAACGGGGCGCCGGCTGGCGGTCCGGCGCCGGCCGCTGCCACTGCCGGCGCCGTGGAGGGGGCCACCCCTGCGGCTGCCCCGCACGCTGCCGCGGCCGGCGCCCCCGCCGACGCGGCTACCGCCGGTGGGACGACCGGCGGCAGCCGCCCGCGGTCGCGGCGCCGTCGACCTGGCCACGGCGCTGCCACGGCTGCGCCCGCTGCCACCGTCCGGCCGGCGGGCGCGACGGCGACGCCCGCCCCGATGGAGGGCGTCGAGGGGGCGCGCGACGCCGACGCGGCCAGTGCCCCTCTGCAGGGCCGCCCCGACCCCGTGCCCGCCTCCCCCGCCCCTGCCGCCGCGGCGGTCGCGGCTGCGCCCCCCGCCACGGCGGCTGCCGACGCCATGAAGGGGGGGTTGTCCCCGCCGCGCCCGCCCGGCGGCCTGGGCCGACCGGGGCGGGTGCGCCGGTGGCAGCGGTGGCGGGTGCGGCTGCCGCCGCGCCGGCGCCGCTCTCCCCGCCCGCCACGCCGATCCCGCTGGCGCTCACCGCCAATACCCTGGCAGCGGCGTGGTGGCGACCGACGGCGACCCCGACGCCCGGCTGCCGGCGCGCAAGCGCCGTCGGACCGAGGCGGCGGCAGCGGCGACGGCGGCGGCTCGCCCTCGTCGCCCCGCGCGCGCCCGGCCGGTGTCGCCGCCCGCTGGCGCGCGCGTGCCGCCCGCGCGGGCGCCGGCGGCGCCGGCACCGCGTGCCGATCCGCCCATCACCGCGGTGGCTCTGTCAGGCGCCCTGCCTTCGGGCGCCGCGCCCGCTGGTGCGGCGGCAGGCCCGCGGCCCGTCACCACCACTCCGGGGCCGGCGGAGGCGGCCGCTGCTGTCATGGCCGCCGCGGCGATGAAGGTCACCCCGGCTGCCGGAACGACCTCGACGGTCGTCCCGCCGGCTTGAGCGGCCACGTCTGCCGCGGCGGCCCCGCCCCCCGCGGCTGCCCCCGCCGACTCTGCCGCCCCCGCTGGCACGCCCGACCGATCCTCTGCGGTTGCCTCTGCGCCCGCCGCTGTCGCGCCTGACGCGCCTGCTGCCGCCGGTCTGCCGGGCGACGCGCCGACCGAGTCGGCTGCGTCGCCCGTCGGGTCCGCGCTTGCCGGGCCCGCGGCGGCCCCCCACGTTAGCGACGGGCGTCGCCATTGAGTGACGCCCGTTGCGACACCGCCGCCGGGCGTGCCGCGGCCTCAGTGCCCCTGCGCCCGGCGGCCGCGGCGGGCCCTGTCCGCGGCCCCTCTGGGGGCGGCGGTTCGGGCCCAGACGTGCTCCCGGCTTGGCTGGGGGCGCCGGCCGCCGGTGCGGCCGATGGGGGCGTGGCGGCGGAGCGCGGGGATGGGGGAGCGGACCAGCCCGAGGCTGCCCTCATCCCTTGCCCCGTTCCGGGGTGCGGCGTGCTGCTCTCGGGCGGTGTTGGGGCGCCCACTGGGCGGCTGCACCTCCGCCAGGCGCACGTCGCCGCGGAGGTGCCGCCGGGCGTGCTGTCCGCCCTCGGCGCGGCGGGCTGCCGCTGGTGCGAGTGGCCGTTTGCTGTGGCCCGTGGGCGGTCAGGGAGGTCATCCCTGGCCGCCCACGAGGCCCCGTGCCGGCTCAACCCCAGGCGGAGCTGGTCGCGCGCCGCCGCCGGGGCCGCCTTCATGGCGTGAGCGGTGGCGGCGGTGGCCACACGAGTGGCGGGGGCCGCGGCGGCGCGGACGACGACGGCGGCGGCGGCGGCGGCGGCGGCGACTGTGGCGGCTACGACGGCGGCGGCGGCGCGGATCGCGGGCGGGACGGCGGGCGCGGCAGCGGCTGCGGCAGGCGACAGTGGCGGCGCCCACCTCTTTGAGGCCGACCACGCGGCGTGGGTGAGGGCGCGGTCGGCGTTTTTACTCACGGCCGCGCCCAACGACGACGCGTGGACGCCGCTGGTGGCGTCTGGCGCCCGCATGGCGCAGCACGAGCCGGTGGCGCTGGGGGGTGTCGGTGGCAGACTGGGTCCGTGGTGGCGGTCACGGCGGCGGGAAGGGCGGCTATCCCGGCCGCCAGCGGTAGGCCTGGCCGCCGGGCTGCCGCCGCCGCGGGCTTGCACGCCACGTCGGACTGGCGGCTCGCCGCGGCCGCCGCCGTGGCTGTCGGCGACGGTGGGTGGGAGGGTGTGAGGCACCACCCACACACGGGCAGCCCTCAACGTACTGGCGCCGGTGTCAGCAACCCGTGCACCAATGAGGATGCCGGGCGCGGGGAAGGTGACGGGTGGGATGACGGTGATGGGGGTGGGGAAGAGGATGGGCGTGACGTCGGTGAGGGTCGAGGGGGCCGAAGGTAAAGGAGGTCTTTGTGTCTCTGTCTGTGGTTGTTCCCCCGAGGTCTCTCCCGGTGGCGCCCACACTCACGCATTATATACCCCCAGGGGGGCACCCAGGGTGCCCCAAAGCATGCGATTGCCCGTCGTGCCGGTGGACGGCACCAAAGCTCTCAAAACAAAGCATGGGCTCTCAGAACAAAGCAAGGGTGGGCGTGTGCGCCCCAAGGCGCCCCACCAGAAAGCCCCAAACGGGGGGGGGACGGTGTGCGGCGCTCGTAGCGCCGCGCGGCTGGCCCCACGCGCCATTCGACCCGAAAAGCCTCAGAGGCGTGTAAGCAGACGCCAGTCTTCGGGTCGAATATCTCCCGTGGGTCAGCAAGTCTTGTCGCTCCCATTGGTCCACGGGGAGATTGTTCCGGCTTGCTGACGCGTCAGAGATGTGGCTCGTCTTTTGGTCCGTTAGTCCGTTGATCCGTTGGAGACTGTACCCGTCGGCAGATGAGTCAGGGTAGTGTCGGTTAGCCAATCCGCGGCTCCCGTGCTGACCGTCCGTTAGTAGTAGATTATCGGACGGACACCGCGGCATGCCCCAGATTACTTTGGAGTTGATGCGTCTTGGAAGGAGTTGGCTGAGAAGGACAGGGAAGGAGAGGCCCCAGTCCTTATCCCCTAGGCTCCAGTCTTGGGGATTTAAGGGGCATATCCTTACACCTCCCCCCCCTTAGGACGCGTGGCGCAGGAAAGCGTCCAACACCTCAGGTGCGTTCGCAAGGTCTTGCTTGGTCAGCCAGGAGTTCTCGCTGACGTCACAGCCTTTCCACTTGACCAGGTACTGTAGTCGTCCACGGCGCTTTCGTGACCTTATGATGGAGTCGACTTCGTACTCGACAGAACCGTCCGGAAATGCCACCGGAGGCGGAACGGGAGGAAGTCGGCCATAAGGATCAGCGCGGTACGGCTTCAGCAAGCTCGCATGAAAGGCGTTGTGAACCTTGCGATCGAGCACCGCTTGGGGAAGATCCAGGCGGAACGTCACATCGTTGATACTCTCAGTGACGCGGTACGGTCCTGAGTACTTGGGCATCAGCTTGCGAGCGCCTTGGAAAGCATCTGGCATAAGGTGTTTGGTACTTAGTAGCACCAGATCGTCCACGGCGATCTTGCAAGGTCGGCGATGGCGATTTGCGTACGCCGAGCGCGCCTCATTTGCACTCTTGATGGCTGAGATGGCAGTCTCTTGAGCATGTTGGAGACCGCTTAGCCAGTCAGACACTGCAGGCATGCTTGACTCTGAGTTTTCGAGGATGTCCATTGGTACCGTCTTAGGTTCGAATCCGTAGTTCAGGAAGAAAGGGGAGTACGTTGTAACAGCATTTGGCGACCGGTTGTAGGCTACTTCGGCAGCAACCAGAAAGAGGTCCCAATCGCCTTGGTGATGGTTGACAAAGTTTCGCAGGATTTCTTCGATCTTCTTGTTCATGATCTCAGTTTGTCCGTCGGTTTGCGGGTGGTACGCTGAAGAGGCCTTGATCTTGACCTTGAGAATCTCCGTGAGCGACTGCCAGAAGTTGGAGAAGAAAATGCGGTCCCTGTCGCAGACAACATTAGCTGGGAGTCCGTGGTGTCGATAGACGTGATCATGGTAGAGCTGAGCTGCGACTGGCGCCGTACTGTAAGGATATGCCCCTTAAATCCCCAAGACTGGAGCCTAGGGGATAAGGACTGGGGCCTCTCCTTCCCTGTCCTTCTCAGCCAACTCCTTCCAAGACGCATCAACTCCAAAGTAATCTGGGGCATGCCGCGGTGTCCGTCCGATAATCTACTACTAACGGACGGTCAGCACGGGAGCCGCGGATTGGCTAACCGACACTACCCTGACTCATCTGCCGACGGGTACAGTCTCCAACGGATCAACGGACTAACGGACCAAAAGACGAGCCACATCTCTGACGCGTCAGCAAGCCGGAACAATCTCCCCGTGGACCAATGGGAGCGACAAGACTTGCTGACCCACGGGAGATATTCGACCCGAAGACTGGCGTCTGCTTACACGCCTCTGAGGCTTTTCGGGTCGAATGGCGCGTGGGGCCAGCCGCGCGGCGCTACGAGCGCCGCACACCGTCCCCCCCCGTTTGGGGCTTTCTGGTGGGGCGCCTTGGGGCGCACACGCCCACCCTTGCTTTGTTCTGAGAGCCCATGCTTTGTTTTGAGAGCTTTGGTGCCGTCCACCGGCACGACGGGCAATCGCATGCTTTGGGGCACCCTGGGTGCCCCCCTGGGGGTATATAATGCGTGAGTGTGGGCGCCACCGGGAGAGACCTCGGGGGAACAACGACAGACAGAGACACAAAGACCTCCTGTACCTTCGACCCCCTCGACCCTCACCGACGTCACGCCCATCCTCTTCCCCACCCCCATCACCGTCATCCCACCCGTCACCTTCCCCGCGCCCGGCATCCTCATTGGCTTGCACGGGTTGCTGACACCGGCACCAGTACGTTGAGGGCTGCCCGTGTGTGGGTGGTGCCTCACATGTGGTAGCTTCAGGTAGTTTGACTTCCTCTTGGCGGTGACGTTGCGATTCCGTCCTGGATTTGGCCCTCCCTGTGTTTGTGCACTCGTGCTGCCCCCTGTGTTCGGCGTGCCTCGGGCATTGTAATACGAACGCAGCGGGTTCCACGAATCACACCGAAAGAACACTGCCCTGACACTGCCCTGGTGGCCCCTGTCACGGTTTTTTTTCTTTTGGTCGACTGATTGTCGAAACCCAGTGAGTGCCAAATCAGGTTCGGAATTTTCTTCCTCGGCGTTGGCGGACGCCCCGACTTCCTCGGCGGCGACGGCGCGCCCCCCGACGGCGCGCGGCACCGCGGCGGCGCGCGGCACCGCGGCGGCGCGCGACACCGCGGCGGCACGTGGCACCCCGGCGGGCGCATCCACGTCATCCTCTGTGGCGGCGACGGCCGCATCGGCGGCGCCAGCCGCATCCAAGCCCCCCCTCTCGCGCAAGGGTAAGGGCCCGGCCACGTCAGGCCCGGCGGTCCCAGCCAACCGGCGCCTGCTGCTGCCCGCGCAGGATCCGGCCCGGCGCTACATCGCGCCGCCGGCCCCACGAATCGGCCACATCCGACCGACGACCGCGCGCGCAGCAGAGCAGCGAGAGCAGCGCCGGATCGCCAAGACCATCCCCAAGGGCAAATACGTTTGCAAGCCGTGCGGTGTGCGTTGCAACAGCCTGACAGTGCTGCGCGACCATCGCTGGTCGCGGCGCCACCGCAATACGGTCAACCGTCCAGCGACCCGCCCTCGTTGCGACGTGTGCGATCGCGAATTTGAGACGGTCGAGCACTTCGAACGCCACCAGCGTGGCAAGGATCACCACCGCACGCTGGCGCGCCGCACCGACTGACACCTCGCAACACCCCCCAGGATCTGTGCAAGAGACGCGGTTTTCCCCCTTTGATCCCCCCGCGTGGAAATCCGGCACGACCCGACTCGGGCCCGTGCGCGGCGGCCGGCGGGAAAATCCGATTGCGTGATTTGAGTCTTCGAATTCTGCTTCATCGCATCGCTTGTGACCCATCAAATAGTGTTGTCCATCTTTGGAAACGTGGTAGCCACGACGGCCACGCTTGTCCAGAGCTAGTGCAGCACTATTTTGCTTGGTCAAATTAACTTGCACATCTTGTAAGACTTGCCCCGTGCTCTGCCGGAGTAAGTCAAACCGGATCTGTTGGGTTAATTTGATTGTTGCGGACCTCACCCAGGACGCAATGGACCCCCCGAATCCTGCGACTGTAAGCCCGATTAATCCGGGAACGGCCTCAACCGCACCCTCTGCGGAGTCATGGAATCAACTTACAGCGTTCGTCTCGCAGATGAGCGCCGAGCTCGAGGCTCATAAGGTTGAATTGGCGGACGCCAAGAAACAGCTGTCCGACGCCAAGGCTAAGGCCTCGAGTGGAGGCGCGACGACTGCGAGGCCGAATAAGCCCGCACTGTTCTCTGGCAAGCCCGGGACAATTGAAGCATGGTGCTCGCACATGGACTCATATGTGCGACTGACTGACCCTGACGAAGCGTGTCGGATCGCCTGCACCTACCTGGACGGTGAAGCGTTCACCTGGTGGCATACCTACAGTCGGACGACGGCGGTCCCCGACTGGGCTACCTTTCGGGCTGCGCTCATCCGTCGCTTCAGCCCTCTGAACAAGACGCAGGCGGCGCGGGACAAGCTGCACTCATGGCGCCAAATCAAGGACGTCGGGACGTTCAACAGGACTTTCCTGAGCGTCCTCTTGGACATCCCGGACATCACCGAAGCGGAAAAGATCGACCGCTATAGCCGAGGCCTGAAGCGCGACATCTGGCAGGCACTGTGCCTCAAGACGTACACCGATCTTGAATCACTGATGACGGATGCCCTGCGCGTGGAAGCGGCCAAGGCTGGAGTGTCCCGTATCACCAGCAATGTTAACAGCACTTCTGGCAAGCCACCGACGATGGGCGTTGTCCCGATGGACATTTCCAGCATCAAGATCGAAAAGCTGACGCCAGACGAACGCCAGCGCTGCATGCGCGAGGGTCTCTGCCTTCGCTGTCGCGAGAAAGGACACATGGCTAAGGACTGCCCAAAAGGCCAGCGGAACTGAAGCAGCAACAATCCTCAACATCTGTGAAAGACGCTCCTTCGGTTCCTGAAAATATGTCGTCACCATTTGAAGGCCCGCGACTCGGGCTTCTGCTTTCTACTGCTTCTGTCAATGGAAAAGTTGTTAAGGTGCTGTTCGACGACGGATCTCCCATCAACGTCGTCTCAAGGCGCCTCGTTACCTCCTTGCATGTGAAAACGAAAGGAACGGACTTCGCGGCAAGCATGCCCGATGGCCGCTCCCATGTCCTCGCTGAAACCGTTGACCCTCTTGAGATTCACATCGGACCGTACCAAGAGCGACTTCGGTTTGCTGTTTGTGAATTGAGCGCGTACGACCTCATCCTGGGAAAGAAGTGGCGCGATGACAAGGACGCCAAAATCAACAACAAGAAAAACAAGATCTCCTTCAAGTTCAACCACAAGAACATTTCTATCACTGCCTCCCTCAAGAAGCCCGAAGCTCTGATCAGTCGGCAACGCCTTGCTCGGGACCTCGTTCAAAGGTGCCCTGTTTTTGCCATCTACCTGCAGTCGGAAGATCCCTCTAGCACCTTCGACATTAACGCCATTACGATGGGACAAGGCGAAGACAAGAAAGAAGTTCAAGAGATTCTCAAAGAGTACGCTGACGTCTTCCCAGACGAGCTCCCCGACGGACTCCCTCCTGAGCGCAGTCACAAATTTAGCATCAAGCTGACCGATGACGCCCAACCGCGTCGTAGCGGAATTTACCGACTAGCCGAATGGGAGCTCGAAGAACTCAAGACTCAACTGGCCGGCCTCATAAGGAAGGGATTCATCCAACCAAGCACCTCACCGTGGGGCTCTTCCGTCCTCTTTGCGGCGAAGAAGGACGGTGGCTGGCGAATGTGCATCGACTACAGGGCCCTGAACAAGGCTACTATCAAGAACGCGTACCCACTACCACGCATCGACGACATCTTTGACCAACTGCGAAAGGCCAAGTACTTTACAAAGATCGACCTCCGCTCTGGCTATCACCAGATTCGCCTTGACCCAGAAACAATACCTTTGACGGCGTTTCGAACCAAGTACGGATTCTATGAGTTCACCGTCGTACCCTTTGGTCTGACAAATGCACCCGCGGTCTTCATGAACCTAATGAACGATGTCTTCCGACCCTATCTGTACGACTTCATCTGTGTCTACCTCGACGACATCCTAGTCTACAGCGAAACTTACGACGATCACCTCAAGCACCTACGATTAGCACTCGAGAAATTACGAGAACACAAGCTCTACGCCAAGCTGAGCAAGTGCCAGTTCGCTCGAACTACTGTGGACTACCTTGGCCACGTCATCTCCGAGAAAGGCTTCTCTATGGAAGACTACAAGGTCCAAGCCATCCGTACGTGGGCAACACCGAGGAGCAAAAAGGATGTACAATCTTTCCTCGGTATGGTCAACTTCTATCGAAGATTCATCAAGGGAATGGCTGCCGTAGCTACGCCGCTAACAAGGCTGACTGGGAATGTCGACTTCGAGTGGACACCCGACGCCCAGAAAGCCTTTGAGCAGCTGCAGGACCTAACGACAAGCGCACCGGTGCTAAGGCCTTTCGACAAGAGATACCCAATCTACGTGTCTACAGATGCCAGCGGGTATGCTGTGGGCGCAGTCCTTGAGCAAGATGATGGACGCGGACGGCGTCCAGTGGCGTACTTCTCGTTAACCCTCAACATCCACGAGCAGCGCTACAGCATTCGTGAAAGAGAACTGCTTGCAGTCGTACAAGCTATCCGGCATTGGCGCTGCTACCTCTACGGAAGACCCTTTGAGGTCCACACCGACCATGAGTCCCTGAGATACCTAAGCACCCAAGAGAAGCTGAACGATCGCCAAGTCAAGTGGCTGGAGTTTCTGGACCAGTTCCAGTTCAAGATTGTCCCAATCAAGGGCACTTCGAACCCCGTGGCTGATGCCCTTTCCAGGCAGCCACAAGATGCTCCCGACAAGCACGCCCCCAATCAAGACCTTCTTAGTCGCGTGCTGACCAAGACCATTGAAGAACTCCCCAAGAAAACTGAAATCAACAACCTCATGACCATCAACCAAAGTGATCAAGACCTTGCCACCTTAAGACAAGAGTACGACGCGGACCCCGAGTTTGCCGACCTAGTCAAAGACCCGGTATCTCCCTACCGGCTACACATGAGGTTGTTGAAACGAGGTGACCGTACGTGTATCCCCGTCGGTACTCTACGCCAAAGACTACTCCACGACTACCATGATGTCCCGTGCCAAGGGCACATGGGAGTCAAGAAAACAACCAAGGTTATCTCTTCCAAGTACTACTGGAAGACAATGCGGAAAGACATCCAAAGATACGTACAAACATGTGATTTGTGCCAGCGGAACAAGGCTAGCACCCATTCACCTCTGGGTCACCTCAAACCCTTGGACCCCCCGAGCCAACGATGGGCAAGTGTCTCCATGGACTTTATCACGCCTCTTCCTCTGACTCCAAGAGGCCACAACGGGATTTACGTCGTTGTCGACCGCCTCTCCAAGATGATTCGCCTCGCCCCTATGAAGCCAGACTGTACGGCGCCAGTCGCAGCTCAGCTCTACCATGATCACGTCTATCGACACCACGGACTCCCAGCTGATGTTGTCTGCGACAGGGACCGCATTTTCTTCTCCAACTTCTGGCAGTCGCTCACGGAGATTCTCAAGGTCAAGATCAAGGCCTCTTCAGCGTACCACCCGCAAACCGACGGACAAACTGAGATCATGAACAAGAAGATCGAAGAAATCCTGCGAAACTTTGTCAACCATCACCAAGGCGATTGGGACCTCTTTCTGGTTGCTGCCGAAGTAGCCTACAACCGGTCGCCAAATGCTGTTACAACGTACTCCCCTTTCTTCCTGAACTACGGATTCGAACCTAAGACGGTACCAATGGACATCCTCGAAAACTCAGAGTCAAGCATGCCTGCAGTGTCTGACTGGCTAAGCGGTCTCCAACATGCTCAAGAGACTGCCATCTCAGCCATCAAGAGTACAAATGAGGCGCGCTCGGCGTACGCAAATCGCCATCGCCGACCTTGCAAGATCGCCGTGGACGATCTGGTGCTACTAAGTACCAAACACCTTATGCCAGATGCTTTCCAAGGCGCTCGCAAGCTGATGCCCAAGTACTCAGGACCGTACCGCGTCACTGAGAGTATCAACGATGTGACGTTCCGCCTGGATCTTCCCCAAGCGGTGCTCGATCGCAAGGTTCACAACGCCTTTCATGCGAGCTTGCTAAAGCCGTACCGCGCTGATCCTTATGGCCGACTTCCTCCCGTTCCGCCTCCGGTGGCATTTCCGGACGGTTCTGTCGAGTACGAAGTCGACTCCATCATAAGGTCACGAAAGCGCCGTGGACGACTACAGTACCTGGTCAAGTGGAAAGGCTGTGACGTCAGCGAGAACTCCTGGCTGACCAAGCAAGACCTTGCGAACGCACCTGAGGTGTTGGACGCTTTCCTGCGCCGCGCGTCCTAAGGGGGGGGAGGTGTAAGGATATGCCCCTTAAATCCCCAAGACTGGAGCCTAGGGGATAAGGACTGGGGCCTCTCCTTCCCTGTCCTTCTCAGCCAACTCCTTCCAAGACGCATCAACTCCAAAGTAATCTGGGGCATGCCGCGGTGTCCGTCCGATAATCTACTACTAACGGACGGTCAGCACGGGAGCCGCGGATTGGCTAACCGACACTACCCTGACTCATCTGCCGACGGGTACAGTCTCCAACGGATCAACGGACTAACGGACCAAAAGACGAGCCACATCTCTGACGCGTCAGCAAGCCGGAACAATCTCCCCGTGGACCAATGGGAGCGACAAGACTTGCTGACCCACGGGAGATATTCGACCCGAAGACTGGCGTCTGCTTACACGCCTCTGAGGCTTTTCGGGTCGAATGGCGCGTGGGGCCAGCCGCGCGGCGCTACGAGCGCCGCACACCGTCCCCCCCCCGTTTGGGGCTTTCTGGTGGGGCGCCTTGGGGCGCACACGCCCACCCTTGCTTTGTTCTGAGAGCCCATGCTTTGTTTTGAGAGCTTTGGTGCCGTCCACCGGCACGACGGGCAATCGCATGCTTTGGGGCACCCTGGGTGCCCCCCTGGGGGTATATAATGCGTGAGTGTGGGCGCCACCGGGAGAGACCTCGGGGGAACAACGACAGACAGAGACACAAAGACCTCCTGTACCTTCGACCCCCTCGACCCTCACCGACGTCACGCCCATCCTCTTCCCCACCCCCATCACCGTCATCCCACCCGTCACCTTCCCCGCGCCCGGCATCCTCATTGGCTTGCACGGGTTGCTGACACCGGCACCAGTACGTTGAGGGCTGCCCGTGTGTGGGTGGTGCCTCACACGTACAGTCTGGCTTCATAGGGGCGAGGCGAATCATCTTGGAGAGGCGGTCGACAACGACGTAAATCCCGTTGTGGCCTCTTGGAGTCAGAGGAAGAGGCGTGATAAAGTCCATGGAGACACTTGCCCATCGTTGGCTCGGGGGGTCCAAGGGTTTGAGGTGACCCAGAGGTGAATGGGTGCTAGCCTTGTTCCGCTGGCACAAATCACATGTTTGTACGTATCTTTGGATGTCTTTCCGCATTGTCTTCCAGTAGTACTTGGAAGAGATAACCTTGGTTGTTTTCTTGACTCCCATGTGCCCTTGGCACGGGACATCATGGTAGTCGTGGAGTAGTCTTTGGCGTAGAGTACCGACGGGGATACACGTACGGTCACCTCGTTTCAACAACCTCATGTGTAGCCGGTAGGGAGATACCGGGTCTTTGACTAGGTCGGCAAACTCGGGGTCCGCGTCGTACTCTTGTCTTAAGGTGGCAAGGTCTTGATCACTTTGGTTGATGGTCATGAGGTTGTTGATTTCAGTTTTTTTGGGGAGTTCTTCAATGGTCTTGGTCAGCACGCGACTAAGAAGGTCTTGATTGGGGGCGTGCTTGTCGGGAGCATCTTGTGGCTGCCTGGAAAGGGCATCAGCCACGGGGTTCGAAGTGCCCTTGATTGGGACAATCTTGAACTGGAACTGGTCCAGAAACTCCAGCCACTTGACTTGGCGATCGTTCAGCTTCTCTTGGGTGCTTAGGTATCTCAGGGACTCATGGTCGGTGTGGACCTCAAAGGGTCTTCCGTAGAGGTAGCAGCGCCAATGCCGGATAGCTTGTACGACTGCAAGCAGTTCTCTTTCCCGAATGCTGTAGCGCTGCTCGTGGATGTTGAGGGTTAACGAGAAGTACGCCACTGGACGCCGTCCGCGTCCATCATCTTGCTCAAGGACTGCGCCCACAGCATACCCGCTGGCATCTGTAGACACGTAGATTGGGTATCTCTTGTCGAAAGGCCTTAGCACCGGTGCGCTTGTCGTTAGGTCCTGCAGCTGCTCAAAGGCTTTCTGGGCGTCGGGTGTCCACTCGAAGTCGACATTCCCAGTCAGCCTCGTTAGCGGCGTAGCTACGGCAGCCATTCCCTTGATGAATCTTCGATAGAAGTTGACCATACCGAGGAAAGATTGTACATCCTTTTTGCTCCTCGGTGTTGCCCACGTACGGATGGCTTGGACCTTGTAGTCTTCCATAGAGAAGCCTTTCTCGGAGATGACGTGGCCAAGGTAGTCCACAGTAGTTCGAGCGAACTGGCACTTGCTCAGCTTGGCGTAGAGCTTGTGTTCTCGTAATTTCTCGAGTGCTACTCGTAGGTGCTTGAGGTGATCGTCGTAAGTTTCGCTGTAGACTAGGATGTCGTCGAGGTAGACACAGATGAAGTCGTACAGATAGGGTCGGAAGACATCGTTCATTAGGTTCATGAAGACCGCGGGTGCATTTGTCAGACCAAAGGGTACGACGGTGAACTCATAGAATCCGTACTTGGTTCGAAACGCCGTCAAAGGTATTGTTTCTGGGTCAAGGCGAATCTGGTGATAGCCAGAGCGGAGGTCGATCTTTGTAAAGTACTTGGCCTTTCGCAGTTGGTCAAAGATGTCGTCGATGCGTGGTAGTGGGTACGCGTTCTTGATAGTAGCCTTGTTCAGGGCCCTGTAGTCGATGCACATTCGCCAGCCACCGTCCTTCTTCGCCGCAAAGAGGACGGAAGAGCCCCACGGTGAGGTGCTTGGTTGGATGAATCCCTTCCTTATGAGGCCGGCCAGTTGAGTCTTGAGTTCTTCGAGCTCCCATTCGGCTAGTCGGTAAATTCCGCTACGACGCGGTTGGGCGTCATCGGTCAGCTTGATGCTAAATTTGTGACTGCGCTCAGGAGGGAGTCCGTCGGGGAGCTCGTCTGGGAAGACGTCAGCGTACTCTTTGAGAATCTCTTGAACTTCTTTCTTGTCTTCGCCTTGTCCCATCGTAATGGCGTTAATGTCGAAGGTGCTAGAGGGATCTTCCGACTGCAGGTAGATGGCAAAAACAGGGCACCTTTGAACGAGGTCCCGAGCAAGGCGTTGCCGACTGATCAGAGCTTCGGGCTTCTTGAGGGAGGCAGTGATAGAAATGTTCTTGTGGTTGAACTTGAAGGAGATCTTGTTTTTTTGTTGTTGATTTTGGCGTCCTTGTCATCGCGCCACTTCTTTCCCAGGATGAGGTCGTACGCGCTCAATTCACAAACAGCAAACCGAAGTCGCTCTTGGTACGGTCCGATGTGAATCTCAAGAGGGTCAACGGTTTCAGCGAGGACATGGGAGCGGCCATCGGGCATGCTTGCCGCGAAGTCCGTTCCTTTCGTTTTCACATGCAAGGAGGTAACGAGGCGCCTTGAGACGACGTTGATGGGAGATCCGTCGTCGAACAGCACCTTAACAGCTTTTCCATTGACAGAAGCAGTAGAAAGCAGAAGCCCGAGTCGCGGGCCTTCAAATGGTGACGAAATATTTTCAGGAACCGAAGGAGCGTCTTTCACAGATGTTGAGGATTGTTGCTGCTTCAGTTCCGCTGGCCTTTTGGGCAGTCCTTAGCCATGTGTCCTTTCTCGCGACAGCGAAGGCAGAGACCCTCGCGCATGCAGCGCTGGCGTTCGTCTGGCGTCAGCTTTTCGATCTTGATGCTGGAAATGTCCATCGGGACAACGCCCATCGTCGGTGGCTTGCCAGAAGTGCTGTTAACATTGCTGGTGATACGGGACACTCCAGCCTTGGCCGCTTCCACGCGCAGGGCGTCCGTCATCAGTGATTCAAGATCGGTGTACGTCTTGAGGCACAGTGCCTGCCAGATGTCGCGCTTCAGGCCTCGGCTATAGCGGTCGATCTTTTCCGCTTCGGTGATGTCCGGGATGTCCAAGAGGACGCTCAGGAAAGTCCTGTTGAACGTCCCGACGTCCTTGATTTGGCGCCATGAGTGCAGCTTGTCCCGCGCCGCCTGCGTCTTGTTCAGAGGGCTGAAGCGACGGATGAGCGCAGCCCGAAAGGTAGCCCAGTCGGGGACCGCCGTCGTCCGACTGTAGGTATGCCACCAGGTGAACGCTTCACCGTCCAGGTAGGTGCAGGCGATCCGACACGCTTCGTCAGGGTCAGTCAGTCGCACATATGAGTCCATGTGCGAGCACCATGCTTCAATTGTCCCGGGCTTGCCAGAGAACAGCGCGGGCTTATTCGGCCTCGCAGTCGTCGCGCCTCCACTCGAGGCCTTAGCCTTGGCGTCGGACAGCTGTTTCTTGGCGTCCGCCAATTCAACCTTATGAGCCTCGAGCTCGGCGCTCATCTGCGAGACGAACGCTGTAAGTTGATTCCATGACTCCGCGGAGGGTGCGGTTGAGGCCGTTCCCGGATTAATCGGGCTTACAGTCGCAGGATTCGGGGGGTCCATTGCGTCCTGGGTGAGGTCCGCAACAATCAAATTAACCCAACAGATCCGGTTTGACTTACTCCGGCAGAGCACGGGGCAAGTCTTACAAGATGTGCAAGTTAATTTGACCAAGCAAAATAGTGCTGCACTAGCTCTGGACAAGCGTGGCCGTCGTGGCTACCACGTTTCCAAAGATGGACAACACTATTTGATGGGTCACAAGCGATGCGATGAAGCAAAATTCGAAGACTCAAATCACGCAATCGGATTTTCCCGCCGGCCGCCGCGCTCGGGCCCGAGTCGGGTCGTGCCGGATTTCCACGCGGGGGGATCAAAGGGGGAAAATCGCGTCTCTTGCACAGATCCTGGGGGGTGTTGCGAGGTGTCAGTCGGTGCGGCGCGCCAGCGTGCGGTGGTGATCCTTGCCACGCTGGTGGCGTTCGAAGTGCTCGACCGTCTCAAATTCGCGATCGCACACGTCGCAACGAGGGCGGGTCGCTGGACGGTTGACCGTATTGCGGTGGCGCCGCGACCAGCGATGGTCGCGCAGCACTGTCAGGCTGTTGCAACGCACACCGCACGGCTTGCAAACGTATTTGCCCTTGGGGATGGTCTTGGCGATCCGGCGCTGCTCTCGCTGCTCTGCTGCGCGCGCGGTCGTCGGTCGGATGTGGCCGATTCGTGGGGCCGGCGGCGCGATGTAGCGCCGGGCCGGATCCTGCGCGGGCAGCAGCAGGCGCCGGTTGGCTGGGACCGCCGGTCCTGACGTGGCCGGGCCCTTACCCTTGCGCGAGAGGGGGGGCTTGGATGCGGCTGGCGCCGCCGATGCGGCCGTCGCCGCCACAGAGGATGACGTGGATGCGCCCGCCGGGGTGCCACGTGCCGCCGCGGTGTCGCGCGCCGCCGCGGTGCCGCGCGCCGCCGGGGTGCCGCGCGCCGTCGGGGGGCGCGCCGTCGCCGCCGAGGAAGTCGGGGCGTCCGCCAACGCCGAGGAAGAAAATTCCGAACCTGATTTGGCACTCACTGGGTTTCGACAATCAGTCGACCAAAAGAAAAAAAAACCGTGACAGGGGCCACCAGGGCAGTGTCAGGGCAGTGTTCTTTCGGTGTGATTCGTGGAACCCGCTGCGTTCGTATTACAATGCCCGAGGCACGCCGAACACAGGGGGCAGCACGAGTGCACAAACACAGGGAGGGCCAAATCCAGGACGGAATCGCAACGTCACCGCCAAGAGGAAGTCAAACTACCTGAAGCTACCACATGTGAGGCACCACCCACACACGGGCAGCCCTCAACGTACTGGCGCCGGTGTCAGCAACCCGTGCACCAATGAGGATGCCGGGCGCGGGGAAGGTGACGGGTGGGATGACGGTGATGGGGGTGGGGAAGAGGATGGGCGTGACGTCGGTGAGGGTCGAGGGGGCCGAAGGTAAAGGAGGTCTTTGTGTCTCTGTCTGTGGTTGTTCCCCGAGGTCTCTCCCGGTGGCGCCCACACTCACGCATTATATACCCCCAGGGGGGCACCCAGGGTGCCCCAAAGCATGCGATTGCCCGTCGTGCCGGTGGACGGCACCAAAGCTCTCAAAACAAAGCATGGGCTCTCAGAACAAAGCAAGGGTGGGCGTGTGCGCCCCAAGGCGCCCCACCAGAAAGCCCCAAACGGGGGGGGACGGTGTGCGGCGCTCGTAGCGCCGCGCGGCTGGCCCCACGCGCCATTCGACCCGAAAAGCCTCAGAGGCGTGTAAGCAGACGCCAGTCTTCGGGTCGAATATCCCCCGTGGGTCAGCAAGTCTTGTCGCTCCCATTGGTCCACGGGGAGATTGTTCCGGCTTGCTGACGCGTCAGAGATGTGGCTCGTCTTTTGGTCCGTTAGTCCGTTGATCCGTTGGAGACTGTACCCGTCGGCAGATGAGTCAGGGTAGTGTCGGTTAGCCAATCCGCGGCTCCCGTGCTGACCGTCCGTTAGTAGTAGATTATCGGACGGACACCGCGGCATGCCCCAGATTACTTTGGAGTTGATGCGTCTTGGAAGGAGTTGGCTGAGAAGGACAGGGAAGGAGAGGCCCCAGTCCTTATCCCCTAGGCTCCAGTCTTGGGGATTTAAGGGGCATATCCTTACACCTCCCCCCCCTTAGGACGCGTGGCGCAGGAAAGCGTCCAACACCTCAGGTGCGTTCGCAAGGTCTTGCTTGGTCAGCCAGGAGTTCTCGCTGACGTCACAGCCTTTCCACTTGACCAGGTACTGTAGTCGTCCACGGCGCTTTCGTGACCTTATGATGGAGTCGACTTCGTACTCGACAGAACCGTCCGGAAATGCCACCGGAGGCGGAACGGGAGGAAGTCGGCCATAAGGATCAGCGCGGTACGGCTTCAGCAAGCTCGCATGAAAGGCGTTGTGAACCTTGCGATCGAGCACCGCTTGGGGAAGATCCAGGCGGAACGTCACATCGTTGATACTCTCAGTGACGCGGTACGGTCCTGAGTACTTGGGCATCAGCTTGCGAGCGCCTTGGAAAGCATCTGGCATAAGGTGTTTGGTACTTAGTAGCACCAGATCGTCCACGGCGATCTTGCAAGGTCGGCGATGGCGATTTGCGTACGCCGAGCGCGCCTCATTTGCACTCTTGATGGCTGAGATGGCAGTCTCTTGAGCATGTTGGAGACCGCTTAGCCAGTCAGACACTGCAGGCATGCTTGACTCTGAGTTTTCGAGGATGTCCATTGGTACCGTCTTAGGTTCGAATCCGTAGTTCAGGAAGAAAGGGGAGTACGTTGTAACAGCATTTGGCGACCGGTTGTAGGCTACTTCGGCAGCAACCAGAAAGAGGTCCCAATCGCCTTGGTGATGGTTGACAAAGTTTCGCAGGATTTCTTCGATCTTCTTGTTCATGATCTCAGTTTGTCCGTCGGTTTGCGGGTGGTACGCTGAAGAGGCCTTGATCTTGACCTTGAGAATCTCCGTGAGCGACTGCCAGAAGTTGGAGAAGAAAATGCGGTCCCTGTCGCAGACAACATTAGCTGGGAGTCCGTGGTGTCGATAGACGTGATCATGGTAGAGCTGAGCTGCGACTGGCGCCGTACAGTCTGGCTTCATAGGGGCGAGGCGAATCATCTTGGAGAGGCGGTCGACAACGACGTAAATCCCGTTGTGGCCTCTTGGAGTCAGAGGAAGAGGCGTGATAAAGTCCATGGAGACACTTGCCCATCGTTGGCTCGGGGGGTCCAAGGGTTTGAGGTGACCCAGAGGTGAATGGGTGCTAGCCTTGTTCCGCTGGCACAAATCACATGTTTGTACGTATCTTTGGATGTCTTTCCGCATTGTCTTCCAGTAGTACTTGGAAGAGATAACCTTGGTTGTTTTCTTGACTCCCATGTGCCCTTGGCACGGGACATCATGGTAGTCGTGGAGTAGTCTTTGGCGTAGAGTACCGACGGGGATACACGTACGGTCACCTCGTTTCAACAACCTCATGTGTAGCCGGTAGGGAGATACCGGGTCTTTGACTAGGTCGGCAAACTCGGGGTCCGCGTCGTACTCTTGTCTTAAGGTGGCAAGGTCTTGATCACTTTGGTTGATGGTCATGAGGTTGTTGATTTCAGTTTTTTGGGGAGTTCTTCAATGGTCTTGGTCAGCACGCGACTAAGAAGGTCTTGATTGGGGGCGTGCTTGTCGGGAGCATCTTGTGGCTGCCTGGAAAGGGCATCAGCCACGGGGTTCGAAGTGCCCTTGATTGGGACAATCTTGAACTGGAACTGGTCCAGAAACTCCAGCCACTTGACTTGGCGATCGTTCAGCTTCTCTTGGGTGCTTAGGTATCTCAGGGACTCATGGTCGGTGTGGACCTCAAAGGGTCTTCCGTAGAGGTAGCAGCGCCAATGCCGGATAGCTTGTACGACTGCAAGCAGTTCTCTTTCCCGAATGCTGTAGCGCTGCTCGTGGATGTTGAGGGTTAACGAGAAGTACGCCACTGGACGCCGTCCGCGTCCATCATCTTGCTCAAGGACTGCGCCCACAGCATACCCGCTGGCATCTGTAGACACGTAGATTGGGTATCTCTTGTCGAAAGGCCTTAGCACCGGTGCGCTTGTCGTTAGGTCCTGCAGCTGCTCAAAGGCTTTCTGGGCGTCGGGTGTCCACTCGAAGTCGACATTCCCAGTCAGCCTCGTTAGCGGCGTAGCTACGGCAGCCATTCCCTTGATGAATCTTCGATAGAAGTTGACCATACCGAGGAAAGATTGTACATCCTTTTTGCTCCTCGTGTTGCCCACGTACGGATGGCTTGGACCTTGTAGTCTTCCATAGAGAAGCCTTTCTCGGAGATGACGTGGCCAAGGTAGTCCACAGTAGTTCGAGCGAACTGGCACTTGCTCAGCTTGGCGTAGAGCTTGTGTTCTCGTAATTTCTCGAGTGCTACTCGTAGGTGCTTGAGGTGATCGTCGTAAGTTTCGCTGTAGACTAGGATGTCGTCGAGGTAGACACAGATGAAGTCGTACAGATAGGGTCGGAAGACATCGTTCATTAGGTTCATGAAGACCGCGGGCCCTACCATCGAGGGAGCTAGCCCACTCCTCGCGCGCAACGAGCACGGGGCATGCCGGGGTGTGATTGGGGAGCATCCGATTTGTCTCACACTTGGCGTTGGAGAATGTGCCCGAGGCTCGCGTGGGTCAGGGGCAAATACCAGTGCACCTACAAGAGCGGCGGGTACAGTCGGGGTAATGGAACTGTTGTGCGAATGAGGATCCGTGTACATCTGGCATTTCTTCTTGTGGGGGCGCCTTGGGAGCCCAACGGAATGAACGTCAGGTGTGGGGCCAGTCGCACTCTAATCGATGGAGCGTGAATGAGCGCGGTGGTGTGGGCCGCCCTGATTATTTTTTGTAAGTATACACTGAACGCCCGCACTCGTCGTTTGTTGGTATTATTTTGGCTGATAGGCATCTAACCAATCCCAATTGCCTGCCCTTTTCTTCCTTTCCTCGCGCGACCGCAAACAACCACCTGACGAAAAATACGGCACGTTACAACCGGCATGCAGGAGGGCACTGCGCGCGGAAATGGACGTCGAGCTCCTCTACGGCGTCCATGGACCTGTGCGCTTTCACCATCCATAGAACAACGCCCGCCATGGGGAGTTCCACCAGCATGGACGCGCATCAACTCCCGTACTGCCAAAGCCGTCGCCATTCTGCACAACATGGTCCGTATGTAAATCGTCGGGACGGGTACTTCCCGCGCCGCATGGGCGACAGCTTTTTTATTATATTTTATTTTTTTTTTTTTATTGTGTCGTCTCTTTTTCCTCTCTATGTGCTCATTTTTTGTTTGTGTCCTGTTTT